>WQNJ02000062.1:12837500-13437500 GCA_016584745.2 Phylloscopus trochilus trochilus
CAAAGCAGCTGTTTTCTGATGGTGAAGGCCCTGCTCCAATTACTGTGTGCTCACTGGCAGAAACCTCTGCTTTTGCAGATCCCTTTGCTCCACAGCAGTCACACAATTTAGAACGTTGCGAAGAAAACCTGCCTCAAATGTAGTCAATGCAGTCTTCCCATAGTTTTCAAGGGTGTTGGGATCAAGGGTGCCTTGGTTTTTACATGCCAATCAACAAAATACTGTGAGAACTCTTTTGAAATGTTCTATCTTTTAATTTTGGGGAATGTAATGAGAAATGAAGGCAAGCTATATGATTAATGTAACTTCTGGTTGTGAAGGCAGTACTTCCAAAACCAAAATACTGTATTAATAGTTGTCAGGAATATCCTTTCCCCTTTTACTTTAAGTACTACAAATTGATAAGAATTTCTAAAATAAAAGTTTAAGTGAAGTCTGTGTTCTTCAACACACTTAGCACTGACAGGCCAAAAGCCCATGAACCACAGCAGTATCACCAAAACCTGACAACCATGGGAGATTCGTCTGCTGAGATGCATCAAGGTGCACGTCACTGTCAGGATGGTGTTTGGGAATTCTGGGTATTGTTCCAGGAACTTCTGCTTGAACAGCATTTTTAACTGTTGGTTACAGTTTCATTAATTCCCATACATTCTAGTCCCTGCTGTTCCCAAAACAGTATGTTCAGTGAATGAGAGCTCAGGTTGCAAAAGAATTCATAGTTGAGTTTTTGCTCTTATCTGATAAAAACTGGGTATACTGAGGAAAGTGACTGGGTATCCTGTATCAGCTGTATAAATTGTACAATTTAAGTGTTGCATGTAAGTGCTACAATCCCAACTGGATTTGTGACTTAGTAAAAGACGTTTAGACCCTTATTCTGGATCGGGCCTTGACTCAGATTTTCTTCATCCTAAAATACAGACAGTTAATGTTGAACTAATTGAGTTGCTTGCAAGAAGACGACAAACATCTGTTGTGTTTTTTCAGTCTTGCAGTAGAAGGACAAGTCAGTATGTTGGTGCAAAATTCATCATGTAAAATTGAAGAAAATTGCTTATATGTAACCAGAAAGTACTGAAGTGATACCAGAATATATATACATCTAATTATGAAATACCTTGTAGTAAAAAAAAAAAAATCCAGAGAAAATGTGATATCAGTGAAACTTGTCTGAAATGACCAATAAAAATATGCTGCTTAAATTACATATCTTATCAGAATTATTTCTAAGAGAAAGTAAACATGAATGTACTATACTGTAAGTCTCTAAGTACTGTAAATACTATAAGTATGCTAAAGGGTAAATATTAGAGAAAGAGAGCTTCCACAATCTTTGAGGAATTCTTAAAGTCTTTAGGCTTAACTATGTTTTTTTCATGGTATAATATGTGTGCTGATGAGTATCTTCTAATCAGTCTTTTTAGTCTTCCTGTAGTGCAGGATTGTGGCTGTGACCCAAATATTGAGAATGAGCATGACTATGAAACGGATGAGAACTAAAAGGAAAAAAAAATATTGTAAGCATGAATCAAAAAAATCAACTGCTGTTACAACACTGGTTTGTAAACCTTTGCTAGTGTACAGATAGGCTGGTTCACATTCTGAAACTGTTTTCAGCTAATTAGTTTCAATTACTGTGTTCAGGAACCCACACATTCTGAACATGAATCCAAGAGAAAACAGCATTTAGCACTTGATCACTTTAAAAGATAGCTTAAAATGATACACTACAGTTCCTTTAATTCTTTTGTAACCAGGAGAATAGTACAAGCATGAGAAGCCTCATATATTCGTATGTGCACCAAAAGTTAAATTCAGCATCACAGCTCACATGCCCTTTATAGCTGCACGTGTTGTTTATAATGAAGGAACTACTCTCTACTGCCATCTCTCAAGTTTAGACTTCGAGAAGACAGGAAATACTTGTATCTGCCAGATTTTAGTGACAGAAGAGCTGACAACTGACAAAAAAGCAGTTTTTCAGTACCTGGGTTAACTCAGCTTTAAAAACCATAACAGCATAGTACCTCTACCTGTGAGGAGGTATTTAAAGTATAGGTATGTCTGATGTCCATTTGGTAGGCGGAATATTCACAGAAATGTACACAAAACTTTGTTTCAGAACTATGTGATATCTGACTGTTTCATACCTGTGGATGTGTTCAGTGTTGCAACTTAATTGGAAACATTTTCCATTAGAGCAGCACAGCACCAATGTTTGTTGCTGGCCCTTCCATGTTCCAAAGTGAGTGGTGCTGTATTTTAAACAGCAGCTTTACCCAGCACTAGCTTTGCTTTCCTGATGTTTCCTCCCTCCCCACAGTGAACCTCTCCCTCCCCCTCAGTGTAAATGTGTAGCTGTGAGTGATGTGAACTCAGTACCTGACCCTGACTAAATCCCTGCCTGAGTATTTTGCCAAACTTTTGGTGACGCAGTTAACTGCACAGCTCCACAAACTCCTTACTTTGGCAAAGAAAAAGCAGCAAGCAAGCATAGGAGTGGAAATGTGGGCCAGAAATGGGACTTCCTCTTCCAGTGAAAGACCCACTTGAAATGCTTGCAAAGCTACAGCTTTATTGGGCTGCAGAGGCTGCTTAAAAAGTACTAAATCCATTCAAATTATGTTTCTGATGAAATAGTTTTGAACAAGAACAAGGAACCACCAGGTGAAGTACAAAGGGTTTGTTACTGTTCTTGCATCCACCAAGTCTTAATTTTGAACAAGTTACTGAAAAATCTGTGACACTCCCTACCTCTTGCAGTTTTCTCAGGATGGTAAGAAGCTGTTAAATAAATTTTCTTTATAATCTGCTGCAAATTACATATTCTAAGTCAGGTTTCTTTGAGTTTCTTACCAGGCTACCATTTCATTTTTAGCTTGCCATAAACATTCTGAATGTTGGACCTAAAACTGTTCACATACTAAGTGGAACTTTAGTTTTATAAAAGAATTTTTTAATTCACAAAGCTGTCAATGAGAAAGTGAAATACTTATTACTTGAAAATCTCATTCAATTACTACAGGGGTTTTAAAGTTGTATTTTACTACATTTATTTATTGTTCTTGTGAGACCTCCTAGATGTTTTACAAAACAACTAAAAACTACTGGGGCAGCTGTTCCCTTGGAAAGGCAGAGAATTCCGTGCTTCACTCACCTGTGAGATCATTCGTAGTCATTACAGTTGTAAGAATTCTTGCTGTAAATTGAATGAATTCTGATTAGTGGAACATATAGGACACATTTATACTTATAAAAAATACGAAATATCTATTCAACAGAAGATAATCTTGCATGAAAATATATACTGTACACATTCCCACTTTTAGTGCATCCACTCTTCACTGTTTTAGCTTCAGAGATCAAGCTCTCAAAGCTGACTGACAATGTATTAAGGGTGTTTTTTAATGAGAAAATCACCGATCTAATTAGATATTTTATATCTATCATGGTAGATTGGATGTGGTCAGTTTATTGATTTTCTTTCCGTTCAGCCCCTCCTTTGGTAGCTGACAGTGAGCTACACCCACAGTTGAGTTAGCATGACTTATCCATTGAGAATGTTCGTGCATGTCTTCAGATTTTGCAAATACAAGGAATTCAGCTTCCATTCCCACAAGGAAATGTTAATTATTTCACATTTGCAGCAGAGTAAAAGCATTTACAAAGTTTACTGTCATTCACCAAACACACCGCAACTTCTAATTACTGACTTTTTTTCATGTAGAAATAGATCCAGCATCACTAGATGATGATTTTATAGTGAGATATTTTGGTGAAATAGTGAGAATATTTTAAACAACTTTTGTGAAGATGAGAAAGGCACTTCTGATAAACAACTGTAGAAGTGTTCATGCAGACCACTGGGGAATTGCCACAGGAACTCCACAAATGACTGTTCATAAATTCTGTCAAGAAATGTAATTATAAGTAGCCATAGAGTTAAAGATGTTTAGCATTAAGTGTGTATTTATTTGTAGACAGTTTTTTTTTTTTTCACAATTAGCATTGTCTGATTGTATACCTGAAATTTTGGCACCTTTTCATGCTGCATCACTAGTAACTTTATTAAATGGTAGAACATGGAAAAATTTTCCTCATAAACACAGCCCTTCAGTTATTTCAATTCAGGTTCCCTTGGCCACATTCACACTTTAAATCATTGGTTTTTACCATTGGTGTCAAAGATAAAACTTGTTTGCAAGAGACTGTGTGTTATCTGAGTCCCAGGCATCAGCACTGAGACAAACTAAGGCAAAATCTTTACCTACTATGACTAAATACCTATGAGAAGAGGCATTAGGAGAACTCAATACTTCACACCAAGTTGTCTGTAGCTTACCTGCACAGGTGTATACCGACATGCCCCAGGTCAGGGCGCTCGCTTGTCCAGAATCTTTGGTCTGCCAGAAATGCTGCAGCTGAACCAGCTTACTGGCTGCACTGACAAACGTGCACAGATTCTGAAAAGCAGGTGAAAAAGAGAGAACCTCTGCCTCTGCCATGGTATTATCTGAATAGGAGTAGCCTTTTCATTTAGAACAAAAAAAAAATAAAATTGACACTTTCCCAGTATTTAGCAACCCAAGCACTTTTGGCTTCTTAGTAAGGAGCAGTGAAGCAAAAACTGGAAGTTGCCAGAAACCAGGGACTCATTTCTGAGGTACTGCCCAGCAAGAGGCTCAAAGAGCACAGTTGCTACTGTTGTTGGCAAATGCTTGAAAGGGGCAAATACAATAAAAAGCAAAGAAACAAAAAAAAGCTTCTCAACCTGCTCCATAAAACTGTTTATAAATGTCAGCTAAAGTGAGGCTGACATAGTCTAAACAGCAAGGTTGATTCAGACCATCTGTTACCATTATGTCTGGCAAACCAAACCATAAAGGAATGAGAAAACTGACAAGAATGTGTGGAAAATTAGTCCAGTTGGAGGGAAAAAATAGTAACATGAATGCACTGTTCACTCAGTCCCCCTTTTAAAGTGGATTTTGCAAAGGCAGCAGGTAGAGAGGACTCCACACAGGCCTTTGTGCCATGCCTGGATTTCTGCTGCAAGTAAGGATCAGCACAGGGCTTGAAAACTTTTCTCCCCATGAGCAGATCTCTTCTTTGCATGAGCAGATCCAGTTCATCTCAATTACATTTTTACTTTCTCCTGCTAAGAAATGACCGTCTTTAACCTTTGTAGGCATTATCAGATGATATTTTTCTTGCAAAACTGTATGACTAAAGGGAAAAAAGAAATTCATCACAACCCCTGTTTCAAACGCTCTGATGTTCTATTCTCTTCCTCTTGTTGTTAAAGGTTTATTGGTTGGGAGTACGACATTAGGAGTAAAGTGGCAGTAGAATTTCAACATTTTAAGTATTTGCTAGTTTTAATTAAGGCACCACTGAGTAACAACTTATCTCAGAACATGCCTTTTTTCCCCCCATAGAGTCCCTATTTTCAGTGCTGTTTTCCAGCTACTTGGAAGAAAGAACCTGTATCTGAAAACTGGTTGATTATTCTGAAAGCTAACCTAAATGACTAATTTTTCCAAGGACAAACATATAGGAGAGAGCCCACTAATAAATACTTGCAGAAAAAAAGTCATTTCATATGAAGATCTAATTTCAGATAATCATGTAGCACTTACCATGGCTAGGTCTATTATCCACTTCTGCAGTGTTAGCATGTACCAGGTCCCCAAGTATCTTATATTATGTTAAGTTCCATAGCACTGAAAATTATAGGATACAAAGTTCCCAAAACTGCCTGAGGAATAGGATTTTTTAAACATCTGGAAATAATCTTATTGAAACTTTTTAACAGACTATACAATCCAGATAAAACATATTAAGAACTGGTTGAAACACTAAGTGTTCCTATTTTTCACACTGTCTTGGTCAAATAATTGGTCAAATAATTATTGGTCAAATAATGTCTGGAGTTTCTCAAAACCTTCTCCAAAGCACAAGATATGAATTTAAACCCAAGTCCTATTAAGAAAAAAAAAAAAAAAAAAACAAAACAACACACCACCACACACAAACAAACAACCCAACAAATACTGCTGTCTTCATTGTAGTAAGTACAACCTGCATGGGTAGGAATAAATTAAAAAAAAATAATTCTGTGGTTTCTACTCTGCATCCCTGTAGAAAAGATGTAAATTAAGAATTAAGCTTACTCTATCAGTTGGGAGCCTTCTAAAGCAGAGCAAACATATAAATCTTACTTCCTGTAGAGGTTTTACTGTGATCCCAGAAATCAGCATGTGAGTGTGGAATGCATGTTGAGGGGTGCCTGAAAATGATTTACAATAGTAGCACACAAGAAATGATGACATAGCTGCTATGCAAAGAACTACCAAACAAGCCACATAAACCAAACCTCCCTATCCTTTCAAAGGATACAAGAGTGCATAGAACAAAGCTCGCCTTGATTTTCCACTGAAATGCATAATACAGGAAATGAGAATGGCATCTGCAATAAACAAAAGATGGCTCGTCACAAAAAGGACTGAAGGGGCCCAAATACAATCCTAGACAGTTCCACTGGGCACAAGGTCTGTGGAAACTCCTTACAGCTTTTGTCTCTCAAATGTGATTGATGACCAAAACACTGCAGGCTCCAAAACTAAGCTTTTCTGAAGAGTCTGGAGTGTTTAGTATGTTTAGTATGCCTCTTCCCATGTGGAGGCACCAGACAAAAGGATAAGTTTACACTGTGACTCTGTGTAATAATTAGGTCTTTCTCCTCTACCTGACCATGTCTTTCAATGCCATTTAAAAGAATTCAGTTTTATATGAGATGTCAATTCCCTCTTCCCAACTCCAACATCACTGCACTGGAGCACTGTACCTACATGCAGAGACTTGGAGTGCTGAATGAGCCTCATTTCATTTCCAAAACATGGGTTACAAAAATTACCTTGTGCAATGATGATGGGATACTCCAGATATGTCTCCAGGGGATAACCATAATAGATCTGGTACCTCAGAAACACAAGGTAGCTGAACAGAGAGATACAAAACAACATGACTGCACAGAGGGACACAAAAATGCCTTCACAACATTTATACTGTTCTGATGGTGTCAAAAGGCTCCAGGTAAGTGTAGCCCTTGCTGTCAAACTGATCAAATACAGACAAACAGAGCAAGCCTGATCATTCTGTAATCTAGTTCTGTTACCCTTGCTGCCCACACTACTCATCTAGGTCTTCATATCACAGTCTGTAAGGCATAATTTTATTAATTCTAACTAGTGAGAAAGAAATAAAGGCTTCCAGACATAGGAGATACCTTCTCTCTGCAAAAGCCTTGGCACTTTTAGGATAACTCTAATTTCTTTATTTATGTCTGTAGTTCAATTAATACATTAAGCAAGTTTTATAAGGATAGAAAATGTCTTCCAAGCTGTCTAGACTACACTGACGTAAGACTGCCCAGTGTAACTCTACCGGTCAGACTAAGAGTCTAAATGCACCAAACAATGGCAATTTTCCTTGCTGCCATTCCACAATACAGCACCCAAAAGGAACTGAACTTTTATAATGTTTTCTGTACTTCCAACTCTCCTGCAAGTCCATGTGGTTAGACAGAAAATTCAAAGCTGTAGAGAAAACAGAAAGGCCTCAGGGCAGTTCTATGTAAGAAAAAAAATATTGTTTCTGGTGTAGAAAAATGGCAGAAGGAACAGCCTGCCTTGTAAGAAACAGGCTTTTACAGTATTCAGAATTTAAATATTTGAACTTCCTAGAAGTGCTATTTGATATAGAATCAAATCAGACTCCTAGCCACCAGCACCATGTTTCTGTCTTTCTCCTCTGCCTCCATGTTGATTTCACAGAACCTGCCCAGCTTCTACTGGTAGTCACATGGCTCCCTGCAACTAGATTCAAAGTCTTTAAAGGTAGAAGGATGAATAGCCTACTAAACATACAAACAGTCACAATAAATGTTTCAAAGACGACCAGGACCTGCAGTTGTGCGGGTACCGTGGTTCTCATTCCACAGGTGCCGAGGAGACATTTCCAGCTTCTCCATGCTCATCTCAAACATTATTTACAAAGCCTTTTTAATGCACACCAACGCACATGAATGATTAAAGGGCTGTCGCCGCTTTTAGCTGAGGCTCTGGGGTCAGTAATCTCTGCCGGAACTCCCAATTTGCTTCATTTACTCTGAGGAGTGTTAAGGGTAAACAGCAACACACGTTCGGTGCTGTAGAGAGAGGTGGGCGGGGAGCGGCCACAGCGCAACCTGAGGGATTCCGCACAGCTCCACTGAGAGCAGCCTGTGAACCTGAGCTGAGGCCCTGCCTGGAGACACGGCACAGGCACCTTCACAAATACCACGCCGTTTTTGTGAGGAGTTTTTCTGAATCAAACCCTCTTTCCCAGCTTCCCATCCGGCTGCGTGTTCTGCCCGCCTCCACCCTCGGTTCCACAACGCAGGGCTCCGCAAGGTATTTCCTCTCACTTGTACCCGCGCCGGAACGTGCACACACCGAGTTCATTTATTTGTCGTTTCATACAATCCTCTTTAAGCAAGATTTAATAAGCCTAGCCCATGTAAGCTCATTACAGGCTCACAAGTCTTTGGAGTTTGACACGGCTTGTAATTTTCTTAAGGAATTATTTAAGTCTTACTGATTGGGGTGAGGGAAGCCTGTCTGACGAGTACAGTATCTGCACCACAGGGCACACGGGCCACTGAATAACCTAAACACAGGCTTACACCCTCTGCAGCTGCCGAACGCAGCGACATGCGTGCTCCGGGACGGTCTGGGGCAAGTTAAAAAAGCCGAGTTTCCCTTTAAATGACAAGGCGGAATCACTAAAACAGGAAGTTCCTTCCCGAAAGGCTCTGTGGGCTCAGCTGGCGGGGCTGGTCCTGAGCTCCGAACGGGGCGATGTAACACGGAGGGAGTGGGGTGTGCCCGCCGCCCCCCAGGCCGCCCCTCAGCTCACCCTCACGCCTGAGCTGAGCCGCGGAGGACGGAATTAATCCCTGGCTGCCGCAGCAGCCCCAGAGCCTCGCACCCCCGGCCGAGAGGAGCCGCGGCTCCAGCGTGTGCCCCCTCCGCCTCTCGCCGCTGTCCCCGTGTGCCCGCTCCGCCTTACCCGGCCAGCTCTAGGAGGAGGCTACTCAGGCTGAGGCCCCACGCCGAGCCGGCCCTCAGCACCGCCACCAGCTGCGGCAGCTTGATCACGGCACACACGGCCCAGGTTGTCAAGTGCACCAGGTCCAGGAGCCCCGGCGCCATCCCGCTGTGGCGGCCCGGGATGGGGAGCCCGCGGAGCGGCGGGCGGGGTGTGGTGGGACGGTGGCGCCGGCGCGGCCCTCACGGAGCGCTCAGGGTGCCCGCACTGCCCGGGGCACTAGGTGAGGAGAGCCGCGCCCGGCGGAGCATCCGCGGCCCTGTGGGAAGGGGCAGTGCCACGATCACCCCCGGGCCGTGGTGCCGAACACCGCGGTGACCGGTGGAACACCCGCGCCAGCCCCCGGCCGCTCGTTGAGGCCTCCCTACCTCTGACTCCCTCGGTGAGCGGGCCGAGAACCGCTCCAGGTTCAGAGTGTTGGTCCTGGAATGACTCTGTTACCATTAACTACATCCCCAGAACAGGGATGATGTGGTGCTGTGCCGGCCACGGGCCGTGCTCTCTCTGGAGCAGTGCAGGTCAGCTCCGACTTTGGAGCTCAGTTTTCTCCCCCAAAGTGGAGTCCCGATTGCTCCAGCGCCCGTGGTTTCCAGGTCACTCTGGGTTGCTGTGGAACTAATTCCTGCAGCAGGGATCACACGGGTCTGACAGCAGCACTTCATTTTTACAAGAAAAACCTGCAACAAAATTAAAAGTTGCTGAGTGCTAGACTTGTCAGATGATACCGAAATCGGCTGGAATAAACTTTCTAACACAATTCGAAGCATTGGAAAGCAGTCATTCTTTACTTGAGCAGGACACAGTGGATCTTCATTATTGTGTCTGGAGTGAGACTTTACAACGGGGTTTTTATGGATTATAACTATATATTTTCATTTAAACATGCTTCTTATTTAATATATAAATATAATTTTCCTAGAACTAATTTGCATGCATTCACCACTTACTGGAAGTTTATGATTCCAGAGGTTTATTGAAGGGGGCCTCTGGTGATTGTATTCCCTGAATGCTTCAATATTAAAAGTGGCTTTTCCTTGAAGATTTTCATTGTGTATGCGCTGTTGTTTCTTGTTATACAAAATTTGCTAAAAACCCACTGTAGGCATTCTTATCTGTTTCTCCACTGGTTCCAGCTGTGTTTATCATCCTGTGTGCATACCTTTACATTCTTTTATCTTTTTTTGGCAGTTAGTCTTTCAGCAACTTCAGAGTAACTGAAAATTTTTGTTCTTTAAGTTATTTATCACAGGTTATTGGAGATGGAGTAGCTTCTCCAGAACATACACCTACCCACCCTACAGTTATATACAAAAACAGTAAAACTTTTGTACTTCTCAGCTTGTCAGAACTAAATAAAGGTTATCCAATGAATACACATTTGTACTGATTACACATGGACAGAATCTTGGCTCTTTCATGCCTGCATATGGCCAGGACTGCTCAAACTCTCAAATCCACACCATTAATTCAGAGATTTAGCTAGAACATAATTGCTTTAACATGAAGGGTTATTCACAGGCGTAACATTTCTTCTTTTTCATTTTAATTTTAATGAAAGTTGTATTTCACTATGATCAATAGTTCTTAAAACAGGTATATTGTATTAATTCCACGTACCCTTGGTGGTATTTTAAAACAGTATTTCTAATTCTTAATTTGTAAATCCTGTTACCCTTTGGTAATTCAGTCATAAAAGGAAGTAGGTATGTAGAAATACATAAAATCTCAAAACTCATATAGCTCCCAATACAAAATTCTTATGTAGAAACTGTATTTCTGTTAATACAATAGAAAAAAATCAAGCTTTTCAAAGACAATAAGCTAAAAGAAGAAAAGAAAATTTGGGTTTACCTTAAATAATAACCGTTCCAAGATTTTCTTGATAAACTGAGTTGTTGACTTTGTGAGAGCATTATGTACTTGAAAAAATTGGAGAAATCGTAATACAAGATGAAGTTACTTAAAGTTAAGTTTGAGGTGTAGATGTGTCTGTCATTTCAGATAATCTGAGAATAACAGAGAAATACCTAGGGTGGAAGTTGCATATCTGCACTACTGTGTGGATGCTGATCCAGAAAACCTATGAAATTGTCAGTAATGTGTACTGCCTTGTACCTTACTAGAATAATCAAGAAGCTGAACTAACTTCAAACTATTAAGCAGGTCCATGAGCCCATTTTATTCAGCTGGTTTTATATCTAAGAAGACATTAAGTATTTAGCTTTATTTAAGTATTTAGCTTTTATTTAGAAGACAATTAGTATTTAGCTGTCAACGCTTTACCTTTTAAAAAATGCATCCTGCTTTGCATTGCAAGCAGTCAGATAAACAGGATGATTTACCATCCATCCCCTGCCCTGTCTGTGTAATGGTCCCGCTCTGCATCTGCTCACTGCCCACGTGAGCAGCAGCTTAGGGAGGGAACAGACGTCACAGTGCTGGGCAGCCCCCTCCAAGGTCATGAAAAAAAATTAATCTGTGAGCAGCATGAGAAATTCTTCCTAGTCTGTTTAAATTATTTAGTTCTACATCAAGTTTCAGTTTTGGTAAGTTGGATCAGAATGCAGGACCCCTTCAAATTACAGTTCAGGAAATGAATTCTTAACATCTGAGTTTCCAGTGCAGATTGCCAGTTCTGCAGCAGATGGGCAGTGGTTTAACACTGCTGCACCTCAAATGGGAATGCACATGTTGATTCTTATTGAAAGTAACACAGAAAAGGAAAATAGTCTTCCTGTAGTAACCAAAGATGAAAAGCCAAAACATGTTTTTCCCCATGATGATGTTGGCTTGTCATAGCTGAGGTTTTGAACAGAACAATGCCTTAAATTTTGTGGGTTTGCAAGGAATGCAGAGAATGCACTCTTGCTGGTTATTTCCACAGCCTGCCATGCTGACAGGGCATGTAGTGCATTTTATAGGTAATTGATGTTTTAAGCTCTAGGTTACAGTAAAGGAGATTCCCCCACAAGAAACGTGCAGATGAGGACAATCCCTGAGAGACATGAAGAAAGGCTGGGGGTGGACGGAGTTGCCAGGGACAACAGGTTGCAGGAGGCTTCGTTGTTTGCCCAGTGAAAGGAGCATGAACACAGTGTCTCAACCCATAGAGCTTGGGAAAGAAATCAGAGGAATTAGACATACCAGCACAGTTGCAGGGCTGTGACCTCTTAGGGATCACAGCGACAGTATGGAACAGCACATTACAAGTGGGAGGATTTAAGCTTTTTTGGAAAACCAGACAGGGAAATGAGTTGAAGTTTGTTCTACAAAAAAGTCTGGAGCTTTCCCCTGCTTGTTAGAATATGCACTGAGCCAGCTGAGAGCTGTGGGGTCAAAACTGTTGGGGACACCAGCATGTGGAGCATTGTGCAGGCACCTTCTATAAATTGGTCAGG
Organism: Phylloscopus trochilus trochilus; assembly: GCA_016584745.2. NCBI lineage: Eukaryota > Metazoa > Chordata > Aves > Passeriformes > Phylloscopidae > Phylloscopus > Phylloscopus trochilus. The sequence continues at coordinate 12,850,052 of WQNJ02000062.1, forward strand.
AAGAGGAAGCAGATGAAGCCTTAAATAACAAGGAGCTCCCAATTGTAGGCACAGACTGCTTTGGAATACAAAATTACTCTGCTATCTGGAGGAGCACCCAGTGGGAGTAAAAGCAATGCAACCAATTTTTGTGGGTCATCAAGAACATTCTTTGACTCAGGTGCTGGATTTGTTACCCAAAAACAAAGAAGAAAGGAAGAAAAAATAGGCAATGTGCAGGTAAAGGGCAGCCTTGGCATCAGTGACTCTAGAACCTTGGAATTAAGACCCCAAGAGAAGTAAGGAAGACAAATAGTAGAATAAAGGTTCTGGACTTCAGAAGAACAGAATTTGGCTTGTTCGGGAAATTGGTTTGTCAGGACGTCTCAGGAACATGTGATGGGGGCAATGGAGATCAGGGGGGTGCACTGAAACTCAAAGAGAACATGGTCACAGAACAAAAACTGTCTCTCTGGTGAGCTGGAACTCGAGCAGGCAGAGGAACAGCTTGGGTGACCCAGCAGTGCTTCTCTGAACTCAAACACCAAAAAGGGAGGGTTGGGAAGATGGAAACACGTGTGAGCTACCCAGGCGTGGGGGAACAGAGTTGAACACTGGAACAGTGGCCCAGAGAGGCTCTGGCATCTCTACCTGTGGAGATTTTCAAAACTGAGCAGGACAAGGTCCTGAGCAACCTGGTGTGTAGCATCAATGTTGGCCTTGCTTTGAGCAGGGGTGTGGCCTGGAGGCCTCCAGGGTTCCGTTCTGGCCACATAACTGTGATTTCCTCTACTTTAGTCCTTATGCAAGCTGCGTATTTGAGGCTCCATTCTACCACCAGGGACATCAAGATAAAGACAAGACTTTAAAGCAGAATTAAAAGCATTTGGTTGTCTTTGCTGAATGCTTGTAGTGCCCAGGGACTGTGAGCTTTACTGTTGAGTAGTAGACTGATGCAGAGTTGTCACAAAAGTTCACCTTGAGGAGGAGGTTATCTCTGTGCTGAGGCTCCTTGATGGCACCATGGCACTGCTTCAACTCTTACTAAAGAAGTCCAATGGATCCCTATGTCCTTCGTGCTTGAGGTTTCATTGTACAAATGTGCATGACATGAGTATAAAAGAAACAGTGGAGGTTGCATGTAGTTTGTTGGTTCTGTCTGCAGTGTGTTGTATATATTTGTGGCAACTGAAAACATGACCTTATTTATATAAGGTTTACTTGATGTTAAGTTGAACAGAAGCATAACAAATCGAATGAAAGTACTGTAAGCAAAAAAACCTCAAACCCTCTTGAGTCAGTGTCTGGTCCATGGAATGGGGTTTTTTTGAGTTAACAGGAGGCCTTAATGCTATCCTGGGTAATGACATTTATCTAAAATAATTTTGCTATCTAAAAAGTAGTACTGAAAGAGCTTAGAATGCCAAAATGATTTAAAGACCTAATCCAAAAGTCCAACAAAGCTAGGACGTGGGCGGAACAGAAAAAAAGGAAAATACACTAATTAGTGTCCCTTTTAGAAAATCTACATTGAGCTTGTAGCCCAGAGAAGAAGTTGAGCTGCTGCTTTTGGATGTGGAGCTGGTGTTGTTCTAGATCCATACTTATATCTGATTTACCCAAAGAGGAGGCTTCAGCAAGAGTTGAGAGTGTGAGTACATAAGGGAAGCAGCCTTGCTAAGGTCCTGGTGAATGATGCCTCCTGCACACTTGTTAAATGTCTTAAGATCCTCTCAGAGTGTGCAAATGGATCTGTCAGCACGGAGGAGCAGCTGCAGTTATAATCATGCTTATTCCAGCAAAGATGATCAGCATCTCACCAGGTCTGAAACGCTGCCAGGTGCAGGTTTCACTCTGGCCTTTGTAGGGTTTTTTATGTATCTCTATGGTAACACAGTGTGTGGTAACACAATATGTCAGCATTCCGTTAAGTTTTGTGGTAGAGACTTGATGTAAACACTGTGTTTTCAGTCTTTTTGGCTTTAAAGGGACATAATAGTGTAAGTGCTAAATAAGCATTGTGATAGCTGCAGGTGATTCTAGGCTACATCTTTGGTTTGTTTCTCATTCTCAGAAACACCTGCAGTTGACATAAGAGTTACTGCATAAATAATTTTTTTTTTAATTCACAGATAATATAAAAGCTGTCCAGTGGTGATATTTGGTTATTTGTTACTGGACAAAGTGAACCCACAGTTTTAAGTGATCAGGTCATAGGTGAAACCAAATGTCATAATTTTTATATTTATTGTGCCAGTATGTTTGGACGTTACTTCTTAATGTAATTTCTCAATCATTATATGCCAGCTTAGACTTTCCACTGGATTAAGAGACAGTTAATAGAAATTTATAGTGGTTTTGCTCCATCAGCCTGGGATAAAGGCCTTGTGCTGACGTGAGGCTGTAACCCCAGACACTTGGAAATTCTATTTTTAAGTGCTGGCAGTTTTTTAAATGCATAGGTTCACACAGCTTCTCAGAGAGGCTTTGAAAAGGTCAGAAGCTGAAGTCAGTCTGTAGAATCTATGCCCTGTGACAGGAGAGGGCTGTGGGCAGGCCTGTGTGCCAGCTCCTCTTCAGCCTCCAGCAGAATTCGTGAGTTACTTGGAGACCCATCTGTGTTTCAAGGAATTCATTGACTCAAACATGAAATTTTCTGAAGAGGGAAAACATACCTGACGTAGATTCAAAGTAGAAAGTAGAGTTTTTAAGAGAAGAATTCAGATTTAGGAAAGTTTTGGTGGTATCTGTGCAGGATTTAAGAAATGCAACTTGAGGCCCTGACAAATTACTTTTGGTTTCTAAAACCAACAAAAAACCAAACCAAAACAAACAAACAAACAAACAAACCAAAACAAAACAAACAACCAAACCAAACAAAACAAAACCACCAAAAACCAACCAACCAACCAAACAAACAGACAAAACACACCAACACACACCACTTTAGAAAACTGTTGTCTGATTTAAGAAGAACTTTAGTTCAGAAATTTATTTCTCTGTAGAAGCTGAGCAATGTGACTATGTATGCACATAATGCATACAAATAGATGATGCCCTTACTGGCAGTATTGCCCATCTAAATTTTCATACAAAATCATGCTCACCTGTCCCAGTTCTAGGAATCTTAATCTTTATGCAGTAGTTGTCACAGCATGATGAGACCTTCTCTGGAGAAAACCTTTTTGATTACTTTGTTTACTTTAGAATAATCAAAAGGTCAAGAAAAAATTTTAAATACAGCTTCTAAGAAACAACTGGATTTACAGTCATAAACAAAACTTATTAAATGAAACTTTGTAGTTAAGGTGCCATCTGGGAACTATATACAAAGAGTGTTCTAAAAGCACAAGAAATGCAGATTTATATTAACTTACGTATGTTACGCTTTTTAAAGATATATATTTCACATTTTTTAAATTTAAATGGATCTCAAAATGAGAACACAAAATCCAGATGCACTGGAAACACCTGTTGACAATATTAATATTATAACTATACTCAAAAATATAGAAGAGAAAGCAGTATATAACTAAGGGAAGAACTAAATCAATATAGCTACCCACTTGTGCTCTTTAACTGAAAGAGATAAAGAAAATGAATACTCTAAACATGGATAATCTCTTGTTTGAGATCTAGCAACAAAAGGGAAAAAAGCCTTCAGTTATAAAACTGAAGCCCAAGTGATACACTGTAAGAATTCTTTACAAGTAACTTTCCACACAGATATTAAACTGACCAATGGAATTTCCACTGATTATTTACAGACTTCACCACTATTATAATCTCATCCAATGTTTCTAAGACACTCTGCTTCTGTAAATAAGGATTAGGTGGCAAAGTTAATTATTGTAGTAGAAAAATGATTGCTAAACCTGGGATGATATTGGAGTCTGGAGATTGTCTGTTTGCTGCCTTCTACTTGCAGGTGCTGAGGCAGTTTTGATTAGGACCTTGGATATTCCCAAAAGGTCTTTTCTGGAGGTTGCTGAACATGGTGGAGAGACCCAAACTAACTTTGGAAATGTAATGCTGGAGAGCCAATTGCAGCAGCATAAAATAATTTATGTGTAATTATTAGGGAAGGTGTAATAATTTAACAAAATCAGATGTCCCATTCTACGCAACGTTCCCATATCACACAGATTATCTGCTCTATTCTGTATAGGAAACTTTGGTTCCCAAGACCTTCCCCCTTAGTCATTGAAATGTCAAAATGTTTAAGTTGATTTCAACAGGAAATGGGAACGAAATGGAGTTCTGTGGTGAACAGAGCTGGTCCTATCCAGTTGTTGTGCACTAGTATTTTAGAGTCATTTCGATTAGCTTGAACTCAGCCTCAGAAAGTCAAGATATTAGCTTTATTGCACATCAAAAGAGGCAGCACAGTTGTGGGCTCGTGTGATCTCACAACAAGGCACAGAGCTGCATTTTCCATGGTTGGACTCTTTGACAGTTAAGCCAAAAATTATTGCAGACTTTGGCTCCTTTTCAGGTATTCCTACAGGCTTTCCAGTTGTGATCTGTTGGCCTGAAGTGACCTGTGTAAGGGAGTATACAGCAGAGGGGAGTGCAGGGCTTTTCTTGTGCTCTACACACGTCACCACTGCACGTCCCCACTTCAGGAACTGCCTGGCACCTCAGTGGCTGAGGTGATTTATCTGATTAAGGACACAGGACTGCACATTTTTTTTAAAGACTTCCTCAATTTTTTTGAAGAAAATCTATTGTTGCCATTCACAGACATGACATAATATATTCTTGGAGAAATGTCCTTACATGGCTGTCAGGGGAGCACTAAATAAGCCTCTCAGATGTGTGTGATTAAAGGAGACACATCTAAACTTTGTGTAAAGTATTCTATATGAGTAGTTAGAAGAATTAGAAATATATTTCAATCAAAAAAAAAAGTGGATAATCTGTATTTTAGAAATCTATTTAAACCTGGTATAATTAAAATAGGATTTTTTAAAAATTCTTTGTGAATATGTTTGAAAAATCATTTTTGCAAAATATATTCTGATCCCAACAGCTCTGGTTAGTTAGACAGTTTTTGAAAAGCTCTTCAGACAGTCAGTCGATTTATAGAACAAAAGGCAAACTCTATTAAGTACATCCCTCTTGATGGATGTGTGTGTTTAACCTTCAAAGGTGGAGATTTCTCAGGGAATCCATTCCAGTGCTGTATTACGCTTACTACTAGCTTCCCAAAAAGTTAATGTGATTCATCCATGCTAAAACTTAAGCTTGTTATTTTTGCTGTTGCCTGACACCCCTCAAAGTACAAATTATTCCTTTTCTCATTCCAGAGATGCACATGTATCTAAAGACGCCTATCCCCTTCCAAAACTGCTTTATTTTCCTTTAGGTTAAACTTTTAACCATCTTTTTAACCTTTCCTTATATGACATGTCTTCCCATACTCCAGTTGTCATTGCTGCTTCTCTAGACTCTGATTAGGAGCCCACATCTTTAGGGTAAGATGTGGAAGGTCTTGTCCAAAAGCAGAAGTGCTTCAGTTGCAACAGTGCCAGTTCTAAGTGAAGTGGGAGGATTAAATTGTGCACTGCTTAGACCATTCTCTTACCCTCCAGTTTGCAGGAACTCTCTGGGAGGATTCTCTGGACTCACACACAGTAAACAGAGTCAAGAATCTGGAATTAATGTAATTAAAGGCTCTAAGCACTGCCTTAGTGTCCTTTCTGGTGGCTTACTTGATGTAGAGTGAGTGCCATCTGGAGGTTAGGAAACGTGGAGCTCTGTATGCTTTCATGCTGAAAAACAAAATCCCCGAGCTTTACAAATGAAATGTTCCTGCATGAGTAGGAGCTTGAGACAGACAGATACTGGGCATACACTCCTAGTGTAAAGTTTGTGACCCAGAGTAAGGCATGCAAGTGCCATGTCTCTTGCTGTTAAGCAATTGCCAGTAAATGTGTAACCTCTGAGTGGCCTGTGCAGTTTTCAGAAAAAGCTCTGGACAGCACAAGGACAAGGAAAGTCTTGATCAGCTCTTTCCTCTCCTGCTTTTAGGTGTGTGAAGACAAATGAGTTCCTGGTGCGGTTTTCTGCTCACAGGAGAGAGCAGAAAGCATTTCAGCTGAACAAGAAGTTTTAAAAGGAAGGTTCCTGTTTGGTGTGTCTGAACTCGGTTCTCCATCATCGTTCATGTCTGCACAGAGTGGAATCAGCCTTCCTCACCTGGGCTGGTTGCATGATGTGGTCTTCCTTCTTTAGGTAACTTAGTTGTCATCTTAGTTGTCATCTTGAAAGCCCTGATCCTCCAGTTCTCACTGTGTAGAGGAAGCCAGGAGAACCACTTGGAGTCATGATTTCTGGGCGTGGGACCTGGCTCTTCTTGATACCATGCCTTTTTTTTTTTTCACCTGAGACCACTTGGATCAGTGATCACACTGGTCACAGTGGTCACCTTTTGTGCTGAGCTGCCTTCTGCCACTGAAGTCTGTTCATAAAAACAAATAACTTTAATTGCAAAGCATGAGTGCACCCATCTCCATCTCAGTCTGGTGAGAGACTGCAGCCTGTTGTGTCAAGGCAATGCTAATGGCTTCTGTGTTGAGCTCCACTTGGGCCAGAGCATAATCCTGCAGAATTTACATACAGCTTAAAGGACAGATGCTGTGTGTACACTCTCCATGCTCTGCTCCTTGCAGATTTTTCCCTACAGAACAACAGGCCATAAAGTTTCAACCTATGTAATGAAGATGCACTAGATGAACAGGATTTTTGGTATTTTGTGTTGATTTAGCTTGAGGATGGTTTCCCTGGGCAACCACAGATTTTAGGGACTATGAACCTGTTAGATTCAAGGTTGACAATCCTGAGGGTGTAAGACAGGTTGCTGAGCCAACACGCCTTCAGAGCAAAATGTGAAAGCCTGTTCCCTTGTCAATGAGTTTCCATCAGCTAAAAAGGGAAAAAAAAAAAAGCATAAGAGAAAGGAATTTAAAAGCAGCAAATCCAAAGAAACAAAAATGAAAATTATTGTAAAAAGTATTTGGTCTCCCTCCCTCAGCAGGGAGTGGTGAAAAGCACAGAGCATGTCTCACGGGCCTAAGTATTATTCTTTAGAGCAAGTTTGAACATGCAGATGACAGAAGCTGATGAATCCTTGTCCAACTATGTAAAGTGCAACAAGCTGCTGCGTTTTTGTCATGCTGGCTTTCAGAATTGAAAGTGTGTTGTTGATGTTGTGACTCATCTGAGCAGATCTCTATTAATTATTTGTTTTCAGGAGATGAAATTCAGGAGTAATGATCTTTTGTCTGTAATCTCCTTTTTTTCAGATGTTAGTGGTGTCCTTACTGTAGATTTGCATGGGAAGATGGATGAGATCTGTAGTCCTGTCTGTATATGGCACAGACACCCAAAATATGAAGATGATCGTCTATTATGGCATTGTTGGACAAGATCTGTATTTACCCTTGAAAGAACTTGCTCTATTGCTGTTATATTGTTACTGGAGCACTAAGAAAGCTGGAGTCACTCTCAGGTTTCCTCTTTTGTGCACCACTGCTGAAGAATTCATATTTACCAGAGCCCTGCCAAGCTCAGTATTCATTTGACTGCCAGTAGTTTGGTTGGCTGAGTTGGGAACTTTGCTTGAGAACACAGACAATAGTTTGGCAGTGGCTTCTGCTCCTTTCTCTTACCTTGGAAAAAACAAAGACCATTAATAAGTTTTCAAAATTGAAAGAATTGCTTCTTACAAAAATACAACTTTTGTAAGAAATTATTTATAATGTCAGCACTTTTACTTACAATATCAGCAATTCTGCTTTAAAAATTAGAATTTAAATGCACTTCAAAATCTTATACTGAATGTACATGAAAGTGTTGTAGAAATAAAGAAAACAATTGGGGGGTTTCCTCCTGTTGTGTTATGATAGGATAACAGAGGGAAATGAATAATTTTAAAATGTGTTTCATAAAATGTTATCTGGGATGGAAGTTACCCTACTCTAGAATGGTTGTGATGTGGGAGGTTTTTTCTTTAATTTTTAGTAAGTGGCTTGGGTTTTTTAGTAAGTGGCTTGGGTTTCAGCAGGATGATTATCTTACAAATTTGCTCCTAGGAAGATGGCTCTTCCAGCACCTGTCTTTATGCCAAGCTGTTAGCATTAGTTGTTAGCAGATTGAACACACACAGGAGGTAGATGAAAACACTTCAGCTCTTTTATTTTTTCCTAAAGATTATCACAGAATCACAGAATCATTAAGTTGGAAGAAACCTCCAGGCTCATCAAGTCCATCTCAACCCTAACCTCAACTAAACCATGGCACTAAGTGCCACATCTGGTCTTTTCTTAAACACATCCAGAGATGGTGAATCCACCACTTCCCCAGGTAGACCATTCCAATACTTTACTACCCTTTCTGTAAAAAACTTTTTCCTAATATCCTAATATATTTTAATAGGAAATTTCCTCTTTCCTAATATATTTTCCAGCCTATATTTCCCTTGGCGCAGCTTGAGACTGTGTCCTCTCGTTCTGTCAGCTGCTGCCTGGAGAAAGAGCCCAACTCCCACCTGACTACAGCCACCTTTCAGGAAGTTGTAGAGAGTGATAAGGTCACCTCTGAGTCTCCTTTTCTCCAGGCTAAACAACCCCAGCTCCCTCAGTCGTTCCTCACAGGGTTTGTGTTCCAAGACCCTCACCAGCCTCGTTGCCTCCTCTGGACGCCCTCAAGCGTCTCAATGTCCTTCCTGAACTGAGGGGCCAGAGCTGGACACAGCACTCAATGTCCATTCTAAACTGAGGGGCCCAGAATGGGACACAGCACTCAATGTCCATTCTAAACGGAGGGGCTAGAACTGGACACAGCACTCAAGGTGTGGCCTCACCAGTGCCCAGTACAGGGGGAGAATGACCTCCCTGCTCCTGCTGGCCACACCATTCCTGATCCAGGCCAGGATGCCCTTGGCCTTCTTGGCCACCCAGGCACACTGCTGGCTCATGTTCAGCTGCTGTCACCAATACCCTCAGGTCCCTTTCTGCCTGGGCACTGTGCAGCCACACCGCCTCCAGCCTATAACATTGCAGGGGGTTATTGTGGCCAAAATGCAGGACTCAGCACTTGGACTTATTAAACCTTATCCTATTGGACTCTGCCCATCCATCCAAACCATTCCAGGCCTCTCTGCAGAGCCCTCCTACCTTCCAACAGATCAGGACACACTCCCAGCTTAGTGTCATCTGCAAATTTACTAAAGACTCAATACCCTCATCTGTGTCATCAGTAAAAGTATTGAACAGAACTGGCCCCAGCACAGACCCCTAGGAACACCACTGGTGCCAGGCTGCTAGCTGGATTCACCATTCACCACCACTCTCTGGGCTCAGCCATCCAGCCAGTTCCTAACCCAGCACAGAGTGTTCCTGTCCAAGCCATGGGCTGCCAGCTTATCTAGGAGTGTGCTGTGGGAGACAGTGTCAAAGGCCTTGCTGAAGTCCAAATAGACAACATCCACAGCCTTCCCTGCATCCACCAGGAGGGTCACCTGGTCATAAAAGGAGATCAGGTTGGTCAAAGATGACCTACCCTTCCTAAACCCATGCTGGCTGGGTCTGATACCCTGGCCATCTTGTAAGTGCTGCATAATAGCTCTCAATAAAAACTGCTCCATTATCTTACCTGGTACTGAGGTCAGGCTAACAGGCCTATAATTACCAGGATCCTCCTTTCTACCCTTTTTATGAATGGGAATCACATTGGCCAGTTTTCAATCATCCAGAACCTCACCAGTGAGCCAGGACTGTTGGTAAATGATGGAGAGTGCCTTCACAAGCTCATCTGCCAGCTCCCTCATCACCCTGGGATGGATCCCTTCTGGGCCCATAAATTTAGGGACATTCAAACAGCTCAACATTTCTCTGGCTGCCTCCTCCCGGATAACAGGAGGACCATTCTGTTCCCTGACACCATCCACCAACCCAGTTTGACAATTATCCTGAGGACAAGCCAACTTCCCACTAAACACTGAAGCAAAAAAGGCGTTAAGCACTTCTGCCTTCTCCTCATCAGTAGTTACTAAGTTCCCTCCTGGATCCAACAGATAACAAAGGTTGGCCTCATCCTTCCTTTTACCATTAACATTTATAAAAAGATTTTTTATTATCTTTTTACAGAGGTTGCCAAATTAAGTTTGAATTGAGCTTTTGCCTCCCTAATTTTCTTTCTATGTACCCTAGCAACACCCCTAAATGCTTCCTGAGAAACCCGACCTTCTTTGCAGAAATGATACATCCTTTTTTTATTCCTATGTTCTTTCAAAATCTCGTTACCCATCCAGGCTGGACTTTTGCCTTGTCGACTCATCTGTCGACACATGGGGACAGTCTATTCCTGTACCCTCAACATCTGTTTAGAAGCATATCCACCTTTCCTGGACTCCTTTGTTTTTAAAAACTACTTCCCAAGGAACTCTCTGGACAAGCCTCCTGAATAGGTCAAAGTCTGCCCTCCAGAAGTCCAGTATAAAAGCCTTGTTGATGCTCCTCCTAACTTCACCAAATATTGAGAACTTTACAATTTTGTGATCACTATGCCCCAAGTGGCCTCCAACCACCACATCTCCTACCAACCCATCTCTATTTGTAAACAACAGGTCTAACATAGTCCTACCCCTGGTGGGCTCACTCACCAGCTGCAACAAGAAGTTGTCCTCAATAAATTCTAAGAACTGCCTGGATTGCCTCCTTTCTGCTATATTAAGTTCCCAGCTGATGTCTGGTAGGTTAAAGTCACCTACAAGAACAAGAGCTGGTGCTCCTGAAACATTCTTCAGCTGCTTATAGAATAGGTTGTCCACCTCTTCTTCCTGGTTGGGTGGACGATAACAGACTCCCAGTAGGATGTCTGCCTTATTGGCCTTCCCCTTAATTCTTACCCACAGGCATTCACCTTCATCATCACTAGTTATAATACCTATGGCATCAAAAGCCTTCCTAATATAAAGGGCCACCCCTCTACCCCTTCTCCCTTTCCTGTCTCTTCTGAAGAGCTTGTAGCCATCCAGCGCAGCACTCCAGCTGTGTGAGTCATCCCACCATGTTTCTGTGATAGCGACTACATCATAATTCCACTGTCGCTCCATGGCTTCCAGCTCTTCCTGCTTATTACCCATACTGGGTGCATTAGTGTACATGCACCTCAGTTGGGTTAGTGACTTCACCCCTAACTTAGGTTTATCACCTTTGGGCCTGCCCCCAGATAGTCCAGCTGCATCCTCTTCTCCCTTCAAACCTAGTTTAAAGCCCTCTCAATGGGTTCTGCCAGTTTGTAAGCTAAAAACCTACTACCCTTTTCAGAGAAATGAAGCCCATCCAGTTCCAACAGGCAGGCACTGAAAAAGTTGCCTCATAATTAAAGAACTCAAAATTCTGCTGATGACACCAACCCTTGAGCCACTTGATGATAGTATGACTTCTCCAATTCCTTTCATCATACTTCTCTGTACTGTACAGAACAGAACCTGTACTCCTGCCCTATCAATCACTTGACCCAATTCCCTGAAATCCCTTTTTATTGCCCTAGCACTTCTCTTTTCAATCTCATCACTGCCAGCCTGGAGTATCAGCAGTGGGTGGTAATCAGAGGGTGGAATCAGCCCAGGAGGTCTCTCACTAATATCCCGTATCCGAGCCCCAGGGAGGCAGCAGACTGCCCTGTGGGTTGGGTCTGGTCATATAGAATTTGCCAATAAGGCCTAGGTAAGCTTCAATTTGAAATATTAGCCTAGCTCAAATTGACAAAAATGAAAAAGAGCATGGGTACAGTTAAATGTCTATTCAAAACTCACCATTTGGTCATGGTCCTTTAGGAAACTCCAGTTCTGGTACCTTGGAATAGAAGCAAAAAATACAGTGTCAAACTTTTTGTCTTTAAATAAATTGGTTAATGTTGATCATAAGTGAATGCCTGTTCAACTGCTCCGTTTGACACAGCCCAGCTCTTAACATCTGCAGATTCCTTGTACTAAAACCTATCTTTTCAGTAATGGAGCCCAGGGTCTTCTTTATTCCCATACTATATGAGGAGTGGGTGTTGTTTTTGCTAAAGGAAGGTGAGAATACCATGTCTACAATGTACTCCTTGTGCAAGCCCAAATAAATTACTCATGTCCTGAGTCACTCTAGAAAGCCTTTGTCCAATGCCTTGAAGAAGACACAGCATCTTATTTTTTAAATGGCCAGTACTTTGCTGGCAGAAGTCCCTGGTAGGAGTTCCCAGAGCCGTACTGCTGCAGGCAAACATCCATGGGAGTACTCTGTGCAGATAGGCAGCTGTGCTAGGAGCACATGGAGTCAGAAGACCTGAGTTTTGCTCTTCAGCTCTGTTCTGAGCAAGTCCTTTGATTTTCTGTCCTTTGCTTTCGTTGGCCTGAAATAGAGAAAACATCAGTTCACCCACTATTGGAAGAGTACTGTGAGTCAAGAGAGGAAACAGTTCTGTATAGCTGTATCTGCAGCAGGGCTTAAGGGACACCTGGGTTGACTCTGAGCTGCTTACCTGTGCTGCATCTAAGCTCATCCAACTGGTGCTGAAGCTGTACCTGCTTCCAAGCTGAGCTTGTCTGTACAGTACAGCCATGTACCCTGTGGAGTTAGGAGCATTGGATTTATGTGCTGCACTCCCCTGTCCAGGGCAGATATGCCCCAGGTGCAAATAAAATCAAATTTGTGACTGTTCTGTTTATCACTATATGTCTTGGTATACCAGCACAGCACTGACATCCTAGAACTTTTAATCTTGATATGCAGCCATTATTTGAGAATTATCAGACTTGGGTGCTACTGGATGGTGCTAATTAGTGAGAAATGTCATGGTCTCAGGCATTACCCTACATCTACTTCAAGACAGACTATTTAATGCATACCAGCCTTTCTCCATCATTTTTTTTGGGACATGAACTGAAGGACAGTCCCCTGCCAGTTGTAGGGTGTGTAGTTTGATGAATCCATCTTTAGGCATCTCGTTCTTCGCAAGCCTGTCCTACCCTTTTGCAAGAGTTTCTGTCTTCATAGCTAAAACTAGAAAGCAGAACATGCATCAGCTGTATGATGTGTTACATTATGTATGAAAGTGAGTTTGCACCTATATTCCTATATTCATGACTGTCAACCCCAGGGACAGGCACAGAGTCCTTCCTGCTGCCTTAGCTAGGGAATGAATATGGAACAGGCTGAGCCTGTTGAGCAAGAGTCTGAGTCTCCCAGCACGACTGGGAGAGAGTAACACTGCCCTGGCTTTGCACACGTCAGAGTCCTGGCATCAGCCTGTCCCTCAAGTAAACAGAGCCAGACAAGACTGCAAACGCATCTCTGGGGAAATCAGGGCTGGGACCTGTATCTCCTCTGGAAGACTGAAGGGAGTGAAGGTTTCAGATGATTTCATTTCCCATTTTAAAAAATCCTGAGAGTGATACTCTTTTTCTTCCCTTTCCTTTAGCTTGGGCAGTGTGCAGTTGGAAATGGAGCTGATTTTAATTTTACCAAGAATATTCTAATAGACATACTGATGATGTATATTGAAGTATAAACACAAACACTTACTCAAGATATGTGGCAGAGACAGGATCTTAATTTCAGGTTCCTTTGGGTCACTGGTGCCTGCACAGCCAAAGCTTAGGTCGTACGTGTGCTGAAACACCATAGCAATGGGGCAAGTTCAGTAGATTCACAGACTGGGAATACAAAATTGTATTTGGCAGAACACTCTGTTCAGCTTCCATTTCAGCCATTTCCAAGAGTATGAGAAGAGGTGATAATATCAGTGTGTCTGCAATAAATTATAAAGCTTGGCACTTTTATGTCTTCATTGTGGAAATCTCTAAAATCTAAAAGATACTAAGCAATGCAGTTCTTTGCATCTCTTTTCAGCTTAAGCCCAGCATGCTGGAAGATAATTAGCACAGATTTTGTCCAGTGAAGGAGAGCAGAGATAACGCAACCCTAGAAAGGAAGGTGTTAGGATCTGATCCAAAGTCCCTGAAGCGGCAAATTTTGTTTGATAGTGCTGGCTTTGGATCAAGCCCTAACACTGTCAGGGAGTATCAGGACCTCTGTCAAGACAAGCTGAAGAGGCATGAACTGGAACAAATGACTTACCAGATTCTCCTTTCTCTCTGTTCAGCCTCCACAGGCTCTCCAGATCTTCTCCTGTTGGACCTGGTCTGCCTGCTTGTCTGCCCAGGCCCAAGTAACCATTTGTGTTATCAGTTCTGCTCGGTTTTGTGTTGCTAAGACACAGAAGGATCTGGGGCCAGTTTCCCCAGAGGTGTGGTTGCTATTTGCTGAGACCTAACCAAGGTGTTTCTCCTGATTCCAGAATCCCTTTCCAACTTGGCCATTTTGAGACTCACCATATACCCAGCCTTTTTAGCTATATTGTGACTTCTCAGAAATTGAAACCTATTCTTGTATGCACTTTCAAAGTTCCTTCTCTCCTAACATTTTCTTTCAGCTGCTGCTTTGGAGTGCTTTCAGAAAAGAACATGCACAGCAGCACTGACAGGCAGTGCTCAGCACTGGTTTATTTCCCTCTTATTTAATCCCCTTTCCTACTGATTTATGTTGCATTTATGTTGCTTGAGCGCTGTTGGGGTCTTCATGGTAAGAGCAATTTCATAAGTGACAGTAATTGGAAACAATGGGATCTCCAGATGTAACTAGCAAACTCTTAGCTTACAAACTCTTAGATTACAGTGACTACAGCTGAGATCAGCCTCTATTCAAAATCCTCAGAACAGTAAAGTCTGCTTTAATAGCAAAGGGTGCTGTGGAGATTGCTGCTGAGTGTCAGGAGGACTTTTGTTGTGGTTATGTAGCAGAAGCAAAAGCTCCTGAAAGCTGCTGGTTTCCCTGGTGTGTTTACTGTCTCTCTTGGAAACGTCTGACTTGTGGATATATGCCAGAAGAGGAGCAGAGACCCAGTGTGACAGCTGCTGGGGCCTTGAACTCTGTTTGGGGCAGAGATGTTTGGTTAAAATTAAGTGTTTCAAGGAATCTGTTCTGAAAGCTTCTTATTTTCAAATTTGAAAAAGAGTGATCAGAGATCATCAAAAGACTTTTCTAAGCACTTGGAGAGTTCTGTAGAAAGTCTTAAGCAACCATGAAAAGTTTTTCAGTAACTTTAAAGGGCCATTAGTATAAAAAGTGAGAATTTTCAAAACAGCATTCAAAATATCAGTGTTTGTCTTTGCAGTCAGCCTGTTGGGATTCTGGGTGATGAACTCACTTCCTCAAGTATTTGTGACCTTGCAAGAAAATAGAGTATTTCAAGTATAAATTTCCTCTGAAATTCTTGACTGACTTGTTTTTGAGTAGTGTGGATTATCTCCAGACAAATTCTATCCTCTTGTTTCATCTTTCTGGTAAATGCTAATGAACTTTGAATCTACTTCTTCAGGGGGATTTTGGCAAACTTATTTGCTTGCAGTATTGGGAAACACATGCTGAATTTGGCAGATAATTTCTTTAACAATAATTACAACTATACAACAATCCAAACACTTCATGTAGACAAGTTGAGCAAGAAATACTTCTACAGTTCTACAATAATTTTGGAAAAATTATTCTGAATTTGAAGATTGTGATATGATAACTTAAGAAAAGGTACATTCCACCTCAAAACCATGTTTGCTTTGGTTTTGAATTCAATTTTAATAGACTTTCTGTTTGTTTGCTATTTTTTCTGAGATAATTGAAACATAGTTTTTCATCTCCTTCAGCCAAAAAGCAAAAGAAGTCATGTACCCACATAGCATTGTCATGAAGTGAAGAAATTCCGTGTTTTCCAGCCTGTACTAACAGTTGTCCGTGTTCCTCTTGTGGAATCTGCTTATCCTGTAGCATTTGGTCCAGGGCCCTCTCCAAGTTGGAGTGTGTGCAGCTGGTTGCAGAACACAGTGTTTTAGCACATCTGATTGCTTTAAAAGGAATCTGAGGCACATTTGGAAGAATCAATGTATTAATCAGAGTGCATTGGATTTTAGCTCCTGATCTGTTCAGAAAAGGATGCTGATGGAAAGTCTGTTCCTCTTAGTTCTTGTGTACAAAGTTCCTGTATCAGATCAGAATATTAATTCTGATCATTCTTTCAAGTCAGTTTCTGCAAATTAAACAGTAATAAGCTAGAACTGGTTGTTGTACTGAGGACATCCTCCAAATGACTGCTTGCAGCCACCAAATAAACTGGACAGAAAGATTACAAGCATGTGTTTTAAGTCTATGCTTTTGAGTGATCTCAGCAGATTTTGCACAGAACTGTTTCCCATAATTTTTCCTATTTGCCAGGTTAGCATTTTATTTGCTCATTTGAATGTACAACTGATTTACTGTGTACATCTTTTCATCCTGTAGGTTGATGTTTATTGTGGCTTCATGCGACATCCATCGATGTAAACTGATAAGAACATCTTGTTTTTTTCTGGTTGGGGACATGAAACTTGAAAAATAATTACGAGTGTCAGTGTGGAAGATGGCCTTTGCTTAGAAGTTTGTTTTGTGATTAATTAATTTGACAACCAAGTGTCAGTGTCTGTCATTTTGAGGAAGAACTTGGCTGAGGTTAGTCTTTTGGTTTTACAAGATAAGTGATGATATGCACTACAAATTCAACTGGCAGAAATATGGCAGTTACTTCCTTTGAGTCAAAGGAAAAGAAGCCTAGAGAGGCTTTTTATAGGGGGAAAATTTCAGCTGTTTAGACAAAACCTTTCTATTTGACCACAAGAGGGTATTGCAGTATCAGTTATTCAAGTCCTTAACTGTTTACCTTCATGTGCTTTGACTTATTTTTAAAAGACATATTTCTCAAAACTGATTGTTTATATTAGGTTGTAGTTAAGAAAATCAGGTTTTGTCTGCCAGTATTTGATGTCCTTGTCCAAGGGCAATTTCTGAGTTGTTTTTTCCTAAAATTTACAGTACAAGGTTCCTAAAGCTTAAGAGATTCCCTTCACTGGACAGTTACTTAGACAGTTACTCTGAAACACTGAAAAACTTAATGGAAATGACGTGCAAGGATATATAAGCCACAGAAGAGAAATAATAACAGGAGATGAATGTATTGCTGCTTTGTCTGGGAAGTGCTCATTGGTCCAGGATGGGAGCTGACACAGTCAGTGGGACTCTGATCTGCTTTTTCCTAGTTGTTTTGCTTGAAGGAATAAGTTCTGAAATATTTTTTAGTTCATTTGTGTTTCCCAATTTTCTCATTTACACCAAATTCTTCTACAGTATACATCCAAGGGTGGTTCGCACTTTTTTGTAACTCAATACTGTGTTGCAATACTTCCCTACAAAATTTGTGTATTCTGAACTTTAAGGGCTGTGTTGACAAATGTTTGTGCCATGTTTTGTACAGTTCAGACCATGGGAGAGGGACCTAGAAGGATTTTTGGATTCACCCACTCCTAGATTTACTGCTGAATTGAAGAGCAGCCCTATCACATTTTCTGTGAGGATCAAGTTTCTGAGGGTTCTGATAGTGGCTGATGGACAACAAAGCATTTTTCACACAAGAAAGTTTGTGAGATATTGCAGAGATTTAAGTAGCACACACATTTAAAAAAAAAACCAGTGCAGTGCCTATGTTGTGTGCGAATAAGAGGCAGGAACAAAAGCTGGAGGAGAGGGCAGCGCTCTGGAGATCAGCTTCTTGGAGCAGGTCGCAATTCGGAAGATCTCTGACACTTCATGACAAGTGAAGAGATCCCCATGGAAATCTTTCAGCACAAGCAGTGTTTCCTGTCTGCCTCAAATAGTGGCATTTGACTTGTCATCATAATCTTCCTTCAAATGAATGAAGGTCAGTCAAGTCAGTCAGGGCTGCAGGCTGGAGGGTGGGCTGTGGTGATGGCTGGCAGAGCTGGCTGTGAGTGGTCCATCAGAGGATTCTGAGCACTCAGCAGAGAAGTGACATTTGGCAGGGCATTAGCAGTGCTTTTTCATCAGCCCTGGCCACCGAGGGCTCTGGAAAGCCTGGAGATGGCAGGTCTTGCTGGTGAGCCATATCTTGGTCTGGCAGGAGCAGAACACCTTGGGTCTCTGTATGCAGGCAAAAGGAAAACAAATCCAGCCAGCTACCATTTTGTAGTCAAACTCCTTTTAAGCAATTTATGTAGCTGATTGATGGAAGGCATAATGCATTAGGTTTTGCTGTGAGTTTCTTAAAAAATATACTTATTTCATGTCTTAATGGAGTTGTGCTGATAGACCCTGGCAAGTGGAGTGTCTGCTGCGTCGGCAGCGTACAGATACCATGGGGGGAATGTCTGTTTCCAGTGACACAAAGTCTGACACTTCAGAATAAAACTAAAGCTGTAGTACAGACTGCAAGAAATCTGTTGTGATTTTTTTTATCCCCTTATAAAGGTTGCAAAATATGTTAACTACTGATGTGCAGTTTTCCCTTCTTGAAGCAAAAATTATTTATTTGGGCTGGTGTGTGAGTAGGGATTTGAAGGTATCTGGTTTTTGGAGAAAGAACTATAAATAGGGTTCCTCACTGGCTGAGGAATCTTTTTAGTTGCTATTTCACATAATTTCAGTCTTAGAGGCCAGATCCTGTCAAGAAGTGCAATATTGTATGGACAACCAAAGTTATCTTCATTAGTCAGAGTTGAGTTCAAGTCAAATCCTCACCACAGCAGGGGGCTCTGGTAACTGCACAGTGGAGCTTGGCTTTATTCTGTTCATCCTCACTGTTGGCTTGCATAATTTGTTAGCAGGTCTAGGAGAATTGCAGGGTATAAAGTGGCTGAGTACTTCTGCAGAGGCCCTGCTTTGTGCTGCCTGAGCACCTGTGGCAGTGTTTGGCTTCTGAGTCTGGCATGGCCCTGATTCCTGCACTCCTGGGGTCAGCAGCTGCTCAGAGTCAGCTCACAGGGCGGGGAGACTGCTTCACAAATACCACAGGGGCTCGGTTTTCCCTCTCTGCTACCTCTAGTACTTACAGAAGTATTTTGTCCTGTGAATTACAACATTCCAGCTGTGTATTACTACATATTTCAATGCTCAAAATGCTTTTCCAGTTTTGCTATTGGGGCTTTTTGCATTATTGCCTGGTTTTTACCTGTCTCCTCTGGCAGTTAAGGGTATAATTTGTTGATCTGTGTTTTGGTACACTGAATGTTTCATTTACCATCTGCTCACCATATTCATAAAAGACAATAATTATCTGCTGCAAGTTATGCAAAGTTTTCAAAGCAGGATACTTAAAATTTATTTTAAATTGTGTGTCGCTATTAAATGAAAGGCGGCACCTGGCTTTTAAAATAATCCTCACCTTTGTTAGTTTTGCTGGCCGAGAATTGAGCTACTTCCTCTTAGTTTTTTTCAAGGTAACTCTCAGAGTCATAAATTTGGAAACCTTGTCTGAACATGTCAATCACAAGCTTTGTCTATTTTTCAGCAAAGCTTTTAGCATCTTCATTGCAGCTATTAGTATCGGTCTTCTTTTTAACTGCAGCAGCTAGTGTTGAATCACACTTCAGGCTGATGTTTGTCCATCTCTAACTGTTGGAGGTTGGAAAGAAGTTCTCCCTGAAGGCAGGATGTTACCATAACTAGATGTAAGGGAGTGTTGTGTATAACCTTTTCTATGATACACTAGAATCTGGTGGCAGATTTCTAGAGATGATGAGAATTCAGGTCTGAAGGGACCTCAAGAGGTCTCTAGCCCAAACCTGCTCCTCAGAGCATGAGCCATGAAATCAGACCAGCTGGTCAGAACATTATGCTGTTGATCTTGAAAGCACCCAAGGATGGAGACTGCAGAACCATTTGGGGAAATGTGTCTCACCTCAGGGTTGCCACTGTGATGAAGATGTTTTGGCTTATATGTAGTCAGAACCTCTCCTATTTCAGCTTGTGCCCATTTTATTTCATTCCTGCACTGAGCCATGCTCTAAGCAGACTGACTGTGTCTTTCCAATAACCTGATTGCAGTTACTGGGACTCTGCTCTTCGGTCTCCCCACAGACTTCTCTGCTCCAGGCTGGGCAGAATTTGTTGCCAGATGCATTGTCTGTGTTACACAGATGTGTTAGACCTTTACCTGACCTGCTCTGTTCTCTGTCCCTGCCTGATTTGACCATTTACACTGCTCATGCCCAGCAGAGCAAATGCTCCATGAGATCTCGAAAGGAAAATAACAGTGTACTGGGAGTGCACAGTCCATTTGGGCATTCTTTTCTTAGATCACCTGCGCTGTTCTGTAGTCCAGTTCAGCCTTATTCCTTCTAGGGTTGTACTGAGCTTGACTGTTTTGTTGTAGAGTTGGAAACTTTTGCTCCCTGAAGTAATGGACATCCAGAACAATGTGAAATCTTCCTGGATGTGTTTGGAGCTTTTTATTTTTAGCTCAGTTGTGCAGCCATTCACATGTGACTACTCAAATAGGCAAAACTGAAAGGAAAACAGCTGCATCCCCAGACCTTTAGGCCAGAATAGCCAAACAGACTTGGAAAAAATTTTAGACTGGATTTTCACTGTACCAGGTGTTGCAATAATGATCTTGTTATGGTGTGATGAGGAGAATGAGAGTCTGCCTCTTAGAATGGGCTGCATTCCAGTTTTCAAGACAGGTCCCAGTTTCTAGGAAACCTTTTACTTAGGTCACTACTTAAATTTAGAATCCTCCCAAAACAGTATACAGCTGCAGAATTAGGATAAAATCCTGCTTTGGATCTCATTTGGTCATTTAATGAGAAAAAGGAAAAGACCTTTATCCTTTTTGTGTGAACTACCCACGTAATCTACATGTGCACAGTATGAGTATCATATAGCTCTTTTTAAAAATCCAGCCCTGATCACAGTGCTGATATAAGTGCACCTACCAGCCTTTTCTATGTAGACATCATGAAAAACTTCAGCCAAGCTGAGATTATGGAAAATTGTCATCCTCTTTGACATGAAGCATTTCATCTTGAAATATAGTGAGATCAGTGAATCTTTAATGAGAAACTTTAATGAGAATCTTTAAAGATAGTTTCTAAATGCTTCCAGATTCTGGAGGCCCAGGACAGAAAACAGAGCAAAGCCTGACAGCATGAAGAGCCTCATGTCAGTTGAGGTCTCCTACAGCTTCCAGCGTTCCTGGCATCTAACAGCAGGCATCTCAAAGTTCTGAGATATTGTGCTACCTGGGTCCTTGGTTTCTGGGCAGACTACTCAAAGCTTCCGTATGTTTTCAAAATAATGGAAAAAATGGCAACCAAAATAGGGATATTCAGATGAGTTTTTAATTCTTCATCTATTTCAGCATTCCAAGTCCTTGGTAGATTAAACCATGAAAAAAACATTTTGCAAATCTTTGTTCTTGCCTGCTGACCGTGCCAAGGATCCTTTAAATGTATTCTAAATTGTTTAAGCCTGAGTAACCTGTGCAAAATTAGTTGGGTCAGTGAGATAATCACACATCTACTGCCATTTAGAAAGTCCTAGGCTAGCTGAGAAGTCTGTGATGATACACCAGATCCATAGCAAAGCTGCAAGAGACCTGCATCCTTCTACAAAAGCAGGAGGGACAGGCAACAACATCTGGCCGTCACATTGCACTGGATAACCATCAGTGTGTCAATGTCACATCCTGACATCCAGCCAAGAGTGTTATTCAACCAAATCTCCCAGTCACATCCACTTACTGCATTATGGATTGTGCCATGGAGTGTTCCTGGAACATGCAGACTGTGGGGACTCTCAGACTGCTGCTAGGGGAGGTGAGGTGCACCCACTCTCCAGCTCACAGCTCAACACTGGGAACCAGGGGAGGGCAGGCAGCCCCTGACCTGCAGAGTGGGTTAAACATCTCTGTGGATCCTTAACCACAGCTGGTTTCACTCCAAAGATCCACACTTCCTGCTACTGCACATGTGTTCCCTACACCTCCATTATCTGTAGGGTGGAAGAGATACCCTTAAAGGAGTTCTATAGCAGCTGTTGAACATGAGATTTACTGTGAGGGAGAGGTATAACTACATCTGTGCTAGGAAAAGAGTGCCAGGGCCCACTCTCTGGATGGGAATCATAAACTTTGCCCATGTTAGTGAAGAGGTTTGTACTGAGTATACTATATTGCATGGTCTGTTCTGTTACTTTTTAAAATTACTGTTTAAAAAGGGACTTAGCCAAAAGCAAAGGAAGACATTGGGTGAGGGACTTTATGGAAAAAATAGCTTAACTTTCCAGTCTTTCTCTGTTTGATAAGGGTAATATTCCTAATTCTAGCCATTTTCCCTCATAAAATTTTGTAATATGCTTGAACCTGATAGTTGGAGGATTGAGGATGTGTTTGGACTGCTTTTTTTGCAAATCTGAAATGATGAAATGATGAATGATAAGAACAATGATGAAAACAACTTATGCCATTAGCATAAAATAAAAAGCCCAAACCTTCTTATACTTGTAGGAGAACAGCTTACAGAAGCTAAAGTTTTGTGATGAATGGGAATATCTGTTTTGGAAATAGCCTGCACTGTCTCTGTAATGGTACCATGTTCTTACAAAAGGCTAATATAGGGGTTTTGAATAAAGCATTTCTGTGCTGTATCCATTTGCTCTTTGCCCTTTGCCTGTTTCCATTCCTCCAGGATGTCATTAACTTGCCATAATGTGAATATTCTCCCAGGCTGCATACCTTAGCTTGCACAAACCTACCATTTTGCAGGAGGACTAGAAAACAGTCAAAGCAGATTTTTCAAACTACTTCCTTTGAAAAAACTTTATCCCCAAATACGGATTAAAGTACAACTTTTAACCAAAAAAAGTTTCTCTTACTTTTCTATATGTCTTTATGGTGAGTGTTCAGATTCATCAGCGCCTTGGTCTGTAGCTGCTTTACTTTGTACACTCTGTTTTATGAACTCTGCTGATGGAATTGTTGTTAGCTGGGAGAAGTAAATAGACTTTGAGAAAGAGATCACACCATAGCAACCTTCATCTTCTGTTTACAGTTCAAATAAACGTCTGTGCTGTGGAAATTTATATCCTGAAGAATTTTCTAAACTAGAATATTAATTGGTTTAATAACAAAAGGATTAACGCAGAGAAATTGAAGACAAATCTACATTCATTTTATTTTTTAAAAGCTGCCATTGACCATGAGATCATCTCAGTTGGTCAGAGCATGGTGCTAATACCACCAAGTTTGCGAGGTCAATCCTCATATGGGCCATTTACTTAAGAATTGAACTCTATGATCCTTGTGGGTCCCTTCCAACTCAGAAGATTCTGTGAATCTGTAAATTATACATCACAGACACTCAGTAGGGACAGAGTATTTTTCACTTATTTACAATACCAGAAAGCACATAATTGTTTTGAGAGAGAGGTTCCTATAAGCATCCAGCAGAATATGAGTTCTCCCACTAAAATCTGTATTAAAACTCAGGTTGTTTAATGGCAGCAACTCCATGTGTGTTTTGAAAACTTAAACCTGTCAGTTTGTAATTTCCTCACTTTTTGGTTAAAGAAGCAAAACATCTATTAGCTGAACTGGATGTTTGCTCCCCTCTGAACATCCTGGCTGGAAGGAGATCTTTGACGTTTGAAGGGTACACCAGGAAAGGACATTTTTTCCTTCCTGCAAGTGATGCTAAGACACTGTTGCTGGCAGTACTTTGGGTTTGTTCTTTTCCTAATATGAAAATTGGCAAGATTTTATTCCAGAGTAAGCATTATTCCTTATTCCTTAGAGATTTCAGCCATACATGTTTGTCCTTCATCTGGCTTTCCTTTATAGTTGACCAGTGTTGCAGAAAGCATGGCCAGGGGGAGCGTCAGTGTGGGATGGAGTCACCATTTGGGAAGCCCTTGTTGGTTTTGACACAGAGAGTGGCTGGAGAAGCCAGTTAGGAGGCAGAGTAGGGTTAGGTATGGTTTTAGTATGTTTAGGTATTACCCCCCAATAGAAATTACCATAAAAACCAATCACTACAGGACATCAGTGGAACATTAGTTTTGAAATCCAGGGGTAGATAATCCCCATAGAGCCCC
The DNA here is from genome assembly GCA_016584745.2 of Phylloscopus trochilus trochilus. Lineage (NCBI taxonomy): Eukaryota > Metazoa > Chordata > Aves > Passeriformes > Phylloscopidae > Phylloscopus > Phylloscopus trochilus. Next base: position 12,874,054 of record WQNJ02000062.1, read on the forward strand.
CAGCACGGTGCTTGCTCAGAGCCCACCTGCAACACACACAGCTGCAGGTTTGTGCCTCTTCTCTCCCAGCTCCCTTCCATCACGTGAAGATTAGCTGGGTGAGGGGAAAGCCAAGCTTTTTATATAGTGCTCGCTGCTATAGAAACCACGAGCTCTGTGACAGCATGCTCAGCTGTGTGGGCACAGCCGCAACAGCTCGCGACCAGGGGATGCTGTAACTGCACTCTCAGTTTTCAGTATTCTCCACCAAAACCCAGCTGCCTTCTGAACTGTTGTGTGTCTGTCACTGCAACGTGCAGGTCTTTAACAAGGAAAATAAGATGCTGAATGCCTGAAGTTGTTCACACTGTAGAAGAAATTCACAGCTCCCTGCTATAAAGGTTTGTCTGCCATCTCAAGTCTGTCGCAACATGTGGATGATATAAAGCCTCTAGTGTTTTGAATTATGGCTGTAACTTTCCCCAGAAAGCAACTCTCAGCCATCTCTGTGTCTCTCCAAATGTAAAGAGCCAGCATAAAAAGAGGTGATATATGAAATGTATTGTGTCTGCTATGCTTTTCATGACAGTGTTAAGATAAAAACATATATAAAATGACCGATAGATATTTCTGAAGTCAGAGGAAGATGAAGCTGTCGGCTGTGAGGGTAGAAAAGTAATCTGGCATTGATCTTTGGTCAATAGGACAATGGTGCTTATTCTGTTAGGTCTGGCTTTAGGGAAAAAGCAGAACAAGAAGAAAGAAAACAAATGTAGAACATCCCAAAGACATATGAAGTGCACTCTGCTAAAATTAAAAAGGAAATTATATTCATGAAATGTTTTAAAGCAGTAGATATGATTGCTTCTGTCTGGGTTACAAGATCTCTAGAGGAAGAAAAAGGGGCCTGCTGTTTTAAAACCCAAGTTCTGGATGTTATAGCTGAGGCAGCATCTCAAAAACATCTACCCGAACATTCTTCTCAGAGGAACTTGTGTCCCACTGGTGAAATATTGAATGGGGCAGAGGTGAGACAGGGACTGTGGATGGAGACTGGGGAGCTGCTGTGGAGAGGAAGGGTGAGAGCTTTGAATGCTGACCTCTACTTCTGCAAGTTAGAAGCTGATTTTGCAAGCTTTTTTCCTGCTTTATCCAGCTCCTCTCATTTCAAACGCTAGCACAGGCTATGGTGTATGCACAGCAGCCTCCCCTTTGAGGAAGAAAAATGTTGGTGCTTCTCCAGGTCCCATTGAGTACCTTCTGCAAACCCAGGGTGTCCTTAAATTTTGAGAAAGTAGAACTCAGAACACACACAGCAGAAACATGGGGTTGACAAACTGCATACACAACTATTGGAAAGCTCATGCTGGAAGAATGGTGATGGCTCGCCACCTCTGCCTTGAAATTGGTAGCTATTCAGGTTCTGTCAGAAGTAAAGATGCTCTGGAAATACTGGAGTTGATCCCATAGTGGGATAAGGATTCTGACAAACTGCAAAACCAAATCTTTCCAGAAATACTGCTTGATTTACACGCCCACTTCTTAGTTTTGAATAATCTAGGATTATTGCTGCCAGACAAACTAAATTGGTGTTGTCATAAGCTCTCAAAGCCAGGCAATAGCACAACCAATTCAAGAGGTTTTGTTTTCTTTGATTCTTTAGGGCCTTGCAAGCTGTGAAAATGATGAAACACCTAAAACAGTGTGAGAGAAAAGACTGTTTGGGATTATACTAACTAATCTTTCTGGTGGGAAGCACGCAATTATGTACTGTCAGCACATGGAGCGTGATGGGACTATAATTTTACGTATGTTATTTCCCTGGGTTGCCAAAGAAACCATAATAAGAAAAGTCAAAGTGCTCCTGTTTTTACTGATCTTCTTAACAAATTCTCACAAGCAGCATTGACTGTTATAATTATTCTTCTCTTCTCTAAACCAATATCTGATGTCACACATACCACAGCTGGTTTGCCAGTGCTGAAATCTAGCCTACAACTCTGTAAAAAAGGCTACACTGAAGGAAATGGAACGAGCACATGACTGCTTTTCTTTGCTGTTTCTTTAAAAGCTTTATTGATGTTGTCAGAAATGAGGGAAAAAAAGGCTACCAAGTCCAAGAAAATTAATCCTTGTCAGTTTTAAGGTGAGTGAGATGACAATAAAAATCTCCTCAGTGGCTGGCAGCATCCATGGTGTGTTCAAGGAAGAGCAGGAGCTCTTTGGAAACATTTCTTTCCAACCATAGGCCAATGTAGGTTTGCTTGTCAGTCTTGGGAAATAACAGTGGTGTACCATGGGTGGACTTTGGGAGACACAAGACAGAGAGGGCAGTGGCAGGGACCTGCTGGAGGACAAACAGCTCTGGGGCAGTTGTAGCAATAGGGAAGAAAGAAGCCAGAAAGACTTTTCATTCCCGGTCCCAGTGGAACCAGTAGCTAAACAGGTGGCTGAAGGCTTCTTTCTCCTTCCACCCTTGTCCTCATTCTCTTCCTCATCCTCCTCCTCTTCCTCCCTGGCAGAGTCCCACAGGGAGTGGCATCTTTGGGGCTCTTTGCAGGAGTGAGGTAATGAGGCCACACCAAGGGAATGAGGAAAAGCTGACCAACTGGTACATCCTGGACTTAAAATTTTAGTATGATTTTTCTTCCCTTTTCCTTTTCTTTCCTTTGAAAAGGAGTGCTCTGGTCCTGAAGTATCTCCATGATCCATGCAATCCTACAGATAAAGAGAGAGTGATGGCTAACATGAACCTGTAAACTGGAGCATCTGCAAACACATCCCATGCTATTTCTGCAGCTTCTTGTAGCAGCTGCCTGTAAGCCCTACAGCTGAGAAGTTCTGCTGAGTAGTAGATGCAGAGAAAAGAGACTTATTGTTACTGTATAAATAAAAGCCCAAGCAGGACAGAAAGTTTATTCTTTAGAGGAAGCTTAGCTAAAAAAATTTGGGCTTTGGTTGTGGGACTAGAGAGGTTTTTGGTCATTTGGAGCATGAAAAGTAAGGGTGTTCCCTTCCTCAGACTTTTGTGTTCACTTGCAAAGTCTCTGTCCGCTGTTGCCCTCTTATGATGAGCAGTGACTTGTGGATATTATGGGAGGCTGGGACTGGGAAGACTGTTCTCTAAGGTCAGGAGAGTGCATGGCATTGACAAGTGTAATGCACCTATGGCTGGTCTGCAACTCTGGTTGGGAAGATAAAAACAATGGTTCAGATTTATTTAGGGTGGTGAGTGCAAAGCAGGCCTTAGAAGAGGCTCTGGGAAGCTCTTGGTTAAAGCTGAGAGGTGGACATGCAAGCTGAAATGTTAAAGTTGAGTTTGTGTCTGTGTGGTTGTCTACCTTTTCCTAAAATTGATGGAAAGCACAGGTTCCCTCATTTTTGAAAGAATTTTCTCAAGTAGGTTTAATAGTATGTGAAGAAGAAATGACAACCCCTCCCTGCCTAATTGGCAGCCTGCAGCTCTTATGAGCCTTTCTTAATAACATTTCAATTACTCTCCTTCATACTGAGGGTGAGTGCAAGATATAACTTTAGTAAAATTATTGCAGCACTATTTTTAATCTGCCTGTGCAGAGTAACACAGAGTTGGGATGTCAAGTAGCTCTGGTGTTTGGAAATCACATCTGACAGCCCCAGGAAAGTGTGAAAGAGAGATGCCCTCTAAAAGCTGGTGAATAGTCATCCCAGTAACTACTGTGTCTGAGGGACCTTTAGGGTCCTTTGTCTGAATGGGGATTCGATGAAACTGAAAAGAAACCATTGTACATAGGTGCTTGGAAGAACAGAAAACATTTTTTCTTACTGTATCATATAGTTAATTGAAGAAACGAGGTGGCCCCACTGGCCAACCTTCCCTCTGTCAATCCTTTCCATCATAGCTTCAAAAACATCTGGTGAAATCTTTCAACACTGAAAGAAAGTCCCTGAAGTTAATCAAGTGGTTTCTGCATTACCACAGTGGCTTCTAATCCTGAGAGCCACTTAAGGAGTGGAAGTGGTTTTCAAATTATTTCCACCTGCCCTCCTCCCATGCTGGTTTAAGTCACTTCCCAGGCATCCATACCCACCACTGAGTGGGCAAAGCAGGATTACCCATTTACTGCAAACAGACCTCTGTGTCACATTACACATCAAACAAATCATCAGCCACAAGGTTGTGGTCAGTGGCTGCTGAAATATGGCAGGGTCATTAGAGGCAGTTATGTAGACTATCCTCTGCATATACCATTTTCCCATTCTAGTCTATATAAAATGTCTCTCTGTTGAACCAAGACATTTTCCCAGCCCCATCCATTACAGCTGTGCTGTGCAGTTGCTTATAAATGGTAAAAGGATCATGATTGTGTGACTTATGACAGCAAGCAATGGGCCAGCCTTTTATCATTGCATTTCTGTGGGATTTTGGTGTTTGATTGGTAGCTTAGCTATGAATTTACATAAACCTGATCACTTTCATGAAAATTTCATTCAGACAATCAACACAGCATTTTGTACAATTTTTCTGTCTTTCCGTTCCTAGTAGATAGTGGTTCTATTTAGTGTTTAGGTTAGCTCACACTGCCAAATTTGAAGTTACATTGAAATTGTAACAAAAGATATTGCTAGAAATATTGCAGGGGAGAAAAATCAAATTATATGGAGGAAAAAATGTATGTTCCCTCTATTAATTTACAGGAGTTGCTGAGCTGTTTTTGTAGAAAGTTGAAAATGATCAGGCTGAGGCTGAGATCAGACAGGGAAATATTCAGGCATGATGATTAAGGTTTATAATCACAGAACTTCTAGTCACAGAAATTTATAATCACAGAAAACCTGGTTTTTTTACAATGGGAAGGTCAAAACATCCTCACTTCGGGCAGCATCTCCAGTCTCCCCACCATGAGTTACCAGTCTCTGCATAAAGAATTTGTGAAAATTGCTGTCAGCTTCCCCTTACACAAAGTCATGCAAAGGCTGATCACCTGCCAGGAAAAACATCCTTTTGTGATTATTCGGACAGTTGGGGCGCTGGTTGTTTTCCAGCTGGCCGGTGAGGGCCCCGGGGGCGGTGTGGCCGCGGCTCCGCTCCGTGCCCGGGCAGCACCGGCAGAGAGGAGCCGAACAGCCGCGCACCCATCGGCAGAGGGGAGCCGGCAGAGGGGAGCCGGCAGCCGCGCATCCATCGGCAGAGGGGAGCCGGCAGCCGCGCATCCATCGGCAGAGGGGAGCCGACATCCGCGCATCCATCGGCAGAGGGGAGCCGGCAGACGCGCATCCATCGCCGCCTGGCGCGGGAGAGCACGGGCTGCCGGGGGTGCGCGAATGAAGGAATGACTGAATGAAGGAACTAATGAATGAGTGTCTTCCTTGGCATTTCCAGCTGCTCTGATTTTTAGTTTCCTTCTGTGTGGCAGAGGTGCTGGCAGTGGGTTTTCTAGTAAGTTAGGATATTTAAAAGTGGTGTGTTGATGACATAAATATACATCAATTCTCAAAAACAGTGAACGCTTCTTTTCCCCTTGAACATTTAGTACTAGGTGACATGAAACTGGCTCAGAGCCTCTTAATTAGCCTTTAATACATCAGCAGGTTAATGAACCAACATTATAGACAAGACCTTGAGACAGAACTGCATATCTGATAAACACATCCCTGGCATTTTTATTTTATTTTTTTTTACTGGAATATTCCAGCTGTCTCTTTTCTTCACAAACTATAAATGGACAGAAGTAAATGGACTGGAAAACATCATTTAACAGTGTTTCTGTCCCTTGCTTATGCAATGAATCTTGCCTTCTTTTCAGTTGTTTGAAGGAGGTTCTCATTTGCTTTTGCTGGCAGATTCAGCCTGCACAAATCACTCACTAGATTTAGAGGGTGACCCTTCTCTGCTCACAGATGCTGCTCCTTTTCCCAGCAGGAGCAGAAGACAAGAAGCCAACAGCAGGAAAAGCTCCAGCAATGTGGGTGGGACAGATGGAGAGAAGAGCACTGAGTAAGGGTGAAGAGGGTGCAGGGTCAGTGGTTACTGTGCAGCATCAAAGGAGAAAGGGAGGATGCACCTATTGCAATGCACTAAAAGCACTTATAAAGGTGAGAGAGATAATATGGGAGAGGGGGTGACCCTTAGAAGTATTGGTGAGAACAGATTTTGCAGTGGGGCTCTGGCAAAAGTGGAGAATATGGATTGACAAGGTTAAAAGCAGAAAGCTGGAAGGAGGCAGATCAAAAGTCCAGAGGGAAGAGGATGGACAATCTCTGTGAAACAGGAGAAAGGTGAGCACCAACCCATGTGGGTTCCTGATGATGCCCCAATGCCTACAGGCAGTGGGTGTTCTCAGATCCCACTGCTCCTCAGTTTGGCTTCTATCAGATGATGGTGTCTTGGCTTTGTGGGTTCACAAGATTACTCAGGTTATTCATGGAAAGGTCCTCACGAGATCATCTAATCTTTGACCTCATCTTCCCTTCTCCCTCTCTGCCTCATCTGATTAAATCTTTTCTGTCTCTTACAGGTAGTGCTACCACAATGATTTTGAGAAGGTCTGCTGTGTTACAAATAATAAAACCCCCTGTTACCCAGAGACTTCAGACAGGTGGATGCACAAGATCTCAGCACCTATGCAAGGGCTGAAGGAAGACAAACACAAGCAAAGAAGGTGTACATTTTCTCTGACTTAAATGTTGTTATATCCATACTTGTGATGCCTAAATTCCCTGTGTAGTTGGAAACTTGTGAGTTGCCTACTTGAGGCACTGTTCCTGGTCATTCTGTACAAACCCATCACAGACATAATGCCAGTGAGAGGTGAAGTGCTATACACATATCTTGTGGCATGGAAGAGCTTTGCATCACAGCCTCTGCTCAGAGGCAGATAAATGTGATTCCTGAATATAGCACTTGCTTTCTGAGATCAAGCAGTCAGCTTCCCTAAATTACCCACCAGCTTCAGGAGAGGTGTGTTCCCTTTGTGTTTTGTATTACTATTCTCTTATTTTCATGCCAGCCTCTACTTTCTGAGACGTGATAGAATATTCTTGTAAAACACCACAATTACTGCTTTAAAAACATGATATCCTGCCATAGTCAGCAGGGCAGATGGGTTTTGAAGAAACCAGCTGTGCCTAGAAGGTGGAAAAACTGCTTCCCAGGAGGAAGTGTTTCAGAAGGAATAGGGTGTGCTTCATCCTAAAATATCAGGGTCATAATGTGAGAGCAAGGTGGAGCAGTGATTCTCTCTCAGCTGGGCTGGAGCAGCAGCAGGGACTGCCCAGCCCTTCCCCTTTCCCTCTCCAGTCCCATGGGAGGTTGGCAGCACTTCTCTGTCTAGGAGACACCATTTCAGACAGCTTTGCTGAAGGACCAAGGCAGTTCCTCTCAGGGCTGCTGGGGTTGTCTCGGCACCCATGGTGCATTTCCCAGCGCCACAGCTGCTCCAAGGCCAGGAACCAAAGCACTGACTAACCTGCTCTTGATTGCCTGGGCTGCTGCATCTTTTTACCTTGTCTGTGGGGGTTCATTCTCCCTGTTGCAGAGGCTTTATTGCTGCAAAAAAAGGTTTTTCTAACTCTTCTTCTATTCTGGGGCATTATGCTCTGGAAAAGTAAAGTGTATATATTGTATGGAGAAGAAGGACACTAATCTTTTGCTTTCTGACATTTATTAATTTATTAAAGTCCCTTTTTCTCCCCAAATTGAGCTTTTTTAAGGGTGCCTAGGAATGAGACAGGTAAACACATGCACATACATATGTGGAAATAGTACCAGTCATTCTTTCTGAAAATTTTAATTCTCTTCTCCATCCACTATGGAGGATTTTTAAAGACAGAACATCATTTGCTCTAGGCAAGATAAAAGAACTTTCTCTGTGAGCTGTCGAAGTCTTTCAAGTGCTTTTGGTGGGCCATAGTTAATGAAGCACAAAAGAATAATCATCTGCTTGTTTAGAGAAAATGAAATTATAGGTTGTCATGAGCCAAAGTGCTATGATTTTCTCAATCTCACTCCACTTGATCCGAAAAAAAATCTTGCTGGAAGAAAAAACTTACACTTGATTGTTAGCTACCATGTCTGCTTAAACCTGGATGCAACATGCACACAGTTTTTCATATTAGAACTATATATTCCCTTCCACCTGCTTTTCCTCTGTTTTCTGCAAAATTAAAAAGGGATGAAGTTAGCATCAATTCAAATTTTGAGGATTATTAAAATTTGGAAGGATGGGTTCATCTACCTTGAGCATTTTTGGCTCAAATGCAGGAAACATTGGAAATACTTGGGCAGAAAAAGAAGACCCCCAACAAAAAATTCCAAAACCAACCCAATGAACCAAAACTAATGAAACCCAACCAAACAAACAACCAAACAAAAACCCAAACAACACTGTAAGGACTTTCTGCCTGATATTTCATCTCTAACTGTGAACGAGACCCTAAAGGTGTTTTTAGAAATATAGCCCTTTTTGGGCTGCTCTTCACTACTCAGAGAGATTTTTCCAGGATATTTCATTATCTCAAGCAAGCAAGCAGCTGAGCAACGGCCGAGTGGTTTACTGTAAAACAAAAATCTTTCAAAAGTAGAAAGATTATATTTGCATGAGCCTTTACTGAGAGGCTTGAACATTTACAAGAGAGCCAGGCTCCAGCTGAGGGGCAGAGGATGTCATTGCACAGCTATAATCTCAATTATAATTTATCATTCAGGTCACAATAACATGAGTGACTGAGAATTTTTGTTCAGGGCAGCACACAAAGAAAATATATATTAAAAAAAAATCTTCTGTCAGCATTCCCTAAGATTCTAACTCCATTTTTTAAATTTCATAGATATATTTCTTACAGGCAGCAGAAATGGAGTTTGGACTTTGCTGAGAAGAAATACTGGTGGCTCTTGCCTTGCCCTTGACCCTCCTGTGTGATGTATTCATCAGTTTACAGAGGTATACTGAGATGTCTCTCTGCTTCTCCTTCCTAGCTAATCCAGTTCTGCATCAGTACCACTGTAAAACTGTCTCTCCAGAGCCAGATCTTCCTCATCCAGAAAGACTTTCTTTGTCATGCTCCATACATCTTCATGTGTGGCATTTTTTTGTATTGTAGCTTTAATAAACTCTCGTGGGAATATACCTGTCACTTTGAACACATCTCTGCTGCCAGCCAGCCATCTAACAATAATCTCCAATGGTATTCTGGCATCTGGAATAACTACTTCAGGAATATTTGAATTTCTCCCAATCCTATCACTCTGGGCCAGCTATACAGAAATGAGTTGCTTTTCCCAAAATATCAGTATCAAATTAAAAGACAGCTGTATATTGATCCTGTGTCTTGACTTGGGGCTGAGAGTTCAAATATTTACAGATTTCCACTTTGTAAGACTCTTTCCATTATGGAAATAAGATGGGCCAATTTAAAGTATGTGCAAATTAATGACATGAAGAGCTCAGAATGTTTCTCCAAATAAAGGAAGCACTAACATTTTATTAGGCATGTAGGTGCAGTTAAGGTTAACAAACCAACACAATTTTGATCGAGCTTGCTGTATCCTTATTATCCGACCACAGTCTGGTGTACAATGGGACTAGTCATATCTTACCTGAGTTACAATTCCTCTTGAATATCTTTTAAGCAATCACATCTCCAAAAGCTACTGAGGATTGTGCAAATGTAGTTTTGCTTGACTGGAAATTCAGAGATCCCAGCACATTGTTGCATTTTGGAGCTAACAGATGATCCAGAGATAAGATTAATACAAACTCTTTGGCTGCAGAGTTAATTTGGTAATGTTCAGATTTTGGTGGGGTTTGTTGTTGTTGTTATTTTGGGGGTTTTTTGGTTGGTTGGTTGGTTGGTTGGTTGTTTTTTTGGGGGGAGAGGTGTTGGTTTTGGGTTTTTTTTTAATCCTGTCAAGTCTAATTTTTAAGTTTGAACATGGTGTGTCTTGTGAGTCCACCAAGCTTTTATCTGAGCTCCACTCCTCTTCAGCCCTTGCTTTATACCCCACATAAATTTCTGTGATAGTCTCTCTAAATGGACTTGCAAGTAATTGAATGAGCAATAGGTGAAGTAAGCTTCTTTTTAGCTAAGTCCCTGTATAACAAACCAGAATATATCTTTACTAATATGTTCTACACCTTTTGAAGAGTGTAGATGGAGTAATTTTCTAATGATTGGACATTCCCATCTTTATGCCACTGGCCACCATCTTCCACAGGAATCTCCTGACACGGTTTTCTCTCCCCATTTTGAATATTGCTGTGTGGGAAACTCTTAGAACCTGCAGAAACAGAGGGAAGTTTTACTAAAAATACTTGTCTGCTAACCAAACAATTCCCAAATTGAGGCACTGGAACAGGTTGCCCAGAGAATTTGTGGATGTCCTATCCCTGGGAGTGCTCAAAGTCAGATTGGATGGGGCTCTGAGCAACCTGGTCTAGTGGAAGGTGTCCCTGCCTGTGGCAGGTGGGTTTAGAACTGGATGATCTTTAAGGTCCTTTCCTATCCAAACCATTCTACAATTCTATGAAATGCTCCCAGGAACAACAGCAGCAGTTGGAGGGAAGTCCCAGATGTTATTTCCCTGGTTTGTTCTGATTCAACTTCGTACAATTTGAGATCTTGCTGAACCACCTTAGTTGTTTAAGTTTCCAAGGAGAGCTATATCAAAATTAAGCCTTCAAAACCCCATTTTGTTACCAACTGTGTAATTAGAAGAGAAAAAAAAAAATGGGAGCAAATCCTATTGCCCCACAGCTGGATGAGCAGACATCTTCCTTCCAGAAGTTTAGTCTGCTGGAATAACAAGAGTTTTATTGCCTGCAACCTTTTCTCCAGGGAAGTCCTTACTTGCAATAATCCAGGCAGCAAGCTGAGAGGAGGATCAGGCTGATTGTGTTTGTCTTGTTATTTTTCTTCTGTTATCCTTTATATTGCATTGCCCATGAAAGGGAATTGGGATATTATCAGTTCACACCTACCAGAAACATGCTGAAATAGGTTTGGCCACTCAGAAACGTGAACAAAATATTTCTGACTCCTGTTTTTTGTATTCTCTGGCCCACAGAAGGCCAAATCTAAATGTGAAATATTAAATTAATGTGGAAACATTTTCTAAAAAGGTTCATTGTGCCCTTGCCATGCAAATAACAACAATAAATGATCCAGTAAGCATCTGGGTCATTCAGGGTTGTTTCTAACACCTTTCTTTAGCACTACAGAGGCATATATTTGTATCAACATCCTTAGTGTCAGACAATCTAATCGGCCAAATAATCTAATATTTTTGTTTCCTAAATATCAAAACACTCTTCTGACCTTCCAGATTAATTCCAATATGACAAATTAACACTTCTCAGTACTTTTTATTTTGCTGAGTTAACAAGTGCTGAGGTTTGTTTTTGTGACAAAGGCAAATCATTCCTCCTTCTACTGTGATAATTAATGGTGTCCTTCACCAGTACTGGCTCACAGCAGTCCTGTCACTTTCTATGACTGGTGCAATTATGATCAGCATTAGAGAGTGCATTCCTGCTTTTCTACTGGGACTGCTGAGGATGAATGGATGCTATTAAAAACAATAATTGATGTGTACAGTACTATTCATCAGCATCTGTTAAATGCTTATTCTTATATATTGGACATTTGATGATATTTTAAATTCTCCCTTGAACCTTTGGATGGAATGCCACTCTTTCTGAAAGCTTGAAGAGACACATTAGCTAGAAACTGCAGAAAGTCATACTTTAGTCAAACTCTTTGATGGGTATTTTGGGATTTCACTGGTGCTACATGGAATAAGACTTATTGAAGTTATCCCCTTTCCCTCAGCCCCCCGGAGACCCGGTGCCAGCTCAGATTTAGGGAGGTTAGGGTGGGGAAACTCCAAGATAGGGACATAAAACCAAAGGAGGCTCTTACCCCGAGATGTGGTTCCAAGGTTTATTTCCTGAAGGTATCCCGAGGCCAAAAGAGGACGACCCCGAAGGGAAAGGGGGTTTTATGCCTTTCAGGGTAAGGGGGGGGGGGTTACCTATGGCCAAAGGCCATAGGTCAGAGTCAAGGGACAGGTAAAGTTTCACAGGGGGAGGGGATACCAAAGGGAATACAACAACTTATCATGTTTCAAAACATCTGTAGGCTGTTAAAATCTGCTGCTGTTATTTCAAACCTACAATCTCAGATCCTGGATACCTTCCTATGTGCACAGTATGACCTGTAACTGCCTTCCTGGCATTGTCTGTCTGGAAAGAACAGCTCCAGGGGCTGCCTCCTGCTTTAGCAACTTAGAAGTTACGATTTTGGAGGTATTATGCCTCCTTCAGAGGGTCTCTAAGGCCTTCACTTCTTTACTGAATGCTCTGTAGTTTGCAGCCATGGCAGAAGAAGATGGTTGTGTCTCTGGATGAAGTTACAGATGTTAGGGAAGGGATTCTTTGTGCTACTAAACATGTAAATTTACACTTTTCTGTGGAAGCATCTATAGATGTACTAAGGCTTCTAAGCTCCAAGCTCCCAAAAAACTCCCAGTAGAAGCTGGTAGCTGGAGATTGTAGCAAACTTTCCATTTCTTAGCTGCCCACAAAGTCTGGGGGAGTATCTCCCTATTTCTGTTTGGATGTTTCCTGAGGTAGCATCTGACTGCAGGGCTGGAGCAGCCTGTGCACAGCTTCTTCCCTGGGTCCCAGGGCAAGGTGTGGGTCTGGGGTGGGAGAAGGGTCCTTCTCCAAATAGAACTAATGCCAGTGGGGAAGGTAGCAGAGAGCACAGAGGGAAAATGCTCAGCCAAGAGTTAGGGAACACCAGTACAAACACTGCTGATGGGTGTGCAGGGCTGGAAAAGGATTTAGGGTGATTTATCATTTTGGTAGAGAAGAGTATTAGCAAAGGCTTATTTTCTGAAGCTGTGATTAGAGGGAGACTCCTCAGCATTGGTTGATGGTCTCTTGGGTCTGGAATGATTGCCAGGGTTTGAAAGAGCAAAAAGGAGATTACAGAGAGAGAGCCCCAGTGGAGACCTTGACAAATTGTTCAGCATGTGGTCTCTGACCCCCTGGAAAGACTGAGGACATGGAACAAGCACTGGCTGAGGAAACAACTGCAAGAGGAGACACACCAACCCACCCCCAGCTTGTTGCAGTAAGAGCCATCATAGGAACAGAGCCAGATTCCTGAGAGCTACACATCACTCAGTCCTGCACCCTCAGACACAACAAAGCTCTTCCTGTACCTTATCCCATGGCTCTGAGCTGTCTGAATAGCTGCAGCACTACAGCATTAAATCTGCTTATACCTAGGTAGAGATTTACAATTGCTGTTTGAAACCTGTCTTTTTTTATTTTTTTTGAGGGGGGTGTTTTTTTGATTGTTTGTTTTTTGTTAGAGGAAATGATTTCATAGGGAAGAGGTTGTAGAGAGCTCACATTTTTTGAGAAACTGTCTTGACAACCATCCCAAATATATTTTTGGTTAGGTTTATTTTAAGTAGCAGATATGATCTAAGGTCTCATTCAAGTCAGAAAAAATGGCCCAGGAGAGGAAATGATAAAACACATCTGAAGGCACACACAGAAATTGCAGAGATGTGATGATCCTGAAAAGGCTCTTGAGATGTACCTGTTTCTGTAGGTGGTGGTAATGAGGTATATTATTGTCCCACCCATATTACTGATTCCATATGGGTTATTTCCAGTCTTTTTACTGGGAAAACAACTTGATGTGGCACAACTGAGTGCTCTCAGTCCATAAAGAGAGTATGGCATGATCCCCAAGGACAGCATGCATGACACCCAGACCCTCTATTAACCTCTGCTTCCAGCTCACCATGCCTGTGGCTGAATCCCTCATCCTGTTGTGCCTCTGTCTCTCTTTGTTATTTGTTTGGGACTTTTTATTTTTCTGGGTTAGTCATAAGCTCCTTAGGATTCACAGCCTTAGACTTGCCAGCCTTGTGTCTGTACAGCACCCAATGTACCCTGGTCCCATTCACCATGCTCAGGGTAATGGTGATGGCACAGTAATGCCAAGGGGATCTGGAGAGAGAGGGGCCACTGCTGCTTTCTGAAACTGGAATTGGTGTGTTGAAGTCTCCTGACTCTCTGTTATTTTAAGCAGAATGCTTTGCTGACTCTGCTGTGCTCAAAAGTACATCAGGTAAAGGGGAAAGGGAACTATTTTAAAGCATCCCTAACTTGTCACACTTCTTCATCTCAAACTGGATCACCTTGAGGGTACCAAACTCATGATTTATGTAGGTAAAGGTCCTATTGAAAGTGAGATTTCCTAGTCTGGGAGTAGAAGAGATGTTGGGGGACTTAGGTGCTTACTCACTGAATTCACATATCCACTTCTAACCCTGAGCAACCACTCAGTCAGCCACAAGGGGAAATACAATAATTTTAAAAAGTTAAAATAATGCAAAGAGCTAACTTAAAAAATATAGCTAGATGGTTCATAAATGGAAATAAATAAATACACATCATAAATTATACATTGCAGTAATTTGTTCAGCTACAGTAATAATGGTTTTGTGGGTAGGGATAGTGACTCTTATAACCTGTACAATGGAAAAAAAGGTTGTATCCTAACAAAAACATCCCCAGGAAATTAATGTTTATTTAGATTTGATATTACAAACCATTTTACAGAAACCTGGAAAACTTTTAAAAATCTATCCAATAACATATTTCTTTTAGGAACTAATGCAATTTTATCTCCCTCAGAAGGTATGTGGGATCATTTTAAAAACCACCACATTACACTCCCCTTTCCCACACCCAAACAGGGAATCCTGGAGACAGTCCATTAATAATGTAAAAATGTCTTGTGTGAAAGTCATAAGTCTTTCTGAATCTGTGAGATCAATCAGATGCTAGAGCTTTAGATAAAAGTGTGAATTGCCAGATTTGGTACTGCCATGTTGTTGCTGCCTCTGAAATTTTTACTAATTTTACTTACAATTGTGAGTCGAGGTGTCTGACACCACCAACAGTTTTGCTTCCTATCATGCCCAGTTATCTCTGCCAGGGTTGTGCTGGGTGGAAAGGGTTTAACATGAGCAAGCCTAAGTCAGGCTTCAAAGATAAAAGAAAATGGAATTGTTTTAAATGAGAACTCTCTGAAAATGTACCATCCTTGTGAATGTGGCTTGGCCAAGCCCCACTGTGTACAGTGGATGCTTCATGAGCTGCCTGGGACCATTAATCCTCCCAACCCTGCAGTGTCTTACAGGAGAATTGCCCTTGCTCTCACATGAGGGCCCTTCTGGCCTGCACAGGAAGGGATTCCACTTCAAAAAGCAAGATTAAACCTTGTGCAATCCTTTCACAGGGCTGTGCACACATAGCTCTCCTGCATCCCATAGTGGCTCACTAGACCATGGTCCTTTGCTACTGTAGCAGACAGAACACTAATAACACTTTTTTCTTCTGTAGCAATATATTTTGTTTTGTTCAGGGAAAATAAGGATAAAAACAATATTCATTAAAGAGAACACATAGGAGAAAATTTCAGAAACTGCTTCTGATCAATATTTATTCTGGGTATTGTTCTGAAAGAGAAATTGAAAAATGTCAAAGGAAATGTTTGAAAATAATGAGAAAATATTTATTTCTTCCACCATTCTTTCTGTGAGAAAACCCCACTAATTTCCTTCAGGTGTTGCCCAGAATGCATGCTCTGCTGGAGCTGGGTGACAGGACAGCTGCCTGGAGAGCTCCTGGTGGTGTGGTGCCAGTTGTTTCCATCACCTGTGGTCTTGCAGGACATGGAGTGAGACTGGTTATTGCACAGTGCAGCTGCTGTCCAAATGGTGAAGCTCCTTCATCCCCAACAGCTCGTCACCTTCAGCATCACCTGTCTCACCTGGGGGTCACAAATTCAGGTTGCTCCTCCCTTGTACCCACAGCATTTCCAGTGTTCATAAGAAAGCATTTCCCTTCCTTAGTAATGGAATAGAGGGCTTTCATCACTGTGTCCAAACAGTGAATAAGCACATTAAGGGAATAGATTGGCAATAACTGAGGCCCTAAAATTTTGCAGCAAGAATTAAATACCCAAACTGCCATTACACTGAGATCCCATTTACTACATCTGCTTATTAGCTTGTGTCTGAGACACCAAATGGTGCCAGGACCAGCTCACTGTGCCACCCTGGCACAGACTAGCCCTGTGTCTGGAGAGGAGGAGAGAGCAGAGGAGTGCAATAGCACAGCATGGGCTGGCCATGTCAGTCATGTAGTGCTGCCTTCTGCTTCAAAATAGGCACTGCACTGAAACAGAAGCTGCACTGAAATCACCTGCTGAAAAAAACACCAGAAGATCCCTCTGTGCCAACCTATGAACACTTCATATGAATTGCTTGGGATGATGGACAGAACTGCAGCTGTGACCCTCCTACCAAGATGACCTTCCTAACATTGTTCAGTTTACTAAGGTGAATGTGGCTGGTTTTGGCAGAAGAAAAGTAGAGAAGAATCACTGGCAAAGGACACAACCACTGTGGCTAAAAATACTTGAGAGGGTGGCAGTGAAGGAGAGATAGACACTGCAGAGACCCTAGGGAAAAGGAGCACAGCAACAGGGTTTGCAAAGGGCTTTAGAGGAGTACAGGCTGCTGTAGATAAATGTAACAGACATTGAGGAAAACAGCATTTTTCATGCAAGTGTCCTTGGGATCCAGAGGCAATTTTTTTTTTTTGAGTGGGGATCAGCCAGAAGTCTTTCCCTTTCACTTCAATCACTGCCTCTTCCAGTCACACCAGTGATTCAGATCAACTGCAAATGGTGCCTGATGGATTAACCCTGAACATCGGTGTGACAGCAAGAGCTTCCTGTTAACCTTCAGATGAGCAGCTGCTGGGAGAAACTAAGCTGCCTCTGAGCCATAAAAGTTATTTCCCTACCAGTAAACTAAACAAGGTGAGGACATGGGCAGTGCTGGCACGTTTGTCCATCCTGTGGGATTAATGGCCCATCCCTGATACAGCTGTAGGGCAGGACTGCTGCCAGAGGGTGGCTGAGCAGGATCTGTCCCTGTATGCAGTGTGGGTGCTGGGGATAGCAGAGCCAGGTGCAAGCCAAGTCAGGCCAGTCATCCTGCAAACTAGACAGTGTTCTGAGTGGGGAATGACTTATTCACTAATGTGCATAGAGGATATTCAGGAATAAAGCTTAAATTTGCATTTGCATGTATCAGGACAGCAGCAGAAGGCTAACTCTTCTTTATAGAATGGTTCTCTGCTGCCAACAAAAGCCATGCTACAGAAAGCTAGTTGAACTAAAGCATTAAAAAGAGACTTGATTCCTTTGGTCATTTTGTATGTCTTTCACCTGGGTTAAAAGAATTACTAAAACCTTTTTCCCCTCTGCCTTAGTTTCTTATAATGAATAAAAATCCTCATAGAAATGCCATCCACTAAAGATGGCATCTCAGTCAAATATTGCCCTTGAGGAAAAAAGCCCCAACTACGACTCACAGAAAAAAATTAACAGTATTACATAACACAGATTTTTATGTCCTACTTTGCACAGCTATTTTTCTCCAAGAAGTGATCCTGTATTCTGTAAATGGTTACCTCTTTAAAGGGGACTATTCACCCATCTTCCCATGACCTGAAAAACATAGTAAACTGGTTTTATTTTTCCCAGCAGCTCAGTATTCACAATTTTCATAATGCTTATGATATTATTTTACAGAAGTTTATTTTTTAAATTATTATTATTCCCAGTACTTTGATTAGAAAACCTGCTTCTTCATACATAAAGTTGCAAGAACTTTATGTGTTTCTGGTGCTGCGTCATCATTGGAACATATAAGATTTTGTATCATATTATTTTCCATTAAAAATGCAGTGCAATTCACTGTACTTAAAGGAACATTAATATCAAATGAAAACTGATTACTGTAAACAAATATAATATCCATTTCATGAGGAGGAATTTTATGACCAGCAATTAACTATAAGCAAGAGATGAAAATACAGAAATAAACATAGATGTGACTGGGATACATTACTTGTGGCCTCTGTTCACCTGGACATGACATTGAAATGTGTATCCAAGTTCTGGTCTCTTGCACTTTGTGTTGGTTTAGCACGGATGGTAAAAACCAATTAGTGACTGACTTTGATATTGATTGGCCTCTGGGTCACACAGGCTTAAAAATCAGGAGAAGCCCGGAAAACTTCCTTTTCCTCCCTGCCTTGGAAGAGGTAAGCTGGCCCCAGCTCTGGGGGGCTGGGCATGGCTGGCCCCTGCCAGCACTGGGCTTTTCCCAGGAAGATGCCCAGGAAAGAGTAAAGATCCTAAGTGGGAGAAAGGATTGAGGAGTTGCCTCATTTGGCTGGACTTCTCTTGTGAAACCATGGAGAATGGACTAACTTTCCCTGCAACATATGAATGCTGTTTAGGGGGATGCAGAAATCTAGTTATAATTGTGGACTGATATGAGATTTAATGGAGAACTTTGAACAGAGGAAGATAGAGAGAAAATGATGTGAAGCCCTTCGCTCCCAGGGAAAAGGGAGGCCTCTGTTCCTGGAGATGGAGATGATTTTTGGAAATAGAAGAAAACCTTTGTTTTATACTAGAAGAGGCATCCTTAAACAATACCCTAAATAAGCAGATGTGACCCATATGCAGTTGGGAAAGCTGCTAATGGGAGGGACTTCACAAAGGCAGGTTCCTGGGCAGCTGTCTTTATGAGAGTTGAGACACACAAGAGAAGTGTTTCATGTTGTCAGTGGGGAAGCTCCATGGAAGTTCTAAGAGAGACTCCTCTCCCCAAGAACTGATGAAAGACTATTTTTTAAATGGTGAAACTGACTGAAAATCACAGGTTTTATCTCTTTATGTTGGTTGTGGGAAAGTGAACACTTGTGGGGGGAGGAGGAGTGTTTTGAAAGTTTCATTTTGATCCTCATTTTATTCTTTTAAAGAAGTGTGTGTTAATAAATCTATTATTGGGGCTGCTTGCTTTTCTCCTAATACTATCTCACAGCAGAAAAGACACTCAAACCACTACACTGAATTTGACAGAGACAGGCGAACATGAAACCATTACACACTTAACCTTGTAAAATAAACATTAGATATGGCAAGAGAACATGAAATAAGGGATATTTTCCAATTGGGAATTGGAGGTATGCTTCTGTACCTGTGTGGTAATTGCTATTTTCCAGACAATATTGATATCAACATAATTATCATCAATATGATTTCAACAGACTCACTGGGGATGAAATGAGGATACTGTCCAAAATGGGGGTACTAACCAAAATGGGATACTGACCTGCTGCTCACTGGCACTCAGTGACTTGTATAAACTTTCACAGAGGAAGCACAAACATATCAATGCCAATAGGTAATTCACAGATTATCAGCAATAAGCCAAACCCTTTTTTAGGTCAGAATGCAAACTGCCCCAGCTGACTTCAGTTAGCACCTGAGGCAAGCACTGAAATCTGTTGCTGTACATGGAAAAGTGTTGGTCCACTTCAGCTGGTCATTTGATTTGTGCTGATTCCTGACTGAGAACTCAGGCACTCTGCCTTCACTTGGGTCAAAGAACACTGTGAACTGTGCATTTCTCCATGATTCCCTATGCCTGCCTTTGAAAAAGGCCCAGGGAGCAGAGCAGGATGCTCTGAAAGTGTAATGGGCTTATGCAGAGCTTGCTGAGCCTGGACCTGTGTTTCCCTGCCACTGGTCGGTCTCACCACAGGGCAGAGCTCACCCCAGCAGCAGACCAGCCCTTCCTCACCCACCTGCTGAAGCACTGGGCAGGCTGAGCTGGCCGGGATGGAGAACGCTGTGTTCATCTGCAGCCGGTCTACCAGTCTCCATTTCTGTTGCCATGGATACGAGAATGAAGCAATAACTTTATTCAGGATTAGCTATTTTTATTGCAATTACACAACAGGAAATTATTTGACTATTTTTCCCTTCATCTCACCCATAGTTTATTTATGTTGTGATGCTTCAAGTGCCTGTACTGAGCCCCCAAGCACTGATTTGCTGTTGAAGGGAGGCTGCTCCCTGCTGTGGGTGTGGGTGCTGATGGTGCTGGGCTCAGAGGGCTCAGCTCAGCTGGGCAGGCAGCAGCAGCCCATGGACAGGAACCCACCTAGCAGCACCACACATCTGTGACAGAGTCTGGCACTGCAGGAACTCACAGCCAAGAATTAATTTTGATACCTTTTTTGCCATGGAACGAAGCGTGGTTGTGTAGCTGGTGGGTGCAGCAGCCTGTGTCCATCTGTTTCTGCAGCACAGGATCACTGGCAGGTCTATGTGAAGACAGGTTCTGGAAAGCAGAGTGGAGGGAAGAACCTGTTAGGCAATTAGCATTAGGAAATGTGACTTTGCCAGCATTGATGGATGGAGCAGTGAACACACTGAATGCAAACCAAATGCTGATGAGATGCTCGAGGAGGGAAGCAGAGGAGCGTGCAGGCATCCCGAGGCTGGAGCTGTACTATCCAGCCCAGATGGGGAAAAGCATGTCAAGGAAATGAAGCCCAGACTCTCCAAGCCTCTTGATCTATCCAGAGGAATCCAGTCAAAAGGTGATCCATGTCATCCTGCATCAAATATAAGAGGAAAGATGTTATCACATAAACCACAGCAGATACCATCTCACCACTTGTGTCTCCTGCAATCCAGGCAGCTCTGTCCTGCACTCCACATCTACATTGAAATTTATAAAGAGAAAAGTACTTTGAGAAGGACTTTATAAAGAAAGAGTGGGAAATCCCCCTCACTGGACATAAAGAAGTTTTGTCATTGCACCTACTGCTGGTACAGTTCAGAAGTGGTGAGTTTTTCACTTTCTGCAACACTTATCCTTTTTGACCATCTTTTGGCCATTGGCTACATTGATCTAACAGAGAGGAGATGCTGAGCCAGGTTTTGAGTGCCATGGATTAAATTCCTAAGTTTGCCCTGGCCTTTGAGGGGCCGTGCCTCACTCAGTTTCTACTCTCTGCACCAATCTACCTCCCTGCACCAGCCACACTTGGCTGCACAATGGGGACCTGTCTGGGGCCCCCAAAATTTTCTTTCCTTTCACCTCTGTATTGCATTTGGTCATGGTTCAGGAGAAGACTGCATGCTCAAGAAGTCAGGTGGATGCTTTCTCTGATCAATAACAAAAATTATTTTTAAAATTGCCCCCAGGAGAGTGTAATAAAAGGACATTTGAACTGATCAAAACTTTGGAGAATTTGATGTTTTATTTGATGCTTTTTACTAATGAAATTTCTGGTCTCAATGTAATTTCTGTAATTTTTCAACAGATCATTCTTTTGAAGGAGAGTCCTGTTCCAGCACTGTTGCTAACTCCTAGGAAAAAATTTTGAAGAATTTGTAATTACTCACTAGTTTTATAGAGAAATGACACTAAAAATATTAAAAGTGTTGCATTAAAAATGTGCTATAGATTAGTATGTGGAAGAACCAATTGTCTTGGGTTATGGAACCAAAATGTGTATTCTATTTCATTTGCTGAAAGCAGTTGGGGAGATGTTTTTGTTTATCTCTTGTAACTCTGTGGGGAGGGGGGCAGGTGCCTTCTGATAATGGGCCAGCTGTTCAAACCAGGTGGGGCAGTGTTTCTTATCTCTTTTCACAATGGGCCATTAAGACTTCCCAAGCTGTTACCCTCCCCAAACTATACCCTCCCCAAAGCAGTACATGCACATTCCATTGTGAGATGCTCCAGTGGGAGGAGCCAACCATTCCTACCTGGATAAAACTGAGACACAGGAATACCAGGTATCCAGCTTCACCCGATTCCTGGAGGAAGACTGGACCCTTCTCACCATCACTGGACCCTTATTCTACAGGATCATCTCTACTCCACCAGAACCACCTCTGCCACTCCAGGAGGACTCACTTTTGGACTGCTTCCAACACCCTGACCAACAGGGTGTCAGGTTGTAACTCTGTCAGGGTTTTCCAAAATTGTTGTTTGTTTGTTTGCTGGTTTAGTTGGGTAGTTTTGTTTTCTACTACATTTGTATTGTTAATATTCCTAGTAAAGAACTGTTGTTCCTATTCCCAAATCTTTGCCTGAAAGCCCTTGATTGCAAATTTATAATTTAGAGGGGATGAGGGGTTTACATTCCCCATTCTAAGGGAAACTCCAGCTTTGCCTGGCTGATACCTGTCTTTCCAAACCAAGACACCAATGAAAGAAATAAGAAGGTAACTTAAGAAATAATAGAGGCAAACTGCTAAATTATCCCCTTTACTTACTGAGATGAGTGAATTACGTATGTGAGGTTATGGGAAACTCAGAATAGGGTATGTTGCCTCTGATGGTTGTTGTTGTCATTAACTAGATCTGTCCTAAATCTTAAATTTCATTATTTAGTATTAGAAACTGACTCTGTATTTGGCCATGTGAATAAGTGTGACTTGCTTTTCTGGTTTGATGAAGACTAGTTAACTTAGCAGTACAGAGAGGGAGATCCAGCTACATTTTGGTGATAAAATGTAGGCATCATATGTTTGGCATTTAGCTTTCATCTGATAAGAACTTTTTCACAGTTCTTTTCTTTCTGTGCTGTCTTTCTCTACTAAAGCACATGCCAGCATTCACTTTACTTCCATTAACATATCACTTACTCAAAGCTGGTGTTCAGTTCTGTCTGCATCCTGTCAACCTGACAGTCATTAATCTCCTCCCACTTAGTGTGCCACATATTTTTGCCTGGATCCTTTGAGACCCTAGTGGGCCACATCCTTGCTTTCCCTCCTGCTGAAATCTGCAGGACCACAGTCCATTTGCATCCCTCTGCAAGATCAGACACTGGTGAGAATCTTCTCTTTAGGAAAAAAACCAAACTTTTCATGGTATTAGCAGTAGGCTTAAGAAGCTAAAACAAATGGTTATGAGAAGCCAAGCTTGACACTGCCCTTAATCCAATTAAAGCTGTGTCTGAAAAATTGTTCTCATTTTGGCCTAAGTGATTGAGCAGTGTTGTGCAAGGACAATCAAGAAGTATATTGTGATTAGAATGTGACAGAAAGATCTTGGGTTTATAATCAGATAAGACCTCAATCGATTAAGATTTAATTATCTCTGAGACCAGAATTCTTCATTTTCAAAAGACCAGTCCTGTGATTTAAGTTTATTATCGCTTTGTAGCAGTGGAAGTTAGTTGAGTGATATGAAGATTTTAATTGGAGCCAGAAGCTTTTACATGAAGATATTAAAGAAGCAAAAATAGGCTTTTGAATATATTTTATGATTTTTTAAGCATTCTCCTAAAGCATTCTCTCTCTCTTTACTCAGATTACTGTTGTAGATTTTTCAAAATTGCATCTTCATTTCTCATTTTGGTAGCCAATTAATTTTCTTCAAGGATACTCTTTTGATTTATATTTGCCAGTGCACAAAGCCACAGACCTACTGCTGACAACATTTTCCCAACTTGAAAGTACATTTTAATAACTGAACTCTGCACACCCAATGGCAAGAAAATTTGTGCAAATTCAATTTTACTTGACGAGCACAATAAGATTATAAATATATGGAAATTAATGGTCACAAATTTAGTGTGTTTAGATAGAAAACTAACATGGAGGAAATCTTTGTGGAGTTCATTGGTGATAAAAAATATATTGTGAACCACAATAGCATCTGTTTGAGGTTCCACATAAGAATTTTGGATGTCAATTGAAGGACATTCCCATGGTCAAGTCTGTGATAGTGCAATTTATCTTGGGCTGTGGAAGAGCCATTGCAGGGAAAACCATTGGCTGCTTGTTAGGGTGCAGTTCCCCTGGTCTATGGCAGTTGTGAGATCTATGTGATCCAAACAAATTGGATATGCCTGGTATTATTCCTTCTGATAGCATGGATTTTGGTCATAACTGCCCATAAATGGGCAAATGGTTGCCATGTGCAGTGGCAACCACCACAGTTTGCCAGCAGTCGTTGCTAAAAAATGTAAAATCTTGTGCAGAAGACTGCAGATGGGAATGTAAGGTGTGGGAGGAAGATATGGAAAATCAGAAAAGGACAATGACAGATCTGGAAAATATAAGGAGATACGGAAGAGTTTGGAAGGGCAAGAGGATGTCAGGACAGTGACCAGCTGGGAAATACTGCATGAGGTAAGGCCAGGGAAGAAGATAATGGGAAACTGAAGGGACTCATAGCAGGAACAGAGAAGACCAGAAAGTCTCATGCATGCAATCAGAAGCAGATGAGATTCCCTTTTCATGGAGGAAAATGTGTACGAGTGACTCACTGAAGGCAGATTTGCAGGTAAATGTGGCTCAGATCTGCAGTCAAGTGAGTTAATCTTCCCCATACTGAAGATCTGCCAGCATCCAGCCATCTCTGTGTCTCTAAAGCATTTGAAAAGCATTTCTGAGCCTCTCTGCATTTACCTGCACTGTATCAGACCAGTGCCTAAAATCTCTCTATGGGTCCAGGCTCTCCCTGCAGTCACATCCTGTGGGGCTGTTGGGTGGATCACCGGGCTGGGTGCCCACAGCCTGATCAGTGATTTGTTCTGCAGCAGGTGGGATTCCCAGCAATCTGATTTTGGCTCAGTTTGGATGTACAGGTCAGTGCCAGCCTCACTACTTTCCCATGGCTGGCCAGGTCACATACAGCATAAACGAGGATCCTTCCTTTCTCTTTGCAGACTGGGGGAAGACATGACATCACTAATTTCTTCTTCTGTATTTTGATCATTTTTTGCATTCTTCTGTTACAGAGGTTTCTTTGGGGAGTTTTCATACAAACCTGACCATGAAGTTTAAAGTAAAGTTCAACTCACGTCTCTCTACTGGGGCAATAAAAAAATATTTGGCCTAGGCTTCATCTGAAATCACTGTATTTAGAAGCACCTTCTGGCAGTGCTTATATTTTTTGTTATGGATAGCTAAGACATGTGGGGTGCTCCCAAGCTGGACTCTGGGGTCAACCTGCATGTGCTGAGGTAACGTGCAGAGAAATGAGAAAGACAAACCTCAAACTGGCTGCCTAATGCAGATTAGATGTCCAACTATATGGTTGCAATTTAGTGAAATAAAGTTGTTTATAATAGACATATGCATTTATTTATTAATTAGTTTCAGTTTGTAGTAGTAAGTGTATTAGGAAAATGTGTGCATCAGAAACAGATAATCTAACATTTTAATGGAAATTGCTGTTGCATTGAAATTTGTGGAACATTAGATTGGATCTTTTCCAGAATGATGGTAATTTCTTTATATAATACTTGGTATGAGTCCACTCTTGTTTTAAAGATTTGCTTTATATATGTGTCTATCTATCTATACGTGCTATATGTGTGTATATATACATGCAAACATTGTATATATGTAGTCTCTTAGTTTAAATGCATACTTCAGTTTTGAAGTCTTATAACTCCTGGAGCATTTTGCTTCCTTTTTCTATGCAACATTCTCTGTATGAGGCTAAAATCCCTTTTTGTCTTGGTGAGATGAAGAGGTCTCATTTCATACATCTTTATGCAGAACCAGAAATCATCCCTGCCTCAGAGTAGGGAGAAAGGAAAGAAGAGCAAGGAAGCTGCACAGCTTCGAAGATGTGACCACACTGACTGGTAGGAGAGCTTTACTTGAGGCAGATGAGAGGGAACAGCCCCTCAGGATCAGGAAACTAACAGTTGAATTGAGCAATCTGAATGCAGATTTAGAAAGGAATTCCATTGGAAAGGTATTTTTATGCTTTTGAGCTGCTATATCCTACCAAGGACAAAAGTGCAAGCCTTGAAGTGTACTTGGAAACCAATGATTGGTTTTGTCTTCTATCCTCTGCTTCCTAGGCAAGACTTGAAGCACAATAGGCTAATGCTATCTTTTTCTGGATTGCTTTCAGGCTCTTATGACTGCTACTTAATTTGGGATTTTCACTTTTTACAAGTCAACAAATATGTGGACATCTACTGTTCACATTTCCCTTGGCATGTAAGTTATATCTATGGAAAAAAGGGGCTGTCCAAGGACACAGCATCTCTCTTCCTCCTCTGGCTAGTTCCTTCAAAGATGTAAGGAGAAGGGAAGCCAGACTACGTTTTTTTTCTTTATAGAGAGTTCTGTTACACAGACAAACTAAATGCTTTGGCATGCTAATGAGTCTTTTCCCCCCTCTATCTTTTTAAGCTACCCCTATTCTTTCTCTTTTTCTCATATGTCCAGATGCACAAATAATTAGTTGCTTCTGTCTTCTCTGCTGAGGTTCATTAGCCACTGCTGGCCCAAAAACTGAGGTTCAATGCCATGGTTCTCTACAGTCAGAGCAGGCTGAGTCATTAAGAAATGACTGTGTACACAACGTGGTGGGAGGTAGCTTTCTGATTCTGTCACAGCTAAAGAGTCCTTTACAGCACTTATTAGTGACTCATGCAGTATCTTTGATATGTGGAGTGTTTGTGGCCATTTTGGTTACTGTTCTAAATATTATCAGTTGGGAGCACTTGCTTTCTTCATGTCTTGACTTAAAGCATCTTGACTTAAAGGTCATATTTTTCTGGAAAAGAGCCCGGAGGACTGGAATCTCTTCTCAGTTTCTGGAAGAAGCCTCTGGTGGTCTCCTTTCACTGCATCAGTAGCAGACACCCTGCAATGAGTTCAAATTTTCCAGCCAAGTACAAAACCAGAAAGGCCTGATGCATGCCCCTAGAAGCTGTTGCAGCACCCAAGCAGTCACTGGCTGGTGCTGTCTGCTTCTGGAGTGTAATTAGTGCTTGTCCTCTGCAATGAATTTGCATTGGACATGAGACTAAGTTATCTGGCCCTCCTTACTGACCCCCTCTGCCATTTCTCTGTTTCACTCTACTCTGATTGATATGTTACAACCTCTCACTCTTTATTCCCATTTGCCTCATGCACCCCATCAGCATCTGTGTGATCTAATCACCTGGATCCAGCAGGTTACACCTCAGAAATGCAATGGTGTAGCAATGCCTGGAAGGAGCCTGTCTGGAAAAGCATCTTGAAGTTACAACCACGTTCTTCAGTGAAGGCAATTGCTATTGTAGAAATTTTCTTTGACTTTCTTAAGTAATATGTTGGTGTCTAAAACAGCTTTATTTTTTTTCCCTAGAGTCTACATTCCTTACACCTGTGTTTCCCTACCATCTGAAGCACCAAGCTCTTGTTTACCTTCTCTTTGTCTATAAGCAGGCAAGTGAGCAAAAATATGTACTAAAACCACGAAGAAATTGAAACTGTCGAGATGATAGAAAAATGTGGATTAGATAAGGCAGCTGATGAGACCAGGGAAGAGGAAAACTGGAGATTGTCTTCTTCTATATCCACCTATCAAATCCTTGAATCCTTAGTTCCCTGTCTTTTGGGGGAAAGCTGTAAGGTAGGGGTTTCATCCAACCCACTGCTAGCAAGAATTAACAGGGACAAGAAGCCACCACCCTGTGTCTATTTAAGCCTGTAGGGTGAAATAAAACAGAGAAAAGTGGATGAAAAAGCCTGTAAATATCTAAAAAACCTCCATTCCAATAACTCTTGAGCCTCTCAGGTAACAGAAATAAGAGAAGGGACCTGAAAAGAAACAGAATCTGCTTCTGAAGAAACCATCATGAGGATGAAAATGATCAGTACCTCCTCAGGTGCCACTCAGAATATCAGGTACTTCTTCCAACAGCACCACAGCCCTCCCAACTCCAGCCCAAGCCCATATTTTCTGCCTTTTGTAGGTCTCCTTTTTCCTTGGGTATTTCAAGGCTTTGTGTAATTATATGCCAAGGAAGCAGAAACTGTCTGCATAAAAGCTTGAGGGACATAGAAACTTTAGGTCAAGGAGATGGTCTGAAAGGAAAATTTGGAGGAGTGACAGGAAGCAAAGTTTTGTGGGAAAAAAATCCTTCTGATAAGAGCTCAGAAGAAGCTGTGAGATAGATAGAGAACGTCCTCCAAGTCCATGGGGCTCATGTGTTGCTCATCCAGCTGCTTGTGCTCATTCCTGCACTGAGCATGAGACATAAGCTCAAGTTCCCCTGCACTCACAGCTCCTTCAAGTTTCAGGGGATTGGGAGAAAAGAAATTGATTCAGTCTGTCCTGAAAATGAGTCAGTGCTGGTTTCAGCTGGGGCAGAGTTAATTTTCTTCCTGATGCAGTGCTGTGGTTAATGTTGATAGCACACTGATGTTTTAGTTGTTGAGTGCTAACACTAAGGGCTTCTGTGTGTCAGGCTCTATCAGTGAGGAGGTGCACAGGAAGCCATAAAAGTATGGCTAGGACCCTACTGACCAAACTGGCCAAAGGGATGTTCCATACCACAGAGCATCTTGTTCAGTGGACAAATGGGGAAGGTGGCTGGGGTTGGGGGGAATCCCCCTTTAGGGATGGGCTGGGCATCACTCAGTGGGTAGGGAGCAATTGCAGCATCTACCACTTCTCTTTTTTTTTATCCTTGTCCCCACCAGGGTGAGTGGACTGAGTGGCTGTGCAGTACTCAGTTCCACGTTGGGATAAACCACAGCAGAGCTTCACAGTGAAGCAGCTGCTTTCAAGGTGCTTTTCTGATGTCATTCAACTCCTCTCATGAAGTCATTGCTTAATCCTCGTTGCTATAACAACCTGTTAGTCTTTTTTGCTGTTACTCATGCAGCACAAATGATACAGGTATGTCACTGTTGTGAAATTCAACTTTGAAGTGTTCATTTAAAATATTTCTCCTATGCAATATCTCACTGGCACAAACCACAGAGCTTTACAGGCTTCTTATTTTATTTTTTTAAGAAAAGCCAGCTCCAACTCATCCTGGGCTGTCTGAAGAAAAAAAGAATAAACCTGAAGAAAGAGCACCCTTTCAGTGAACCAGCATTTTAGCTAAATATTTCCCTCTTTTGTGTTCAGTATTTCCAAAATCTTTCTCAAAAGCTCATTTTAACCTCTTAGATTCTGTTTTTAAACTCTCATTCTGTGTAGAGGAAGCACCTATAAGTATTGCAGTTAAGCCTGTAGATTTCTGTACATGTATTTTTATTAGGAATGGGAATGAACAGAGAAAATGCTCTAAGAAACAGTGTTTATCTGTTTTCTGAGCATTATTAAGCTCAAGTGAAATACCAACTCGTTGGTTATAGTAAAGAGTACAAGGAAAGATGTCAGTACAAGAGGTCATATTGTGGATGGGAAATCCCTTTTGGCGGTGTTTGAATTGCTGGTGCTGGCTCTGGACTAACAATTAGCTCCATGAAAGAAGTAAAAGACCGTAAGCCACACAGATTTAACCATCTTGGAAACATCTTCAAACATTCTGGGTGTGAACAAGCTCAGTGAAATATTTACAGTGCTGCATTGTCTCTCTCTGCAGTGGAGTGACAGCTGAGGGGCCCCATGGCCATGACCAACCTCAGCACGTGGTGTTCTCCTCCTGCTCCTCTCCCAGTCACTCTCCCACAGCAGACAATCTGCAGACTGGTAGCAAAAATCTAAAATAAATACTGTCAGCAAGCAGGAGTCAGTCCCTCAAAGGTGTCTTTCCCTCTCCATTGACTATAGGAGAAACCTAAAGTCACCTCTAGTGAAAAGTCTGATTTTGGGGCCAGACAAAAGTGTGCAAAGCTAGATGGGAATGTCCTGGCCTTGGTGGCTTCTACCTGTGGTATGGAAGCAGCTGTGACTGTGCTGCCTTTTGGGCCACTATTCTTCCATTTGTGCAGTGAAATCTTACTGAGTGTCACAAGTGTGAGGGACAAGCACTACAACACATTTCACAAAATGTGCACAAGCTCACCAGCTTTCAGACACAGTACTTTTTAATGATTCATTTGTTATTTTGACTTAAGGGCTTATTTTTTATCTTCCCCCCCCCCCCCCCCCCCCCCCCCCCCCAATTTTTAAAATGTGCTTTGCAGTTTCCAAAGCTTTTGGAGCTCAGGCTCAGTTTTTTTGTAAAAAGAGAGCTATGAAGTGCTGTGTAGGGGCATCTCAGTGTCCCAATGAAACTGGGTATGTGTGTATTTGTATTACACTGGGACTTCTCCCCTCCCTTGCATCCTTGGGGTTGCAGGTCACTGCTCTGGTGACACTCAGACCTGGCAGGGGATGACTGACCCACAGGCAGCCCTTTGTCCCAGCACACAGCAGAGGGGTCAGCCTGGAGCTTTTTCTGGGGTGATACTCAGATGGACCCTGCCTCCAGCATCCTTCACTGTTACATCTACAGCAGTAGATTTGACTCATGTTTTGCCAAATGCAAGTGGGCTAAACTCTCCAGAGGGGATTCAAGGAACATCATAAACAATGGAAGTTAAAGCCTAAACTTTTCTTTTGCCAAAAAAAAAAAAAAAATTCCATTTCTCCAGAATTCATGGAAGCATTCTGAAGCAGTACCCAAGTTTTCTACTGTCTGAGGTACATGCTTGTGAAAGAATTCAAAGTAAGGATAAGACACACTTAAAGACAAGTCCTATTTCAGAAGGGTAAAACTAACGTTGTTTAATTCTTCCAGCTTTCAGTCAGATATATTTACTTCAAAGTTTTAAGATGGTGCTCCAGTCAGAGATGTATAAACTATGCACCCTTTCTTCTACTGTTATAGGCAGATATTTTAGGAAAAAAAAATGCCATGGAATCAGTCCAAAGAAACATACTAAATATGTGAAAATATCAAACAAGTGTACAAAACATTCTTATGCCTTGGTAAAAATACAGAGCTCAGCTGGCATCCCCAAGCATATTCATTCATATAACACCAGTTTAGCTACAGGATTCATGAGTCAGTGTTTCTGCTCTCAGGTTTCTGAAATGTGGGCTGCCAGAACTGAGCTTGGCCAGTACAGTATCAAAACATCCAGAGTAAAAGGCTGATGACACTTTTTTTTTCACTCCTGGTTTAAGAACAGGAAAAGGACTTCAGGAGAGCCTGATTGCCTCACCTGAGACTGGGGCTGTAAAATTCTTGTCTCCTGTGTCACTATTGCTTGAAGACACTTTTCTTGCTCCCTCTGATTTTCTTAAGTTACATGATCTAACCTCAGGGTTTTGTGGTTAACAGTATTAATGTTAACCTTGCCTGAGGATGAGATTTGAATGTCAAGGAAAGAGAACCAAAGCACTCAAGAATCCACACATGGATGATCTGAGCACACAATGAGACACAATGTGTCTGAGCTGGGCACAGACCCAGGGGATTCAACTGTATTTTTACCCAAATTCTTCAGAAGGTTTTACACCCCACTCCAAAATGACCTCTGGCTTTGAGAATTGCCAGGAGTTTGCAGCACCTTCTTTGCTTCTTTGCTACCTTGGGAGGCAGCAGGAGGATGCAAAATGCTGCAGTGACTCCATTGCATCTTCAAAGTAATTTCCATCATTCTGGACTCGAGACCTCACAGAGATATTCTGTATATACACAGAGATATTCTGTATATAGGAGACTTCATGAATAGGGTTTTTATTGAGTTAGGGGAGAGAAGGAAGGAGAATGGTGCCCAGCCTTGGCCATGTTTATTCTATGGGTTAGGCAGGAGTGGGGGGGCACAAACAAACTGGAAGCCTTGTTTCACTGACAGAGGGCTGTATGACAGGGAAGAAGAGAACTGGTAAATGGGGGTGCTGAGCAAGTTCAAGCATGATGTCAGTGTCTTTTGTGGAGCTGAGACAAGGTTATTACATTTTTCAGTACACTTCAGCTCTAAAAATGAGGCAGATCCCTGTGGCACAATAATGGAGTGTTAAAAAGGGTGATGGTCAATCTCTTTAATGATGCAGAGTACTCCCTACTTAGAGGCATGAGAAACCTGTGAGCAGAACCCTTATTTTGCAGGTGAATATTAAAAGCTGTATTTAGAGGAAGAGTGTTTGGGGAACAGTGTCCTTGGGTGATACCTCTGTGTGCTCCCTACATTGTATAATGGAAACCAATAGCTTTCTATGGTTTTTTTTTTGTTTTTAAGTGGTTTAATATTTATTCTCCTGCTTAAAAATGTAATATAACTGAAAATCTGCAATCTGGGATTCTATACATTTTTTCAAGAGGTAACATTCCTTTCCCAGGGCTGCTGCAATTGCTCATCCTTCTGCAGTCTGTATGGTTCCTTTCACATCTCTAAAGGAAAGTAATTCCTGATTTCAACCTGCACAGCAAGATTCATCTTCCACAATATGGGATTACCCTGTCAGTTGAATTGTTGCTGCATGTTAGATATATTAACCACCAATGTTAACCTCTCTGTGCTGGTGGGCTAGCAATTTAACCAGCCTCTAAGATAATCCTTGCTCAATGATGAAAAATACACTCTTCCACCGAATTTTGAGGGGAATCACAGATAATCAAAGAGTGTGTCTGCCAAGTACATAACATGCTGCTTGTGTGATCTGTCAAATTAGCAAATTCCCCTAAGAATTTAGGGGATTCAACTGTATTAGACAAATGAAATCTTATTGTGTTAGCAGAAAGGTTTACATTCCCAATTACTGAACAAAATCACTAAAGAAAAATAACTAAATAAAGTGTGGGGTGGGTTGTTGTTGTTGGTAGTGGGGTTTTGGGGTTTGTTTTTTTGTTCGGTTTGGTTTGGTTTGGTTTTTTAGTGTTTCCCATGGCTGGGAACAGCAAAAGGCCTTCAATCTTTTGGGCTTGATGTTCCTGGTGAGTTTTTAAAGCTACCTGGCTGTGCTTTTGTTTAGATGAATTAATCTGCCTTGCTAAGCTCTCTTCTGGACTTCCTCCAGTGGAAATCAGTGTTATGAAGCGAGACAGGAGAGTTGCTTTCAACTTGTCATGTTGTACATTTTTCTGTCCCTGAAAGCTTCTGAATCAGATTTCTTCCCTTCTCCTTTGTTCTTTGCACTGGAGTTTTCTCATCTTCTTTTCTAAAGCCTTAATGATCCCAGACAGAAGCCCATTGGGTGCTATGAATGAAGCATTCTGGGTTTTTCTGGAGGTGGAGATATCACAACAGATGCAAGACTTCTTTCAAACTATCTAAATTATGCACTGAAAGCAGTGTTCACTGTATAAAATATTCATTATACATGGATCTTGCCAAGCTCATATTTTCTAGATTATTACATCCTCTTCTCAGAGATAGCATGTGACATAGCAAAAATTTAAAATTTGACACTTAGACCACTTTCTAAGCTACTGTCTCCTTCTCCATTTCTCCCCTTTATATCCAAAGGAGGAGACAAGAAACCTTGAAATAGGTAGCCTAAGATAACCACTTTCTAGGGAAGATTCCAGTAGAGACTGACTTAAAGGGTTCAGACAAGGCTGAATCACAGAAAGGTAAAAGCAGTTCATGATCCACAGTTCAAAAAGCCCATCAGCCCTTTCTTTCTAAGAATGCATGAAGTTCATCTTTCAAGCAATACAAGTGCATTTGCCTATCTCATAGCATCTTTGTCTCTTTCTTAAAAGCATAATGGTACTACAGAATTCCCCAGATGTCAAAAATACTGGGTCTCTTGGGCAGTAAGGAGTCTTTAGGTGTTACGGAGAGTGATTGAAAACATTATTTAGCTTCTTTTAATATTCCTTTCTTTCTCTTTTTTTTTTCTGCTTTTCCTTTGTATTCTGTACAATTGTAATTTGGATTGCTTCAAGAATGTGAAAATTAGTAAAGGAATGACCAAGTTTAACAGTGAAGAAATGCTTCTCACAAGGTTTGGATTTTCAGAAGATGCAATGGTTTCCTCCAGAAGTAAAGATCCACTAAGGATCTGCTTTGCACAGTGCTTTCTTTTGGATTTAGGAGAGATTCACTTTCACCATAGGATCATTCAGGTCACAAAGAACCCCAGGAGATCCTTAGTCCAGGCCCCTGCTTGAAGCAAGACCAGATACAAAATCAGACCAGACTTCTTTATTCATTTAGTACTTTCTGAGAGTTTATTTTTTCATGGTAGATAGTTGTAGTAATACACCCCCTCACTCCCGAGTATACTCCTTCTGTAAAAGGAAAGGGTTTCAGTTTACCTTTGGACATTTTAGGAAGTTAAGCCAGAAAGTTCTGTGTTTCTCTCTTTGTAATTGGCTCAGTGCCAGGAGAGGAGCACCTGCTGGCCCTTGCCACTGTCTGTCAAACCCTGCACCCCTCCCTGCTGGCAGTTCACTGATAGGTCCATCCTTGACCATTGGGTAGAAAAGGTGACAGAACAAAGGGTCTCGTGGCATTTTCAGGGTGATGTAGCAGGTGTAGGATCTGTCCTTACACTATGCTTGGCTTTGATCTTTGTTTGTTGTTTTTGTATTATTTTGTATTATTTTATTAAACCTTTTTGAGTTACAAGGCACACCTGATCATGGAGTCCTGCTAATTATTATTAACCCAGCACTCTGAACAGGGCTGGACCCTTGGAGATTATGTGAGTGCAAATCCACAGATAGTGGTGGTGGTGTTCTAAAATATTGTACTTTAGCTATTTGGAATAAAATAATTTGCAGTTTCTTATAGATTCCCTTTACAACATACATGTAATCTTTCACAAATGCACTGGACATTATTGGCTGTCAGGTGTGGCAGCTTGAAAGTTCAAACATAACATCTCAGTTAGTGCTAAGTGATAATAAGATTATCATTGTAATGGCCAAAGGATGCAGGGTAGCAATGCCTGTAGGTACAGGTAATGTCTACTTTTAATGTCTTGTTAGGCCAAGTGAAACAGCAGAATAAAGGGATCAAACTCTCTGATGGAGTCCCTTTGTCATCTTCACTTGAAGAGCTCAAAAGAAAAGAACTTTAAAACCAGCCTTAATATTTGGCAAATGGAAGAATATAGACTGAAGGAGGAAGTATCATTCCCAATGGAAAATTGCTTTGAAATCCTACACAGAAGATACTGGAAACTCTACATTTCTTGCAGGATTTTTCAGACATCTTTGACCTTTTAAATTCCTTTGACTCTAAATAGCCCCATTGAGTCTTACATAGAAGGATGAATACTAGAGCACATTAAATTCAACAAGACATTGAGAAACTGAGAACCTGAGAGGACTGGAAGCAGCAAAGTGACCAGAGGAGAAATAAAATTGGGATAATCTGTGTTTCCCATTCTGTATTTACAGACCTTAATTAATGGAAGATGTATCAGTTATGCACAGTCAGATCAATCACATGTGAATATAAGAAGCTTTGAGTTGCACTAAGCCTACCTACCTTTTTGCAGATTATGCAGAGATACACTGCCTTAAAGTTGAAAGCAAAGGTAAAACTGTGAGAACAATGAGCAGTTTTAGCACTGACAGTGGCTATTGTAAGCTACTGGAAAAGAACCAGAAGTTCATCACACCTTTCAGTCTTTGAGACTGAAGAACATCCCACTTGCTTATATGTTATGTAGCAACCACAACTTTGAATGTAAGAGGGAATTACTGGATAAAGTTATTTTTCCATTCTTACTATTCTAGCATAGGAGCTATCACAGAGGGCCATGACAATAACAATTATCCTATCAAAGATTCATTCAAATGCAGCATCCACCCAAACAACACTCAAGTAGACCTGTTGTGAAAATGTGTGCATTACCCATTACCACTGACTGTACTGACAGGGTTGTCTCACCTTGAGGCCAGCAAGGGCCAGCTGCTCCAGGGAGTCAGCCAAGCCAGGAGCTGAGCATGAGTCTGTGCAAACCTTGCCCACACCCATTGTTCCAGTCCCACAGGAGTAGATAATGGGGGTCTGATAGCCCTTGACTTGGCAAACAATGGACCAGGACCAGGATCCATCCAACTGCTCCAACCAGAAGCAGAAGGAGACTAGGCCAGAAACAGGGCTGGGGAGAAGCTGTGACATGCCTCTGAAGTCCATCCATGTGGGTACACCCACAGTATGACTTCTGCAGGGGCTGGCAGCTGAAATGGGGCTAATCACATGTAAGTACTCAGCTGAGCAAAGAGGGACAAGTAGCTCTTTATACCACAACAGTTAAATGTTCATTTTGTTATTGTAGCACCAAACAGCTTTCATAAATAACCATCTAATACTGAGCTTTCATCATAAGGTCACTTGCTTAGTCCCACATAGGCAGTGACAAACGGCAGGCTGTGTCTGACTCAACCCTTTCTCTCACACCCTCTCATTATACACATTTGAATAAAACTGCTCTGTACCCTGCTGAGTAACCTTTCCAAACCATGCTGCTGGTTGGGTAGGGCTCAAGGAAAGACAGCAATTCAGTCTTGGCACAAACAGAAGCTAACTTTTAACTAGATTAAATTTCCACAGTAAGGCTAATTTTGGTACTAAAATGCAAATTATTACTGTTGTAATTGCTTTTCAGCATCCACAGGTGTGTTGGCTGCCTCTCAAGCTGAATAAAAGGACAAAGACTCCTGGTTTTAAAAACTCACGATGTTCCTGCTTTCTGCAAAGTTCTCTGAAAACCATTGGGAATAATTTTCATAGGTGCATGAAAGGTCACAAACTTTATGTTCACTCAAATGTCTGGGAAAATTTATTCAAGGTTAAGATTAAGTGACCAGGCAAAGAACTTGGTCTCTGTGAATGAGCTGGAATTTAATGCAGCCCTCCTGTGTCCCATGAAAACAGGAACAAGGTCTTACTGCTTCAGAGCAAATATCCACCTAGCCTAAAAGTGTCCATAAGTAGATACCTAAGGAATTCTAATAGGAGGAGAAATCTGTGTGAAATTTCTTCTTCCTGCCTCGCCCTACATCCACCAATTTCAGACCAATGGATTTCTTCTGCCTGCCCCAATTTGTCTGTTCAGTAACAGGGATCTCTCTTATGGAATTCCCTGTTTTCCCCTTGGGATATTTTTTACCTTATATATCATTTCATTTTACTTCCTTTTTTGGCTTCCACCAAACGCTGAGCTGATAAGGAAAGAGGTGCTGTTTCCCAAGGCCTCAGTCCTGAGGGGTTCTGGTTTGCTCAGAAGTGGAATTTTATGTGTAAATGGTTTGCCATGTTGTGCATCTTCTTATATTCATCTCTGTCACACTGATTCTGGTATCTTACAGCCTGGGCAATCATTTTCCTAAGCTCCTTCCTAGTGCCACTTATCTCTCTTTGTACCACTCTGAGCAGCTCTAGATCACCAGCAAACCTTTCCCATGCTCTGACCTCCGTGACCTTATGAATCTGTGATGGAGTTGGTCTGGAGGGCTTTGGGGCTGGGAATTTATTTTGCACTCATTCACATTCTCCCTGCATGCAAGACTATATTTTCTTTCAAGCACACTCCCTGCATAAAACACATACAGAATCTAAAAACAGAAATTTCTTTTAAATATTTATTGGCTTTTCTTTTCCCCAGATGGATGGGCATCTTGATTTCTCCATCTTTATTTATAAATATGGCATCCACTTTGCCCAGAAGGCAAATAGTATTACCTTCACAAACAGGGAGGATTTTGTATCTTCAGCATGTGTATATTTCTGCACATTCTCAAAGAAGTGTGTAAGGAAGTACTGAAATTAATATTTAATGTGAATTCATTTGACTCCAGTTGCAGGAAGCAGCAGTATTTCAGTAATTGTTATTCTCTCAGATGTGGCTAATGTCAGAAATATAAGAGAAGAACTGACCTACCAATTAAGCATTTTACCTGTCCCATGATATTTTGTTTATTTTCACTTCATAGGAAAAAAGAGGGACTAAACATGCAGGCTTTCCCCTTATGAAACTGCAGCATAATGGACAAATAGAGGACAAAATTGCCTCTCTTGTATTAACTACATTTTTAATTTTTAGAAAAGTGAACAGATCAAGGGTCAAATTAGCTTATCATTTACCAGTGCATGATTAGAATCAAAACAAATGTCCATTGTGCTGTATATTGCACTTCATGACCACTGCTGAGCTGCATGAGGAACACAGTTTTTCTCCAGGCAGACAAAACCAAACCAAAATAACTTTCTTAAAAGTTCAATAAATCCTAGATCTTGGCAAAAATTACTGATCTCCTTATGCTCAGCAGTGCAACTTAAGAGAGATACCACTGTAATGTATTTTGTCAAAGAAAGACTGATGTTAGTTCAACAAAGATTAAACAGCTTGGGATTAATTAGCTGCATTCATGCAAATAAATATTAAATAATGAGCCATTATAAATTATGTCTTATACAGTTAAAATTCATACAAGTTTCATGCAAAGATTATACAATTTCTTATAACATTAAATTAATTTTAACTCATTACCCCACAAAGTTGAAAATATTCCTTTTTTAGACCATTAATATTTAGGATCTGAAGATTTGAACTGCACTAGGGCAGCCACTGTGTCCAGCTTGCAAATGCTCTCCAAATGTCTCCAGCTTCTGAAGTCAGAAATTTCTACCATGTTTTGGCTAATCCTAATTTACTAGTTTTAAAGTGCATACAAGATGAAACTTTGGAAGCTGTCAGACTGCATCAGACAGCAAGGAAAAACTGTTCCAAATGAAGAGGGCAGTGGTCCAGGCCAAAGACTGGAAACACATAAGCTGAAGACCATGATTTCAATGTGATCAGTTCCTTTAAAGGGGACAAGTGTTGCAAGGCTTTCACAGGAATGGTTTCCCACAGTGTATGGTAATGCTTTTATTTGGAATGACATTGAACATCATCTCTACTGAAATATGAAACCCTGTCTCAAAAATATCACAGTGAATCTTTGAAGTAAGAAACTTGATGTGTTATATTTAAATTGCATAATGGATAAATTTTATTCTGTCAAGACATAAATTTTAAGAGTAAATTTTATTCTTTCAAGGTTTCACTGTTAGTGCCTTTATTTTAGTTAACTACATAAATACGTATTTTATTCCAAAGATATACTTTGCATTTAGTTAGGTGATGATGAAATATAATTCACATGTATGTAATTACATACAAGATTGTGGGCCTTAAATTTTTGTCCCCTCAAGCATCCTCAGATGCTCATGTCTACTCATAAAATAATCTGTCTTCAACCATTACACCTTTATTCCCCCCGTTAAACAGGCTGAGGGCAGCTGCCTGTGGGGAGAGCACCTCCCAAGCAAGCAGGGGAGTGGGTTTGGGGAAACCCAGCAGCAGTGTGTCCCTCCACATCTGCTTGGTCACCTGAGGCAGATGATGCTAGAACATTTGGGACGTCACATCAGCATTGCCAATAACAAGGAAACTGGTGTGAGCTTCTTTCACATGAACTGTGTTAAATATGGAGATGACATGATCAATAAATATTTCTGATCTGAGTCACATGAACTGGCCCTGTCTGAAACAGCAGTTGTGGCTTAAAATGCCATTCTGAGACCAAGCAGGCACTGAAAAAAAAAAAAAAAGACAAGTAACCCCTCGTCATGGCACTAAGCTTTCTC
This sequence comes from Phylloscopus trochilus trochilus, assembly GCA_016584745.2. Taxonomy (NCBI): domain Eukaryota; kingdom Metazoa; phylum Chordata; class Aves; order Passeriformes; family Phylloscopidae; genus Phylloscopus; species Phylloscopus trochilus. Next base: position 12,913,276 of record WQNJ02000062.1, read on the forward strand.
TGTATAAATGCAAGACCCAAGTGCTGTTTGCAGTGGGAGATCTCTCACACAACTTGTGCTTTCTTCCCAAAAGGTCATTCCCTGGTGGGCCAAGGTGAGAGGGTTTGACAGGCTGGTGAGTGGCTCAGCAGTGCTGCTCAGGTGGAACCTTTGACCCCACTCTCCTTTCCCTGAGCTCTGAGGCAGCAGATGGAGGGTGGGCATCCTGCTGAGCTAAGGAGCTGTCCCCTCACTGCACGAGCAGTCTCTGGGGCTCAACAGGGAAATTGGAAGTATTCAGTGGCATTTACATTTTGAAGTGAGTTCAGAGTAGCTAGAGACTGTTCAGCCTATCGTGCAAAACTGCAGTTTGCTCTGATTCCCTTGCCTTTATGGCTGCAGTTAATAATTTCCTGGTGTCCCTCACATGGTGCCACTGTCTAATATAATCCAGAAAATAAATTAAGTGCATCAGAAGTTGCTCAGTTCCCTCTTGTGTTAGCTTATCCTTCTATAATGTGGCTGTTAAAAACTCCCTTTTTGTGTATTTCCTTAGTAAATGTTAGAGCAAAACCCTGCATTGTCCCATAACAGTTTTTTTATGCAAGCACTATAGTTCCACAAGGAGAAACACTGGAGATGGACCAATGAGTGAACTGAAATCGATAAAATGATCTAAAGGTAATTACCAATGTATATAGCAAATTGATAGTTTCATTGGAAGTTATTTTACCCACAGATTATGTCAGTATCTTCTGTTTAATATAAGTGAAAAGTAAACTTTCTTTAGTCTCTGTCATTTCACAAATTTGTACATGGTCACAACAATGCTGTAATCAGTTTCTCCCATTTTAGCCTTATTTTAAAATATTTCTAGGTATGCATGTATGGGAAAGGGAATAAATCAAGACATGTCTGTACAAGAATATAGGATAGGAGATGTTTTAAAAGATACAAAAGCCCAGGAGGTTTTGTGGACCTTGGGGACAAACATTCTTGAGTACAGCTGTTTTATTTGAAATATTTTTTTGTTTTAAAAATGTACTGGCTAAATTGATAGTTTAGGACCTGGATGTTAAAATCCAGTACACTGAAAATGGGTTATTGCTTCTTATCATCACTTGCTTTATTAGAGTTTACAAAGCCCTTTAAAACCCCCAGCAGTCCTCTGGGGAATAAACAAGCAGACCTGGTTTTGTATTGCAAAAAGCTGTAGAAACTAAAACATGTTTGCTACAGAGCTGTGGATGAACCTGAGGCAAAAAGCACCTGGGGCATCCAACACCTCTCAGAGTGGATCTGCAGCCTGGCAGACCATAATTTTGATTTATTTTGACCTATTTCCTCGGTTTTTGACATTTCTATTTCAATTGTCTCAGTCTTATGTCTGGGATTGCAAGATTCAGGGAGAGAAGTCACCTGTACTTGCTTCAACTGCATTTGAAAGAAAACCTTTCCAGCTCTAAAGGAGAAAGACTGCAAGGAGTTAATGCCTTAGAGACCACTGGATTAATAGATTTCAGATTAATGTCTTGGGGAAACTGGGAAAAAAAGGTGGAGTAGCATCCAGCAAATAGGTGTGATAAACAGATTTCTGTAGGTGAAAGTTTTCTCTTCCCTGTTTCTGGTTGTCTTGGAGCAGTGAAGGCAGGGCTGCTCCTCAGGGGAGGGGAGCTGGGGATCCAGGATGGTGCAGGGCTGTCCAGGGTTTTGCCAAGGGTCAGCAGAAGTGCTGAGGAAGGCTTATCTCCCTTATACTAAAGCTTGTGGTAAATCCAGGAACCATGATTAGGTGACAGGGAGGCAGATGACATTGTCCTCACAAGTTCCTATGGCTTCTTATTACTTCAATCACATAATTCAAATTGTGTGCACAACTCAGTTGTGTAAAATATGCACATCTTAAGTCTATTGACCAAATTTTTTATTTGTGTGAAATATTATTTCTCTCTATGTTCATTGGAACCACTACAGGTTAGGGAAATCTTGTTTATTTACTGGTTTCAGGCTCTACTGCAGCTGCAAACAGCTGTACAGTATAAAGGTTGATCTTTAAAAAAAGGATGAGATATAATCCCTGTAAAAAAACCCTAGCACTTCTAGGAAACAAGTTTAAGCAAAGCTTTATTCATCTGTTTCTATCCAAAAAGTAGATTGCTAAATAAAATGAGATGTCAGGAAAGTCAACAAAAGGTTTTGCGCCAAGTGATTTTATGGAATTTTTATTGGCTGAATGGTGCCCTCTGGGGCCCTCATTCTAAAACATAATATAGAGACTCTCTGACATAAGACAGTTTTAGAAAGAGACTAAATGGAGAGAAATGGAGAGAAATGGAGAGAAAATGTGGAACTCTCTAGGTTACAGAACAGCATCTCCCCCGATCAGCCCAGCGCCACTGATCCTGACATTTACTATACTGCTTTTATCTGAAAGAAACAGCCTCTTGCAGCAGTGGAAATAGGCCCAGTGTAATGCAGAAGGGAACACTTCTCAGGTGCACAGTTAATGTTTTAATATGCACTTTTTAAGCCATTACTTTGGACAGACATCTTTCAGACTGAGTGTCTAGGTGTCTCTCTTGATCATGCCAATCCTCTATCCTATCTGAGATCTTTCTAGGCAGCTCTACAGACTATTTACAGAGTGCATACATTACTTGAGATCTCATCAACAGTAAAGAATCCAACTATGTGAGCTGAAAAATGTTTGTATTTTTCCATTTTATATGCAATGAGACTGAGATAGTGCTGGACTGTAAAGGGTATGAGTGAAACCTGAAATTGCTAAAGGAATTAAATCCCCATTTGAGAGAGAGGTGTGGTTGCTCTGCCTCATCATAATGCAGCAAAAGGTACAGGGCTGGCAGGCACAGAGCACCAGGCTGGGGTGTGCAGATCCAGGGTACAAAAGCGTGGCTTTTCCCCTAGTACTTCCAGTTTCACCATAGCTCCCAGATGTGGGAAGTGCAGTCACCAAGAGACAAGCCTGAGAACGAGACTCTGGGTTGTACATACAAATTTTCCCCTCACACATACACTTGCAGAGGGCAGTGAAATAAATTTTGTTAAGTTATAAATGGAGACTGGAAATAGCCTTACTTGAGTTAGAGAAGGGAGCAGCCCTCCCAAGAACCTGTGGGGAAGGTTGTCTGTGGGACAGGAATGTCCCAGTAGGGATGGATGCCTGGCAGGCGAGTGTCTGAAGTGGTGTCTGAGTGCTGCTGTTCTGCAGCGCTCACTGCTGGGGCCAGCACTGTTTGACATCCTTGTCAGCAGCACAGTGGGGTGGAGGGCACACTGAGCAACTCTGCCCACAACACCAAGCTGTGAGGTACAGTCACATGCTGGAGAGAAGGGATGCCATCCAGAGGTACCTGGACAGGCCTCAGAGGTGCCCCTGTGCAAATCTTAGGAAGTCCAAAAAACCCAGGTGCAAGGTTGGGGCAATCCCAAGCACAAGTACAAACTGCTGGTACATGTCACCTATACCTGGAAGGTTCATATTTTTAGCTCCACCTATTTTTCATGCCAAATCACCACATCCTCTCTAATTTTATGTCCTTAATGGGGCAAGCAACTTGGCTTATGCCTTACCTGTGACACCACATCCCACCTTTCTGAGGAGTTTCTCTGAATGGTACAGGTCTATTTTTCTCATATATGACTCTCACAGCTCATGTTAGCAATATGTAGAATTTCAACAAATATTTTTTCCTTCTACTTCTTTCTGTCCACTTTTCATTTTTCATTTCCTTTGTGAACATGGTTCCTATTGTGTACTTTCTAGCTGTACAAATGAAATAATTAGTTGGTGAAGAGGTGATGAAACCATTAGACATCATTATCATCTTCTGTGGAACTATGAAGATAAAATTGTATGAGCCTTATTATCTGGTGTTGAATTCACAGACTCTACAAGTGTAACTCCAGTGAACTATGCTTTCTTCATGGAAAGGTTGCAGTGGAAATATTAATGGATTGAACAGTGTAGTCAAAAAAGAAGGATGGAAATTTAATAGCATTAAAGATTAATTTTATTTTTTCTGTGAGGAACTTATCTCTCTGAGCATGGTTCGAAACATTTTAATTAGTCTGTCAGGTTTTAATCCTTGCCCTTTATTTCACCTCTTTCAGACAACACAAGGAGAATTGTAATTGCTGATAACTTCTAAGTCTAAAAGATCAAAAATGTCACATTTCTTATGGCAAAGAAAGCAAAAGAAGATCATTTGGAGGAATATATATGTATTCCTCTGACATGAATTCTAAGAATTCTGCTGTTTTGTTTTTTTTTGTTGTTGTTGTTGTTGTTGTCAAATCTCCTTCTGGGGATGAATGGAGTGGCTCTTGGGGAATGTATTATATGTAAAAAATTTTTGACTGTACATTTTGCCTGTATTAAACTTACTTTAACCAACCAGCTGGTGAGGAACCTTAAAATATTCCAGTGAATTATTAGATGAAAAAACATTTTTCAGTTTTCTGTTTCCCCCCCATCTCTTGCCCCTTTTCTTCTTTTAAAGACAGATATTTATTATTATATTTTAAAATGAAATTTGAAAGCTTAGAAAAATGATTCTTGAAAATAATTCTGCTTCTTGTTTCTCCCTTCTCCAAATGTCAGTGTTTATTTACAAAAGTGTGTCACATTTCTTGATCAGTTAAGTGTCCAGAGAATCATACCATGATCCTTTCAGTCAAATGTAGTCATCAAAGATCTCTTGCAGAGGTAATTTAGGTCTCTTCATTCTTCCTCTTGGAATATACATGATCTTTCTTCTAGGCATGTGAACTCATCCTAGCCCTGGCTATTCCCCAGCTGAACCTCCAGACAAGTGGCTGTAAATTACAATGCTATATTCAGATGTGTGATGGGTTACCACTGAAAAACTGTGGTGATTTATGTAGGAACTCTTAAATACTTGACTTTCTAACAGAACCTTTTTTCCAATTATAGTGACAACGCTTCTGTCTGGCATTTACTGGTCTTAGAAAGGTCAAAATAATTTTGCCACATCTATAGATTTTGTATTATGTCTGCCAAGGGATGTGCTGGTCCACCTATAGTTTCATTGCAGTGTTACTAATTTTTCACTTGCAGTGTTTTCTTCCTGTGATGCAATTACCTATGAAAAGACATTATGGCATTTTTGGATGCATACTTTATAAACTGGTATTATATCTGTGCCATCAGCATCACCAGTGCAATAGAAGCTGTGTTTGGAATTCAGTGGTGACTCAGAGCACGCCAGTGATTTTCAATTTCCCAACTAATGACTTGCTCAGCTACAAAATATTATCTGAAATCTGTCTTCTATGTTGGAGACACTTCTGTGCTTCCTGGATGAAATGAAAGTACTTAATGGTGCTTTTGCACTGTAAGACAATAAATATCTGTTATGCAAACAGCAGTGTAGGTAGAGTGATGTGCCACTGTGTTATCCACAGCCTGTGGCTGGGTTTGGCTTTACAGACAGTGCCTGGGGCAGCCCTTCCCTTGTGCTCACACAGGGTCTGGGAGCAGCAATGGGAGAGGGACTCCCAGGATATGCTGTATTGAACTCAAAATTGCGTTCAACAGTGAAGGAGTAAGAAGCAAGGTCAGAGAAAGAACTAGCACCAAGACTGAGAGGAGCATAGACAAAAACTGTGCCTTTTACATTCTCCTAAGAATAACTGGAGATGGTAACCTAATTTTGTGTGGTAGCAAATACCTACTCTTATTTTCTCTCTGAGACTCGATTGTAGTCATGAATGAGAAGATTTATTTTAAGGGCTTTTGATTGATTGGGCTGGGGGTGGGAGGAGGTGCAACCTGTTTTAGAAAGTGAGATGTAAAACTGATACAGTTATTAATAAGCATTTGTGTTGCATAAGCTTGAAGCTGTGGCTGCTGGCCCGAGGGCCACTCTGTGTAAGGGGCCATACAAATGTACAGGCCTGACAGCCTCTGCTTTGAAGAACCGACCTCAGAAATTAGATGTACTTCTTTTTTTTCTCAACCTTGAGCAGAAGTTGCCCAGTTCACAGCCTTCCCTGTGATTGTATGTTCCTAACTTTACAGTAGCCAGATTGCAGGACTCACATCCTGGGCTTTGTACAGCTGTAAGGTCTCTGGGTAGATCATGATGAACATGCCCACACCAAGTGTGGGAGCCCTGCCAGAGCAGGGGTTGTACTTGTGTGGTTGCTTGCCCTAAATTAGTTTCAGAGCAGCCCATTGTGTTGTTGTGGCTTTGGGTGTAGAGGTTCATTTGTACAAGACAAGACTTGTGCAAGACGTGCTGCACAGGTCCTCCCGGCGTGTGGAGGACCAGCACTCCCTGGCAGGGCCTGCACAGCACCTTTGGCAGAAGAGAGAGAGCTGTGGTCATCCCTTTGGAGGGGATTGCAGAGCAGAGGTTTTCTGCTCCCTCCCTGGTCATTGCAGCTCCTGCAGCCTGGCTGTGTCTAAGACGTGCAACAGCTGAGAATGATTTTTTTTAAGGTTGGGCTCTTTTGGAACTGCTGAGAAAAAAAGAGACTCTAAAATGAGCTGGCTAACCTTTGCACACACTCTTTTGTAGGCTTATATCTGTATAACTAAATCCTAGGGACAGAAGTACATGTGGCATATGAACTCACCCTCATAGCTCAGTAAGTCTGTTCTTCCACTGCAATGCAGCCCTGTGAAGTCAGGATATATTTCTCATTCTCAAAGCAATGCTCTTCTTTGTTGAAGCACCTTTTTCCTGAAGCACCTGCTCGCTCTTCTCTCCTTGTGTTTCTTTTTATTGACTGTCTAGTTACAGTCAGTAACAAATTAATGCCATTTGAGTTCAAACAAACAATCAAATAAACCCACCCCTTACACCAATATGTAGCTGGTTGAGGTGAATTTCTTGTCACTTATAAAGAGCAGTTTCTATTTTTCCAGTGTGATGAAACACTCTGAATTTGTGCTCTAGGTACTTTAATTTTTTTAGCTTAATATGTCTTGAGGAGATTAAACAGAAGGGTATCTGAAAGTAAAAATCCAATGTCAGTCACAGTCAGAAGGACATGATTTGTCTCAAGTTAATCCCCTTCATCTTTGACAGGTATATTCCTATAGGTAACTTTTTCTCATTTGCATTTATTATGCTGAAATATAAGGTGATACTATCTTAGCACACAATCCACATGGAGGTATCTTTCTTTATCTCAGCCACAGTGCACTTTTAAGTTGAAGATATGAAAAAGTGGAAGACAATGCATGAGAAGTGGTGAGCTGGTGTCCCTGGAAGTAATCTGAAGGGTTCACACTGGAGTGTTTGGGCAGGACTGAGGAGCTCTGTGGCTCACCCCTGAGCCTGGCTGAGAGTGTGGCTGTGCCAGGCTGGCAGGGAGGCAGAGCAGTGTGAGCCTGGCTGTGGGTGTCAGGGGCAAAGGGCTGCAGCCACCACCCCTTCCCCACAAGCTGACCTTAGAGAGGAAGAGGGCTTGAAGAGGAAGTTTTCTTTATGCCTTTCTGTAGGTAATGGTGGTGTTTCATTTTCTCATCTTGATCTCACTTTTTGAAATCACTTTTATATTTTTCTGATTTCTCTTTCACTACCATTTCCTTATTTGGTAGCATTAATTTCTTCTTTTCGATTTTGCTCCCTCTCACCCATCTCCAGATTTCTTCTACTTCCATCTGTTTTTCCATATTCCTCTTCTAATTTATTCTCTTTCTCAAGCTTTTTTCCCTCTGCATCTTGGTCTGTGTCTCCTTACTGAAGGCTGAGTATGGTGCTCCTTGCATGCAGGATCCTACTACAACAGCTTTGGGAAGCCTCCTCCTCCATGCAGCCCCTTTGCTGTCTTCCCAGTTTCTCCAGTTACTAGCAGGTCAGACAGGGGAGGGACTGTAAAATCTATCACACAAGTTAACTCTTTAAACTCAGCTCAGACTATAAAAGGCAAGAAAAAAAGAAATAAGTTGAGCTGCAAAATGGAAATTCTGTAACTTCCTTGAATTAAATGCTTGTCTCTGCAACAATATCCAAAAGCAGATTTGTAGGGGGAAAAAGGAATGAAGAAGCTCACGTTATATTTCCTCTGAGAATTCCTGGCCTCCATTCTTCATTGGTAGAAACCTTTTGAGCCTGGATTTCCTTTATGTGTTTCTCCTCAATGCACAGAGTATGTTGGTGACTGTAAGGCTGAGGAGGAAACGTTATGTCCTGAAGGAGTCTCTGCACAGCTTAGTTCAGGTTTTGTGTCTCCCTGTGTCTTTCTACAGCTCACAGAGGGTGTCAAGGGCAGCAATCAATACTCTGAACCATTTCCCAGGTGAGGTGGGAGTCATGGTTTGAATCACTTCCATTATGCTTCTATTTCCATAAAGTTAATGCAAAATTTTCAGAGATAAATATGGCAGGTAAATTGTTGCTCCTTCTAATCGCTGATATTTCTTGGGTTGCCACTGCAAAAATTGGATAACCTTTTCTTTTAACTGCCTAGTTGTGGATGATAAGCCAGTTCACACCTTTCAATATCACAGCATGGCAGTGTGCCAGAATGCAGAAATTAGGCACTCAGTCCCTGATGCCTCCCATTTCCTCTCTGGCATCAACTTAGATTCAGCCTTTGCTGGCACTTTACCAATGGTAGAAAAAAAATGTTAGAATCTAGGTTTTAAGTGGTTCCTTCTAAACTCCTGTGTCCTGTGGGGTTTTTTTCCACAAACATTTTATTTGCTGAGAAGAAATACCTCATAACTATGTGTGAATCTAAATATTTGTTTGTTTGGAAAAATATTTTGATTGTTACTGTTGGAGCCTTGTGCTTCTGACCTTAGTTATATTCATGTATTTTCCCCTGTACTCACTAGGCACAGAATGATTAGTCACCTAAAATGTACCAGGTGTGGGTCAATTTTTTTGTTTGTTTCCATTATCCTTTTTTCACCTCTTTGAACACACATCAACAATACTATATGGTATTCAGGATAAGGTACAGATTTATGGCAGGAATAATTTTGTGGTTTTGACTTTTAGAATTATTTCACTTTGAAAACCTTGTGGCTGGCTTTTTCTTTTTAATTTTTTAATTGGACAGGTCTCTCAAGAAGCTGCTTTTAAGTGCTTTGTTTTGCACCTAAATTGATAAAGTAATTATTGTCCTACTAGGTGCTTGCAGATGTTGTTTGCTCAAACAGTGCATTTACAAGTACTTTTACAATCTTGAAATGCTTCTGCTTTCTGCTGATCTAACCTTCCCAGGGTATTAAAATGCCATTTAGGCCAGAATCCATAACCTGAATGGGAGAGACACCTCAAAATCCATGAACACCTAGACCCTCACGACACCAGTTCTATGAACTCCTTGCAGGGTGTGTAAGTGCAGTCAGCCCTATGATCCCTTCTGACGCCATCTGCACTGGCAAATGCCATTTAAAGTGCCAATCCTCAAACTGTTCTACTGCAGATTTTAAAGACAGAAATGGGGAGGAAGAACTGTCTGGTTGCACACTGGATTCGAGAGCTCTTTGGATTTCATGCATCAGCAGCTGTAGCAGCTGTCAAAGCCACAGTTCCAAGAGCTATCTCCACTGCTCTAGGGGATAATTAGGGATCATTCAGCTGATCAGAATACTCCAAGAGGAAGAGAGATCTTCAGACACATTCTTTTAAAACTCCAGCATTCATTTAAATTTTGGTCACATTATGTATGACATTGCAGGTGCTTGCAGATTCATACACCAGAATGCTTTCCCTTTCATGCTCTTCTCTCTCTCTGACTGCCAGTAATGTGAATACAATCATTTTCATGGACACTGAAAAACAGGCAATTATGGAATAAAAATACTTCTGCTGGCGGTGGGTGAAGTGACAGGAACATTAATTATGCTTGAATGCACAATAATACAATATTCAGGAAGTGAGAAAATCATCTGGGCATGAAAAAATGGTTTGTTTTTTCTTCTTTATGATACTGTGAAATTGTTCCATGTGGACACAGACCACTTCTCAGTGATGATGCTGATGCAAATGAACAGAAACTATGTTTACTTGCAGTGAAGCATTAGTTTGCATCAGTGGAATAGGAAGCTGGGTTTGCCACAGACCCCAATAGGAAGGTGATTATGACCAGCTGTCTAATTGTCTAATATAAAGCAATTGGACAAACTGTCTTCCATATCTTTGAAATTTGAATTCAGAGCCAGAGCTGAGCTGTGGTCTTATCTTACTGCTGAGAGAAGCTGCACCAGGCTAGAGAGAGAAATGCAGGCTCTGAATATCTTTGAATTGCAGGGCTTGAAGTCTGTAACCAAATGCCATGGTCTGAGTCTCCCTCAGTGGGAGGGGGAAGAAACTCTGCAATCCAGCTAGGAAAACAGCATGAAACTCAAATACAGCCAAGCAGCCAATAACTATATCAGTGAGTTAGAGAGATTCTGACCAGAGAGTTCTATCTAAAAAGCACACTTCAAACAGCTATTCACTTTTGTCTGATCTACAGAGCTGTAGTAATTTTCTAAACCATCATAGTCCATTTAAAAAATTGGACACTTGACAGTTTTTGAAGTGTGGATTGAAATGTACAGGGCAACTTTTATACCAACAAGTGGTCTGCAAAGTTTGCAACTGTATCTGCCACCATGTTTTTACTGGGTGGCTTTCAAAAGTGCAGATAGTTGACCTCTGAATTGAAAAAGAAAAAAGCAAAAGTGAAATGTGGTGGGATGGTCAGAGATGGGCTCTTTTCTTGGGTGACATAAGGAATTCACTTCAATCTGGTGCAGGTGTTGGAGCTCTTGTGGGTCATATATGCATCAGATCAAATAATATGAAATCATATGTTATAATAAAGTATAAGTATAAAAGTTTTTGTGAAGTGGAATGGCCTATGGAAGACTAGCCCATATAAAATGTTCCCTACAGTATCATTTAATTAGGGCTTTTCATTGCATCCTGACCTTGTCAGCTGAACGTCTCACTGAATCACTGCAGAATTGCTAAAATGCCCATTGTTTCAGCAGTTGGCTGATGCTGGGAAAATGTAAATTTTCAATATATTCAGTGCTGGTTTTTAATAGGCATAATTTTGATCAGAACTGTTCCTAATTTCCAAGCTCAAAAAATGTGATCCTGAAGCCAGCTGGAGAAATATAATTTGGCTTATAAGGAAAAGATGAGATGAAAAGAAAAACTGAAAAATCTTGTCTCATTCATTTAAAGCATGCGTTTCTACTCCATTTTGTTCTGGTCTTATCTTTTTTGCTTTTATTTGGATTATAATTGGACTGAAATTGAAACAAATTGGAACTGTTTGTGCAGTCAGCTAGGCACTCCCAGGTTGCTGGAAGTGCTTAGCTGACTGATTCACTCATTTATTTATAAATTAAAACAAAAGGAATACAAGGTATTTTTCACTTTAAAAAGTTAACTGTCTTCCGAAGTTGAATGTTTTCTCTATACAATTGACATAGTCTCTGTTTTCAAATAGTTTTCTGTAAAAGCCCTTTCAAATGCTCAGTATTCTCTTAGACCAAGATAATGCAAGCCTTTAACATAACAAAGCTGCTGATTCTGGCTGAAAAAAACAATGCTTTAAAAAGGTTTCTAAACAAAGGTAGATGATATAAACAGTGAAGAGGGAGAAACTAAGATGATGAAGCAAGCAAAAAGAAATATCACTTGTCTAACTTGTTATGGTGTCTTTGCTGAAAATCTTAAATGGCCTGTCAATAATAAAATTCTAATTAAATTTTCTTCCCCCTGAGATTTATATTTGAGTAAAATAATGCAGAAATACTGAATGGTATAGCACTGAGATTGTGCATGGTATCAGGTGAGATTAAATGACCCCACTCTTTATGTTTTCCAATTGCCTTTTCATTTTTACATTTTTTATTATGTGGAATAACCTCCTAAAACCATGAATGAGGCAGTGTTTCAATCACACACCAGCCTGTCTATTGAAAGGTCAGTCTATCTAAATGTCAGCCAGCGCTTCCTTTCATACTTATATTAAATTCAGTAATTTATCTGGTGTGTTTCCCAGCAGATCTTTTGTTAGACAACCAGGTTAACAAAAAAGGCAGTGAGCTGAAGAGATGTTTAATAAATGGTAGATGGGGATAGAGGATGATTTGGAAAAACAGTGCAATTTTCTTAACTCTACCAGATTGAAATTGCATATTTTAGATACTTCATTATTCCAGGTTTTCTATACCTCAGGTCATTAAGTGCCAAGAGCAGCATGTCAAACAGGGAGGTGCTGCATCTTCAGCTGGTTAAGGAAGCACAGAGAAAGACATCCCCAAATTCATTGAAATCAGAGCAAGGCTTAAGGAGTTGTTTCCTTGGGACAAGTCTGCCTTTAGGAGACATCTCTGTCTGGGACTGTCACCCGCAGTTTCCTTTGTGGTCACCTTTGAGGCTTGTGTCCCTCTGCCTTGAGGTGAGAGCAGCTGGATCTCAGATGTGTACTGTGTTCCTCTAGAAACAACCAAGTCCCACTCACACCCTGCCTGAGCTCTTCCTTTCCCAACAAGCAAATAAAAAGCCCCCAAAGAAAGGTGTGAATCTGTGCTTTTTGGGTCAATGCAGCACCATGGTTTTGAAATACAACTGCAATTCTGACTGTTCAGCACATAGAGATCTGGCATTTGCCAACTGCTCAGCAATGCTGAAGATACAATGAAAACTAGATTTAAAAAATCCATCACCCACACTTGGCACATGACTAAGGATCACTTTTCTTAGAAATAGTAAGGTCGTGTACAGCATTTAACTGTGTAAATTAAGATACTGTCCATTTAGGTACATGAACTGTGCTCAGTTCTTGGCGTCTAATGCACCATCCTTCCAAAAGTAAGTGCCAAAAGTCACATAATATCTAACAGAGAAAAGTAGTGCCTTTGAGGACCTCCAGAGGGAAATCCAGTCCTCTGAAATTAAGATGTCTAAGGTAGATACCTGGTTCCCAGCCTGTGTAAATAGCTGCCATATTCCTTCGTTGTGCCCATCCACCCAGCAGTAAACAGTAATGACTCTGCCTTAACTAAGTTGTCTCTGCATTTATATACAGAGCAACTGTACCACAGACTCTGTAGGATGTCCTGTCTAGTGTTCAGTTGCTGCTGGAGAAGAATATGGATTTGCAATAGGTCTTATTTGCACTATCACATGGACATCTCCTGTCCCCTCTTCATTGTCACTGCATACCTGTGTGCGGGCAGTGGAAGCACTCCCCCAGAGGGGTTAACCTGACTAAATTGAGATTTCTGCACAGTGGAGGTCTTCATCAACATTTGTTGTAGTCAACTGTCTTTACAGCCCCTGAGAGAAACTGGCAATAAAGGAGTGCAATTCATACACCTATTTCTGAGGTCCACATAAGGGTGCAATAAATGGCACTTTGCAAATGTCCTTTCTGTCCACTGAGTATAAAGGGAGTCTAAAGTTAACAGCTGAAATATATATAATTAAGTAAATGTATCCTATGCTATGCCACTTATTCAAAAGCAAATCAATAATATAAAACCAATGGGATAATATTAATTTTTATCATTAATACCCTGGGTCAATCTGTCTTGACATTTTTCTGTAAGGAAATTGGGTATTAAAAAATCAACAAAGTATGAGTTGTTTAAATATGTGGTTTAAATAATTCCATGCCATTCTGAAGTGATTTTGTCCCACTTAGCAATAAGAAAACAGTTACAAATATATTCCCATACTCTCACTTATTCCTTTTATGTACAACTGAAGTTTATTATTCTATTTTTTTCTCTCTTTTTATCTTTCAGCATGTATTTTCTTTGTAAGTATTAGAAATCCTAGGGTGGTAGGAAAGAATGAATTTAAATAGTTGGTCTGTAAGTTTAACCCAATTTCTCTGTGTTTGCCATTCTAAAGACCCTTTTTTCTTTGGTTTTAATAATTTGTACTAAAAGACTTTAAATATCTTTTGATTTCAGTTTGTCAGATATCCTGTTGAATATTTATCCTTCCCACCAAACAGACTATCATAGCCCTGTTTTGTTCACACTCCCAAACAAGTGAACCCAAGAGCTTTTAAGAAAAAATATAAAGGATGATGAAATTACATTTAAACTGCAAAGAAATATAAGGTTGCAGGTAAATTTAACATCACAGCCACAAATTTGGTCAAAGGACAGTTCCCATCTGACTCCTTTGACATGGCACACAAAGGTTCTTGTGCAGTGCTTCACTGTAGAATTTACAGCCTATGTCAATGAGCTGAGCTTACTCTGGGTCTGTATGTCTCCTGTGGATTTTTCCTCTACCACTATTCCCCATGGAATGATTGTTCCACAGGTTTAACTGCTTTGAAGGGTAGGAAGTCTCTTCTATGTTCACTTTCAGTTTATTAAAAGAGGACTGAACCCAGATGTGCAGTGTTCTGGTACCACAGAATGAAATTAGTATCCTGTCAATTATGGTTTTGCCTGTATTACCTGTGCTGATCTCAACCAGCAGCTGTTGCTGCCCCAAGACTTTTTCATGTCTGATACTTAATATCAGTACTTTTCCAAATTAAACCAAAACCATCATGATTTGCAAGAGCTTTGTAAATGCATTTGTTATATTTGAAATTAAATGCAATTTCTTTGAAAGTGGAAGTTCCAAGCTATGTTCAGCACTGTTCCACAGCTCAATACCAATTATAATCCATACTAAGACTGAGCCAGTGAATTTGCTTTGACCAAGCCTGTGCTGTGTGTAAACACAGGTCTTTATGTGCCCAGAGTTAGCAAACTAGCAGTTTTCATGCATGCTAAAGAAAGATTTGCTTAAAGAGATAATGTAACAGAATAATGAGTTGTTCCCACAAGCCATCTGTTCTTCTCCTACACTAAAAAAAAATAAATCTGAATCCAATTCCTTTGTTTTGATTAAAGGTTTCTTTGCAAATTATTGTTTCTGAACTTCAAAAACAGAGAATGTTTTAATGAAACCCTGGATGAGAAGAAAAATGTAATTCTTTCTTGTATACTGTTAATAAATGAATGTTAGTTATCTGTGGGTTGTTAACAGTTTTAGAACCTAAACCTCTATATTTTTGCTCTAAAACTGTGAAGGTATTATATTCATCCTGACAGAGACTTCCAAAAAAAGGGAGTAAGAAAATCCCAGGGCACAAGATCTGCCATTTGTGAGAAGCACTAGTTATAAAAAGATGCTTTTCTGATTTAGGAAAAGAACATGTTTTTAGAAGGCACTTTTTTTTTTTTTGTGCCATACTTCACAATATGTTTCAACTTCACAATATTTCAAAAAGCCTACCTAATATTATCATCTGGGAAATGCACCATGCAAGGCCTAAAGTTCATAAAATGCAGGAGCTAATCCTCCCTTGCTCTTCCAGCTGATCACTCTCTCTGCTCTTTCCTCAGCAAAACCTCTCTGCTGCCAAAAGGCCCAGTGTCATCAAAATGTGCCCAACCCTGGTGACCAGGGGGTAGGAAGAAGGGTATCCCTACAGTGATTGTGGGAACCGTGGTTGCTGCAGTGATGAGAGATCTCTGGAGTCAAGGCTGGTCTTGAAGCGTGTGGTTCATTGCATAGGGCGTGGGTGAAGGAGCCCTGCTAAGAGCTGCCAGCTGCAGCTCAGAGCAGAGCCAGGACAGAGAGAGAAGAGCAAGAGAGAGGCTAAAGAGCAGTAAGAGAGTGAAGTTCCCGTTACAATACATTAAATCTTCTATACTGAATATTCTAACTTACATCAACCAATCTAGTACAAGATACAAATCCTATAGCATTTACATACAGCCTATAAGAATCATTACATTACCATATTGTGTTATATTTTAAACCCTAAAAACTATTCTTTGGACCCCTTCTGCCAAGCTGGTAGGGTCTGCTCTGACCCTTGGACTTTCGGTGAGGAGAAGGGCATTGTTTAATTGAAAGGGGATTACCTGTGGCCGGCCACACTATTGTTCTCCAGTTGTCCAGTAACTAAAGCTCTAAACATCGAAACTTGCTTTCAATTCTATTTCACCCATAGGTTTCATATTCTCAAAACCTAAGCAGTCATATTTGTAAGGTTTTCCTTTTTCATCTTCCTCAACAGTGATCCCTTTCCTGACCCCAGCTATGCCAAAGCAAGTCTGGCTGAGTCTATCACAAGACAGGCACAGCACAGGTCTCTCTGATGCCTGGGGTCTGATTTTTAAGACACAGCCCGAGCCAGATAACAAATGTGGGAACCCCATTTCCTTAACATCCATCTTCCATGACTCCACCATTTAATACCTCTATACCCAAGAGTATTAGCATATATAATAAAGAGGATATGCCTTGATTTTCTTGTGAGTTGGTCCCTAGAAGCAGTGTGCCTCAAGGGACAGGAATGGCTAATAAGAACAACTAAGCCAACAGAGTCCTTGCCAAGTCAGGTAAATCTCTGCACCTTTTACAGACTTACCTTTCCTCCCTGCTCACCCTTCACATCTTCCATGAGTTGAGACACAGGTGGGAAGGACAGTTTGCTTCCTCTGCAGCATCTTTGTTCTTGCTGATGGTATTATTCCTTTATCATGTGCATGGTAGAATCTAGACATACCTCAGGAGAAGGTGCAAGAGAAGTATCACAAGCTTCTGGGTATCTTGCATCTTGGCCTGTCTGATAGGACCTACACAGTTAAAGATTGCACAACCTGCTCATTGGGTACAAAGACCTCTGAAGGAGAGGCATACTTTAAATTTATAAGTGGTTACAACTGTTCCTGCTATAAAAACCAGCTGAAGGAGCTGATGCCTTTTGAACTCACTATATGAAAATTTTGTTCATCTGTTAGTTTGTAGATGAGTACATTAAATTACTATAAATTCTTGGGTTGATCTGAATTAGGGCAGAGGGCTTCAGAATAATCACAATAAGATCCTTCATGAATGAAGAAGAGATGATAGTTACTATTTCCCTACAGTTATGAGCTGGATGCATTCAGTGCAGTAGACTGTATTTTCCATCTCTGTAATGAGGAGAATGTTTGCCTGGATACCCTGGGATTCCCAGTGGCCCAAACCACAAGGGAAGACAGCCCTGTTGAGAGCAAGGAAGATTTACAGTTATCAAATGCATGAGGTTTTTCTTGCATCTGTAGATTCTGTGACTGCTTGTCACACTCTGGGGGCCTTCCTTAGGGTCACAAAAACAGCAAGGTTTTCTGTAGGAAATGCTTGTCTGGCCACTACCATCAGCATTCTCAGAGGATTACAGGATCTTTCAAGTACAGACAAGCCATCGTGGCAAATGCATGACAGAATCTCCTTCAATGTCCTATTTCCTTTCAAGTTTTCTCCTCTGGCTCATGAGTTTTTCAGGAAGTGTGAGCTCTGGCTTGTCTTTGAAGTGCTAGCAAGTATGTTGTTACTCCTTTCCTAATGTCTGTTATGGAAGAACTTCAGTTTCTTCAAAGAGAAACTTTCAGTTTCTCTTTAAGGAAGCCTTCTTCTCTGGCTCATGGATATATCTTAAAATATCCATTAATCTGGAATTATTTATAATCACATGAAATTTAACCCTAGTGGAGCTTCTTACCCCTTTTTGTTACACAGCATTAAGGAAATGCCCCAAAGGTCACCTCAGCAAGTCCCCATCTTGGGAGCCATGGCCTCATGGTTCTTTCCTGGCTTGGCCTTCAAAATCAAAAGATATAAATCTACAGTTTATTCTAGAAAAAGCATCAAGTTCTTAAGAGGTTTTTTTTAATTCCTGGCCACAGATAGTTTCTCTCTCACAAGACAGGTAAACTCCTATCATGGATCTGTTCTGAAACCTTCAAGCTCAAGAAGTTCCATTCTTGGGAAAGAGGGTTACTCTAGAGGAAATCTGGCAGACTTCATCAACAACTTATATCTATATAAGGATATACCATATTAAATATCTATACCATATTAAACAGCTGCACCATACTTGCCTCAGCAAGACTTTCTCCCCCCATGAAACCAGCAGGAAGAGTTAGTCCAGACATGCAATGTAGAGCTTCTGTCCATGCTCTTAGTTACTATGGACACCTCTACTCTAGATAACATCTGAGCACATTTGGGCTACTGATAGCATGGGCCTCAAAGTCACCTATTTGGTAAACAAAGTCTGTCTGGGGTCCTAACCAGCCCAGAGTCCTCATCAACCCAGGGGCTTCACAGCAACACTGCAGGTTGATTCTTCATGCACTGAATAGAAGGAGGATTTGTGTTGGATGAGAAACTGCACGGTGGAAGTTTCCTGTGAGGCACAAATTTTAAAACCTAACCAGACAAATTAAACAGAAAGAGACTGGAAAACATCCACCTTTCTTGTAAAGTTAACAACCTTATTTCAAGCTTCCAAAAATATACTACTGATTATGTACTTTGCTGTCAATTGCCTGATTCTGGCCATTTTATGTTTCCATGCTAGATCATAAAGCTGCACATCCTTAGCTCTGTCTACATCATCATATCCTTTTCTTGTGCTACCTTACCCAATGTACTTAAAGAAAACAACATACCAGGTTTTCCTCTTAACAAAGCTGTCTTCTGAGTCCTGGTGAATGTAAAGTAGGATAATCCTCTCTGAAGCCAGCAGTGATATAGCAGTGATATAGCAGTGAAATCAGTGCTGTGAAGATAAGTTCAGGGGAGAGACAAACAATAGGGCCTGAACCAAAACAGACTCTGAACATTGCCGAGAGCTGAATACCAATATTTCATAAATGTCTCCTTTTTGTTAAATGCTTGATTGCAGTGCTGCGGAAAGTAGGGTTGGAACAAATCCTCTGGCAGTGCCTGTGCTAATTCAAGACTGTGCTAATAAGGCAGACAAGGAGTCTATTCCCTAGTCATGACAGCCAGTGGCACAAAACACCTTCGGATAACTCCCTTCTGTCCCAAGTGTAACCTCGTCCATACTGCACCGAGTCACACACACATTATATCTATATATATATATATAGATATATGTAGATATATATAGATATATCTCCCATATTATGCAGTTAACTAGAATTGTGCCCTGGACACCAGAATAAGCTGTTCTAGCAAGGAAGATGTCAAATAAACAATGTGACAATCTTTTAAATGTCAAGGTTCTTAGTCCATTGCTCCAGCACTATTTAGTTTACAAGTTCAGCTGCAACTTCAGAAAGCCTCTCAGTCAGTTCCCTGCTCCAGAAAAGGATCAGCTCTACAACCTAAGATATTCCCCCCAAAACTGCTGTTTAACCTCTTCTTTGCAAAAAAAGGTTGTGTTGGAAATGCTACAGCTGCTCTGGGCAACCAAGTCCAATACTCTGTATACACATCAAGAGAATTTTTTTCCTGAAGTCTCCTACTCCCTCATCTTATGCTCGTTGTTACTCATCCTGTCCATTGAAAGTACAGATCCAAATATAGGCAATTTAGAGCACATATATGCCATGATTCTGGCCCATCACTTACGTTTAAGTGTGGAAATATGATGAAGTAATTCAAATCCATCATGAAGGCACATTCTTTTACATGCCAAAGGGAAGGAGCAAGTACTCTGCCATTTAATAAAATCTAGTTCAAAATATCATCATTTAAACAAATCATCCTAAGATAAATAAACTGTGAATTAAAGCTCTCCACTGTTCCACCTAGAAAAAAGATCCAGCACTAGAGTGCAGGAATGGTCTTTACTTCAGTGGAGCTCAAATAAAACTGGGAATGTTTGTTTTTGCGACTTTGCTCATTTATAAAGTGCCTGTTGCTATAGCAGCTAAATGCTTGTAACAAACTTGCATAAACAGAATTTCTTATAAAAAATGTTTAATGACTGATTTTATTTTTGTGTCTCAACTAAATTCACATGGCATGATGTGACACGTGTGAGAACACTGGCCATGAGGGTTTCAAAGGCCAAATACAGGGACATTTCCATTTTGTTCTTGCAATTTGCCTGAATTGAGAGACATATATATATAATCCTGGGGAAGTTTCCACTGTCATTTGCACTTTAATAGAATAAATATCTTTAAGAATGTTTTGGAAATTTGTTATCTGGATGTATAAAGCACTCAGCTCTTGGGATGAAGGACTACGTACACTATCAGTACAGAACAACTATAGTCATGGCCTAATTTGGAAGTGATGTGTTAAGGGATATAAAACATATACCAATGATCTAGAAGGTCTTCAGGCCAGCATGAGCTAAGGCAAGCAAAATGTCACAGAAATATGTCCCCTTTCGAAAGTCTGATGACGTCAGTCCTCTGAAAGTGTACCCAAACAGCAGAAGGGGCAGAAGCTGTTGGAGGCAGGGTGTCTTTCACTCTCCACTCCTGTGTGCATTGAGAGCCCTCCTGAACTCCTTTCCAGGACCATCTCTTTCTGCCAGACCCAGACTTGCCCTACTGTAGTGGTAGAAGCACAACCCTTCATAGAAATAATCTCCCAGATAAGTTACTCATCAGCACAGACAATTCTGGAAAGAAAAGGAAACAAGAAATGGCAGTGAATATGTCATCAAGGCTTTCAGAGAGCTACTCATTGGACTGATTTCTTTGTTTGAGCATTTTTTCCATCAAAATGTCATATGGGATATATTTGTTGAATATAAAGGCCTTGCAGATTTCCTATGACAGTTTTTTTTCAGGAAGCTTCTGACAAAACCAAAATGGAGAAAATGTCCCATCTGTTCAGATACTGGATGCATAACTGGAATTTAGCAGAGGGGCTGAAAGGCAATGCAGGCAAGGAGAGGAGTGCAGCAAGGCAGCAGGAGGGGCCAGGAGTATCTGACAGCATTGCAAAACAGGTGGTAAAAAGATTTGTGTCTTTTTTCTGTCTGTGATGAAAACATAACATTCAGAGCAGCCTGGTTTGGCCATGCTGCTTACACAGCTGTAGGGTACCAGTTTGTGACAGGCAGTCACTTCTCACCTTCCACCAACACACCAAGCCTATACTCTCAGCTGTGCTTCACAGCCCAGAAGAGCATCTTGTGAAGGATGCTGCTGGTTAAAGGCCCATCTGTGAGTGACAATGGGATCACAGCTGGGCATGGAGTAAGTCTGAAATGACACCACCACTATTTGCTCAACAGAGGGATTGCAAGGCAGCTAGTGGTCTCCTGCTGAGCGTGGTGGCACAGCTGTGCCCAAGAGGTGCTTAGCAGTGTAGCTGCAACATTCTTTGGGGACTCTATTGAAGAAAGATTCCTTGAAAGATGTTTTCCTAATGGCCCCTAACACCACTTCTCTGGCTGATACTTTCTATGTCACTAATTTGTTAAAGGCATGTCCAATGGGAGAGTTAGAGGGTGTTGATTTTTACACTATTTTGCATTATGTTGCATTATGTTGTCCCAACCAGACTGTGCTGCAGGGACATGAATCCTCAGATTATCCTGGAGGTGCTTTAAAGATCCAGTAGGACACACAACCAGGTATTTTTGATCCTAGCTTAACATATTTATCCTTATAGATGATAGTGTGTTGATCCTGGCTGATAACTGAGCCCCCAGTCAGCTGCTCACTCACTCCCTGCTGGCAGGAAGGGGGAGAGAATTTAAAGAGCAAAAGCCAAAAACCCATGTGTTGAAATGCTAGGCAAGTGTTAATAGTTTAATAGCAGAAACCAAGCTGCTTGCAGAAGCAAAATAAGTATAAAGCACTTTTAAGTGTAAGCAGTGCTCAGCAATAACTAAAACATCCTCATGTTATCAACACAGTTTCAGGCAAATCTCTCAAACATGGCACCAATATAAGCTGCTGAGAAGAATGTTCACTGCATCCTACGCAAACACAGCACATATCCTCATATATGTTTCTAGCATAGGTTGCTTTGCTTAGTCTCTCTTACTGTTTCTTAGGGATACTTTTTAACAGTATTGATGCTAGTAATGTTAGTTATGGCTTGTTAATTCAGCATTTAGTATAGAATAGCTAATATTTTCCATCAAAAATGCAGAGCTTTTTTCTTGAATAGAGCTAACCAGCAAGGGACTGTCATTTTTTGCAATAACCCAGCTGAAGACTTGTCCACTTCTGTCATTTTCCTTTAGTAACTAGAATTACAACCTATAGAAACAAGTGGTTAGGAGGTGTTTTGGTTAGGAAGGGCAACATCTGCAGTAGCATCATGTATCAGCTAGGACATCTGGAGTAAGGTGCACATCATAACTTTTAGAGACTCCACATAATCTGATGAGATGCAGATTTTTTATTTCATGTGTAAGTGCAGATGAATTAGGTTTGACTCTGAATCACTCTGCCAGTAGTTTGGCAGAGGAAAGTTTGCTGATTTGTTGAACAATGATATATTCACTCTGAAGCTTTTATAGATATACATGAGTAATATATTCCATGAAGCAGTTTAAAATCACTTAATGCAGAGTCCAGTCTTAGAAGCAGACCGTGATGGGTAAGGCTAATAGGTTCTTAATCCTTGTATATAGAAAAATGAGAACTTCATTTTTTTTTTTTTTTGCCATCCCTATATTAGAATTTTACTCCAAATTCCTTCAGTAAGGCTTTAGTATATGCACAGCTGTTTTTAACTTCCACAGGAAGATTATAGAGCATGTCCTCCTGGAAACTATTCCCAAGCAATGAAAGGCAAGAAGGTTTTGGGCAGGAGCAAATATGGAAGTCTCAAAGCCCTGACCAACCAACCTGATCTTCTTCTGGCATGGGATGGATGTTCCAGCAGGTGAGGAGCAGCAGCATATGTTGCTTAGCAAGGCCTTTGGCACATAACCACTGTATCCTGTCATCATAACTGGGGGCATAAAGGCTGGGTTAATGGATGATAAGGAAAATTGTCTGGAAGTCCTGGTGTTGTGATCAGTAGGATGAAATCTACCTGAAGAATTCCACAGGGACTGATGGTGGAAGACCATCCAATGTGCTTATTAATGATCTGGAGTATGGGATGGAGTTCTCACCACCAAAGCTGGGATCAGTAGTCCTCTTCTATGCAATGATCTTGTAAATAAGTTATGTCTTTGAGGGAAACTTAGGAAAATATCCATGTTCTGAAATAAACTGAAACCTGATGATTTGACCAAATTGGGCTACTGTGACAATCATAATATTTTTGTGTCACTTTTTTAGAACTGCTGGCTGTGGTATATGTCTTATATACTCTGATGTAATTGTGGCTATGTGGTTATAGAAGATCCTTTGAATAATTTACCATTTTTCCTGAAAAAAATTAGACAGAGGTATCTGGACTCAAAGCAGGGTTAATTTCTAAATCAACTCAGATTATCTGCTATTACAGTTGTATGAAACTACCTTGATTTCCTTTTTGGACCATTTTCTGCCCTTTGCTGTTTTCATTGCTGATGTAGCATTGGCACACTGACCCTAAGATCTCGAAAGAAAATGTATACAAGAAATAAACTAGTAAAGCTTTTTCAATGTCCTGTCTTTCCAGGTGTCTGATGGGCTGCAACACTTTAAAGCTGTAGTTCCTAGCTGGACTCAGCATAAGTGGATGTTTGCACTTACTAACTCCAGTTCTAGTGCCAAGCATTTTGTGTGACTCTTGCTATGACAGTGCAGAGCTCTTTGTTGTACAAGTCACTGGAAGGGATGATGCTCACAGCTTATGAGAAATCCTAGAGATAGGCAGTAGTGAAGAGAAATGAAAAATTCATGTTGCTCTCAGAGCATCACACAGAGCTGAGCAAATGCTGGGTTGTGCTGGTAACCTGCATAGGGCAGTAGGGCCAGCTCAGTCCCTTGGTTCAGCCTGTTTGCACAAACTCTACTTCCTCTTCTGGACCTTTGGGCTCTTCCTAGCTCTGATGTAGACATGGCCAGACCAGCCTCATGGTATGACATGAAGTACTTTTAATTTCTCTCTAAAAGGAATAAAGTTCACTACACAGACCCCTAGGCTCACATACAACTATTGCATGGTTTGAGAATATGTTAAAATACTCTGAAATGTGTTTGTTTGAGCACATCATACTGGTGTCAGGAGTATCTGCTGGCTGCTCCCTGGCTAGCTGGGAGCTGGCAGGTGCCAGTTAGTGAGCTAAGGGTTCTGCAGATGTTGGACCCACACACCCAGGGCAGACTCCTGTATTCTAACTCAAAATGTGTCTCATTGCTGAGACATCACTGCAGAGCCGCCACTGACGCCATGGAGGGTGTCCAGCTGATCTGGGACAAGTGACAGCTCCCAAATGACTGTTTCAGGGTGTGACAACAGTACAGTATAACAGAAACAGAGGAATTAGTGTACCTTGCCTTGTCTGGATGTATTTGACTTATACCACAAGCCCCATCCTAAGCCTCCTCACGGGGTACTTAGCACCCTACAGGCTCAGCCAAGACAAGGAAGGGCAGCATTGCATTTATCTTCTCATGAGGTGTCAAGTTGCAGTAACTTCCATCCCATTACGTTTCAGCACTAGCACCGACAAGGCTGCTGAAACAAGAGAACAGTAACAAAAAATTAGTCTTCAAAGGGCTTTCTCAGTCAATTTCTGGCCCACCCCATTTAGGTGGGTCACCTCAGATATATTTCTTCACATTCAAGCTGAGCACTATGTAACTGGCCATTGCATAATGCCAGGTCTTCTGGAGCTACTTGCAGCTGATGATTATTGCATTTCCCACTGTTTTGAGTATCTGTGCTTATGATTAACTCTTTCTTTCACTTCTGGGTGGATGACACGCTCCAGCCTAGCCTTGGGAGCAAGATAAGCCATTGCTTCATGACGTGGATAATAAATCTTAGCTGGATGGCAGCAAAACCAGAGAGGCACGAAGTCTGTGGCTTCTAAGTAGTGCAGAATACATTTCCTCAGCTGTGCAGCTGCCAGGACACCACCAAACCTTTCCTCTCTCATCTGAATTAGCTTCTTACAGAAGGCTGAGGCAAGCTCATGTTTCCAGCCCTTAGTGCTAAAGCGCTTTATGGCTCCAGGCTAAGGATATGCAGAAAGCTTCTCACAGGCTCCTGCAGGCATGCAGATGGCTTTGCCTGTCTTTCTCTTCTGGTACAGGCATTTTTATGATAAGGAGAAAGCTTGTCTGAGCAGAATCCACAAAAGAAATCATTCTGAAACCCTTGAAGAAATTCCCTAAGGGCCAGAGGTACATCATAGACATTGTTGCCTTCAACTGTAACTGAAAAGTTCCATTTTTTCAGCTGTCCCTTCTGCCTCAGAGACAACAATTTGCAATGTTGATTAGTGCACTCTGGGAAAATCTTTAGGTAACACAGTGGTGAATATGACAGAAACTTTGTTATATAACTAAATATAACCCTCTTGTAATCAAATATTTCATGTGCATTGAAAATATTGTATGTAATGAGGTTGTTTTTTTTTTTTTAATATTCATGTAATTTCATGAACAGAAGTTCATAAAACCTACATTTTTTACTCTTACAGAAACTTCCTTACTTGCTTATTCATTTATATACAACTGCACATGGGTACATTATATGTATGTTTATTTTGATATCCAAAACAGCTCACAAAGCAGATCATTTGCAAGTACATAAATATTTTCCTGGATATTTCTATGCCTTTATTACCAAGAGTAGAGTCTCATGCTTCCCTCTGAATTCTTCTAGAGCAGAAAGGCAAGCCACATCTTCTTCTCACTGCTTTGCTCCCTTACATAAAATCAAAGAAATCAAATGCTGTCACATGAGAGTAGACCAATTGTATTTTGGACCTCTGGAAAAAAATCTGAGCAATACAGACATGCAACTCTTACAGATCTGACTAATTAACCAGCTTACAGCAAAACTTATCTTTCAATTATCTTGCTACCAGACATGCACAGGAGTGGAGGGCACTAAGTCACTGTGAGAAGAATTATCTTCACCCTGTATTTATATTCACTTCTGTGTTTGCTTTATGTTATTGTGTATTTGTGAGCTCCTACACAGGTTTTTTTTCAGAGCTTCAGAAGAGGGTGGGACAGTGTTTTAACTAGTTTTGTACCCTGATCACCAGCCCTGAGCTACAACAAATTATAAAATGCTGACAACTGTTTTGGAGTACTGAGCTGGAAGGGCTCCAGCCAGCAGTGCAGAGAAAGACCTCTGATCTTCACCAGGGAACACCCACAAAAGGATGGCAATTCTCTGCTCTTCTCTTGCCTTTTCTTCAACTCTAGTCTGCTCATGAGTCTTGAGACTAAGGCAGTTCTACCATCTAAATGCATTAGTTGAAAAACACCATTTCTCCAGGAGGAGAAAAATACTAGATTCATAAGTGGGTTAAAAAATTCTCAGAGAAGATCCCTCAAAGAGGACAGTCAACTAACTGGTTGTTTTACCCCAACAGATGTCTTAGATTACTCCAAGTTTCCTTCTGAGTGGTGCAAAGCACATACAGATGAAACTGAAACTACAGGATCTTAATTTTAGTGCTCATCTTTTTATTTATGAGCAATATGGTTCCTCATACCCACTTGCTATTGCTGAAGGTGGGGAGCTGTGCTGGGGTGTCTGCAGGGAACAGCCTTTCCCTGGAAGGCAGGGGTGGAAGGAGAGGCAGGTGCTCCACATTGCCTCCTGCTTGGAGCTGCTGTCTCTCGAGGGGCCAGGAACAGCTCAGGCAGGTGATGAGCTGTGCTCCACTGCCACTAAGACTGGAGAGAATTTGGAACTGGCTGAGTGAATTTAGCCTCTGATAAACAGTCTAAGTAACTGTGTGTCTTGGGTTATGAAACCAAAAATGTCTATTCTATTTCATCTGCTGAAAGCAGTTGGGGAGATGTTTTTCATTATCTCTTGTAACTCTGGGAGGAGGGGGGCAGGTGCCTTTTGATAATGGGCCAGCTGTTAAAACCAGGTGGGGCAGTGTTTTTTATCTCTTTTCACAATGGGCCATTAAGACTTCCCAAGTTGTTCTTCTCCCCAAACTATACCCTCCCCAAAGCAGTACATGCACATTCCATCATCCCATTGTGCGATGCTCCACCCAGTGGGGGGAGGCAACCATTCCCACCTGGATAAAAAAACTGAGATGTAGGTACAGAAAGTATCTAGTTTTGTCTGATTCCTGGAGGAAGACTGAACCCTTCTCACCCACTGGACCCTTCTCACCATCCCTGGACCCTTTTGCTACAGGATCATCTCTACTCCACCAGAACCACATCTGCCACTCCAGGAGGACTCACTTTTGGACTGCTTCCAACACCCTGGCCAACAGGTTGTAGCTCTGTCTCTGTCAGGGTTCTCCAAAATTGTTGTTTGTTTGTTTGCTTGTTTGGTTGTGTGGTTTTGTTTTCTACTACATTTGTATTGTTAATATTCCTAGTAAAGAGCTGTTATTCCTGTAATAAATTACCATCAGTAATTGTTCACTAAACCATGCTACGGGAAGCACCTTGTGATCTCATCAAGACTATTTCTTCAAACATCTGATAAAGTAAACAAAAGATAAGCAGAACTAAAAGCTGAGTAACCAGTTTTTGCAGGGATCAACTACAAGACTCCATTCTCACGACCACCACTACTGGGAAGCGATAAAGACCCCCCAGCAACACTTCGCACAAACACAAAAGAAACAGAAAAGATATAGGTGGCACAGGAAGCTGCAAAGTATAAAGAGCAGAGACTCTCGGTGGTAGGGTGCGAGCCTGGTGGGACAAGAGATCCCTGGCTGCCCAGAGCTGTTTTGCTTACTGTTGCTTGCTTAATAAATTCCAATATTATTTAATGGGGCTTGTGTCCAGTCAATTATTGGGACACACATATAACAATTCCTATTCCCAAATCTTTGCCTGAAAGCCCTTAATTGCAAAATTATAATTTGGTGGGGGGTGAGGGGTTTACATTCCCCATTCTAAGGGAAACTCCAGCTTTCCCTGTCAGATACCTGTCTTTCCAAAAAAAGACACTGTATTTAAAAAAAACATATATTTCTGTCTGGATGTTGTAACCTTGCATCTTCTTCTCTTATTTTACTCCTTCATAAAGTGTAGAAGCCAACAATGGCCCCAGCCTGGGTGGATGTACAGCTGAGATAGGATTCCTTCCAGCCTCTCTGAAACTGCCAAGAAGGTGAAGGAAACAAGACTCACATTCATGTTGAAGCAATAAGAGGCTGATATAATCTCTCTCTTGGGTCTTAGAGAATCCCAAATCCTGGTCCTTGGCCCCTCACATTGCTTCTCTGTATGCTTACTCCATAATGCCTTCTAGCAGACTGAGCTGTGAGTGTGTGAAACCAGGCTTTGTCTGACCAACTGGCTGTGTGATACCTGTGATGGGTAAAACTGCTGTCCCTCCTCCAGCCTATCCACTGTGCAAAGAGATAGGCATATGTGATATTCCCTGTCTAAGAAATCTGAATATCAAGTGCTTCTCATCCCTGCTTCTGGTCCTTGCTGAAAAACAGGTGCTATCCCCAGCTGCTCCAGTGCTGGAGTTTGAGTAAAGCACCTGTGCTGTGTGGGTGACCTGCAGCATGTGAAACAATCCACAGCTTAAGTGTGCCTTTGACATTGGCCAGCAGGCAGTGTGGGGTTGAAACCCCTAATTTGTGAGCTGGTGGGATCTGCTCTGGCAGCCTGCAAGGCCTCACCAGTCCACAGTGTGTAGGAAGCTCCTCTGGGTGCTAAGGGCTCAGGAATGTGTCGGGGAGGTCAACAGCAACACGGCATCTCTTTGGCTGTTGCAAGAAGAAAAGTCTCATAGCACCTGAAGTACTTTGCTGTTTGTGAGTCAGTGTCTTGTGTCATCCAACACAAGGAATCATAGAATCATAAACTCTGGTTAGGTTAGAACAGATCTTTCAGATCATCAAATCCAGCCATGATTCCAATATTGACAGGTCCACCACTGAAGCATGTCCCTGAGTGCTATATTTGCACACTTTTTAAATACCTTCAGGGATAGTGACTCTACCATTTTCCTGGGCAGCCTGTTCCAGTGCTTGACAACCCTTTCAGTGAAGAAATGTTTCCATATATCCAATCTGAACTTCCTGTAGCTCAGTTTGAGGCCATTTCCTCTTGTCCTGTTGCTTATGCCAAGGGTACAGCTGTATCTTTGTGTGGCTGTAAATGTGCCTTTCCCCCACGATACAGATATTGCTGGTTCTCCACCTGTGTCCTATCTCGCATCACCTACCAGACCCTTGTTCTGGTCCACTGTGTTTCTTGGAGATAAATGTCATCTTCAAGGGTTTTCAGAAGCTGGAGATTCAAATAGCTGATGGATTAAAAATGCTGAAGGCACCCACTTCTTTTTTTCCTTATCTTCTAGTTGAGTTAGCAAATCCACTGCTGCTATGAGCTGTTGGCTTATGCAATGTGGAGTACATTCCTCTACAAAATGTCAAAGTGTTTTTTGAGGAAATCTCAATATTGTTATTGTTATTGTTATATTCAATGGTTACGTATTAGTTCTTCAAAATAAGAAAAAGTGGTTTGTTTGATTTGGATTTGATTTTATTAACCTTAAATAAATTGCTGTGAAAGAAAAAAAAAATGCAAAGATTGCTCTTGGCTGATTTACCAGTGAGAGTGTTCCTAGCTGTACAGTTAATGTAACAATGTAAATTCAAATTATTGTAACTATACAATGTAAATCCAAACAGAACCAGACAGTCTAGCCTCAGACTGGGAGCTGTTTTATAGGCCCTTTTGAGATTTAATGGCTGTTGATATTGCAACATTTAAACCATTTATGAGATAAATGGCTGAGATAAAATCCAGGTATCTTTGCTTTTTATAGCTGTGGGAATACTTTTATGCCTAGAGAGCAGCTTCTTACAGATAGTTTGTGGTGAGTATTTGCTTTTGAAAAATCAGGGTATCAGTCCCTCTGTGTCTAATCCCATTCACCCCAAAAGATGCAATGAAAGTTTGGTGCTCTGAAAAAAACTTTATTCTTAATTCATACCATCTCTGTTGTGCAAGCTGACTTCTGAAAGAGGTGGTTCTGAGAGTGGAGTACACAATTCACCAAACTTTTCCTCCCATCATACCTCCCCGTAATAATTGGAAAATGCCGCAACGGAAACTTTTTGTGGTATTTCTTCTAGAAGAAGTGGTATAACAGGATAACAGGAGAGTTTGCCTCTTGCAATCTCTGCCTAAGGTCAGAGAAATATTTGAAGCCTGGCTTGGAGACATATCACAGCATTGGAACAGGCAACTGCTGTGCTGCTGTCTGCCTTCAAATATGTGAGATTCAGACAGGAAAAAAAAAGCTTTATCACTTTTATCAATGAAATTTCTGCAGGGGAAAACCCAAGTCCAAGGTCTATGAATCTCAGAGGATTTTGCATGATGGAATTTGCCTAGGAATGATATCTGAGACATGAAGGACTATAACTGAGACTAAGGGCTAAGTGCTGTTCTGTGCTTTTTATTTAAACAATGCTCTACTCCCTCTCCTGGGTCTTAGTTGTTGATTCTACTCACTTGTAAGACTGTTGGTCAATGCCATTGATTGTGGTCACTGCCATTGATTCAGCCACACCAGCTAACTTCCTCCCAAACTTTCTCATTCATGGTCTCCAGAATAATAATAATAAAAAAATTATCCATGTGCCAAATGGAGAGAATTAGAAGACTTGGACTATGAGCCCATGAAAGTTGTCATTCAGATTTGCTCCTGGTGCTAAGGGGGAGGCATCACTAAGTGTTCACCTTCCCCATGGGAAGTTTTATATCAAAAACACATTAATATCTGTCATGGTGGTTTCCACTTCTGGCTGTCCAGCTGGGCATCATAGAAAAGACAAAATGCTTTCTAAGGAACCATTTAAGAGAGACAGCTCTGTTTGAGAAAAATAAAATTACAGCAACAGTTGTGTCTGAGAATCACCCTGATGCAGGGTTAGTTAGTGAGGCAGATGTAGGCTGAAAGAGGAGGTGTAGAGCAACCACAAAGAAGATGCTCTAAAAGCCCAGAGGTACTTTCCTCCTAAGCATACAGGAGCAGAACATGGTTATATTGAGGAGTGATAGCACTTTCTGCATGATGGACAGGCTGTTCCTAGCAATAATATGCTCTTAATGGGGAAATATCTTCCATCAACCTGAAAGATGGATAGGTGGTTTTGAAGAAGAAAGAAAGAAGATGATTAATGCTGATACAACCAAACCATAAAAGGTTATTGAGCAGAGCAAAGTTATGGTCTTTGATCTGTTTCACTGAAAACTACTCTCTAGGGTGCTTCCTCAAGCAATTCACAGCAACCTCAATGCAAATGGCCATAACTGACAGCAGAGAAAGGGTGCTATCAACAGTAACTGTCTTACTTTAATGAGACACACACCTTTAAGTGGCTTGGACTCTTCTGAAAGTAGTGTCTGTTTAAATGCAGGCATGCTAACACAGGGTAATGGGGATGAGCTGCTCCCTGCAGTGTTTGAAATGGGATTCAGCCCAGCAGCTGTGCTGCTCCCTCACTCGAGAGGGCACCCTCTTCCCTACAGTACTTTTGCAGTGTGCCCAAAAGGTCAGCAGCTCGGGATGGGTTTAAAGTGGTGATGGTAGAGGTATTTTGGGCTTTTTAATTATTATTTCTTTCTGTGTGCTCCCATAATACTCTGTTAGAAGCCCCATCTAGTTCGGACAAAACGTGCAGAATTTCTGCAGTAGCTGCAGCTGTACCAGGATTATCTCTCCTGTGCTGCACTGTACTGAAGAGCTCTTAGTTTAAAATGGAAATGACTGATGTTCTTTGGTTCTGAAATTGCATTTAATAAAGATCAAAACACTTTGGTGATTAGCTAAATAGGCCAGTTATTCAAAAGTAGCATTCCGGAAATAAAGTATACCAGCATTTTAATGTATAACTGGTACATTTCATATGCCACTTGTGCAGGGAGGGAGTGTTAGTGTTGGACCCACATTCTTGCCAGGAGGATCATGGGGGATGATGCCCTTCATGAAGGTTTTGTGCAGTAGGATGGATGGGGCTCAAAACTCTTACAAGTTCTTTTATTTACTTTGCTTACCTTTGAGAAAGAATTCTTTCAGTGAGCAGGCAAACAATAAGAGCTAATACAGCTTCTGGATACAAGGAATTATCTGCTTCTGGTAGTTATGAGCACTGCAAATTACTAATGGAAAATTCACACTGGAAATAAAATCAGTGAGTATGCTGTGACTGTTTCTGAAGCTGTTCCAAATGACCAGAATTCCTGTGTAGTTTCTTTCAGCCCAGACTTTAAAGCATTCTGCAGACATTAATTACTTACACCTACCATGTGGTCGGATAAGAGAAGAAATGATGATGCAAGGAAAAGTAAGAACAGGATGAGACAAGTCTGCATGACTGTTAGAAGGCACCCTGGCTAGGCTGAGTCTGTCCCTAATGCTTTGTGGCCTTGATGCCTCAAGTTTTAGCTTTCATATTTTTCAGATTCTGTGCTGCCTAGGGGTGTAGTTCTGAGCCTCATACTAAGTGCTAGTAAGTTCTCTTCACAGGGTAGGTAGACAAAACAAATCCTTTTCCTGCTGAAGACCAAGGACAATGGGTACAAGTTTTCAGGCCCAAAAGCATAAACAGTGGTGGACTGAAGAGAGAAAACAAGGATGGGACTTCATAACCTGAAGCTGTAATTGGACAATTACCCCCAATGTGCAAATGGACCAGAATTATAAAAGTGTGAAACCTCGTGACTAGTTGTCCATTTTGTGGCCATTTTGGGTCCATGTTGGGTGTAGCCTTGGTCAGACTTGTTCTGCCCAAGGTATATCCTTTAAGGCCTTTTAATAAATACCTACTTTATTCTCTTAGCACTGTCTAGTCTCTGTTCCAGGTCAGCCCACCCAAGGCATCAGTCTTCTGTAAAACTATGCCAACTTCCAATTATTTTCAACTGTACTCCTGAAATGATACCCACTTCAATGGCACTATATACATGAGCGAGACAAGAACAGGAAATGGAGTGGTCAAAAGACATGTAATTAAGAACAATTTTCTCTTGAAAAATGTATCAACTCTGGGCCCACTTATAGACAATTAGCAAGTGTTTAAGTGCTTCATCTATATGGGGACTCCAGGTCTGAGTAGCCCTACTTGCTCTTCATTGCCCCTGACCCAATTATAGGATTACCTTTAAAGAGCCATTTATCTACTAAAGTGCCTTCTCACTTTTAAAAAACCCCATATATTAGTGAGTGAAGGGAAAGATGGGAATATTCTCTTAACAAAGTAACCACGGCCAAAGTCTCTGTACTGGACCCCTGGGAGCCAAAATGATGTCAAATAAGACTGTCAAACATTCTGTCCAAAGGCAGAATAGTGCCATGTGTCTGGGGTGTCATCCTTAACCAGTTTCTTCCTGACCTCTAGTAACACAGACTGTACAAACCTCTTGTGCAACCTGCTCCCATCCTGCATTAATTTCTCATTCTAGAAAGCTTTTAGCTATTGAAAACCCCCTTGCTGTAGCTAGAGCCCATTAAATTAAGTTTTCTGCACTGAGCACAGTGAAGAACGTGTTCCCATCTGTGAGTGCTGATATCTGTCCCTTGGGACACAGAGCAGTAGTGGGTTTCCTTTGATGGCAAAGCTGGCTGAGAACAGTTCTGCTCTTCTTCCTGTGGGGTATTCCCCTCTTCCCTTGCTCCTGCCAGTCCCTGCCTGCCTGAGGCTCTGCAGGGAGTTTAGCACAGTGCCTGAGAGTTTCTTCTCCTCTTCCTTTACAGGGCCTTGTCTAAAGACAACCTCAGACCTGGAGCCCAGTTGAGCCCTTAAGGTATTGATACCAAACTGCTGTGGAGAGGCATGGGGCTTCTCACTTGAGGAAAACACTACAGTATTGATACTCTGCCTTACTCCAGCTCTGTCAGTCTAGCTATGAGCTCTTTGCAGCTGCATACTCCTTGAACCACAGAGCCCAAAGCTCAAGTGTATGACTTGTCAGGTCTCATAACTCCTCAGTGAAGGTTTGATTTTTCCATGTGTTGAAAGATAGAATGGTCCTAAGATGTGTCCTTTCTTCCATATAAATGGTATAGGGTGACTTGCATTCACTTTGTCCTACTGTGTCTAAATATGTGTGTCCTGAGTACATCCCTGTGCTCACCCTAAGTGCTCTAGAGTGTACAAAATGTAATTGTTCCTCTCATAACCTCTGTGCAATGGGTTTATTTCTTCCTGAAATGAAACC
Organism: Phylloscopus trochilus trochilus; assembly: GCA_016584745.2. NCBI lineage: Eukaryota > Metazoa > Chordata > Aves > Passeriformes > Phylloscopidae > Phylloscopus > Phylloscopus trochilus. The sequence continues at coordinate 12,947,300 of WQNJ02000062.1, forward strand.
TGTACTCAATATTGCACTACAGGAAAAAAACCTTCCCTGAAGAAAGCCTGTTTGCTTTTTAACAAAGCCTCATAAATATTGAATCCTGTGTAGATACTGGAAATCTGGATCAATGTGAGATTTTTTTTTCCTGGAGTAGGTTTTTTGGTTGTTTTATTTAATTTTGGTGGTTGGGCTTGGGAGTCTTTTAGGTTTGTTTCTTTTTTTTGTTTGTTTGTTTGTTTTAAAAATGGGGACAGAATTTGACTTGGCTTGTTAAAATGCTTAATTATAAGGTACTTAATCCATCATCGTCATTTTCTGAAGGATACTCCTGTTGAGCTCACTTCTGGAGCTGTGAGAAGAATATGCTCAAAGCCTCTGGCAGAGATGTCCCCCTGGCCTGCCCCCCAGACTGAGGACAATGATGAGATGTCACTTTCAGAATGTTTTACTGCCCTGGGATGGACAGCAATGGACAAAAATAGTAACAGCATTTTTTGATCCAATGTCAAGGTGCATATTTGGATGCTGGGATCTATCTTATTGTTCTAATTTTAGTAACAGAGATATGAGCAGAAGAGTTCATTTGCCCTAATCAATTCACATTGCAAAAGAAGGCAAGTATTTAAGTAGAACTACTGTTCTTTATACTCATGTATAAAGATCTCTCCTCAGTTCTTGGAAGATTAGAAATGAAACAAAGGACTTAATTTCACAGCAGTGTTTCCTCTATGAATTCATTCAGCTATTCCTGATCTTTCACAACTGGCCTACAGTGGTGGTCCTTCTGTAAGTCTATTAACAATTTCTGGTATATGTTATTGTGAAACCTGAACTGAGCTAGGCACATTTTGCATTCTGTCAAAAAACTGAGAACAAGCAAGACATCAGTAGAGAAGGTGGCTTCATTCACTAGGGGAAAACAGTCTGAATGAGTCTGATACCTTAAATAATTGCAATTGTGAACCTCTTCAGTGAAACACTTCATATTTTGGTAGTTAATAATGTTGAAGTAAAGGCTCATAAAGGATTGTTGCCTATAAAACAGGCAAGCTAAGCTTTAAGGATGCATGTGAAACAATGCAGAGAAAATGTATCTTTTCCTCTTTCAGGAATAACAAGCTGATGGAAGATGGTGGCATAAACAATGTTTTTGGGTCAGGACGGAATCTTTATCTCATAGAGAATGTAATATTTAACTGTATTCAGAGAAGGTTTTAAATGTGTCACTTAGTGGATTATGACTATCTCAATTTAAAAAATATGGAGAAAGTAGTAGATCACATCTCATATCCATTCACAGACACAAACCAATGAAGATAATGTTGTGATGTTGAAGGATCAGTGCTTATAATAATAAGCACTAATCACTACTAAGAGGGAAAAGTAATGCTCTCTTGACCTAAGTCAGTGAAATAAGATAGATTTATGAGGTTCCTGTCAGTATAAGTTTTTGCTCTGCAAAATCTCATGAGGCTGGCATGAGTACAGCTACTACGATGCTTCAGGAATTCATTCCCATGCCCATCCTATTTGCCCATTCCCTTGTCCTACAAAGGAAATGATAATAGATAAGGTATCCCAGATTTCCCAGTTCTGTGTGTGAGTTCCCTTGGTAGAGCAGTTAGATGAAGTCAGTGGTTGAAGTAGTTGCTTTGATAGCAGAGAATGGCAAAGGGTGGGCTTACACCTACAACCTTCTTGCCCTAAACCACCTCTATGAACTCATAGTTAGTTTGAGTCATTATTTCAATTTATTTTTCTCAGCTACATCAATTAGCTAAACTAAACTGAAAGTTTGTATGAGTAAAAGCTAGGAGATCCATCTAAGCATCCCTTGTCTCTGGCATCCTGGGTAGCTCTGAGGAAGGACAATTATTAGGATCAAGTCTGTGCTTTGAATTAGCCATAGGGTCTCAGACTGCTGTCTGTGCTGGCAGCCCAGCCAACCAGACACCCCAACTCTGTGCATTAGCTTTGTCTGGGGAGAATAGACCACCTTGAACCCCACTGAAGCAGGACAGCAAAAACCATGTCTGATGTGAGAACTGAAGCAGTTTAGCATTGGAGGCTGTGCCATGTGTGGTAAATTCCTTTCTATTTCTCACACTGAGCAATCAAGTGGGGTTTTTATGAGACTGAGTTTCCCAAGACTCTCAAGTCCTGTGGATGTTACATAAAATGGGCTAAGAAATAAGCCTACCTCTGCCTTTTGAGAAGAGTTGGAGTGTTGTTGACTTGTGAGTGGGATCAGGAGTGGTAGGTGCTTAGTATCTGGCAGAATTCAGCCCATCAGTGAAAGCTGATTGAAAGAAGGAGGAAAAAGTGTTGGAGATTTGATCAGAACATGGTATGCAGGGCCTTTACATCCTGCCTGTCTTCTCTATTTATCTTGTATTTCTCTGGCAACCTTGAACAATGAGCATCAGGGGGGTAGGGTTGACTTTTGGAGACTATGCAGAAAATTTCTAGTATTTACAAAACTGAAGTTTAATTCTTAACGGTAGTATTTGGTATTCTTTTCCATATCTACTGAATTTTTATGAAACAGTCACACTGAAAGCTTTTAGACCAGAAAGTAATACTTGTACAGAATATAATATGGAAAACAATTCCTGGACTTTCTGTAATGCTATTGCATGTGGAGTACCAGGAAAGCTTACTTTTCTGGGGAAGAAGAATGAGGCATCTCTTCTCTTTTAAGATTGTTGAAAGTTCAGCAGTACAGTTTGCTGTCATAATTACTTACATATAAACTCTAGAAAGAATAAGTTTGTAAAAATATTTGCAGAAAAACCTTTCAGATAGGAAATTTTACTTTCTTAGCAGTTGATTTTGGGCTTGACTTCAAACAAGGCCAGGAGCCTGAATGCAGCCAAATTTCAAATTTTGTATGTCTGTTGTGCCAAACCAGCACTTCTATAAATATATTCATTTTTCTTGAAGAATCCCAAACAGACTGTTGTGTTGTTCTGGTTATGAGTAAAGCCGTGTTTCTGTGAACTTGAAATTACCAATATACAGATGTACCTTCTAAAAATCTGCCATGTGGGAACATATTTATTTTTTTAAGCTTGAATGTCTGGTGAGAACAATTTGAATGGCTGTTTGCAACTGTCTTAAGGGGGAATGATAGTTTTGCATGATCTGCCAGTGAAAATTTATTGTCAAACTGTCCTGCAGCAATAAGAAAACCTTTTGAAAATATTTAACTTTTGGTAATATCCTAAGAGGAGTTTATTTTCCATTTGGATGCTTAAACAAGGCTTAGTTTGAGTAAGTTCTTGGATGTCTTTTTATTATTTAAATGTTCATTCCCTTAACCCAACTTCCCATTTTCAGCTCCACTCTGGGCTGGGCTTAACCCTGCCCCATACTCTGTAGCCCTGTTACCTGTTACCTCAAGGAAGTGATTCCTTTAAAAACCTAAGACCTAATAAATAGCAGCATGTCTAAAGGAGGGAAGTGCAGGTTCTGGAAAGTAAAAGATGAGGAACAATAAAGGATTAAACTATAGCCAAGTCCTCTTTGATCATGCTGGTGGGACTTTTTGAGACTTGGTGTACTGAGATGTCTTGAAAGAAAAGTGCTATGGTAGGCTGATCCCAGACAGCAGCTAAGCACACCCACAGCTGCCTGCTCACTCCCCTTCCAGGTGGGATGGGGAGCAAACCAGAAAAACTAAAGTGTGAAACTTTGTGGGTCAAGATTATGAAATTTTAATAAATAGAGGAGGGAGGAAAAATAAAACAAATTATGCAAAGGCATTTATTCATCATGTCCTTCAAGCAGACCCATGTACCAGGAAATGGCTTCCTTTCAAGACAAAACTCCACGTGTTCATTGCTGAGCACAGCATCACATGGCTTGGAGTATCTCTTCAGCTGGTGTGGGTCAGCTCTCCTGGTTGTGTTTCCTCTCAGCTTCCAGCCTGTTCCTGATCTACTCACTGGTGTGGGACAAAATGAGGAACAAGGCTTTGGCCCTTTGCAAGAATTGTTCATCAATAGCCAAAACAATGGTGTGTCAACACACACACGTATTTTGTCACAAATCCAAAGCACAGCACCGTCTGGGCTGCAATGAACAAAGTTCATAACAGCAAATTGGGGACTGCATACCTGATAATAAAACTTTGTTTGGCAAGTTGGTAGCAAGTGGGTTGCATTTTTTTTTTATTTTCATCAGGCATTAATTTCACATAAACTGAAGCAGGTTTGCTCACCATCCATGCCTTGTAGAAGACAGTTTATACAAAATAGATAGAAAAAAAGGAGAAACTCCTATTTTTTCTCTAGAATTTTCACCTTTCAAATTAACTTTTTAATTACTTTTCTGGGAAAAAAAAACACTGATAGGCTTTCTCACACAGGTTACTCTAGACCTTTAAAATTTGTTTTTCTGGATTTAAACTTTATCCTATCTCATTTACACAAGCATGCCCCCAAAGTTCCCACATGCTCTATATAGAGTTCTGCTAGGTTGGCAAGGTAAATAGAATTAGCCATAGAGTCCATCTGAGCTTTATATGTGTTGGGGTAAGTGTGAGTTTATAACATACTTTCTTTAAGGAACAGGAATAAAGTCCCCATCTCATGGAAAATTTGCACTCTTTTTGGTTGCTCTTTGTGGCTACCTGTTTAGTGCAGTGTGGTAAAATGATTGTATTTAGTGAAATCACAGTGTTGGCCTTCAGCCCTTTCTGTAAGACCTAGTCCAAGGAGACTTCCAGATACTATTTCTTGCCAAGAAGTAATGAAATTAGTTCATAATGTGGTGATCTAAAGCAGTTGGCTACATAAAGCCATTCATTTGACCATGCTAATGTAATAAAAACCATGAAAACTTGTCTAAATTTAAAAGTGAATTTGGAAATCAGTTATCATTGAGGTAATTCATACAATGGTTAGGGTTGGAAAGGGCCTTAAAGACCATCTACTTCAACCCCCTCCCTGCGTGGGCAGGGACACCTTTCACTGGACAGGCTGCTCAAAGCCCCATCCAACCTGGCCTTGAACACTTCCAGGGATGGGGCAGCTCTGCTGTTGAGCACATAACTGTCTTTTTGCCGTCTCCAAAATTTGAATAACTCAACACATCACTTCCATCTGGTTTACTGAAACCTGGCAGGATGCTCAGAGGAGTTAGAGGGGGGTTGTTGACCAACTAGAGGGAAGCTGTAAACCATCTTGAAAGGGAGGAAAGGGCCAAAACCAGGCTGACCAGTGAAGAGCAATGGGATTGTGTGCTGAATCTTGAGAAAACAAACACTAATGGAATCCCACAGTCTGCTTCATGAGGTGTTGGGTACAATGTACCACACCTGAAATGTGTCCTGAACTGGAGAACCATGACTGCAAGAATGATTAAATCCCAGCAGACCCTGAAATTATGAGGTATCTATTGCTCCAGGTAGATCCCTACAAATCTCTAGGGCCTGATTTGATTCATGCAAGAATCCTCAAAGATGATAACTCATGTTATTACAAATCCTCTCTTGATTTTTGAGCAGTCTTGAGAATCTGGGGAGGTCCCAGCTGATTGAAAGCTGGCAAACACTGTCCTTTTCAAGAAAAGCAAGAAGGGCAAGAAGGATGACCCCCAAAACTACAGGCCTGTCAGTCTCATGTCAGTGCCTGGGAAAGCTATGGAGATTATTCTGGGAGGTACTGAAAAACACTTGAAAGGTAATGCAAGCTTTGATCACCTGCATGGCTTCATGAGAGGAAAGTCCTGTTTGTCAAATTCAATTTCCTTTAATGACAAGGTAACCCATCCAGATGATCAAGGGAAGCCAGTTAATACAATCTTTTTGTATTCCAGTAAAGCTTTCAATACTGTCTCTCACAGGATCCTCCTGGACAAAATGTCCAGCACACAGGATAAATACATCTTGGGATGGATGAGCAACTGGCTCATGGGTCAGGCATTAAGGATTTCAGAGAATGGGGTGACATCAGACTGGTGACCTGTCACTAGTGGGGTTCCACAGGGCTCCATCCTCAGCCCTGAGCCTTTCAACATCTTCATAAATTACCTGGAGGTAGGACTGGAAGGGATACTGAGCAAGTTCACAGATGATACAAAATTGTGGGAAGCTGTTGACTCCCTTAAGGTCCTGCAGAGAGACCTTGACAGATTAGATGACTGGGCAAACATCAGCCATACCAAGTCCAACAAGGGAAAGTGCTGGATTCTGCACCTGGGATGGGGCAACCCTGGGTGGGCAGGGGTGATGGGGAATGAGATGCTGGAAAGCAGACCCATGGAAAGCAATGACAAGTTGAACATGAGCCAGCAGTGCCCTGGCAGCCAGGAGGGCCATCCCTGTCCTGGGGAGCATCAGGCACAGCATGGCCAGCCGGGCAAGGGAAGGGATTGTCCTGCTCTGCTGAAGTTTTGTCAGGGGGGTTTAGGTTGGATATTAGAAAAAGATTATTTAGCCAGAAGGTGGGCACTGGAACAGGCTCCCCAGGGAATGGTTACAGCACCAGCCTGACAGAGTTCAAGAAGCTTCTGAACAATTCTCTCAGGCACATGGTGTGACTCTTGGAAATGATGCTGTCAGGGCCAGGAGTTGGACTCAATGATCCTTGTGGGTCTCTTTGAACTCAGCACATCCTGTGATTCTGTGACAGAGTGTCTAAGCTCCCCCTAGCTTTAATGAAGGTCTAGTAAGGGCAATCAATGAATGATTAGGCTGAACAGCCACTACATACCTACTTTATGGTGAGCTGAATTGCTCTTCAGGCTCCAGTGACTTTAATGGGAGTATAGGAATCAAGTAACCTCAAAGTACCTAAATTTAAGTCATTGTTTCACAATGATTATTGTACTTGGTGTTCCCTAGTCAACCAAGATTATCAGACAATTTTAAAGAGCATTTTGCTTGACCCATTTTAGAAATCTGCCTTAGGAGATGCATTAATTTCCATTTATCTAACACGAAATTAGATCTATAGCTTTAAGATAACTATAAAGTTTAGCAACCCTAAAATTCTCCAGTTGATTCAATCCCCATATGATTATGACCAGAACCTAAACCAACATAACAATCTGAATATATGCTATCTACTGCTTCAAAAAAGACCTGGAAGCAAACACCATATGTATGTATAATTTCAGGCTCAATCAAGGGCAGAAAAGATTTTTGCTTTTCTCCTATATCCATGTTTAAAATGAATTGTAGTTTTCAACAAATAGATAATCAGTATTGTGCTCATTCCTGTAAGATGTTGTCCAAGCTGATAGTTTAGCAGAACACAAATGGTTGGGTTTCTATGTGTCCTGTACATATAAAGTTAAAATGTATGTCTCACCTGTGTATTATTAATCAGAACTGCCACATTTAGTTTTAGTTGTAGTAATCTCCAATTCCTAGCAGGAAGGCATGTCACGAGGTCTCACGCTTTTATAAGTTTTGGTCCATTTGCATATTGGGATATGCAAATTATCCAATAATTGTCCAATTACAGCTTCAGATTATGAAGTCCCATCCTTGTTCTCTCTCTTCAGTCTACTGTTGTTTATGGTTTTGGGCCTGAAAACTTGTACCCATCCTTGGTCTCAAGCTGGAAAAGGATTTGTTTTGTCTACCTACTCTGTGAAGAGAACTTACTAACACTTAATATGAGGCTCAGAACTACACCCCTAGGCAGCACAGAATCTGAAAAACATGAAAGCTAAAACTTAAGGCATCAGTAGGACTTTTGTAAGTCAATGTGATCAAAAGTGTTTTTCATTTAATCTAAAACATGCCTATATCAAATGATGCAATGGAAATCAAGCAACCTAGAGAAGTAAAAATATTTCTCAGTCTGTCACTGGTGTTCACTTACAGGACTTCAGTCACTATTGAAATGATGATAAAGATCCTTTTATGATCCAACTGATGACATTCACCTGACATTACTATTCAGTAAATGCACAATTAATTTTACTGTTAGGCCTTATAATTTAATGGTTTCTTCTGGAATCAGAAAAAAATCAGCCAGTGCTGGAAATTAATGAGCTTTACAGGAGCTTAGATTCAATGGAGCAGAAGGTGGTACAACTACTGGTAGTTTTTTCTCACTGAGGGCATCAAAGTTTGTGTGAACTGGGTGAAGTAGATAACTGAGCTAGAGATGTTCAGTTATATATTTACAGAAATTTCCCTGGCCTGGCAGAGCTCCCAAAACTGATCAGCTGCAGAACTGATTATCTGCTAACTTCTACTGAAAACTGCCTAAAGAAAGAACCAAGTTCCTCAAGATGGAAAACAAGTATTGGTATTGGTTACCTTCCAAAAAATTTGTGGTTTACATTATGGTCTTCTCTAGATCATGTCTCTGGTCATCTGGTGACTAGTGACATAACATGGACTGAATCTTGAAGGTCTTAAGAGCTGCAGTGGTATCACTTGCTCTATCCTAATCTTCCCCTTCTATAACACCCTCCTGAATATAAAATCTGACGTTTAAAATTATATGTTATCTCGCACCTGACTATTCTATATTTTAGGACCTCTTAAAAATAGTTATTTTGGTTTTATGTCAGGAATGGTAGACTTTGTTCTTAGAGGAATACTTCAAAAATTTCACTGTTCATTTTTTTTCTCCAAATAAAAGGGAAGTGTTGACTTCGGTGCTTTGTTTTTTGTTTGGCTTTTATTTTCTATATTAATTCAATTTAAACAGACCTGCATATTTGTATGATATGCATACACACACACATAAGTGTATATTGGTATGAAAGCAAGTCAGTGCTAAACATTTTTAAATGTTTCTTTTTAGCTTAGATTCTATTTATATAGCAATGACAATTTAAAGAAAAGCCTCAAAGACAAAATGAGACTTGCAGCAGAATAAATAGTTTCCTTGGAACAGCAGGCAAACCACTCAGTAAGAGGGTGTAAAAGGGTTGTAAACTGCAGGCCTGTAAAGTAAAAAAATCCTCTCCTGCTGGCTAAACTGGGGAGCCACCACTCTTCAGTTCTGCTTGTAATTTGGATGACTCACCAAGACTTTGCAGTACCACTACTTATTTGTCTACAATTACTTCATAACTCTTCAATTATGTAGGACTTCTTGGATTCCAAAATCTGCTTTAGGAGGGCTGTGATAGCAGGATCTTTTTATAGACCTGGTTTGCAGTGAGCAATCTGTGTTATCAGATGGAGATGTTCTCAGTGGTGGTGCTCCTCAGGTGGGCAGCATCACCAGCACTGAGCTGTGCTGTGGCTGAGCTGTGCTTTCAGAAGTGCAGAATTCCCCTAAGACAAGGTTCCTACAGTATGAGGTTGGCAGAGCACGGGGAGCTCTGTAAGCATGTGCACGTGTGTGCACAGAAATTTGGTTCAACACAGAATTGGTGAATGTGAAAATAGTCTTTGCATAGGCTTAGGTGAGATAACACTGTGTGATGCCTACATTAATTCCACTGGGTCATTGTGATTTTTAATTTGAGGCTAAGACTAGAAAACAATAAAGAACTCAGCTCTGTGCTTTGGCATCATTGGCTGTACGCTCCCATCAGTGATTACCCAGACAATTGTTCAAGTGCAGCAAAATATTTTAGAATAACTCTGTTCTAATTGTTAGTAATGGTATTTTGTCTCGGCAAATGTGCCAAAGATCAGTGCCAAGATTCTAGATGTTAACTTACAGTCAATGAACAAGCACTGATTAAAGAAATCCACTTATTAAAAGAATGCATGGATTTATATGAAAGGCTAATATTTTATTTCTCTAGTTACAATAACATCTACCTTAAATTCTGATTTTATAGACTGTATTTAGCAAATCACTTTTGTTCATGAATAAAATTAGCTTCTCACAAAAGGCCAGCTGCTTCAGAATGGGATGTGATGCCTGGTCTCCTTCATACCTTATCTTAACAGTCACACACAAAGCAGGAAAGCTGATGGTTGTGTTTCTTTATACCTGACAGGAGATGTGAGTCTGCCTGGAGTCACAGTGCTTCACACACAGAGTGGCTGAAGTAATTCTTATTAATAAAACTGCTGAGAGCCTTGCAGCTAAACCTTGCAATGGGCATCATTTCAGCAGCTTCATCTTGGAAATAAAAGGACACTTCTTTTGCAGAATGACCTTTTTCTTTCTCCAAGGATCTGTATATCTAGTAATTATTCAGTCTTTTAATTTCTGAGGTGTGTTACTATCTATACACAAGTCTTTGTGCAGCAAAGCCTAAGCTCAAGCCAGTAATGCATATGTATAACTTGGAACAATCCAGCGTGGAGAAAACAACCTGCAACTCTTATTCACATCAATAATGAAATTGACTTTAAAAACACCAGCCTGCTGAGCTTAGGGAGAGCAGAAACCTAAATACCAACCAGCTGGAACTTCACATGGCTGCAGCTCTTGCCAGAGTATCACCCAGGGACCCAGGAAGGAGTGGGGCAGCCCTCCCCATCTGCCACCTCCAAAAATCCATGTGGCAGTGCAGTGAAATAGGGTGGGAGGTGGGCTTGTCCTCTGTCCCCATATCACACTTCATCACCTTGTTTTGGGGTGTTACCCAGCCAGGCAAACCTCTGCCAGCTCTGGGCGCTGAGCAGAGCTGGGCACAGGGGCCCCAGGGAGAGGGGAGGTCACCAGGTACTTCAGGGGTGAGAGTAGTTCCTGCTGCACAACCAGTGCAGCATCTGGGCATAAAAACAGATGGGACAAGAGCCCCATGTGCTGGTGCTGCTGCAGGAAAGAATGAAATGTGGAGATAAACCTGAAGCTTGGAAATGCACTCCCAAGGGCCGTGTTTCCAGCTGAGCAGGAACCTCCTGTGGGCAAGAAGACATGACTTTTGGCAACTTCCCGTGGCTCTGGTGGGATGATAGGTTCAGGGGGTAGCTCTTTGGTGAACTCTGCCCAAGGAGCAGCATCTAAGGAGCAGCATCTTTCACATGAGCCCTAGATTTCTGCAGTCTTCCTGTCTATTCTGCCTGTCCAGTCTAGCCTGTGCCATGTGCTCTAGGATGACTCTGCTGAGCAGGGAGGCTAAACCAGATGACCTGTGTGGTTACTGGGGTCCCTTCCAACCAGTCCAACTCCACAGGATTCTGTGATTCCCTGCAGGAAAGCTGTGAACACAATGCATGGAAGAACTTCTTGGCTGGGACTTTGGGACCCCCTGGTAGAGTACAGTGGAGAAAGGTTGTACCCATGACAACTTCTGGGGCTGGCCTTTGCCTTTGGTGGGGTTGTCTCTATCCAAGACGGTGCTGAGTCACAAACATGGCACCACCCCTGGCTGGTGCTGCTGGAGCTGCCTCAGCCCCAAGTGTGGAGCTGCTGCACGCTCTGCGGGGTGATGTTCTCTTGTCACAAGGCAAGGGCAGGAGCCTGTGAATTACAGTGAGCAACACAGCGCTGCAGCCTGTCTGGAATCAATCCAAAGCCCATTAAAGGCAATGGAAAGACTCCAAATTTCCACTCTGCTTTAAAAACTATTATCCTTTATTTCTGTCAGGAGTCTTGTTTCTCAGTAGATGGAATGCAGTGTCACAAATCACTCAGAAGAAGCAGCAAGCACTTACTTAATATAGGGTATCTAAAGGTGCATATTCAAATGTTTCTTATCTGGCCAAAGCACATGAAACTATTTCTGGACAAATTTTTCTGCAGAATACTGCCTTTGTGTTTCTCCCATCAGTTTACAGCCTCTCCTTCTGAAGTCAAAATCTCAGACTTAGGGTTTATTGACACTCTGAAAAATGTCTGTTATGCTATCAATACATATCTTCTAATAAAATAATGACCAGTGTGCTGGAAAATACTTCAATGTAAAGATATTTCATGTACGTCCCAAGTTAATCAAAGCAGTTTTGACTCTCAGGTGTATGAGTTGTTGCTGGTTCATACCTCTCAGCTAACAAAGATCACAGCTGTTTGGGTTTTTAGTTGAATAAAGCTGCCTCTTGGAATATGTCTAAATCCCAAATACAAGGATAAGTCCAGCTCTGTGCATATTAACCAGCTCCTTTCCTGTTACCATTAAAATGCTCTGTACTATAAAGTTCCAGATACTACCTGACCCATAAAGATGTTTGTTCTTTTGGGTCTCTTCAGGTCACATTTTATAGGTTATAGAGAAGTCCAGATACTTTCAATATCTTCAACTCTTTTTGAACAGAGATCTAAGATGAATCAACCCATCAGATGATACTTTTAGCTAGAAGAATATACAAAGCAGGAGCACTAACAGATTAAGTTGTCCCTGCTGCAGCAGGCCTGTATCTTGTATAAACCCCCAAAATTGTCTACTTGCCTAGTCCTCCATCTGAGTGTTAATAGTCCCTTTTGCCAACTGCTCTGTAGAAAATCAGCAAGACAGATGCTCCTCCTCAAGCAGGTCATGCCACCAGTGCTCACTCAGGATTATATCTCCCTCAGAAAACAAACTTCTCTCGGATAAGTAATAATCCTGCTGGCTTTGTTATTAGAGCAGGAAGGACAGCTCTTCTCTGCACTACAGACACTTTCCTCCTGGTCAGGACAGAAATTAATCCTGAGGGACAGCTGAGGATGCTGTGCCAATAGCTGAAGAAAATACATACCTGCCATGTCATCCAGTGAGACCAAGTTCCAAACTGGAATTTAATCCCCAAATCAACTTGCTGTTTGGTCTCCAGGGCACCCACTGCTGTGTACCCACATGCCCTCCAGAGCTGCAGTTTTCCCTCACCTCTGACAAGGCAAAAAATATTGGCACAAAATTGGGCACAGAAATGGAGAATAAAGAAAGAACACAAAAGCTGCTATGAAAGGACAGACCACCAGGAGCTGACCAAAATCTTGCACGAGCAGTGTTCTTCCTGTTGCTCTTTGTGGGCATGAGAGAGGGGTAGAGACACAGCTTTCTCCTTACATCCATGCTGATCCCTGCATGTGGGAAGATGTTGTTGTTCAAGTGTATGTCAGACGGCAGGATTCAACCTGAAATGAGCAAGAAGTGATGGCCACTCAAGCTGTTGGAAGTGAATGGAATTTAATGTGCATCTTTCTCTAAGCCTGCAAGCTGCATGTGGTGTGTTTCTGCCTGTTGAGCACAGAGGAGACACAAAGCCTTATTCACATATTCATATAACAAATTCATATAAGCCAGAAAGATGGTTTTGAAGAGTTTACTTTTGTATCTCAGGCTAATAATTTCATTTTTGGATTCCCACAACACAAATGCAAAGAAGAGAGAAGACCCTTGTAATACTTATTGCCATAAATGCAGTTTTTACTTTTTTCTCATGAAAACAATAGGTTCTGGACTCTAGTTTTCTTCACAGCCCTTCTGGCTTTCTCACATGCACTGAGAGCCCCTCCTCCCTGCCACTCAGACACAAAAACAGAAGGTCTCCATAAGGTCAAATAGATTAGCTGAACAAATCAAATTCGGAAATGAAGAGTCATCACTTTTCAAAGCTGGCTTGTGACAGAAAAAAAACATTTTTCTTCATTATTTGATTTTCATAATCAAATACACAAAATCACATTCTTGAAAAAAAAAATCAATCACCTAGAAGTCAAGCTAAGTTGCTGCTGCTATTTTGCTAAAAGTACCTGTAGAGGCAGGATACGCGTGGCTTTGAGCATTTACCTAATGCATCAGCTGTAGTGGCAGCTGCAGAGACTTGCAGAGATGATGGGTGGGTCTCCAGGGCATGGGGAGCTGACACAGGTACTTGTGATACCTTCTGAAAGAGCAGTGTGCTAGCAAGAACTCTCCATTTGAACTGGAGGCTATTTCCACGTCTCCCATTCCTTTGAGAGACAGAGCTGATGCTTTTTGCAACCCCTGGATGCAAAACATAAATAAGTGATCAGCTCTGGGATTTGTGCTGCCTGCTGTGCAGAGTGGGAGGAGAGGGAGCAGCTCCCAGCCACCCCGATGCTGGAGCCACAGGGTCTGCATTTTGCCTTTCTCTGCAGCTGGAGAGCTGTCTTGACTCAAATGATTACAGCTTTCAATTGACAAGGTAAAATTGTCAGGAAGCAGAACACAAAATGTTAGAAAACACATTTTTGTTCGTAGCCTGGACAAAGGTTTGGTTTCACCCTTTTCAGATTGTGACTGGTTATACAATTTTATATGATAAGTCAAAGATAGTTCCTGTAGCAAGAAACTTCCAATTTAATTTGACAGAACAGAAAATAATTAAAAACAAAGGAATGGAGAGATTCCTGGTAAAGATCTGCAGCTTTTTACTTACCTGAAACCTGATGTCAAAAAGCTCTGTTCGCTGCCATGGATTCAGTTCCTGGGTGCAGAAAGCAGATTTGAGGAGCCTAGGGGAAAGAGAACTGAGTATTTTCTTGCACAGGTATTGAATGTAGAGATGTTTTGCAAGTGTAAGGAAAATGTATCTGCTGTCAGGGTTTCAGTACGTATAAAATTTTCTCTGCTAAAATGCTTGGGGTCGGAAACTAATGCTATTTGGAGTTGTGAGCTGTATCCTTATAGTGCCATGAAGTAAAACTGCTTTTATCCTGTGAAACGCAAAAAACATGGAGAAAAAATATGCTTTCTTGAAACAATTTATTTGAATTTCATAAAATAATTCACAAGGTGTTTATTCTTAAGCATAATATAGAGCTTTTTCAAATCTAAAAAGAAGAAGCTGGAACAAGTGACTTCAAAGAGGGCTGGTCATTTGCCCTTCTTTCACCAGAAAACCTGAACAGAATGGGAAGCATTCCCCCAAAATCAAGGCTAAAAATGAAAATTAGCAGGGTAAATTTGCAAAGCTTTGGGCAGGAGAGAAAAGAAATGTACAGTGCCCAAGAGGTGAATTTGAAAGAACAAGCTGTATATATATTCCAGCCTTATTTCCTGACACATAAACTTTCAGTCCGGAAAAATTCCACAATGCAAGTGATGTCAGCTCAGTCATCTTCTGTACAGCTCATCTGTATGTAAGTCAAGGCTGTTCCTGGTATTCACAGCCAGGTGCTAAAGTTGGCTAATGAGGAAACCTATTGATCTGTAGCATTTTCTTTCAAAAGTTTAAAAGCAAAAGAGAACTGTGAAAATGAAGTGATCACTCTCCTCTAACATGACAGCTTTCTCAACAGCTCTCCCCTGTTTGCCATTATTCTGGTGCTTCTGGTACACTGCGTGCTAGAGATTGCAAACAAGAAGTGGGAGAAGTTCCACTTTTGTTCACCCCAGGTGTAAATATTGGCTTTCACCTTTCTTAGCATGTGTCCAGTTATACAATATTGATCAACAGATAGGTTTATAATTTCTTATTTTCTTCTGAAACTAAAATTTGATTTCTGTATTTCAATAGAAAGTTGAAAATCTTGCCTTTGGGAACTGCTTACAGAAGTATCCTTTTGTACCCAGCAGCAATTCTCACTGCATGGTAATATTAATCATTTAGTTACATCTCTTGCTAATCTTGAGAAGACTACAGAGAAGGGGCCTGACTCTGCCTGCCTTTGCAACAGCCTGGGAAGGGTGTAGTCCTGCCTGCTCCTGTGCTGTTCCAGATCTGCCTTTTCTGAAGGAATGAGCAGTACTGATGAGAAGAGCTGCTGCTATTCAGCAATTGAAATATATGCTCTTCATATAGGGGATTTCAACTGAAAATTTATCCATTACAATAAGGGAAGCATGAGAAACATTCACTTCAATAACTATTGGGTCAATAATGCTGATTTTTCATTAGAGTTACAGAATGGGTATTGAGATGTAAAACTCATTACTTCCATTTGACCATTTTATATTTTTACATTTACAAAATGCATGTGGCTGCAAGCCGTGAAAACAGGAGTTTTTAAGTGAAGAGTTTGATTCATGCTTTTTGTTTATGGCATGAAGATAAAGCATGTTGATCTGCACAGGAAAGCAAGAATTGTCTACTTGGTCTAGTTCTTCTCTTTCACTGTGAACAGAAGTGGGACAGGCAGCTCAAAAATTCCTGCTTATTTCATTGACTGCAGTGCTTGCATAAAAGTGACAGGACACAACAGACTAATTGAAACCCACCAGATTATACTCCTGTATGGTAAGCATATTCTTTTTTTTATAGACTCAGATGTCTCAAAACTGCCATCCACAATCTAGAATAATGATGGCTTTCCACCTCCACAAAGCAGCAGCACTTTGGAAACACTCTCCAGGTGTTTCCAGAGCATCAATCCTGTTTTCGGTGTGCTCTTTTTGGAAATAACTCCAGGTGACTTCAGGACAGGGCTTGGCAAAGAGAATTTAATCCAAATTCCTTTCTCCCTGGCACTGACAACCTCTCTGTTAGGACCTTAGGACCCTGTCTCTCAGAAACAGTCTTTGGACCCTCAAGATTTTGTCCTTGGGTGTCCTTGGCAAGCAGTGGCTCCTAAAGAGCAGAAATGCAGTGTGTTGGTACAGTACAGCCCATCCTGTTTGATGCATTATTAGATATTATTAAACATTCTTCTTTGTGCCATTTGTGCTAACAGTAATTTTACCATCTGTCCTCATAGTTTCCCTTTGATTTGTTGCTAAATTATGGAAGTTGGGGCATTTCATATAGACTTGGCTCTTTTTCATTATCAAATTAATGATCTGTTCAAGTTTAACTGTGCAAGTTATTATGTGAGTTTATTCATGAAAGGACTCTCAGACAGAAACCCTGAGTGCCCCCACTTTGTATCCATCACTACTCTGGCATGTTCTCTTTCTCCAGGGAGTAGTAATGTGCATTCTTATCAGGGGGCTGGAAAATGAAGTTACCCAGCAATACAGGAGCTCACCTAAAGGGATAATAATTTTTTGTCAGTGTTAGCTACTAATTTAAAACTTTCCCTAGACTGCAATTAAGACAAAAATTTTCTTGATTTTTCTTGATTTACTGCTAAAATGTGATCTTAAGCGCCTGTTTTCACTTTCTTTAGTCTCATTTCATTCTGATTAATCAAATTTCAGGGGGCAAAATTTTTCCTTTCTCAAGTACTCTGTGCCCACATCCATTGGTGAGTTGGTATCAATATCACGAAGCTGCCAAACTACACAGAAAATCTGTATCCTATGAGCACTTTGATGCAGTGGAGCTTTGGTCCCAATGATGACAAGTGACATATTGAGTATTAAAGGTAACATCTTGCCAGCTCCCATCCCTCAGCCCTTTTTTGTTCTGCAGTTTCAGAGCTAGCGAAACCAGGCTTGTCTGTACCTAGTCAAACTTTTTGTTTATTTGCTTGGGGTTTATTAATTTGTATATCAGAAAGTTTGCATAAGGTTAGTCCAGAGTGTGGAGCCCTCTTAGAGGTGAGGACTTGTAGCTGAAAATACTTATTAATTTTAAAGTCGTTCATGAAGTAGCATCTGCTTTTCCACACTTGCATCAGGAAGCTGAAAACCTGGGTTCGGTTTCTACTTCTTCCTAACTTGGAGGAGATCCCCATTCCCTTCCTTCTTTCCAGCTGAGCACCCTGACAACCAGGCAGTTATGTCAGCACCCACCTTCCTTGCTTCTGAAGCAAGGTGCCTGTGTACAGAGAGGGAGGTGACACCACACCACAGAGCTTCAGAGCACTATGTTGATGGTGTAGAGGGCAGGAAGAGCAGGAATCTGCTCCCCTGGCCCAACTTCCAGGAATTAAAACTCCCATTACTGTGGTTTCTTTGGGTTGGAGCTTAGGCTGTCACCATGCAGTGTCTGGGGTTAAGCAACCCTTGTTATCATTCCCAGATCACAACAGACTTCTGTCAGGAGCTGCCTTCTGACTCCTGAACTTGTACACTGTGGAATGCACATACTAATGCCTAGGCTAGGTGGCCACTTTATTTTCCAGGTTACACTGGAAAGGGCACCCAATTTCTCTCTAAAGTGTTATGCCTTCGCCATCCGAAAAACCTTCTACACTATGTATGTGCAAGCACAGGTTTTCTGAATGTTGCCAGGAAATAAATGAGAACTTTTTCTACAAATGTAGAAATTGTTTTGCACAGAGCAGCTCAAACAGGACATTAAATGCCAGCAAAGCAGAGAGCCCTGGAACTCACTGAACTTTGTTTTTATCCTCTGCAGGTCTCTGGCTGCTGCTGTTATGAATTTTTTAAAAAACTTTGATTTGGGAAAGACTTATATGCAGCTGTTTCTACTCCATATTGTTGATATTTTGAAATAAAGCAATGCATTATTAATTTGTATAATATTTATTAGTTCAGCAGCTTGCCTGTGAAAGACACTACTGAGACTATGAAACTGAGTTATACAAAAGCCATTTGGGAATTGAGCTAGTAAACTAACAGAGATCCTACCAAAACAAATTGAAAAATACAGAAGTGCTTGTCAAAACCAAAAGCCAGGACTTAATATTACGTGCTGCCAAAATTATTGTACATGCTTCTGCAGTTGATTCATTGAGAAATACTAGGGAAGAGTTGAAAGGCAATCACAAACAACATATTTTGAATTTTTTTAATAGAATCATAGAATCATTTGGGTTGGAAAAGACCTCTAACATCATTGAGACCAACCATTAACCCAGCACTGCCAAGTTTAGCACTAAACCATGTTCCCAAGTGCCACATCTATGCATCATTTAAATATCTCCAGAGATGGCGGGTCTACCATTTCCCTGGGCAGCCTGTTCCAGTGTCTGACAACCCTTTCTGTGACAAGATTTTTCCTGATATCTAATCAAAATCTGTCCCAGCTCAACTTGAGGCTGTTTCTTCTTGTCCTATCACTTATTACATTAGAGAAGAGAACAATGCCCACCTGGTTACAGCCTCCTTTCAGGTAGTTGTAGAGTGTGATAAGGTCTCCCTTATCTCTACATCCTTTTCCCAAGCCAAACAACCCTAAGTCCCTCAGTTGTTCCTCATCAACTTGTGCTCCACACCCTTCATCAGTTCTGTTCCTCTTCTCTGGAGTCACTCCAGCCCTTCAATGTCTTTGAGGGGCCCAGAACTGGACACAGCGCTCGAGGTGTGGCCTCACCAGTGCTGAATACAGGGGGATGGTCACTGTCCTGGTCCTGCTGGCCACATTATTGCTGATAGGCCAGGATAACATTGGTCTTCTTGGCCATCTGGCATATGCTGGCTCATATTGAACCAGCTGTCAATGAGCATCTCCAGGTCATTTTCTGCTGGGCAGGTTTCCAGACACTCTTGGGAGGAGCTGTTGACTCCCTCAAAGGCTGAGAAGACCTGCAGAGAGACCTTGACAAATCAGAAGACTGGACAATCACCAACCATATGAAGTTTAACAGAAACAAGCGAGATTCTGCCCCTGGGATGGGGCAGCACTGGGTATATGGACAGACTGGGGAATGAGAGGCTGGAAAGCAGTGCCATGGAAAGGCACTGGGGGTCCTGGCAGATGACAAGTTGAACATGAGCCAGCAGTGCCCTGGCAGCCAGGAGGACCATCCCTGCCCTGGGGGCATCAGACACAGCATGGCCAGCTGGGCAAGGGAGGGGATTGTCCTGCTCTGCTCTGCTCTGCCTGGAGCAGCCTCACCTCGAGTGCTGGGGGCAGTTTTGGGTGCCACAGTGTAAGGAGCACATTAAACTGTTAAATGTGTCCAGAGGAGGGCAACAAAGATGGCAAAAGGCCTTGATGGGAAGACGTGTGGGGAGTGACTGAGGTCACTTGGAGAAGAGGAGACTGAGGGGAGACCTCATTACAGTTACAACTTCCTTGTGAGGGGAAGGGGAGAGGAAGACACTGATCTCCTCTCTGTGGTGACAAGGGGAGTGGCCTGAGGTTGTGCCAGAGGAGTCTTAGATTGGATATTAGGAAAATGTTCCTCACCTGGAGTGTGGCTGGGCACTGCAATGGGCTCCCCAGGAAGTTGTCATAGCAGTTTACTGGATAACAATGACATTTTCATTAGTTTGGTGAGCACATAGTTTACTTGCAATATTAATTGCAAAATTACAGCATAAATATAAAAATAGCTTCAATTAATTGAAGTCTCAAACAGTTAATGTGTCAGCTGGGAAATATTGAGAAATAGACAACGTCCTCATGGGAAATGGAAAGAACTCTACCATGTACTGGGTACGGGAAATAGTAAAAAGTGAAAAGGATATTTGCAGGCTAGTAGGATTAACAGCAAGCTGTGGATGCTGTTGCAGTGGATTGCTGGTTTGCATCCAGATGGGATATAAACTTAAGATACGTTTTGAAGTCTTTCTGTGGGCTGAAAGAACAAGCAGGTTTTGTGCCAATCCTACTGAAATGAGGCCACAATGAGGCATCAGGCTGAAAAGAAAGATATGTGCCACCATGGTCTTTGTAGGAAGCTCAGCACCAGCCCATTGCTGATGATGCCATGGCCACCAGAAACCCCCTCTGCACTATGTGCATACATTGTGGGTTAGGGCTTGCCTCTGTGCAGGTATTTGCCCTTGTATTGGTTCTTATATTGGTCTGATTTTACATTTTGGTGTCCTGGACCAAAGGGGCCAGTTTGCAACACATACTGTACAAGGAATTACTGCAATACTCTTGAGAACAGAGCAATAAGGCAAGAGGATGAAGGGCAGAGCTAAAGTTAGAAAATCAGTTAGCAATGTTGTGCTTGGAAAATGCAAGTAAATGTGGAGTGAATATCTGTATTGAATACTAGAACAAAACCTAGAAACTGAAAATATTTAAACGTAAGTGTTCAAGCAAATCTGGGAATGTGCTGATTGTATCTATGACAAAATCAGTCTTGAATTTGCAATGTGGCCGTGCTGAAAATGGGATGCATTGCCCTGGCAGGTCAGGAGCAAAAATGCCATCAAGACTAGAGGCTGGGGGTGCACCTGCTCTGTCCTGTGCTGTGTGAAGAGGCATGAGAGACCCACTTCTCACTGCATCCTGGATCCAGGCTCAGGACAGGGCACTGATGTGGCTGAGATCAGCTGTAATCCATGGGGCTGTACATTTTCAGCTTAGCTGGTATATCTGCTCTAAGAAGTGCACCCAGAGCAAATCTTGTGGCACTGTTTTCCACTAGTGTGAGGGTATGTTGCAGTTCTAGTCCACAGAAACTCCAGCCAAGAGTACTTGTGTCTGTGTAGTGCTAGGATATGGGTGGTAATTAAAATGAATTCAAATTATAGAAGAGTAACAGAGAGGAAACAAAATCATTACTGACTGAAAAGTGAGCCCTAGTTGTGTAGTGTGGAGAAGATTAATCACATTTATGGGACAGTGAAGACAATATGATGGCAAACATTTGGGAAATGTCAGCAGTGGAAAGTCCTTGCTTGTGTAGGATGAAATTAGAATAGGGAAAGTTTTGCGGAACATTCCCCAGAAGAGTTGGTGAGAATCTCATTATCTGAGTTGAAAAAACTAGAGAGAACAAAATGTTTAAAAATATTTCTGAGGGGTAAATTTTGCCCATATGGAAAGGTTTACCTGGAGACATGACATTTTTCTTCCATTTGTAGATATGATAAGTATAACCTTCACAGCTGTAGACAAATGTGTGGCATGTCAGGTTCTTGTCTTTTGGAATAAAGTGACGTAGGTTGTAATGAAAGGATATCAAGGATACCTTTGACAAGGATATGTTTATGGCTTGATTAAAGAGCTGATACACAAAACCCAGTGAAGACTGATTAGAAAGGAAGCTGTAATCATGCAATAGGTAAAAAAAAATGCTTTTCAATCCACATGTGATAATTTACTGCAAACTTAACCATAAGTGTGATTAGGAGCGGTGGCCTATAAGATTTTTTTTTTCAGACTGCTAAAGCAATTGATTACATCTGAAATAGAAAGAAAACTTCAAATGGAGTGTAAGACATTGCTTGGGTAATACACATAAGGGAATTTATTGAGCTATATAGATATATGTCATTCCAATTGCATAGACATCTCTGCTCTGAATTAATTTAAAATTGAAGAAACAATAGAGAATTATTATGTGCAGCAGTATGCTACATGTTAAAAAATTACTAACTTTAAAGATCTGTGAAAGAAGACGAGGTGCCTAGAAAAGGTTGCATCTGCAACTTTTTGTGAGTGCCTGCAGGATCAGGGAAACCTGCTGGATCAGGAAGTCCTGCCTTTCTAATCTTTCCCTTTCTGTAGCTATCCATGTCCACGTACTGGATATGAGAGCGTCTGGGATTTGGAAAGCTTTGCATCAGTCCCAGGGTCTGCCTATGATTTTGTGTCAATCATTTCTATGAATTAAGAGAGTTGCTTAACAACTCAGTATCGTGGTTTCCATCTGTACCCTGAGCAGTACAACCCATCCCAGCCAGGCTCAGCTCCAGACTGAGCCCTCATTTCAGTGTCCCTGTGTGAGTACCTGCAGGCATGTACATCTTGGAGGAGGTGCCTGGGGCCTCTTGAGACACTCTAACATCCATGTGAGCTTCATGGGTGTGACCCAGAAAATGTAGGGGGCCTGTGCGGTGTCCTAGGGTGTCTCAGATGGCTCAACACTTATGTTTAAGGAGCTGAATCACAGCCTGGGTCAGTTCTGTCTGTAATGGAAATAGACACACTCAGACACCTACATTCTGACACTTCACATTAGGTGTCTTGAACCCACCCATCCTCTGTGCTGCTTCTCCTGTGCCTGTCACCATGAAAATGACCTTGCTTGGACACTCTCCTTTGAGTTATCCCCAAAGTGTTGGGACAGTCTGGAGTACATAGCCACCTCTGTCAGAAATGCTAAGTAACCCTCCATGCGGGAGCCCACACGCCATAACCTGAGAGAGAAAATTCCCTTCTTCAGAGAGAGAAAAGCTGTTGCACAGAGAGGAAGCAAATATTTGAAATGTTGAGGTTTGGGCTGTTTCCAGGCCTGGATAAAGTCTGGACCATTTCCTAGCATGGCCAGCCTGGTTTACAGAGTGCTTGTTACTTGCCTCAGGGAAGCAAATATTATATTCCTGCTAAAAGAGGGCACTTTAAATTTATTTCAGCTACTACTAGTAGTAGCATAAGGGGTATTTATCTAAGATAAGATAAAGTGGGAAGAGGTGAGTACAGAGGACAATATATGTCTTAGCCATCATATTACTGTAGAATTCTGAATGGCAAAAATTAATAGTTCTTCTACCGTGCTTTCTCTGACAAGAGAGGTGCAAAATCAGTTTATATGAAGTATACAGGATGAACAAGAAAATACAATCAGGGCAAGTCCCAGGAGATATCTAATTACTCCTGGAATTAGAAATGGATACTGCAAGGCTGCATGGCAAATTTCTGAGACAGAATACAATGAGATCTCCCAAAAAGTTCTTAATTATGCTGGAAAAACATTTTAAAATCATCAGCAGGTTAATCTGTCTGGTGGATATTGGGAGCTCCTATTTTATTTTCCATGACAAGCACATGTAGCCAGTAAATCTGTATTCCTAAAAGACTCTCATATTAAAAATTCAGCCCCACTCCCTTCCAAGGCATGAGGGAAGTCTCTGCTACTCTATTCCATTTGCATGGCACTCTGGAAAGAGTACAGAGACAAACATTACATTCAAAAGCTCTGAAAAGATAGGCTTTTTAGTCTTTACTGTAATTATCCCTCATTAATTTGAAATAGGGCTATGGAAACACTGGACAAAGGAAACAGACTGTGTGGGATGAATTCACAAGATAAAATTTATCAAGGTATATACTTCAACTCCTTGCTTTCCTGTGCTCTCAAATGCATATGAAAGTTAGAAAATAATGGAATATGTAATATGGAAAAAAAAATTCATCATCATTCTGTAGAAACATATGAATGATGGTAAAAATGGGCTGTTCCTTGAACAAGTGATTTACATAATTTGTTTTCTTATCCACTTAGCCTTTTGAGTTTCACTTAGCAAAAATGTTTAACAGAACTGAGCATCTTTCTGTGTTTTCCATTTACACAGGCAAAATACCCCAGAGAAAAAAAAAGACAAATAGTCAAAATCTTATCAAGTAGAAGTGAAAGCCAACAGGGTTTTGGATCACAGTTACAGCAATGTTTCCAGCCATTGTACTCACTTCTTTGTAATTGCTTACTGATTGTAAATACGACTCTTTCTAAAACAGCTTGAACTGCAGGTGATGCAATAGCTCTCCCTCTGATGAAAGCCAAACTAACTGCTCAAAGCCAGTTTGTGGTAAAGGATAATTGGCTTTTCAATCTAAGTTACTTTACACTGGAGAGCTTTTCGAGATATGTGATGTCTGTTTTTTTGGTGAAGGTTCCTGAAGCAACCTGTCCTGTTTCCAGCCTGTAATGGAATAAGACAACTTCTCTTCATTCCTCTTATAAAACAGGTTTCATTTTTGTGTTTGTACATGAAGCTATCACATGGTTGAATCCTCCCCTCTTTCCTATAGGTCTCTTGGTTAATATTTCTGTCCTACATGATGATTAACACATCTGAATTTGGGCAGCTTGTTCTTTTTTTCAGCCACCTGAAAGCACAGTGGTATTACTTCTAGACCTAATATATTGAGAACTATTGTAACAGAAGATTACATAATATTCCATTTGTCACAAAGATTGAAATAATTTCACATAACATATTAAAACCATAAGATAATGAGACTGTTAAATTTGTGGAAACCCCATCAATCTTGTTAAACTTAGGAGAACTCAGTGGCAGTAAATCACAGCTTATTCTACCTGCAATGAAGGAAGATACTCTGAAAATTGTGGGTCAGCAATAAAACTCCTTGGGTAGTGCAGTTAAAATGTGTAATCCATCATGAAACACTAAGAAATGGTTCAGTGTTTGGAAAAAGTTAATATTATGGGGTTTTATTACTCTTTTACTGTGCTGGCAGAGAAAACCTGGTTTGCCCTCTTCTCTGTGGAGCAGGTCCCACATCCAACCCATATATGCAGAAGACACCCTGTACTCACAGGGATAAATGGAACACAATAATGACAGTGAGCACATTTTTTCTCCCCATATCCCCACTTTCATTTCTTACAGTAACTTTCAGTGTATTTGCCTTTTGCTGGGGACCCATTTCATTAATGATGCAGTGCAATGACAATGAGCCTCAGCTGAGCAGCTCATGGGACCTGTCATTAACCTTGTCTTGGTAACATTTTCTCACATCAGCCTTCTGACTGTAACTTACTCTTTAACCTGAGAACACTTCTGAGAGAGCAAGCACAGCACACAGGTCTGCCAAACCCAACACTCACCGTGGCACATTGCTGCTGTCCATGGCCAACATGGCCAATGCTGGGGCTGAGCAGCACCGTGGGCATTGTCCAGTGGAAGGACAAATTACACCATTTTGTGTTCTGCTCTAATAATGGCAGACACTTGAAAGGCTTGTATCATTTTGTCTGAGTGTTTGTGGGATTTCTTCTTTCTTTCCTGAGATTTTTCACTGAAACTTTTCCATTTGACATTGCAACACACAGGTGTTTTTTAGCAGGAACCTTCGTTACTTAAGCAGGAGTTGGGGATTGCATGAGCTGTTTACAGTTACAGGGTATGAAAATTATGGCAAGGTAAGTAGAAAGAGACATGGGAAAAAGCAGTAGTTTGGCTTCCTGATCTGATAAGGCAGGCTAGAGGTATAGCAATGCAGAAGATGTGCACATACAAGGAAACTTGGTTCCTGTACTAGACATGCAAAAAATTGTGTGGTCTGTAATAAGCTATAGAAATGTGACTGAAGAGTTTTGGCTAGAGAAAGAGACTAAAGAAGTTTGATTTGTCATGGGCAAAAGTTAGCATGGATTTGTTGTGGCAATTTAGAAACTGCAAAGTGTCAATGACTGTTTAGAAAATTATTTTGATTAAATTTTCATTTGCATTCTTAAGATTATTCAAAACCAGGAAATGCTATCCCTGTATTGAAGTCTGAAGGATCTTTTTCCACCTTTCCCAAGTCCTGCTCTTACTTAACATCAAGGGACATTTTGGAGAATGACAGCAAGAATACCAGGGAAAGGAAAATCAGATAAAATCAGTTTCTAGTTTTCACTCTGCTGTTAACATTGAAACTTTTGACAGTTCTTTTAATCTGCCTTTTCTGCTTCATGCATAGGTAGAACTAGAAAAAAATAGAGCTTTTCTCAGGAGTACTTTCCATGTGAAATTGTAGTATTTTCCATGAGAAAAGGATGAAAATATAGGAAAGGGCTTTTTCTTTTGCCACACTCAAAAAGTTTCACTCTCTTCCAGCTTTTGTAGAGCTAAGAAATAGTAAGAGAATGTGAAGGAGAAAAATACATTTCATTTCTAAAAATATCACCTTCCCCTTTACATACTTGACAATGATTTCTGAAAACAGCACTTTCTCTTAAAATGTAGCACTTTTAATCCTTTCCTACTGTTGCACAGCTGGTGAGGCTATGGGTGAAATCTGTGTGCACGTAATTCTCAATTTTGCAACAGAAAACTTTGGCAAAAATTTTCTTGACACTTTTAAAATTTTTTTCTTTCCATTTTTATAGGCTATGCCTTTGCCTGCTTCTCCTTTTAAACAGGGTTTTTGGTTCAGTTATACTTGCAGATGAAGAGTATGTTGGAAAAATGTTAACTGTCTCTTATTGTGAGTGTGATTATGTTCCCTGGAGGGGTCCTATAAAAGGCTTATTATAAAAAATTTCTTCATCCTGCAGCAGAAGAATTAACCTCAGAAGCCCAATAGCCACAGGATCAGGAAGTCAACTCCTTGAACAAAAAGCACTGAAGATCAAAAGCTGATATTAGGAATAAGATATATCTTACAGGATACACCAGGACCCCCACGGCATCATAGACACAATTTGGGTGCCAGATTCAGAAGAGCAGCCCAGCTCCAAGTCTTAAGCCCGATTAGATCCCAAGAGGCTATTTAAAAACAAGCAAACAAAAACCCAAACAAAACACCTCCCTTAAGCACATAAACTTCTTCAGTGCATGGTCCCCAGCCAGACTTTTCCCATGGCTGCCTTGCCAAGCAATCCAGTGTGCTGGGCTGTGCACGGTGTCTCTTCTGCTCTGAAGTTGGCAAGAGGTATCAACCAGCTGATTTTGATTGTATCACCTCGCTGGGTGGATGAGAAGCAGGGCAAATGCTCTGCTTTGGGGTGCCAATGCCTGGCCATCATGCTTCCAGCTGGAGCAGGGCTCTCCATCAAAGCAAAGAGCACATCACGTCCTGTGAAGCTGGGGCTGTGCATGGCACTGTGGCTGTGACAAGTGCTGGCCTGTGCCTGCACCTGGGCACACCAGGGCTGCCCACAGCCTTCCTGAATCCTACAGCTCTCTCCAAATCAGGGCTATAATCTGTGTGTCTAATTTAAGTTTCCTTATTGAATCTAACACATCAAATGTGTGAAGATACCACCCACAAATGCTGTTTTAAACATCCTACACCATATGTTGACAGAGCCTTTTGGCTGTGACCAAGTGGCTTGGCTAAATAAATGTTAGAAAATATTTTAGAAGAATGACTTCTTTTGCCTATCCAAATAAAACAGAGCTGGCAAGTGAATATCTTTCATCCAGACCAGGTTTTACATAATTGTTTCAATATTCCATTTTAATATGCCTGTGTATCTGTGGATGAATCTTGATTGTTCTCAAGTGAAATATTGTGAATCAAATCATGATGACAGAATCTTGACTATTTAATTAATGTGTTAGCGGGTAACTGTAATGCTTGATTCCTATAAATGACTAAATTAACAACTTCATTTAACTATGCTGTTCTCAGTGGAAAAGAGCATACTTAAGTGCTCCATGGTGCTATTTACACCTGCTTAATTACTTTCATTTACAAATTGTCTAAATTACCTTGCCATAGAGGAGGACTGAGAACACAATCCATGAATAAAAATTTCAGACATCAAATGCTGGTTTGGTACACTACATTTGTCAGAGGTGATTCAGAAGCTAACCATATGAGAAATAATCCACAGCTGTTCATATATCTTGCTGTCTTGAACCCACGGACACCTCAGTTTAGATCAAAATTTTCATTTTATGTCATGTCAGTAGAGAAACAGGGAATGTTTTTGTTGTTGTTGAGGTTTTTTGTTCGTTTTTTTGTGAGCAAGTGGTATTGGAAATGTGGATCCTCTGTCATCTTTGGACTTGGATCTTTGGTACGTGTCCCATGGTAAAACCGCTCCTGCCATCCTTATCCAAACCCAGTGCTGAAATGTGCAACCTCTTCTACTTGTCAGTGCTCATATTTAAATAAGGACTTAAGCTGAATGTATTTTGGACCTCGATTTGAAGTTCCTGAGTGACTCCTGAGCATACAGGGGTCCAAACCAAACTGTAGCCCTATGCTATTGAATACCATTCTGGGATTCAAACTTACTGGCTTTCAAAGGCCCTGAGTCTGTGAGCCCTGGGTTCCACAGGCAGTGAACAGGATCTAATCCTGGTACTCAGCACTGGAAAAGGGCTCAGGGCTCACCAGCAGAGCTACCGGCGCACACACTTAGCCATGAAGTTTCTCTCAGTTCTAAATTAGGTGTTTTGAAGAATTCACTCTGAAGTTCATGGCATGTTTTGTCAGAAGCTGAATTCCCCAGTGACATTGGGAGGAAGAACTGGGAATTATTTCAGTGGGAAAAATGAAAAGCGTACATCAGTAATACATGGATGTGTTATGTGATGTATTAATTTTGAAGCTGGGCTAGAGGGATATGAGGGATAGACCAAATACAATACAAAAATAAAACATTGTGTGCATACATACAAAGTAAGTTTATTAGCAATTCTCTAGACAATTTATTATTAATTGTTGTATTAAACACCCGAAATCATCAGATTCCTTCTTGTTTTCTTTGGTAATTCTCAATGGTTTCCTAATACCCTATTTGTAAAAGAGTAAAGAACAGACTTTTTCAATGATCTTGATGACAACCTTAAGTCAGAAGTAGAAGAATAGCTATCCTTTTATGACTTCTCCCTAGGAGCTATATATTAAAAAGTACAGCTCTTTTTTATGGTACAAATTATATTCTGTAAATGTATTCCAAGACAAAACTGAAGTTCACATATATATTAAAGATTTTATTGAGTCCTTGGTGAGAATACTATTTTATTGACTAAAATCCTCACAGACATGGAAATAAATTTATTAGTCTCATTAAAAGAGCAAATTACTTTCTAACTGTTTTATATTTATCAAAACAGAATGTATATTAATACAATAAAATCACATAAGAAATTAAATGTAGAAGTCACAAAAAATCTTGTACCTTCATAGATATTTCTTTATACAAGGAGATGTTTGATGTCGGCTGCGCAGCTTTCCCTTTTTTCCCACTCTGATGAACAATGAAAACTTTTAAATCTTCTGTGCAAATGGAAAAAATTAGTAGAACAATCAACTCTGAGATGAATAACTGACATTTCTTCAGATGAAATGGAGAAGAATTTTAATTCAATAGATAACCAAGAGAAGTTTATGAAGTGGTGTAGATTACTAAACCTAGTGTGTTAGGCTGTCATCCCCACTGCTGGAGGCAGCTCCTCCTGCTCTGCTCTCCTCCACCCAGGACTGGTAACAAAGCAAGTTGCTGAGTGCATACTGAACATGTGATAACAGTGTTACTGATATTTAGAGCTCATGTAAGACAATGAAACATTCAGAGCCTTTTCCATCCCTTCATTTATCCTTTCCCCAATCTTTGAGGGAGTTAGAAAAGTGATACTATCTTTATTTTCCAGCCAAGAAATTGAGGGAGCAGGGTACTGAAGTGTAAGTGCAGGCAACCCCTAAGGAGAGAGGAGGTGCCATCCCAAGGACAGAGCTCTGTCTGCAAGAGTAGTGTCCAGCAGCGCCCAGCAGCAGCTCACGCATCTTGTTTGTCCTCGTTTTGCCCTGGAATCATAGAATGGTTTGGGTTGGAAAGGATCTGAAAATCATGCAGTTCCAACCTTCTTGCCACAAGCAGGGATACCTTTCACTAGACCAGGCTGTTCAGAGCCTCATCCAACATGGCCTTGAACACTTCCAGCAATGGGACATCCACAGCTTCTCTGGGCAGCCTGTTCCAATGCCTCATCACCCTCACAGTACAGATCTAATAATAATATCTAATCTAAACCTAGTCTCAGTTTGAAGCCACTACTCCTTGTTCTATCACTACATGCCCTTGTAAAAAGTCCCTCTACAGCTTCCTTGTAGACTGCCTTCAGGTACTGGAAGACAGAAATGCATAAGACATCCTCCTTTTGCAATTCTTTAAAGTAAAGCCTGACTATTTCTGTACTGTGCTCCAGCTCTTAGACAATTAAGCAGATTTTAAAGACCTGAGCAAGATTCAAGGTGAAGATGTTTAGAGGAAGGGAAGGGAAAATGGAAAGGGAAGGAAAGGGAGGAAAAGGGAGTGGGAAAATAACTATCTCAAGTGCTTATACAAAAGGTCTGAATGAATAAAAATTCTCCACATATATATACATGTGACTCTTCTGTTTAGTTTTGGGGAACTGTGAGGGTCCAGGTCCTGTCCCTGTGCCCACTGAACTTGGCCTGGCAGTGTTTTTATACTAGTCACTCCAAAGTGCTCCTTTACTGGAGCATGAAACTGCATGTTGGAAATGAAACTGTGCCCACTCCTGCACAGAACTTGAGGTCTTACAAGGTAAAAGAGGTGGAGGAAGAACAGTGCCCCTAATTTTGCTTTTTGAAGGCAGTCAGGAAGTTAGAGGACATCTTCCACTTTTGTTAAAATCAATTACCATGTATCTTGCTTCTTTGTGTGTACCTAAACACCCAAATTCTATTCATTTTCTTTTATTAAGAAAAGACTTTTCCCCGTGGAAGAACATATGAAGCAATAATTAGCTTTCAAGGTTCGTTAAGTGCTGAGCTTCTGTCAAAAATAATCACATGTCATTTCTTAAAAACAGTTTAACAATAATGAAACTACTTTAGTCCATCTATTAACTACATTTTAAACAGCTTTTAAAAAGTTATAAATAACTTCAAGCCAGCCAAGTGACTGCAGAAAATGGGAGCAGAAATCAGAATAAGACCATTGTCTTTCACATATCACTGTGGAAGAGTCAAGCTACTGTTAAACAACTTTTAAAATTCACATCCTAAATTCAAGTGTGACAGGCTTCTTTAGTTTGACAGGTTTCCAGTAATTTTAAAAAGGGTTAGCTTTTCTGACTAATTTAGATTTAAAACAACCATCTATTTTCACTTTTTTGCCGATCATATTTTGTTACAATCCCCCCCCGCAAAAAAAAAAAAAAAAAAAAAAAAAAAAAAAAAAAAAAAAAAAGAGAAAGACCAAGCTGATAAATAGCAATTGGCAGTCACAATTTTAAAACTTACATTACCAATTCCTGTTCAACGGCAAGATGATTTTAGCCCCATTCAGATGACATCTACCTGTCCTCACAAAGAATTAAAAACTGGTGTTGCTATTACTAGCTTTACAGTGTTGCTTTTGTATCAACGACTCCTCCTACACAGCAAAAAGCCTGCTTGTGTACACTGTGACACAGAAACAGCAGGAGTGAACACTGGCTCCAGATCAGCTCTGCAATCCTTTGGCAAACTTAGAGTAATCATTTTTCAGAATCAGTCTTTAACTTATCTTTTTGTTTCTGGACCCTCAACGCTAGTGAGATATTTTAGTAAATTTGAGGTACTATTTAATTAGTCAGTAGTATAATTAGCTGCAGCTGGAGTCAACTGAAGAAAGGGTAAACCTTGCACCTGAGACAGCCTGGGAGATACAATCACAGAATCTTAGAATGGTTTGGGTTACAAGTGACTTTTAAAGGTCACCTAGTCCAACCCCCTTTGCACTGAGTAGGGAGTTTTCAACTAGATCTGGTGGCTCAGAGCCTGGTCCAACTTGACTTTGAATTGCTCTAGGAATGGGGCACCCACAATTTCTCTTGGCAAGTTCTGCCAGTGTTCCACCATCCTTATTGTAAAAAAAATTATTCTTATGTCTAGTCTAAATCTGCTCTCTTTTAATTTAAAACCATTGCACCTTATCCTATTGTAACAGACCCTGCTAAACAGTTTGACTCCATCTTTCTTATAAGCCTTTTTCAGGTACTGGAAGGCCACAATTCAGTCTCCCCAGAGTCTTTTCCAGGCTGAACAAATCCACTTCTCTCAGCCTGTCCCCACAGGACATATGCTCCATTCCTCTGATCATCCTTGTGGCCTCCTCTGGACTTGCTCCAACAGATCCATGTCTTTCCTGTGCTGGGGATCCGAGGGCTGGATGCAGCCCTGCAGGTGGGGTCTCACCAGAATCCCCTCCCTCACCTACTGCCCATGGAGCTTTGGATGCAGCCCAGGACACGTTTGGCTTTCTGGGCTGCAAGGGCACATGGCTGGGTCATGTCCAGCCTCTCATCCACCAGCACCCCCAGGTCCTTCTCTTCAGGGTTGTTCTCATTGAGTTCTCCCAGTATTCAAGGAATATTATCTTATGATTTACGTCATCCTTTTTCTAAGTAATTCTATTGATAGATTTTTATATGCCACTTGATTTGCTGTGCTGTTAAATTTCCTATTTACAAAACTAATGGATTCCCTTGGTTACTGCTTGATTAAAAAAAAAAAAAAAAAAAAAAAAAAAGAAGAAGAAGAAGAAAAAAACCTCCAAGATGATGATTTTCCTCCTATACAAGCCATTGTAAAAATTATTTTTCTCCAGGGAAGCTTCCAGTGCTTCCTTCTGCATTGTAATTATTGTAACAATAGAGTGGTGACATTTGCATGAAGGAGCAATTCAATCAGGAATACCTAACTACTCACCCCAACTCAAAAGGTGAAAGGAAACAAAACTGAGTTGTTCTTTTGATTTGAAGTCATAACACTATTAAAATGACCGGCAATTGGGATGGTGCAATTGAGAACAGGAGTGTAATAAATGCAGGGCTCCTGTGCCAAAAGCACTGCAAGTACTTTCCCATGCCCTAGATCCAAGGTAAATCACTTGCACACAGCACAGATGAATTTATCATGCAGGCTACCAGAGGGACCTCCACCTTACATGTCCTGTAACCCTAAAGAGAAGCAACACAGACTTTCTAAATGCAGTACACAGTAAATCTGTGTGTCCCCAGATGCTCCCAGGCCATCCATGTTCTGGTGCTGGAGTTTCAATACTTGGTCTCAGCTGTGGTAAGGACCAATTTCCCAGTCAGCTCACAGTTTATCCTGATCAGACACCAGTACAAAGGCATGAAAACATTGCACTAACAACTCTGTTAAGAGCATTTTTATAGAAATGCACCTCTATTAAAAGTGTCATTCACCTAGTAACAGCTGCAGAGCTTTCTGCAAATATTGGAGGAAACCATCAACAATTCACTTTATTTATTCTGTTCTTTCTCCTTGAATTATTTTTTTCCAGGATTGATTTGTTGTTTACAACTTGCTGAACCTAAATATTTTAGTGACCAAATAATTTTTCACTGAATTTTAAAACCCACCATGCTGTGATTTTTTTGTTGTTGTTTTCCATAAGGTCTTCAAACTACCAGGTTAAAAAAAAAAAGAGATCCTGCCTCGAGACCTTACCTGGACATCACCAGATGTCTGGGACACCACTTGATGGTTTTACAAAAATGAGTTTTCCCTAGAGAAAAAGGATGGGAATCGTTCTGTAGTGCATCCAACCTACATCCTGGCATATTATTAAATAATTTATTGCCATGAGTAAAGGCAAGTAGCAGGAAGGGAAATTTTAATTCAGTTGTAGTATCTCAGCAGAGGAGAGGGCATATTTCTCATTCATGCCCTGGACGTGAATTATTGAAAAAAAAATTCAAAATCAGACTAATTTGAGAAGCATCAGTTTGCAAATTCTACATTCCAGCTCAGGTCTGACCAGTGGTGGTGCTCAGCTCTGTAGAGCTGTGCTCTGCTCCCTTTTAAGCTGTCTGATACATCCTCACTCTTTGCAAAGGCTGTGGGCAAGAGGCTGACCACCAGCAATGGTGGTTGGACTGGGAAGACTTTGGCACCCTGGAAGACACTTGGGACCTGAATTTGCATCACACAACAAGGCTTAGACTCCTTCAAACTTCCAGGCTCTTCAGCCTCTCACTTGGGATTACAACTGCAGGCAACATCAATCCTCAGGCAGGAACAGGGAGAAGAAAATTCCCTTTGTGTTTACAGGAAAGTAATCTTTTTACCTTCTGCGTTTAGCATCGTAGAGGCTGCACATGTGAACGGTTTTACAAAAGACACTTTCCAACACTGTGATTTTGACTTCAGAGCTCACTTGGCATTTGATGTCTGCATGTGATATGCAGCTTCAGATGCACTTAAAAAGAATGAGATTTATAATAATTGGCACAGAGGCACAGCTGAGCTGGTCACCTGGAGCACACCCATGAGAGGAGACATTAACAAACTGCTGCTATATCACATTTATGAAGACAATGGGCAGCAGTGCAGCCACTAACAGACAAGGAAGTTCTTCCTTTTTCCATATTCACATGATACTTCCTAAATTCAGAAAATATTTAGTTCATAGTCTGTTGTGAATATCCTAGATGGTCAAATCATGAAATATTTGTGTGTATCTTGAAGGTGCTGATGTATGTTGCTGATTTTAACTGGTCCAACTCTACTGAAGTCTTGGGAAAGAAACTCATTTTTGTCACTGGGGATTAATCTTGTCACCATGGCATTCTTTTTCTGCCTTTTTATCTGCCAGCTAAGGAAAGAAAAATATTGTGCCCATAGTCCCTGCCAAGTGACTCCTCAGCTCACTGCCAGATCCTGTCCCCCTGTTCTGCACACCGTGTGACTGGCATTTTGGTCCACAGCTCTCCTTTTGGGAGAGTTTCTACATTCCCTAATACCACATGAAAGACAGCCAGGGATGACTTGGGTTCACAGTGACTGAGCCCAAACATTATCTTCCCATACTGTCCTGGCAGGTCTCAGAAATTCACGTACCCCAAATCTCCATCAGGCTGTGTCTTTCTCATTGCACCAAATACTCTCAGCTTCATAGCATGAACCACTCCACTTCCCAAGTTATGAAAAAACCTTCACATTTTTTTCAAGTCATTGAAACTAAAAAATCACAGAAAGTCACAGTAATGTTTTAAGTCTCTCTGCCCAGAGAAGACCCAGGGTGGATGCTCTGCTCTATAGATAGGGCCATTTTCTGGGTAAAGGGCTGGTGTTTAATGTAAATAGTTGTTGAATGTTGAAGCTTTTTCCTTTGCTTTTTAAAGCATTGCATAATTACCCAGGACATACTGATAAATGGAGACCCATTTTACTCTGCAACTACTTAAAGTGGGATTTTTTAAAAGAACAAGCATATTGTGTATCTTGGTGACAACAGGATGTCAGAAGCTCTGTAGCATATAATTTCAAATGACCTGCAAGAACTCTAACATTAAATGGCCAATTGTGTAAAGCACAGCTTTAAAGCTCATTCTCAGCTTACTTGATTCATAGGCATAACAAGGGGAAAAGAAAACCAAGAGAAGAAAATAGAAGCTTGGACTAGGAGTACAGTATAATGCAAACCAAAAATACTTAATTTTAACTTACAATGAAGGGATGTACTTTCAAACTATACTATGCACAGTATTGCTCTTTATTGAAAAAAAAAATAGAAGCTGGAAAGAAGCCATTGCTGAATCACGCTGGCTTTGTTGGCTGCTCAGAAATC
This sequence comes from Phylloscopus trochilus trochilus, assembly GCA_016584745.2. NCBI lineage: Eukaryota > Metazoa > Chordata > Aves > Passeriformes > Phylloscopidae > Phylloscopus > Phylloscopus trochilus. Next base: position 12,982,816 of record WQNJ02000062.1, read on the forward strand.
CTGTTGGTTGCTGAATGCTACCAGGAGCTTTTCAGGCACCTCGGAAGTGTGAAGGAGGATTATTGCTGTAATTGCACAGCACAGGCAGAACACAGCTCCAAAGAGACTTTGGGCCTCTTGAGACTTTATCATCATCATCTGCAATTCCAGAGCCTGGATTCAGAGACTGTATGAGATGATTAATCCTGAGCCTGGAAATAGTTGGGCTGTATCACATGCTTGCTCAGTTCATATCCTTCTCTATTTATTTTTGTATGCGTAGTTCTCTGTGCATAGCTTTGTGCTAAACATTGGTCAAGGGATTGTTTTCATGTCAGATTGCATTTTATATAGAAAATAAGTTCCTAAACTCCACTGTTGCACAGAATAAAGAGTGAGGCACTGGGTCTGCACTTTAAAATACCAGGTGAACACAAGAAGAATTTAATTTCCTTTTAAATTTTACAAATAAATCAGTCTCATGAAGTCTTGAAGACAGATGCATGTATTTAGGTAATTCTGGTTAATATAGGCTTGAGGCAATCTTTTCTTGATATCTTAGGCCTATATCAGGCAATTTAGATCTTTAACTTACTTTTCAAGATATGTTTGCTCTGGAAATTGCATTGAATGCGTGGTCACTTCACATCTATGAAGTGAGATCTGGCAGACCTCAAGACCTGCTCTGTAAAGAAGAATCACCCCATGTTGTGGTGATGCTTTCAGTTTTAATTTGGTAAATAAATAAGGCAGACGAATAACAAACTACAATTTCTATCTGCACATTAAATGCTTGTGCTCTTGGGCCCATTGCACACAGTTGGCTAATATTCTGAAAAGTGTAGCAAATTAGTAGCTCCTAACACTGGAGATGTTTTCAAGAAGTTAATTCCCCAGTAACATCTCCTTGTATTCATGTACCTCAAACATTTGGGACCCTGATTAGGGATGTAGCTAACAAATAGGACAATGACCCTAAGCAGTTCACACTGGTGTATACAGTTATGACCCTGGATCTTCTCAGTGGTACTAATTTCTGGAAGTAATCATTAATTTCCAGTGGATTTTTGTGCTCAAAATGCCATAAATCAGACTTGCCTTTTCTACTCCATATAAGGCACAGTGTGCTGTACAGTGGTTGTCTATTCTGAAGAGACATTTAATGGGCACGAGTCAGGCTGTTGATCCAAATATCTGATCCCATGGCCATTTTCATCACTGTGAAGCATAAACCCAGATCAGCTAAATTTCACATATCCTGAATTTTTGTCTTGTTCCTACCTGTAACTTCCCAAGTTTGGCTTTACCATCTGACAGCTGTGTCAGTGTTCAGGTCTGCACATAAGAGCTATCGAGTCACTTGCACAGATCTGTTCTTCCCAGGAGTTTAACTGATACATCCATCTACAGTTGAAAGTATGACAATTTTTTTCCCCTCATACTGCTACAATCCAAGTATATATCTGTAATTCATTGTGTCAAATCATCTACCAATGTCCTGAAACTCCCTGACCCAAAGGTGAGAGAGGCAGAGTTAGCTTAGTTTACACTAGCTTAGTACCAAACTCTTTTCTTCCAATCTACTCAAAAATTCTCTACAACATTTTGTCTCTGCTTAAGAAACAGTAAGATTTATGGCTGTTTCCAAAAGGAATTTAAAAACATTTTATTGATTTTAATGTGTACTCACCGGTGATCTCTTCACCTGCTAGCAGAGCATACCCATTTCTAGGAAAGTACAGGAGTTCATATTACATACAGCAAAGCAATTTGAAATAGGAAATAGACTGTACCCAATTGAAATTATAAAGATATTTAGTCAGGAACAATGTAATTACCTAAGATGAAATTTGGCCAGGAGATGAAAGCTAATCTTATTCTATCCAATGTCTACTTAACCTCATATATTTATAGAGATCTATATAGAGATATGAAACTTTTATGAAAAATAGCTTATTATTCCCATCTCTCCCAGCATACACAGGCACAAAAAATTCCTTTTTGATATTAGGGTTTGCTCTTATTTACTTGTCTGTGTTGCTTTATAATGTAGGATCAGGAAAGTTGCAAATATAAAATATATGGCAGATACACCATCAAAGACTGAAGAGGCTGAAGAAGGAGCAAAGTTCAGGAGATAATGCAGAACTGAGCTGCACCCTGATGGAGCTGTCAGTCACTGAATCCTCTGCTAGGAAAAAAGGTATCAGCTCTTTATCCTCTCCTCATTTCCACAAGCATCTTTGTGCACCTCCTGACCCCTTGAATTTTCACAGACACTCTCCCAAAGCAGTGAAGTTTAACAGCTTGCAACTACCCCCCTATGTACAAGTTACCACTTGGAAAAGGGACTCCTCTCACCATGGGCATGGAAATCCTTCTGTCAAGGCAGCTAAGGCTCACACCACACCTTCTTCTATTTCCTTTGCAATTGAAGCATTGTTTCCCATTGCACTTTTCCAAATGATTTAGGAATTTTTTGGATTTTGCTCCTCTCTACAGCAATGAGGCCCTCAATTTCCCTACAGCTTGGGATAATAATACATATCTTGTTGTTAAAATGTGGTTCTAGCTATTTCCCTTTCATTTTTAAAATTTGCTGCAGTACTAGTCCAACTGAGTTTTTAGAAAAGAACATCCTTTTGTAATTGTGAAAGAAATTTGTACAGGAAAACTGTCATATATGAGCAATTGTATTTATTCTATATTTCTGGCTTCACAGCAGCAAGAATTAGGATGAAGAAAAGGACCAGACATATAAAACCATTTCCAGACACAGCTAATATCACCTATCTTTTATCATTGCAAGGAAAAGTGGAAGTAGAAACACACAAAGAGAGTCCAAAATTTGAATAACAAATTGATTTTTCTTCAGATACAAATGGTTACAACAAGTAATAGTGAGAGAATATGCAAGTGTTATACAGCGTTACCTACAGCAACTGAGTGACTAAGATGCTTATTATTAAGTAATCAAAAGTAGCTGCAGTCTTAAAAGAGTGGCAGATCAACCCTATTTAGGCATACTTTTTAAAATGGGTGTTCATCAGCTGTTTTCTTGTAGGAGGAATCAATTAGTAGAACCAAATTGTAGCACTGAGTAGTACATCAGCAAAAATAGATTAAGCGATCGCAGCATCAGCAAGTGTCATCTTCTCCCTGGAGAAACAAAGGCAGGTTTTAGCATCTTCATGGGCTGCAAGGGACAGCATGGAAAGGAGTGAAAAGTGTATTTTTCCGTCTTTTAGCCTTTTGGTAGTAACACAGAAGAACTGAAATCTGGTAGTAAATTGTATAAGCACCACTGGTTTTCTCACTGATTACTGAGTTAAAGTTTTCTGTAGTGCAATCAAAGAATTGTCAAAGAGGCTTTGATTACACAGGAAACTATATACTTAGCATGTCAGGAATAAAACTCTGGTTAATCAAGCTGATGCCTCTTCCCTCTTGACCTCACACCAAGAGCTCTCTAAAGCCCTCACAGGTTTGACCACAGCACTGCCATAAGGCCTTCCTCATCTTGCTGCTGCATGGTGCAGTAACTTTTACCAAGGGAGAAGAGAATGGCACTCCAGGAGCCATCTCACACACCCAAAGATCAACATGCCCCAGGGAGAGGAGCACACAGCTATACCAGAAATTGCTCTTGAGCTCTGAGAGGCTTTGTGGGAGGACTGCCCCCGGAATGACAGTCACAGAGAAAGGACTACAGATGTATAAGGTAATAACATGCCCTCAAATCTGTTATTTACTTGAACCTAGCCATCTACATACATTCAGCCAGAGGTGAGGAGTAGAGCAATGACATGACAGACTATGTTCTCCAGGCATCTTACTGAACACAGCAAACGTAGGCAGGGGGAAGGTTTTTCATATGCGTCACTCAGTCCTATTGAAGACCTACTTAGCACAGGTGAATAGGAAATCAAGATTTTACTTTGGTAATTAATAAAGTATCAGCTCATTATTTTCCATGCCACACGTTATTAGTCTTTGATGCACAGAGAGGTTGTTGAAGTGCAAACCCATTGCTGGGTAGACTTAGAAAGGCTTAAGTCTTGTTAGTATTAAGAATTGTAACATGAACCTGGCTTTTTTGCTGAAAAGGTTTTGGCACTACGAGTTCACATGGCCTCGAAGTTCCTTAGACAACTTTTGCAGCATGTAGTTGGGAAAACACCTGTTATATAACTATATGTGTTTTCAAAGGGGAGTGGCAGGTTTTTTACTAGCTCTTTCTGGCTACCTGGGCATGGTAGCAATGAGACAGACTGGATAAAATCATACTCTCTTCACAGGTCTCTGGATTCAGGGAAGACCTCCAGAGAATTGGGATGGGCACAGCAGAAAGTTACCAGAGGCTAAGCTTGATGGAAGTGTACCCCATCTTATCCATTCAGCAATGCATATCTGTATGAGCTCTTCCCCATGGTAATGCAAACTACATTATCTTTGCTTACAGAAGGATAAATAAGCTCATTCATTGTGGGACAAGGGCACCTACTGTTAAAAAATTACTTGCCTGATTGTGTAGGTACATCTTATTTCCTCTGTTTTATTAAAAGATCATGATAAAGGGCTCATGCAAAGATCCATTTTTATAAACGTTTATTTTGTTATCAGAAAATGCTGCAATACTAGTAAAGGCAGCAAAAGATAATGGAATATTTGTAATGTGTTTGTTTAGCTAGCACAAACAAAATTGATAAAGCAAACTTGTGCCAGGAAGATGACTGTGTTTTGATAAATTATCCACAGAAGCCTTGTCCTCCAAAGGTTGGCTGATCAATCAAGGTTCTCTGTGTTTTTTACAGTATCTGCTGTGCACAGGTATCTGCACAGTCACATAAGAGCTACCTCAGTAGCCATAGCATGCTTGCTCTTTAATGTTACTGCTTCTCACAGACTCTTTCCCCAAATCCTCCATAACAATTTAGAGCAATAATTGCTCTAACAGCATTCTTCTCTATTACCAGCTTTGCATTTTGTAATTTGTAATTAATTTGTAATTGATTTGCTATTGGTCCACATCAAAACAGATGACGGCCAGCTCTGCTCCTCAAGCTCTGCTCAAAGAACAAGGCTGCAGTTTGGAGCCTCATCCCTCCCCTGGCAGGGGAGCTCCAGGCACAGGGACCAGGCACAGGGGCTCTGCAGAGGCCTGGGATGTGTAACCGCTTGAGAGATGAAGTCAGAGCTGGCAGGGGAATGTAGAGGGGCATATTTGTAGCACCTTATAAGTACCTAAGTTAAGTGGTGTGTCTTCCACGGCATCTAAGTTCAAGAGAATGTAAGAAATTGAGAGGATTTGTTCTGAGGATTCAGCCCCTGGCTCCCTGGAGATGCTGTGGGAAGAAAGTGCTGTGATCCCTAAATCAGACTGTTGCCAGTACTGTGGCAAACCGAGCTGTCCATGCTCCCTTGAGCTCAGACACTGAAGTGGTCACAGCCTCAGAGAGCTGTCTGCAGATGTCTGTATTCAGGCCAAGAGCTCTTTTTTCTGTTTGCTTAAATCTTTTCTGTGAACTAGAAACCTGAACTTTGCTAGCATGGATATGCTGTATTTATAAAGCATGAGACAAAATGTGAGGTGTCATTGCATGGAAGCTTGCATGAAGGAAACACCCCAAACTCTTGAAAGGTGATAAATAAGTAACAACCCAAATTATCTTTTATCTTTTAAACAGAAGACAGCTACTAGGTGGAAAATCTGGTATCTTGGGGACTGAAAATCACAAGCAGATGCAGTGCTTCACTAATTGTTAACTGGTTCAACCTCTTCTGCTCATCTCGTAAGTGCCAGTAATGCCTTTACAACTCAGACACCATAGGAAATACACTTCTGCATAGCAAATAATCAGGAAAATTTATCCAAATTAACTGTAAGTCTCCAGCTGACCTTTAGTTTTTTGCCTACTGCTTTATCACATACAGCACAATGGATTTATAAATAGGATGGGGTGAAATAGTATATTCATCTAGGGCCTGCACCATTCAGGTCTGAGTAGTTTATCCTGCTGAATAGGTTCTGCGCTGTGATTTGGATTGGCAAGATTGGACCAGAAACACGAATCATAGTATGTAAAGCATAGTCTGCTTTAGCATTACTGTAAGGTTGCATTTCTTGTGAGACACTCCAAAGGGAAGAAATTACAAGTATAGTTTTATTAACATTCATAACTGTACTTACAATAGTAAGTATATTTGGAAATATAAATGTATGTGCAGTACATATAAGGTACAAACAGGCTGAAAAACAACTATAGATAGCATAAATCCTGTTATGGATTCCCAACTCCTTTGAATTATCTCCCCGGCCATTTATAGCCTTCTATCGTGGTTTGACACTGGCCAAACTCCAGGCACCCACGAAAGTCACTCACTCACCCTCCCCTGCCACAGCTGAGCAGAGGAGAGGAAAGATTAGCAAAGGATTAAAGAGTTTCAGATAAGGACTGGGAGAGAACACTCCAAGGGAAAAACAGGCTCAGCTTAGAGTTACAAGGTGAGTTTATTACTAACAAAATCAAAAGAGAATAATGAGAAGTAAAAGAAGCCCTCAAAACACCGTTCCTGCCCCAGCCCCTCCCTCCTTCCCACCGGCAGCGCAGGTGGACAGGGTGTGAGGGTTTTGCTCAGTTGATCACCAAGATTTTCTTCCCTGGCTCCTGGAGAGGAGCCCTTCCCCCATCAGGCCGTGGGGTCCCTCCCAGGGGGGACAGTTCTCTCTGTGTGTGGCTCCAATCTCATGAGCAGCAGCCAAACCACGCCTGCTGCAAAGTGAGTCCCTCTCACGGGCACACAGCCCTCCCAAAACTGCTGCGGCCTGGGTCTCTCTTTCCACGGGGTGCAGTCCTCCAGGGACAGGCTGCTCCAGCCTGGAAGCAGGAATTCTCTCTCCGTGGGTCTCCCACAGGGTCACATCCTCCTCTGCTCCAGCATGGGCACCTCCTCCATGGGCTGTGGGTGGATCTCTGCCTCCCTCATGGATCCCCACGGGCTGTGAGTAGATCTCTGAATCCCCGTGGATCACCACGGGCTCTGAGTGGATCTCTGCATCCCTCATGGATCCCCAAGGGCTGCAGGGGTGCAGCTGCTTCACCATGGTCTCACCATGGCCTGCAGAGAAATCTTGGCTGTGGCACCTGCAGCACCTCCTCCTCCTCCTTCCCCACTGACCTTGGTGTCTCCATGTTCTTTCCCTCACATGTTCTCCCCTTCTCCTCTTCTCTCACTAAAAGAAACTCTATGTCCACTTTATTTTGATTTTTTTTTCTTAAATATATCATCACAGAGGCATTACCAGCCTCTCTAATAGGCCCAGCTTTGGCCAGCAGCATGTCCATCTTCAGGGCTGTCAGGAATTGGCTCTGCAGGATGCAGTGGAAGTTTCCAGCAGCTTCTCACAGAAGCCACTACGAAAAACCAGGCCATGCAAAACCACTGTCCTTGCACTTTCTGCATCTATATGCAGCCTCTTTGTAGCAAGGAAATGGTACAAATCTCAGAGAATAAGGCAATAACCTTGCAACTTGGGTTATTTGAAAAATATTACAACAAATTAACTCTGTGTACATGTTATCAATGTTCTGTTCTGGGCACTATGCTTGTCCTGTAGTAAATGTTCTGCAGGATTGAGAAGGATTTTTCAAGAGTAGAAACTTTAGTTTTTTGATTAGGTGAGAGATTTTCAGAAGGCTAAAATTTCACTAAACCAGGTAGATTATCTGCTGTTTCTCCTGAGCTGGAGTGGAAAGCACACAGCATGGATGGCATGAGATGTTTTTTCTGTCTCACCGGGCAATGCTTTGTGCATTTACTGTACAGAATCCCTCAACAGGATGCTACAGAATCACTCAGTGCCTCATTCTCATCCAACTCCTGATAATCACAGCTATCTGTGTGTGACAAGTGAACTTTTTAAGCTTAGAAATAACATTATATTTTTGATTTAGTAAGTACTAAAATGATTAAAAGTACAAAAAAAAATCTCCCCTCTTCAGGAAGATAATTTCTAAGTAGTAAATATTTTTTGTATTTGTTTTACTGCATCTTTCCCTGCAGGAAGAGACTTGGAGGGCAAAATGTCTATAAATTCTGACATGAAAACACCCTCATTGCTGCCTTTAAGGAAGAGTAATGGCAAACAGACTGTGACTTCTCATTTCTGATATCTAGATATTTCTTGAACACAAGAAGGGATTTAAGACTTGGGATTTAAGGCTGTTACCCTGTACCAATCACCAGTCTCAAATACTGCCACTGTATCCAGCAGGAATTTCCCAGACTTGGTCTGAGTTAGTTATAGTCAGAATCTCCTCTACAATATCTCCAACTTAAGCCTCTATTAGTTTTTTAGAAATTGTTTGTACTTGAGAAATTAGTATTTGCAACCAGTGCATCCCTCAGTTACCCTAAGGAAATGCTGAAATGTGTTCATGTGGAACTATCTGTGCTTTGTTAGCTTTGTGAATTTTGTACAAACAGGAACTGGAATTTATATTGCTCGTGTAAGCTAAAGCTACACACATCCTGCAGTTTGCAGGATTGGTTCCCTAAACTGGATTCTTTTCCATACTTGTCATCTAGAGGGAAACAGTGCTTCAAGGAACCTGAGTTTTCCCAAGTATTTTAGATCAAGTTTAGGGAAGAGAAAGATATTATAATAAGTAACTGTATGTTACAACCAAGGTTTCATTTTTTTTTTTTTCAAAACCAAATATTGATTTGTTACAAATCTATAACTAGCATTTAGGGGGAAAAGAAAGGATTAAGAATGCCCACTATTTTTTTTTTTTTTTTACTACGGAGTACTGTAATCTATTTAGCTAACTCTTCCTTCCTGAATATCTGTACTCTCTGACAGCTGTGGCAGAGACCTAAAGTGATTCTGTTTTGTCCACTGCACCCCTAAACTTGTTTCTGAAATATCTCCACCAGATTTCCTAAAGATTTTTGGCATTGGTTCACTACTCTTATAATGCTCTCATCTACAGCAATAGAGTATTTACTTCTGTCTCTGTACCCAAGGCTGTATTTACAAATCATCACGAAATTTCCAGGTAAAACTGGCTCTTGGGTGCAATTTCAAATAATAAGCATGAAGGACAGATGAAATTCTAACATAAAAGCAAATTATTGAGAAAGAACTACTGGCACTGAGGATTATTTTAAACCATACATTTTGTCAGATTAATTAGTCAGGATTAGTTTCTACCGCAAATTTATGCAGTGGCTTGATCATTGAACTTCACTGATAATTACTTACTTGCATCCTCATAAAAAAGAGGAGATAAATGGTAGTTGATGAAAGGCTCTAATTTATTGCCCCTGCAGAAATGAAAACAAACTTTGCTTTTATACGGAATGGTCACACAGAGAATTTCTATTTTCTTGCTTTGAAATTTGGATTGTTATTAACTGAAAGGGATTATTTAACATAAAATAAGAGGTAAAATGTTCTCTCACACTGGGATCAAACTGCTCATTATTGCTTTGATATATTTTTTTAATAAAATGAAAAGGACTCATTCTCCTTTGGATGACTTTAAAGTAGACTTTACAGAATATATAGAAGAAAAATCATGATCATTTCCTTCCTTCCTTCCTTCCTTCCTTCCTTCCTTCCTTCCTTCCTTCCTTCCTTCCTTCCTTCCTTCCTTCCTTCCTTCCTTTCTTCCTGATAGCCTATTATATTCAATAGGAATATTTTATTGACTTCCGTAGATTTAGGGAAGTCAATAAAATATTTTTATTTTCTAAAATAGTTGAAGGGAAGGAATCTCAGTTTTACTTCATATTTCTCAGATGTCCCCTATTTGCAGACCCTGCTGGGTTTTGATTATGAGTATCTAGGAAATCATAAACTCAATGCACATTTTAGGGAACAGGAGAACATTTCTGCATGTTTCTTTGGAAACTCAAATACCATTTGCAGTACAGGAGAGCTCAGGAGTTATGCCTGGCTGTGTCTGTGACACAGGGCATTTACATGGTAAAAAAAAATTGAGCCTTTAGTCTTTTCTCCAGAGAATTGGAACATGAACATTTCACGTTCAACAGCACTAGTGGAAAGAAACAAAGTGGGATTGAAAGAGGCAACTCCTCCAGGTATGTTTTGCATAGCATATTGTATATAAATGTAATGAGCAGATTAGAAGTGGTAACAGATTTGCTTCCAGCTTGTCATTTTTTGCTATGGCCTTCTGTGAGGCAAGCTGATTTCTAAGACTTGGTCATAAGCCATTTATTTAGTCAAGTTGTCTTTTGTTTTTGATTCTTATTTGTGCATTTCTGGTTTTGGACTCTTTGAACGTAAAGTCACTGTGATTCTTTTTCCTCCTTTTTCAGATGAAAGAGTGAAAGAGTCCATTTTGAAATCTTTTCAATGGCTGAATTGAGCACAACACATTTCCAGCACAGTCCTTTTCCTCAAATCTCCTGGTTTAAATTTTCAATAGCACAGTACTGCTGTTTGTATGCCAAACCACTAATTATGTTGCTCCAAATAATCACCTCCAAAGGGAGAGGGTGACAAAAAATGCCCTTTTGCCAAGGATTAGATAAATCTTGAATCCTCCTGGGAGGGAGACAGACAGAATATGGAGCTAAGGAAGAAAATTTTGTCAACAAATTTTTGGTAATAGTTTTATCATTTTCAGTTGTTTTGTTTAATGATAATCCTTTGACTGTAGTGGAGAAATGGAACATCTTGTTTGTCAGTTAATGTAGAGTGCTTTACAAAAGATGTTATGACATTTGCCTCACCCTGTCTACATCAATACAACAGTCTCATTAATACTTCACTGGGTTTTTTCCCCCTCATGTTTTTACCATGAGGACAAGTATGGAGTCACCACTCTTTCTGTGGTGTGTATTTATCTTCTCCCCATGCACTATCTGTCTAGCCTCTCATGACTTAGTTCAGAACACTACTCTGGATTTCTGTTTACTGCAGAGAGCCATAAATATGGATTTATGTAACCTAGTGTTTATTTAATGAATCCGGTGCTCATTACACTGGAAGTGAATAGCTAACTGCCTTTTCTGAAAATGTGTTTAAAATAAGGGCCTTAGTTAATAACTGGCTTCAAGTGTCTCATTTCTGGGGTAGCTGAGAATGAATCAATAAGAGATGGGTACTACCCAATGTGCTCTGCACATCCTACCAGCAAATATGAATATTCAATATCACTGTGAATTTTTAAGTAACAAGTAGCAGAAAATTCACCCTTGATATGACCTTCCCTGCTGCAGAGGAACTTTCACAGAAGAGTCAGCCAGAAGGACTTAGATTTCCTGTGAAGGGCTGTGTGAGACAAATGCCTCAAACAGCAGGAGCTGCCTGTGTGTCTGCCAGTCCTCATGGAGACTGGCAATGCTGTGCCTTGCAGAGGAGACTGAGCAATGTGCTTAGGAGTTTTGGAAAAGAAATCACTGGGATGATTTGACATAGATAAATGGTGGGAATTGATAGGAATGGTAGGAATTACCACTATTTAAAAATAACAATAAAAGTCAAATGTGTATATGCCTAGGCAAAAAGGTTTGGATGCCAATAGATTTAGTTTTGAATTGTTTATATATCCTACCAAAAGAACCTCACCTCCCCTTTAATGCAATAGAACTTAAGCAATAATTCTGCAAAATAGTTAATTGGCAGAGACAGGTGGATTTAAGTCCATGTTTACTGTTCTGTAGTAGAGTGTAAAACAGTTTATTAGCACAAGAATAATGCGATTTGGGATAAACCTAAGACAAGATGCCAAGAAAACTGTGCAAGACATATTTCAGTGATGAAATGACAGTGCTAGGATCAGTACACACAAAATCTCTTTCCTTAGTATTTTCTTTAACTGCAAGATTCCCATTTGACAGTTAAATGCTGTAATTTTGTGAGACTCACTAGATTGCTTTATTTTCCCTTTTTTATTTTTTAAATCCCTGATCTCTGATACCATTCCTAAGGAATTCTAGGTCTATTATACTGCTGCAATGTCCATTGCTAACTGTGCTTTCAAATGCTCTGTCCCTCAGATGTTTTGAAACTTGACACTGAAAGAAGGCATTCCCAGATTCTTCTGCTGATAAAAAATTTGGTCTGACAAAGACCTTTTTCTCTATCTGACCTGTTTGGGACCTGTGAATTGAAAAAGTGCATGAAAATATGTGAGCTCAAAGTAGCCTGAGTCCTCACCACTGCATAAGGAGAGGAAGTTTGTGAGCTCCAGATGTACCAGGGGGTCTAAAAAGGCTGCTACAGGGTGCAGCCCTTGCCAGTTTGTGCAGAGTGGTAATGAGGACCCGGGATGCTCTGCTAGTCCTGCCTGCAGGGTGGCAGTCTCTGAGCAACTGCAAACCCCTTCAACTGCTTTTTAATACTCTCAGTTAATCCTCTCACCCTTGTTCCCAACTAAAGTAACCAGGAAACAAACAAACAAACAAACAAACAACCCCCAAACCAAACAAAACCAAACAAAAACAACAACAAAAAAACCCCAACAGAATAATAGAATGGGGGTTTTTGTTTGGTTAGGGGTTTTGGGTGTTGTTTTGTTTGACTGGTTGGTTTTTTGGTTTCTTTGTTTGTTTTGGGGTTTTTTTTGTTGTGTTTTTTTTTTTGTTTGGTTGGTTGGTTGGTTGGTTGGTTTTTTGTTTGTTTGGGTTTTTTTGTTTGGTTTTTTTTTTGCTGTATCCTCTCTGTCTTTGCATGGAAGTTAAACCAATAGGCTTGAGCACTGCTCAAGAGAGAATCAAGAACAGGTCTCTGTGAGTCCAGAGGGTAATTTCTGTCTATGTTTACTGGAGTTTGGGAAAAATCACTCACAAAGGGATTGATTGGTGCCCACAAATAATGTAAGAGAAATGCAGATAAAGAAATACACATTTTGGGCAAGGAGGTGATGGATGCTTAAAAACAAAATCCATTCCCCCATGAAATAACCTGGCATTACTTAATAGCAGATGTGTGATTGAGCTTTGAATGCGATGCTTCCATCACCCGTGGTTCAAACTGAACCCTGGCTCATCTGACCCATACAGACACTTGGTGTTTTCCTGATTGAGAATGGAGCCATATAAAAGCATCGGCATTTACACAATTAAATATGTAGTAAGGAGAGGTCTGCATTCACAATTCACTAACCCAAAACTTGTAAAAAGCTGATGGCCCTGAAAACAGGCTGGTGATTTCAAGCTGTCTTTGAGAGGCAGAAGCTCCCCGTGGGGCTTATTTCCTGATCCACTGAGGTCTCCATGGATGGTTCATTGTTGTTTCAGCCCCTGGTAGGAGATTAACACCCTGCTCTTCCTTGGGACAGCACTGGAAACCACAGCCCTAGGTTCTCTTAGCTGACTCAACCACAGCTCCATAAACACTGACATGATCAGCTGCATTGCTCAAAGATTGAAATTGTTCCAGCCTGTTTTATTTTTCCACACTAAAAGAGTATTTAAATTAATGTTGTTTGGCACAAACAGTAGTTGAACTAATTTCTTGCTCTCTCATCAGCCTTGTTTGTGGTGCAGCATAGCATTCCATACGGTCTGCTATGGCTGCTCCCTCAACAGACTGCTCAGTGGAAAAGAAAATGCTACAATCTAAGTCATCCTAGTGAAAATAGGAGTTTCTGCTATTTTCTCCTAGCAGTTTTCTTGAGTCTTCATCTACAAGGAGAAGCCAAACTTCTCAAGTATTTGTGCATTGCTTTTCCACATGCAGCCTTAAACTGTAAGGGTTATAAAGGAGAAAATTAATTTTTCCTTCTACAGCATTAAGGTTAAGAGGAATAGTACTATGCAATACCAAAATTACCTCAGGAAAAAATCTGTTACTTTTATATATAACATTAAATAATAATTAAAGGCTTTCTTATCAGAAGGGACTATTCAGCCTGATTTCTCTAGAGGAGGACTAGTAGAGTCAGTTCAAAATAACTCATGCCAAAATCCAAAATATCTTGAAGTCAATACCACCCCTCTTTTTTTTCAATACTTAGCAGGTCCCCTGAGCCACCTCTTAAGTGAAAGTTTTTAAAACTAAATTTGAATGCATCTCATATTTCTTGGTCAGACGTCCATTTCAGAGGGACAGTACAATGTGTGTGTGTGTGTGTGTGTGTGTGTATGTGTGTGTGTGTTTGTGTGTGTGTGTGTATATACTCCAAAATGATGGTAGGTTCATTCCCTATGTTAGGCACAAATTCGACTGTGAAATGCATCTCTTTATCCCAGTCAAATAGCAAGAAGGCAGAAAATACTTGTGCTGATTCTGTGGATGCTATAATTGTGAATTGTTTTACTGAATGTGAAGTTACGTTTGAGGGTGTCTCTGCTTTGAGTTGAATCTTTAGGTTACCTGTAAAAGCAGGTGTTTTTAACTAAAATCCTCACTATATCCAGCCCCAGATAGGTTTCTTGGTTGATGCATGTGATAGGAGTAATATTTTATCCCTCTGTGTCCATAGACTATACAAGTATGATTTCCTGTTTTCTGTCTCAAAACATCCCTACCAAAGATTCAGCAAGGCTGGCTTGTTTCCAAAAAGCCTCCTCTGTGAGAATTAAAAGAAAATGTTTGGAACACTTTATAATAAAAGCAAACAAAATACAGCAGAAATAATTTTTGATCTCAGCAAGAACTGAAAATGAAAATAAATAAAGACCAAATGCTGCTTACTGAAATTTCTCAGCAGTGTTCACAGAGCAGAAAATAAAATAATTTTGTTGGTTTTTTATTATCATTCTTGAAAGCACAACACAAAGCAATGCTGATATTGTACAGGTCCATCTGCCAGCTGGAGAAGAAGAAAAGAAAAAGCAATTAAGAGCATTATAAATTTGGTTTGTTGCTCTGGGCTGGAAAGATCCAGTTAAGCATTCTGTGATTCTGAACAGAGAAGGACAGGAGACAAGCCAAGAGAGAATTTCTCTTGATATTATCACTTGACCTGTTTCCAGTGCCTTGCACATCTCTCCCAGCCAAGGATGTATCTGTAGCCAAATCACCTCTGGCTCTCAAAGCTAAAATCTGAGAGTCCATGTATAAATCCACACTCCTGAGGATGTGTGGGCTAGATACCAGCCTGGACAATACTCTTCCAGTCTCACCCTGTGAAAGAGCACCATTCTGCACTTTGTCTGAGCACCTCACTGAAGACACCCAGCCCTGATTTCTAGAGCATGGAGCTAGGTGACAATTTCAACTTATCCTAGTCCTTCTACCATCACCTCCTTGAAACAAATTTGCTTGATGTGTGAAACCAAGGAGTAAAACTCCTGCTCTATATAGGCAGTGAGAAATCCATACCTCTTCCAGGAATAAGGTTCAGGATTAATTGTCTTGCAAATAGTCTTGTATGTTTTGTCTGTTTGTCGAAGGTCAATTAACCAGCCCTGGCTTTTTGTCTGGGGACAACACAGCCAAAGAATTGCCTTCACTGCACCTTTTGCACTCTGGTTTTGATAGTCTCTGCCTCCTTTCTTGGTGATCCCACACAAGATTTTGCACAGGATTCTACTGGTATGCATGTAAAACAGCAATGGGAAATGAATCTATGAGAAATGAATCTAGACCACATTACTCCTAAGTAAGTGCATCTGGCAGCTGGTGTAGGTCCAGCCAGACACAGCTCCCTTGAAACCAAACCTTATCTTTATGTGTCACTGTAATCTGGAGGAAATTAGCACAAGAGAGCTCTAAAGTTATATCTGCTTTACAGCATCTGTCCTTGCAAACTGATGATGTAGAATAATCCATTTCCCTGGGTCTCTTTCTGGTTCCACTGTTCCCAGAGCTACTGTGACATAGTGCCCTACATGAGTCTGTGAAGCACAGCCCATAAACCTGCTACCACTGCCTGAAAACCATTGCTTTGCCATGTGCAGGTCACCCTGAGCCTGCACTAATTGTACTGAACTGCAGTTATTTTTGTAGGCAGCATGACTCATTTTTCCATCCCCTTCATGTCTCACACCTGCTTGGTGTGCAGCCAGAGGCTCTCACACAGACAGCTGCCCTGTGCCAGGGAGTGGATCTGCCACATCTGCCAAGCTACCAGCAGGCACAATTGTGCCATTGGTGGGTCACAGCTTTGGGCAGGAGCAAGGCAGTCATCTGTTTGTATTAAGTAGCTCTGGTGGCTGTAATAATGTCAGGCCACTGTAGGCTTGGTGGTGCTTCACAGTTGGACTCTGGGATCTACCCTGGGCTGGCTTAGTTGTTCTTGTTTTCATGCTCATCTACAGAGGGGCCAACAAGAAGTTCACACTGGCCAACAGTGGTGGCCACAGCACAGTAACCTGGCAACCTCCACTGGAATCAGCCACCCAAATCAGCAATAGCTTGGAGAATGCCATGTGCTGAGAACCGAGGATCAGCCTGCTAGCACTCAGCTGAGCAGGTGCAGGCTTCAAGACGGATATTGCTGCAATCTGATGTGAAATTTGTGCCAGATTATCTCCATTCATTAAGTGAGAGAATAGAATAAATGGCCATTTTAATAAGGGTGGAATTAAACTTGAACACAGAAAAAAATCAAACTGGTTGTCTAAATAGAATAAATCTTCTATAGTGTTCCCAGTGGTTTATAAATCATCCCCAGCTAGTTCATGTTTGTGTGGAAGCTTTTTGTGAAAAGCTGATCTTATCTTACTGCAAGCATTTAGCTCCTGTTTTGTGGGGAAAAAATGTTTGGTTCCATTTGTACAATGAGGTTAGAAATACAATTTTGTGGCAAAATGGTGGGATCCTTGAAACAGAGCAGTAATAAAGAAACCTCAGAGAGAGAAGGTGGAAACAAGTTATTAGCTCTCCAATAAAGGATCATTTGGCTCTGGAAATGTTGATTTGCTCTCTTATTTTCTATGGCACTGGGGAAACCAGAATTGTTTTTTAAATATAATGATACAAATTGGAAATAAATTTCAAAGGTAAACTTAGAGGTAGATATTTAAAGAGTAATGTTGTACCTTTGAATTGGTAAGTTTAATTAAGAGACAGGTGTATCCATAAGTGCTGTAAAAGAGCAAAACCAGGGTAAGCAAGCACTCATAGTGCCTCTCAAATTTGGTTTGTTCCTGTTATTACAAATGGACCAGCCTTCCTCATAAGAGGCTTGTTCTTACTTTCTCCTTTATTGGGCTGCTTATTTTCTGAGAGATTGGGAAAATCTTTGTCAACCCTACAGGCACTTTGAATGATGCAAACAGAATTTTGGAAGGATTTTATTTCATTGTCTCTTTTGTAATTTTGCCTATTCATTTAGCTTGCAATTTAAAACCTGTTTAAATGCACCATTAAACATTTTTGTTTACTTCTAGGATAGAAGCCACTTTCTCATTTAGCAAATTAATGAACTGAGGCACAAAGTGTGTAGCTGAGACAGGTGATGCACCTACTAAGCACAGAGTAAACTGTAGTACTAGTTCCTGAGACAGAAAGGACAGAAAGGACATAACCTATGGCTCATGCTGTTTTCAGGGACTGAGAATCACATGAAAAATGGGTCACTAGAAGAGGTGGGAATGATCTCAGGAGCTTAGGAGTAGGGTTTGGATCTGAAAGCAGCTGAAGAGAATGCAAATGTTCTGCTGGCCTGAGTGGGTTGCTTGAGGTCCTCACAATTTCATCCATTTCAGCAGAACATAATTTAATAGTTTCTAGTGGAGTTATTTGAATGGAAATAAAAGGCAGCCCTTACAGCACAAAACCCTAAAATAATTTTTATAAATTAATGCTTCAGCCAGTTCAGTATCCAGTCTTGAGTAATATTTCACTCATAACTAAACAAGATTGTATTTCTGAAATATTATTTGTGTGGAAAAATATATAATATTTAGAACAATGTAAGAAAATTGTGCTAACTGATGCAAAGATGTACTTTGACCCTGAGATTGTGAAAATACTGCTCCTTATATTATATTATTAATCCCCAATAAATGTAGGTTTAAAATGGAGTGCTGATTGTCTCATGGAATTTAGCAGAATGAAGAAGCACAAAAAACCAGTTTTGTTGTCTTCCATTTTAAAGTTCCATTGGTTATTTGAGAATTTAGTGTTTGGACAGATTGTTAGGATGCATTGCTTCAGCAACCTCAGTGCTTTGATTTTTGCAGTAAATTATATTCCAAGAATGCCTCTATTTTGCCTAAATTTGCTAATATTTAAAATTCATTACATTCAAAATGGTCTCTCATTTGAGCAAGAGAACAATAATTTTATAGCAAATGAAAATCAGTTATTGAACATGAGACATTAAAATCTAAGAATGTATTTATTGTATTTGTATGTAACCAACTCAACTACTTTCAAAAAAATGTGAATATTGTGAGTAGCTTTTTGTTGTTCCTGTTTTTCATCTCGAATGATTATTTCAAACATCAGCTACTTATTTCCTTAATTCTTTTCCAAAATCCAATAACTGAAATAAAATTATGTTCCAAAACGGTAGCAGAAATCAATATCCAGATCTATGAGTAGATGCTCATTGACATAGACAATACCATTTTCATATTACCATGATGTTGGTCCAGATGCTCACATGTCAGTTGTAGGCATTGGGGAGGTGGGTTGGGAAGCTCAAGCAGTTCAGGAGCACCAGTTTTTAGCAGGCTCTGGAATAGAGGACTGTTGATCCATGAGGTTATTTATGACCTATAACATCAGCTCCACTGCATAGTGTATATTCCTACCATGCACAAAATCCCATCCCCAGTCATTATTTGTAAATGATCTTTTGTACACATGGACTGTGTGGGCTTCATGAGGGATTTCTGAGGACTTAAAGGAACACAAAATCCAGTTTGCTGTTTTCTAGACATTCAATGTTTCTGAAGGAAGAGGAAATGTGATTTGAAACTCTGTTGTTCTGTTTATAGGTGACCTAATATCACAGGTTGGGTGTATACAAAATTTTATTAAGTTCCATGGCTGGTAAACCGCTCTTGGTCAGATCCGGGTGTATTAAAGTGCTTGGCTGCTTTAGGATGTGAATGTAAATGTCAAAACTCATTTTATGGGCTTCATTATTTCTGGAGTGAGGCTTCTCATACAGCTTATTAATGTACCTGATTTTTATTATCTTTTCCTCAATAAAAGCCTGTTTCTTAATAGGTATTTTGACACTGAGGTTTAATGGCATCTAAAAAGATGACAGAGCCGGGCACAGAAATTGCAAGTCATATGTATTAAATTGTTCAGTCATAAAAAGATCATTCCATCCTAAAAATGGAATCTCTGCTGTTCTTTTTCCATTTAGGTTTTAGTTTTTGCTCTGGTAGTTTGAACATAATACTCTGGATAAAATAATTTCCTTTTTCTTTTAGGCATGATTTTTTTTTCTGCTTGTCCAAAAAGTAGAATAGTGAAAGAGATAGCAGCTAGAGAATCCCAAGAACATTTATGTTTTTGAGCACTTATAAAACCTGTATCAATCAATTTGATAAAACAAAGTCTTCCTTCATGAATGCCCTTAATAATACATTACTCTATGGATAGCTATTCCTTTATTTGTACAAGCCACTCTGCCTTTGAAAATACACTAG
Source organism: Phylloscopus trochilus trochilus (assembly GCA_016584745.2). NCBI lineage: Eukaryota > Metazoa > Chordata > Aves > Passeriformes > Phylloscopidae > Phylloscopus > Phylloscopus trochilus. Next base: position 13,002,337 of record WQNJ02000062.1, read on the forward strand.
ATCATCATACTAGTATAAAATTTGAGTAGGTGGCCTTCCAATTCTGAAGGAAAACCAGGTCAAACTTCTTATCCTCAAGATTCTACTGGCTTCTATTCTTCTCTCCCTCATTGACTTGAGTCAGAAATTCAGAGAAGTTTTCTTCTGTGGATTTATATAGAATATTTTATCTTAAAATTTCTTTTCAAAATACTTTTCATTTGCAAAAAGTTCTCTACATTTTAAATGTATGGATGTATTTAAGCTGACATTAATTTTCATAACGAACATGAAAATGTAATATACATAGCCATCTCAAGCTCATTACTGTCTATTTAAAAAACATCCATAACCATATTGGTGCTAAAATAAATATTCTTTTTCCTAACAACCTGCATTACTTACAGACAGTGACATGCTCTTGCTTCAGGCAGAGGAAGCACCAATTTTTCCGATACCTGAAGCTTTTCATCCTGCAGGTGTGGTTGCAAAAGGATTGGGGATGTAGCCCCGTGGAGAACATAAATTTTTCCTCCTTGTACGGAGCAGTATAAACTTCATGCATGTGTTCTCTTCTTGGAAATGTCTGTCTGGTTAACACATGTTCTCGAGCTCTGAAGTGCCGCACTTCTGCAATATGTTCTCAGCATAACTCTGGATGAGTGCCTGTGTGAATGGAGGCGCTTGCAGTGAAGGAGTAATGTGATCTTCAGAACAGATTAATATGAATGGCAGCACTTTGGAAGCAGAGGTTGGACAGACTTGTGAGGGATTTTCATTCCATTTGCAGGAATTATTTGTAGTCATTACTCATTTTCCAGGGTGTTACACCACTTAATGTAAAAGCTTGTCTTTCTGCTAGAGGATGGGCTTGTGAGAGGATTTAGCCTTGTAGAGTAAGCAGCATGACTTGTTTTTCTCCCTGGTGGTTTTATGGTGGTCTCTAGGTTCTTATCACCTGGATATAGGAACATGGACTGGCCAATCAGCTTCTTTCCTTGCAAGGACAGATGTAGTTAGAGTAGTGAAGATCATCTTATTTGTGTTCAGACTGAGAATATTCTTTAGAAGTCCTGGAAAACTGCTGTGAAAAGGGATACAGAATCACAGAATCAACTGCTTTGGGATAGACTTCAGGTCCTCTTTGACCAACTTCTTGCTGCAAGCAGGGTCATCTGTGAGTTCAGGCTCAGAGCTTTACCCATGTGGGTCTTGAACTCTCCAAGGCTGAAGAAGCTCTCCAGGCAGTCTGGTCTCTTCACTGTCCTCAGTGACATTTCTTTTCCTATATCCAGCTAGAATCTATTCTTTCAATTTATGACTCCTGCCTCTCATTCTCCTACTGTGCATGATCATGAGGAGCCCATCTCAGTTCCTTGATAACCCTCCAGGTAGGCAAGGCCAGGCTGCTGTGAGACCTTCCTGAAGCTGTCCTTTACCCAGGCTGATCAAGCCCAGCTCCCTTCAGTTCTGCTCATAGGACAAATCCTCCAACCCCGACCAACTTGATGGCCTCCACTAGACTTTTCCAAGTTTGTCAACAGCTTTAGATCCCAGGCCAGGACTACTGCAGAAATAATTGCAGAAATGAGATCTTGAACTTGTGTTTGTCAGTTAAACATTTCTATACCAATTCTTTCTCCTGCTGTTCATTGAGCAAGAACCTGTCACCACTTTTAAGAAAGCAAAATCTATTATCACTCCATAAGATGCATTGCTTATAATAGTTATCCTCTTGGAATTTCATTAGACGCATTATGCTCATTTTTCCTACAGTGTCTTCTTTTCATCTTCTTTGCCAAACTCCACGGATAGCAGACGCTTTTCAGGATTAATGAATAGTGATAACATCATTAGTCACTATCTCAAGATCCAATAAACCTTTAAAGGAGTGATGTGAAAGTCAATAGGTAAATGAGAAAAGGCTTTTAAATTGCTTCCTGTCTCTAACAAGTCAATAAAGGCCCTCAGTGGGAGGGTGAGCATCTCTATGTCTCAGTGTAACAGCAGCCGAGGCTTCTCAGGATAAGACACAAGGACACATGAGAGACAGGAATGTTTCAAGCTGCTTCCAGACTGACCTGCAAAAGAGGTATCTTTTCAACTTAGGGTGGAAAACTGTGTGGAAAGGATAGTGCCTTCTCTGTCTTTATTTCTAATTGACATCTGAAAAATTATGTCTGAGCTCTACTTTTACCATCACCATTGAAGGAGGAGTTGCAGATGATACCAAACTGGGAGGAACAGTCGCTATACTGGAGTACAGGCCTGCTGGTCATAAAGACCTTGAACAGCTTTGTCTCCTTAAAAAATGGGGTAAATGAGATTGAAGAAGTGGGCAATGATGTGGAAGTTGAAGAGCTGGGCTGGCATAAGCAAAATACTTATTTCTCATTCCAGCCGTTTGCATCCCCACACCTTTGGCTATGGAGCTGTAAATTCTACACCAAGTAGGATTAAAACATAAGAGTAAAGTAAACTACCTTGAAGGCATATAGAAATATTTCTGCTTCTTTAGAAGCAAGGCAGGTTCCTCACACATATCCCTTTCTCCAGGGCTTTTCCTTGACAGTTTGAAGAAAAGCTCCATTATTCCATGCAGCTGAAAGTGGCCCTGTATCACACCCAGGGCTCTCTCCTTGCAGGAAAAAGCTGCCTTTTAATTTCTGATTGTGTCTAAAGTGAAGAAAGTTCATTCTTGACAGTCCTTTTTATTTTTTCACAGAAGACTAAATTATCAGGTCAGCTTCTTAGGACATTTTCCCTCCCTTCTTCTGCCCTAGGCAATTTGGTTGTATGTAACTACACATCGGGAAAGCTAGGGCATCCCTGAAGTCCAGCCTGAAAGTTAATTTGTGTCAATGCTTTAGGAACCAGAGCTGAATGCGGGGTTAATCCCCTGCACAGAGCAGAGCTCTCCTGCTGCCAGTCAGCAGGCTGGATTTGGCTAGGATGAGTCTTCTGGGTATGTGATTTTGCTTAGGGAAGGGAGATAAAAGGTTTTTATAGCAGTTTGTGCAGCCACCACCTTTGCTTGTGCATGTGCAGGCACCAGCATGAGACACCATGTCCATCTCAGGGCAGGGAGAGGAGAGCTTGGATCTCCCTTCCACCACCAGGACAGTCAGAAACCAAAGCACTTTCAACACTCATTTGTGAAAATCCAGACATGCCATCTCTTGGTATCCACTTTTCTTCAAGGGAAAGCAATAATGCTTATACCTACCTCTTATTTAGCATTACATCCATGAACTTCAGAGAATTTGGCATTGACATATTTTTTATAAACAATTAAATAAATGTGCAGATGTTCCTCTACATTTATTTCACAAATCTTTAAAACAACTAACTCTTTTCTTACTTACTTAACTTCAAGATCAGGAACCAGGAGTCAGTTGTTATCTCACAGAGGTTTCAAAGAAGAGGTATTCACTGTAGTGATTTATAATGCCATCCCTGACCTTGGATTACTTGGTAGCAATTAAACCATGTGTTTAAGTTCCTGGACTATTAGGAAGCACTTTAGAATGGAAGAATGCTTTTTCATCATGTCCTCTACAAAATTATTCTAATACAGTGGGTTTATTTCATTGCAATTATTGGTGTTTTCAGTTTCATTGAGACTTTTTCTGTAGGACTCACTAACAAGAATTACCAACTGGAAATTAAAGAGACAGGATATATAGCCATAAATTTTCATGTAATATCCTTCTGTTCTGGATTTTTTTCAAATTAAGTGAGTCAGGTCTGCACAGGTTGTGGAAGACATAACAGAATGGCAATTTCATTCTGAGGTAAGTGGGTAAATAAGGATATAGAAATAGATTGAAGCTCATTAAGGAGTTGACTTCATAGCTTCATAGTTGTCAACCTCTGGATTGTAAATGCGTGACACTCTGCCTATAAACATTTTCAGCACCATACAGAAAGTAACTAGTAATAGAAAAACATTTTGGACGTAAATTCAAAGGATAAATTCATATATCTATATATATTAGTTATAGATATACTCGATGGTAAATGCAATTATTAAAAGATTCTTCTGTTACAACTGTAGCAAACTTTTCTGAAAGCACTCTAAAAATATTTTTCACCAATCCTGCAAGACTGACTGTATTTATACATATATATGTGTATATACAAACATACACACATACATGCATGCATGCACCATCACTACTCATGCTCACTTTGTTGTTAGCAAATGAATGACAGTGCTAAAAGTACTAAAAGGACTTTCATCATCCTGAATTAAAGTTGCTCAAAGGAAATTGGAAAATGGAGCTTTGTGAGAAGACAGAACGGAATAAAAAATGTAAAAGGTCTCTCACCCCCTTCCCTTTTGCCTCTCTATTCTGTAGTGTCTCTTTCTATACTGCTTTTCATTCTTCTGCTCTCTATTGCCCTTCTGAATTCTGTGCTACTCCCACCTATTCTCATCCTCTGCTTTCATAATAACTAGCAGTACGTCCTTTCATGTTCCCGTCAAGTCTGGACAAGTAGCAAATGCTCTCTCTCATGCACACTGACTTTGCTTGTTGTTCTTAGCTGAAAAGGTGCAACTGTGCTGGCTTTTCAAGACGTTTGTTTCAGATGGGATTTTTCAGGGTGATGAATCAGACTCATTTTGTTCTCCAGTCACTGCACTGCAGCTTTGATGTTTCTGTTCTTCCCAGTAACACATCAATGACGATATCTTTTCTGCAATATAACACCATAGCAGGCAGTCTGATGGAGGGATAAGTTCATGACATGACTACCACCAAGTGTTAATGCTATTTTGACAGCAGTAAAATCTGTGTCTGTCACTCCATCTGTAATAAACAGGAGATGATGTCACACCATTTCTATGCAGGGCCACAGTGCGGACTAAAGAACATGATGCTAAACTTATGTGTGGCACTAAACATCATGGAGCTACACCACTACTTGAGTTTCATCTGATTCATCTTATAAAAAAATGAGCATGCAGTAGTTGAGTAAATGTTTGCAAATATTTTGCCACTGAATTTAAATCACAGATTTATTGCAATAATAAGCATGAGAGTGCATCTTGATAGTTTGTTAATTGAGTTGTGTAGGTGGTTAGCCTTTTATTTTTATTCAGATGATTCTTTATGTGAAATCACATGATTTAGTTAGTTAGTCTGTAGTAAGAATACTGACCATGGTCATCAGCTATCCCAAGTGATCTTCACTCCTTTGGAAATCCTAGGACAATAACATCAGAGTTATTACATAGAGTTTTGTTTGTTCAAATTGAATATGCATGAGAAGCTGTCTAGAGAAATCTGGGCAAGACAACACTTATGTTAAAATGCTGTGAAATTCATGGAGTTAGAAGCAGTCTTTAAGTATTATAACAGAGCAAAATTTGGTACTGACGTGGTTTATGAAAATGCCACTCTAACATTCCACTATAAATATTAAAACCTGGAAGGTAAATATCCTTGCAAAATAAGAAAAAAGTTAATTGGCTTGGTCTAGCCTCATCAGCTGGAAAACATTAACCACACTGTTCCCAGGCATTGTTGAAAGACTCTTGAATTTACATTTCCAGAATACGAGATGGCAGCACAGTTTATAGTGCTGTCTCCATTTACATGAGGGATCAGGGACTTGGAGAGGAAGGCTTTTCAGGGTAGGAGAACAGAAAGAGGAGCTGTGCAGAGCAGTGGTTGCTCTGTCAGTGTTATGGGCTGCAGGAGTCAAGGCTGCAGGAGCTGGCAGAGTGTCTCTTGCATTTTGGAGAACAGTCACCATTCTGCTCCCATGGCTGTTTCTGATCCAGTGCCAGAACACATGGCCCACTGCTAATTTTTATCTCATTTTCTACTGACACAACTGGCAAAAGTCCTCTTTTGATCTCTAAGGTCAGAAACAGATGTTGGGTAATTTAGCTTCATGATTTGAGGACAGTATTCGGTAATGCTAGGTATGTAGTTGAGCTCGAAGTTAAAGGTCTTTTCCAGCCTGAATAATTCCATGTTTTACATGTAGGGATCCAGCATCCAGACTTAGGCACCCTCTGATCTAACAGGGGAGCCTGAAAGTCATCCCATCATGCTTGTGTCTTAGACTGTGGGACCATCCTTAATACCATGTGATTAAGGTATCTTTATTCGTATCAGATGGATTTTTTTTCTAATCAAGCAGCATGGGAGAAACTCATTCTATGATTCTTTCGTAGCAGAAAACTATTCAGCTGCATAGAGTTTTTTGTAAAACAAAACCATTCTCTTTGCTTTTCTTCAGCAAAGTGCTCTGTATCTCACCATATGATTACAAACTCAGGAAGCAGACAGCAGAAGTGAAGGTTCAGGTCAGCATTAAGACCCTGTGCATTCTCAGACCCCTCTGGAGTCAGTTGAGACCAACTCAAAGCTGAGCACAGCAGGCAGCTGAAGTTCCAGGAACCATGTTCAAGTAGCCATGAGGGCTGGGATTCATTTGCCCAAACACAGACATCTATTATCAGTGCAGGTGCTGTGAAGCACCTTTCTTGGCCTCTTGAAGGCACTTCAGAAAGGCTCATGTGTTCACTAGATGTATTTGCCATCCCTTGCAGGTGTCTCAGACAGCTCACCCTCTCTGGATGTGCTCCTGGACAACCTGCTTCGACTGGCTCTTCTTGAGCAGAGGGATTGAACTGGGGGGTTTCAAAGGATTTCTTCCAACCAAAATGTTTCTGTGGTGTCAGCTGGAAACAAATTCCAGTGCATTTGGGCACCTGAAAGTTCTGCTCTGCTGAACTTTCACTGACAGTGATTCAGCTTGATTCATTTGAGGATGTTCAGGAGTTTCATACCCCATGAGATGCTCTTCACCTCTCTGGGAAAGAACAGCACTTAATAGGAAATAAGCATCATTTCATGCCAGGCCAGGAGGGACACCTTCACCATCTCAGGTACACTGGGTACTAACATCTGAGTAACTGAATTCTCAGTAGTCACATTTTTTGAAATATTATGTAGCCAAGAGTCCAGGTGGCAAAATCTGCCCATCCAAAATTCATTCCTTCCATGGTAAGATAATTCCTTGCTATGATATTGTGCATCTCCTTAGACTATGCTATACTTAGCACTTCATGCTTTTGTCTGTTACATTAACAAGCCCTCAGCTACCTGGAACTTCTGTGCTATGATGGTATTTGATTATCTCTAAACCTTTTCTTGGGCAAATTAGGAAAAAAAAAATAAAAAACAAAACTTTTTTTTTTTAAGGCAGATCTTTCAGATTGCAGCTTTTCATTCCTGCAACCTTTAACACGAAAGTTTTTTGAGTCATTAAATACTAAAGTGTTGGAAGATCCCCTGAATGCCAGAGGACATGGCTTACTGTGGTGGTGTCTTTTGTCACTTGATCAGAACAAGGCAGATGAGCCAGCAGTTGAATTCTGGTGGTCTTTCACTGGAATAAGCATTGCTTCCCATTAAATTGTAGCAATGGTACAGTCTGAACAGGAGAGAAAGCACTGAAATCAAAATAACTACAAAAAAAGCTGTTTTCACTTTATTCTCTGTTTATAAATTAAACAATACATGCATCCCAAATGTCCATCACTGACTGTTCAGTAGGAAAAAAATCTCAATTTTCTGTACAAAACATTTTCTTACTTTCTTAGTGATAGTGCAGCACAGGGAAATGCCCCAATGCTCTTCTGCCCTGAGCAGAAGAGAAGCTGCAGCACTGGGTTGAAAATGAGGGTCCTTGGGTAAAACCTCACTGTAAGGCACATTTCCAATCCTGCAGACCAATGCCAAGATCCTTGCCTTCCCACTGCAGCTGGAAGTGGCTGCTCCTCATCACAGGACTGATGTAGAGAAGATCCTTTGTGTTTTGTTGCATCCTGTGTCTTGGATTGATGTAGCAGTGAATTAAGTTGAAATCTGAGATTTTAGATTAGTTTGTTGTACTCCACTTCTAATTGTAGCCTACCCAAGAATGAGTGGTGTTGAACTGCACCATAATATTTTTGCCTTGCTGCTCAAAATTAAATTTTTCAGTCTCCAAAATGTACAAATTTGGATGAGAAAGCTCAGCCCAGAAGGGAGTGTACCAGCAAATTTTTTCCCTGTCCTACATCTGTGTCATCGCTATTATCTCATTTACCCTGGAACAGTAAGAAATGTAAAGGAATCCAGTTATCTTACTTTATTTCCCTTGGTGGATGTCACAGAACATCTCGTGACCCATTGAGCATCTCAAAGCAATGTGGGGATTTCAGTAAACAGCCAGTGTACTTACAAGTGGTTGCAACTTTTTTAGTCATATTGAACAAGGCTTTTTATTTTTTCCTCTAAAAATCCTGATGATAGGAGCCATGAGCTTCTCAGGGTGGCATAGGTTATCGTGTGACAGCTCAGGCAGCAAAGCCAAGTGCCACTGCCACTGCACTGACACCTGCGAGTCTCGGTCAGGGACCCCAACGTTATCACACTGGGGCTGTCTACAACCCTGTGATTAAAAAAGGGCTCCCCTCCAAAAAATCCTTTGGGATCCCTAAGGTTTAGCTGAGGGAAAAATTCTTAGTCCCCTAGGCTGCTCTACTTACCTCTTATAATATCTCTTGTACATTGAGCCTCATGGAATTTTGGGCAATAGTGTTTTCTGTATGGGGAGTAGGAAGGGACAGACCTCTTCTGAGGGAATATCAGACACAACCATCCTTTGCTGCCTACCTGCTCACTGCCAACCAATGCTTAGAGGGCAGTCAGATGAGTGGAGGGAAGAAGAGAGCCTTGGATGCCTCTCCTGACCACTCTTGAGTGGCTGAGCCAAGTTCTGCTCTGAGCCAAGCCTGCATGCACCCTCCCCAGTCAGCCCTCAGATGCTCATTGAAGATGTTTATAGCTTCTTTACACCTCTTCCCCAACTCAGAAGCATTGTGCAGTCACTTTGTGCAGATGAGTTTCATCAGATATGGGAGAATTCACATTAAAGCATCTTTGAGATGCTCAGGTCTCATTTGAACAGCTGTGACAGTAAGAGCCCCAACATGAGGAGGACAATAACAACTCCAGTGTGCAAGGATGAAGTCCAGCTGGCAGCTGAGGTTCACTCCTCCAGCCAAGGCAGTACAAAGGTGCCCTATGTGAGTCACAGCAGGGATGATGTTGTACGGCAGCAATTAATTTGTTTCTAAGGCAAACGAGCCTAAATGGTAAAGGCTTCTGCGAATGGAATTTACTGATCCAATGTAAATAAGGAACTGGCAAACAATAACCACTCCAGCCTGAAAGCCCAGCCAGCAATTGGTTGACATTTGGGCTGCAGAGAGTTTGCAGATTCCCCACGAGTTGGAGAGGAGCTGTGTTTTGCAGCAACAATTGATTTATTACTGTGACAACGAGTAGAAATAGAAGGACCTGCTGGCAGACAAGGGTGTGATTTGTTCCTTTGCAAACAAGCAAGTGGTGTCCAGCTGGCCAGTGGCCATTGGCAAGCAAAAACCCAGGGAAGGATGCAGGGCTTATCTCCTCTTTGCTTGAGTTTTGCCTGCTAAACAGTGACAGAATTAGGGTGTCTTTATGTTTGTTTTTTTTTTTTTTTTTATTGTACAAAAACCAGACTTGTAATTAGTAATGTTTCTACAAAATGAGTAATTAAGGGGGAGGCAAAGGTCAGGCTGTCTTCTAGATATTTCACTTCTCAAGCAGTAGGATGACACTTTATCTGCTATTCATGAGCAGAAAATAATTCTCATTTGTATTGCAGCAGCCCCTGTAAGGACCAATCAAGGTCCCATTGTGCTGATGCCTGATTGGTGGCCGTGAGCAGAAAATTGCTGGTGCCTGCTTGGATGCAGTTCAGAAACATCCAATTTCTTGCCATGTAAGGTTTAACACGAGCACATTCTGATCAGCAAAGCACGTAAGTGCACGTTTAAAGCAATCTCTTTCCAGCCAAATGCTTCAGTTTTTCAGTCCTCTCAAAGAGAGGGGAATTTAAATGTGTGCAGAAATGTTCAGCTAGGGCTGAGCATTCAGACAGGGCTGCTGCATCTGGGCCTCACATCTTCTGAGTGTTCCATGTATAAAAGAGAGTTTTCTTCTGATGCAGGGTGCAGGGTTTGGGGGATGAGGGGTAATATGTCCAAATAGAGCTTCAAGCCAGTTTATTTTCTCTCCTGGGCAAGTTCTAAGCCTGCCCCACCGAACTGACACCATTCAGAGAGCTGCAGTTAGTGGGACCACACGGGACATTTGACAAATGCATCAGGGGTGAGAGCACCAAGACAGATAAATTATTTCCATTTTCTGAAACAAAACATCAAAGTGTAATAGACTGAAATTAAGGTATGAAAAATGAGGGTGAATGAAAATAAAAACATGCCAGTGAGAAGAGATGTGTGATTATGGAGTAATCTTGATGGAACAAGGGAAGAAACCAAAATGGCATGCAGCATTTCATGATGGTTAATCTGGTATGCACTAAGTCAGAAGGGTTAATTCTTTACTGGTTGACAAAGGACAAGCTGAGACTTCAGAGATATGAGTTGGTAAAATCAATAAGACAATGAGTACATTATATATGTGAATATGGAAAAGGACATTTGTGGTGTATCATTTTTGCTGCAAAAGTTATAATAAGAAAAAATCAACAGAGACAAATAGCTAGCTACAAGTACTTCATATTCTGGATGTTGTGTAAAATAGCCATTATTTACTATGCTAGTAAGCCTGGAAAACATTGACTTTGTAAAGCTGATAACAGTAATGCAGTGGAAACATTGTCTAGGATCAGTGGAGTGCATCATACTGATAAAGAATTTCCCTGTAATGCTCTTATAGTAATTGAAGCTACTGTTTCTTGCACAGTGGAACAGTCTTAGGCTGGCAGAAGGTTTACTAAAACTTCCCTTTGCCATACCAAGCAATCTGCTGCCTTCATCCAGTGGCTGCTCACCTGACTTTCCACAGCTTTGAGAGCCCTAACACAGAACCTGTGAGCTCTAGCACAGACACTAAAGAATATAGATAATTTCCATTTTTATGACATTTCACTGTTGTGGAGTATACACATTACTTCCTTATACAATAAGGAATCAGAGCATGTTGTACTTAAAACTCAAAGCACTGGGGTCAGCATTTATGTGTATTATTATCAATTAAATCAGTAAAGTGATGGACTGAAAATAAGAGAATTTTTGTAGGAATATACAGCATAACATTCAGTCTTTCTTTCCATTTTGAGATTTTATTTTTTAAAAAACTTGTCTACTTAGAATACCCTAAAGATTTCCCTTCCTTTCTGCTTCTACTATATATCTTTAATTGACCAGGAGGATGTAGCAGTACTTTACAGTCAGCATGTTAGAAAGATATTCAAGATTACCTTTACATGGGAAGACAAAATGCAACTTTAAAATACTGGCAGCTTTCTCACCTACATATGAAAGCAACAAGAAAAGAAATTATTAAATGACACAGCTTCTCCTGGAGCTCTCAGACCTTTCCATCATTTTTATTTTCCTCTTAGCAATTTACACAAGCTTGTACATTAGCCTGTACACTTGGCTCCATTATTCCCTATAAAATTCCTAAGGCAGGCAAAGCTCCCACTGAATTCAAGCCTAATACGCTTCCTTGCAGGAAGAGAAACCAATTTTGGTTTTAGTGAGATATCTACAGCTGAAGCAAGTGTATTTAAGATACATTGTCCTGAGCTGACTTTCACACTAGTGTTATGTTCCTGCAACTGCCAAGTTTGGCTTACACCAGGCAGTTCAGAACTTATTACCCATGTCTTTAAGGACCCTCTGTCTCAAGGGAAAGTGGCTTGTGAATGTTGGTGTGGAAGGAAACACTGATATTTCCAAACAGGCTAGGAAAAAATAGATGAATGGAGAGTGAGCCAGTTCCTCAAAAACCTGGGTGGTTAATAGGTGCCTCCTCCTGTGCATGTGCCCAGTAATTGTTCTACCTGTGCAAGTAAGGAATTGTAAGGTTTTTTGGTGGATATAAGGCTGAGGGCTGCATTGAAAGGGGGGAGTGAGGAAGTAATTCTGCCTAGTATAATTCACAAGGGACTCTGTTCTATTTGTTTGAGCATATCTGGCAATGCAGATGTGGCTGGAAGAAGGTTGTGATTGTTTTTGGTTTTGTTTTGGTTTGGTTTTTTTTTCACAGAATCACAGAATATTCTGAGTTGGAAGGGACCTACAAGGATCATCAATCCCAACTATTAAGTGAAAGGCCCATATGGGGATCAAACCCCATTGACATTATTAGCACCCTGCTCTAACCAACTGAGTTAATCTCAGTGGATTTGTGTCTTCTAGTAACAATAGAAATCGTTAATTTCTATTCCTTAACCTCTACTTTTTATGGATATTTGAATGCTCCTGTTTCAACAGGACTCTTTGTGACTCTTTTATCTAGTCTCAGGTGAGCATTTTGTGTAGATATGTGAAAATTCCATATATAGAGAATACTTGAGACTGAAAAAAATCTTGGTTTCTCCTAAAGAAACCAAACATTTTTATCAGCTACATTCAAATAGTACTTTAGGCAAAAAGAAATCTGCCCAAAGGGTTACTGAAACAGCATCACTGTCAGCTTCAACTGCAAAAAGTGATGAGTACCCTTAGTACAGCAAGGGACAGATGGGCCATGATGCCTGGTCCTCAGCCCTCCTTCTCTTTGATAGGAGCTGCCTCTGCCTCCACAGGTTTACATTCCCCTGGACCCACGCACAGACCAGAGAGACCATTTCAACTAACCTTGTTAGGTTAACACACCTGCAGGACTGAGAGGCCCTCCCACATGCATGACAGCAGAAAACAGGGATGTTCTACTATTTCCCCTCATTTTGTTGGGTTTTTTTAAAGTGTCTTCAAATAATATGTACATGTCAGTCTGGCAATAAAGGCCCAGCTGCTCATGGGGCTCTGCCTGAACCTGGGCCTATCTCCAAACTGAAGGTGGCTGTGACATGCCAGCCACAGTGTGGTGTGGGCTGATGTGTTAAACACCTATCACTTCCCTAAGACTAATGTCGTGGGTCACTAAATATTCCAGCTGTTTCCCACATTTCTAGAAGCAATTTCCACTCTGTTAAGTTCTATTGTTTATGGTGTCCAGGCAGCTAGAAAGAGGCTTCATTTTATCTACACTTTAGCAATCATCACCAATCTACCATTGGGTGTGTTATCAAATTAAGGCTATTGAATCAGATTCTGCTGGCAGCTATTTGATGTCAAACCTGGATTAATCCTGAATTTACAGCTGTGATTGATATTCAGGAGCTAAAAGTTTTTCACTTCAAGTTTTAACTCTATATTACAGGCTGTTTTAAAGGTTCAAAGTTTTCTAGAAATAGCCAGGGCTGGGTGCTAGGGCAGGTGTCCCACAGGATAACTTCTTCAGAGGACAGTTTGATCTGCTCACTGTGCTCTGAAATTGCCTGCATGGTGAATTGAGGAACTTGTGCATGAGAAAGGATATCAGCTAAAATTATAGTACCTCAGGTATTTTCTCCATAATTCTGGTCAATGGGCTTTCCAAAGAAGAGTATTGCATTTTTTCCCTGCATTCCCAATTTCCTATGGAAACATTGACCCCTTTCCTTCACACACCTGTGGGTCCAAAGTAGAGTTCTTGTGCAGCAGGAGTAAGGAGAGATCCAGGTGGTTTATTCAGATTTTTCTGCACTTGGATGTATTCTGGCTATTCCAGTCCTGGTTCTTAGGTGAAGGGTATTAAACACTATGGACAGGGCTCCCCTGAGAGACAGTTGTGCTACAGAGTTTCCCATGTGTCTGAAGATGCTCTCAGTTGGAATGCTTTGCATTAATTAATTTAATTGCATAGACTCAGCCAAAGTGCCCCCAAAGTGCTTGGGAAGAGCTGGATATGGGGAAAGCACTGCTGGGCTGAGTGGTGCAGCATGTGCCCACTTCATCCAGAGCACAGAAATGAGACCTGCAACAAGCATGATGCAGTTTCCCCTTTGGAAAGACTTCAGAGCTTGTCCCAGCTTTGGACTTGAGAAAGTCCTGTGTCAAAGAGTGGGGATGCCAGAGCCTTTGGATTGTGCTGCTTACTCTCTGAGAAAGGGCTGCTCTAACCCTTCCCTCCCACCTCCAAGGCTGCCTACCTTGTAATAAAGGAAAGTCAGCTCTGCTGGGTTGTGTAGAATAATAAAACCATAGAAAACAAACAACCCCTAGATCACTCCACTCTTTAAGGGGCAGAGCCTTCTGTCCAGCCCTGATTTCAAAGCCAGTGGTTTATGGTAGTTTTGTGATCTGCAAGAGATGTCTCCCCAGGGACCCAGAAAGCCTTGTTCTGCACCATCAGGCTTATGTGTTCAAGACCCCCTGCTCCTTTTCAGTCTCACCATGTGCTGCCAGCCTGCCCTGTCCTTCTGCCACCACCACCAAACCTGCAGGGTTTCCACACCATGAGCAAGGCAAATAGGCAGGAATCCATCCTGCCCACACACAGCCTTTTAAGAACACATAACTTATAGCAACAAACCCAACAAATAAGGTCCCTAGTGCAGCAAGACACACTGAGACCTGTCTGAGCTAGACCAGCACCAAGGTTGTCTCAAAGCTCTTTCTACACTGACAGAGCGTAGGCAGAGCTCAGTGCTCAAAGGCATAACTCATTGGAGAAATTAGCCCATAAACTTATTTCTGAAAAAAGAGGCTTATTTTTTATTTAATGTCACATTAAATAAATCACAAAGCACAGCAGTAAGGATTTAGCACTTGCATTGCTAAACCATATTACTTAGTATTAACACAGTGCTTTCCTCATTCAGGAAAATGCTTTTGCTAACTTAATTCCCTCTCAGCTACTGTCTGCATGTCACAAGGGAAGTCAGGAGCATTTAATATCCCTGCTGATAGATAAGGCTGGACTCACACAGTCTTGTTAGTTTCCCTCTTCTCTCACCCTCAGCACCTCAGCCGAGTCAATACTCGCTGGTTTGCAGCCCGTACTTGTACCCTGGAAGTCTTAAGCAGTGCAAGGGACATGATCCTGTCCCTTAGGAGAGAGCCAGCTATGGTCCTGGCCAGGCAGCCAGGGAGAGGAGCTGAGGCTGTTGGCAAGCAAGGGACAGGTCTTAGCAGATGAGACAGAGTGAGAGAGAAGTTCTGGAGTCTAAGAGCTGGGATGTGGAGAGGAGGATGGGGGTGAAGGGCTGAGGAGGTACTTAGAGTGGCTGGTGGTCTTAGGCAGGAGGGAATTTGGGACAAAGGCTGGTGGAAGGATTCAGAAGGGTACAGAAATGTTTAGACCTTTGAATTATCTTACTTATTGGAGGTATGTAAAGAAGGAGATGGTAACAGTTTGGGGAAAAGGACATTAGGTCAGGCACAGGGTTGGGGCATGGGGATACCAAGTAGGTGTATGGAGATGAGCTATTTGAGGTGTGAGGGGTAATGTCAGGAAAGGCCTTCAACCTGAGGAAGCAGGGGCTGATTTCCATGCTAGGAGAGTTTCAGGGTGGGTGGTGTTCCTCAGGAGTAGCTGCCCTTCACTGCACACCTGCCCAGCCCCTACCTGCCACCACTGCTCCCCTCTCCCACCAGGACAGGGTGCTCCCCACCAGCAGACACATACCACACTGCCAGGGAACAGGGACACACAAGGTTCCAGAAAAGAGCACAGAGCCCACCCCTCAGCTCTGTGCCACTCCAGTCACTGCTTCTGTGGGGTGGATGCCACAGCTTGCCCACATCCCAGGAAAAAAGTCCCAAAGATCTGCAGGGGGATCTTGGCCATGAGGTGCCATGGAATAGGTCATGGCTCATGTTGCTGCATTTCACCTGGGCAAGGGGCTGCTCAGCACAAAAGGGAAAAAACAAAGACAGCTACTCTAGCCCTTTAAACATTTGGGATCCTACTTCTAATGTATGTAAATAAATCTGTGTGCCACTGCTGCCCTTCCCTCCAAGCTGACATAACTCCAAGTTTCAATGGATTTCTCTGGTGCACACCAGACCTGTTGCACACACAGTTTTACACCAACCAAATTTAGACTTATGCTTTTGGAAAGGATAGTACCTACACACTGGTGTTGATAATTACTGTATTAATTAATGAAGAAGATAATGATTAGTGCCTACGACTTCTGTAAACTAATATTTACAAAGTCATGTAGTTATTGTAGGGGAAGGATATGCTATTTTAAAAAATAAATAATGTGTTTGTTCAGCTAGATATTTTTACCATAAATCAACTGGAGACTACACTATTCTGTGCACTTACTTTCAAAGAGTTAAAGTTTCTTATTTAGAATTACTCAATTTAACTTCCTTATAAACTTCCCTTAATTTAGTAGAGAATTAAAGATACCATGATTTAACCTACATTTTTAAAAAGCCTACTTAATTATAAATCCTTCCTGAAAGATCCCTGCATATATAAATCATGCTGGAATTAATAGCTAGAACAAATATTTTTAAGTTTGCTCCTTAAAATACATTGATTCTGTTCTGCATCTCTGCTCAAAATATAGTTTCATGGCCCATTGAAAATGACATTTTTCTGGAAAGAGGAACAGAAACCTAACCAAAAAATAGACCCCAAAGTACATTTTACAAAATGAAGCCATTTATTCACTCTAATATTCTGGACACAGTATATGCTGATACTTTCAGTATCTCTAGGCTCAAATTGCTTGTAACATTTTGCTGTAAGCTTGAATCTAATATAAGTGAGAGGCTGCTTTCATTTTTTTAAGGAGCAGTTCTAGCTGCAAAGGCATTGAAGAGAGTCTGGAAGACACAATCTGTGTGATGCTGCTCTTTATTGTCACAGGTACAAAGTTCTGATGTGGCAATGTTGCACATTCGGGCCATCGAACATTGATGGATCAGGAAGGACTTTTCAGTCTCTGAAATGGTTACAAATGTTTCTTGTCAGAACACAATATAAGCAGTCTGGTATCAGTGGAGTCCTACTATTTTATTTTGGTTAATAACAGTAAAGTCTTACCAACTGTTGATGGAGAAGCCATGGGGTTAATTTATGTTCATGTTGGAAAAGCAAAGCAGTGCTCCCTCCCAACTCTGACAGATCTGCGAGTCCCTTCCGTAGCTGATTGTCAGGTTGTCCCGATCTGTAGCTTAGCGCTGACAACAGCTCACAGTTTATTTGCAGCTCTGAAGCCTGGTCCTATAGTTTTTCTCTTCTGACAGGAGATGAATAAAGGTGTCACTGTGGGAGACTTTTATCCGGCTGCTATAAAAAGGATCATCTTTGCCTTCCCTTGAAAGATCCTCTAGTTCACTTCTGGAGCCTGCAGCTTTCCCTTCAGCAGAGTTTAGTTCCATCAGCTCCAATTCATGTTTGGCAGCTGTTTCTAAAACTCTCTGTTTGTTGTAATACCTGACAAAGTTGTTAATGATGGGATGGATGGGGAGGGCAATTGCTATCACTCCACAAAGAAAACTGATGGCAGCATTCAGTTTTCCTAGTGTTGTTTTGGGGTAAATGTCTCCATATCCAACTGTGGTCATGGTAATGATTGCCCACCAGAATGATTGAGGGATGCTTTTAAATAAAGTTTCGGGGTGACTTTGTTCCATGGTATAACCCAGGGCAGAAAAGACAAAGATTCCAACAGCTAAGTACATGAGGAGCAGCCCAAGCTCCTTAAAGCTGCGTTTCAGGGCATAGGTCAGGGTCTGGAGCCCTGAGGAATGCCGTGCAAGCTTGAAAATCCTTGCGATCCTCATGATGCGCAGTGCCTGGACGGCCTGCTGGACATTGCTCAGTTCCATCAGCTTGGCTCCCAAGTGGGTCAAGGTCAGGCTGATGTAGAAAGGAAGTATTGCTAGCACATCAACAATGTTCATGAAAGAAAGGGCAAAGTGGAGTTTGTTGGGAGAGGAGATCAGCCTCAGCACATACTCCATGGTAAACCAGCCTATGCAGGCGGTCTCGATGCTATCCAGGGTGGGGTGCTCCATACGGTTCCCCTCTGCATCTACCACCTGCAAGTCTGGGATGGTCCCCACACACATCACAACAGAGGAGATCAAAATAAACAGAAAGGACAGTACAGCAATCACTCTAGCTGGATAGGATGATTCTGGCTTCTCCAGAAATTTCCAGATGCATTTTTGGCACCTTTTCCAGCGACTTTCTGAGGCATCTACTCCCAAGTCATCCAGAATGAGTTGCACCCTTCGGGCTATTTCTTCCAGTTCCTCCTTTTTTTCACTTAGGTGAGCTTTGCAGCAGTCATCCAAAAATTTCAGATCCACTTTCCAAAATTCCATTTCATTCTTGAAACATATGGGGCATATTCCTTTCTTCATGTGAATTTCCCCAAAGTAGTACACGTCAATAATGCATTTGAAAGCATCAGGATCTCTGTCAAAGTAAAACTCTCTTTTTCCAGGATCATAGTCATCACAGAGGGAGAATATGCTATCGTATCCCCCCGATAAACAATTGACCAGCTCTGCCAGCCGTGTTTCTGGGTACTGACTCAGGCTATCTCCGTAGAACACCTGCCTTACCCCACCGACATTGACTACAATCTCCATTTCTTCACTTTTTTCTGACCCATCAGTGTCCACATCTGGAAACCTAGAGTCACCTGCCATTTTATAATTGTATTGGATTCTGGTTGATTTTTAGCCCGTTGTTTGGTTTCAAAGCTTTGTGGTTTTAATCTCTCATGAAAGCAAATCAGCACTGAACCAGCCCTGTTATAAATGTCACCAAACTGACCAGGAGTCTTGGTGGGAAAGGTTACTGATAGAAACCTGCGGTCCGGAAAGCCTGGTGAAGAATGCAACAAGCTGCAGGGAAAAGACAAGTCATCGGGCTGCCGTGCCTGCAAGCAGGATATTAGAAAGCTCCAGCAGACTGGAAAGAGAAGAAACCATTTAATAAAACTCACCACTCTGTTCAGTGCTCGAGAGTCTTTTCAGGTCCCATTCTCTCTCTAAAAGTCATATCTATTCACAGCTTGGAAGTCACGGCAGAGAAATAAATCCTGAGCTCTGATTAACGCAACGTGCAGTGAGTGACAGTTCTCAGAGTCGGCAGGGTGAGCCCACGGGGACTGCCGCGGCTTCTCCCTTCGATTCCACAGATTTCCCTAGAAAGCTGCTTTTGAATTTTGTTTCTCTTTCCGTTTTCTGTTTACTTTAAGGTCTTCCAGAGTTCATCTGCTGACTCTCGCACATAGTCAGTCGGTGCAAACAGGCAGAGGAGAAACTTGTGCTTGTTTTCCCTTCGCTGTTTCCCAGCACAATAGGGAGCCTGGGCTGCCAGGAGTCCTTTCCAAACTCTACCCTCTCCTGGTGAAACACAGCAAAGCACCAGATGCACAGAAAGCACTTCTCAGCTATTTATACGCCTGCCCAGTGGTACAATGATGTGTTTCTATACTGCCAGAAACTTTAAGGAGTTTTTAAAACATTTTTTTTTTTATCACGTGCAAAGCTTAATAGCGTATAAAGTAATTCAGAGCTGCAGAGAGACGCACAAACATTTTCTCCAGGCAGAAACCAGAAGAGGCAATACTGTGTTTTAGAAATAAACGTATGGCATAAATCTTGCTCTTAGTGGGACTGGAGCAAGTCTAGAGCATCTCTGCCCTGTGTCTGTCAGGACATTGAGTTAATCTGGATTTGTACTGGTGTCTTTGAGAAAGAAGCAGAGATCATAAAGTTTCTGTTGCAGATGTGGAGCTAAATTTCCCCTGCACTATGTACACGTTTCCCAAAGCTCTGGGTCCTCATTTCTGTGACCTGCTGTCAGCTGAGCCTGAGGAGGGTTTGAGCAATTTACATCTATGATGATTTCTCAGTGACTGCTCCTTACCAGAAGCAGTGCTTCGTACTACATCCAGCTCTTTGAAAGTAGAAGTAGAATAACAAGAATTTTCTTTTAACTTTGTTTTCCCCGAATTCCAGGATTTGGTGAACATTTTTCCCTGGACCTCTACACGCAGAAAACCTACCACCCTGCTCTTAAATTATTAAATCTGACTCTACAGTACATTTTAGTGGGTCTAGGAAAACCTACAGTTCATAAATTAACTGTTTCTGGCCACAGAAGAATGATCTGTACCAAAAAGTTATGATCTTTTCCAGTTTACTGGCTTCTGAAAACCTTCTTGGTAGAGGGGAATAGAGAGGGGCAAATCCAGCTGTTTGCTTCTCCAGGCTTGTGTCCATCCTGGGAGCAAGGTGACATCTGTGATGTGCCTGCTGTCCTCCTGCTGGTGTCACTCAGCGAGGGGGACCCTGGTGAGGACACAGTGTTCCTGCTCCCCTGTCTCAGAAGCTTATGGGTGATTAATAAGAGGTGCACCAGACCTCATCTTGACGTGGAGTGTGCTCATAGCATCACATACCCAGGAAAAGGGAATATTAGGTCCCAGAAAGAGACTAGTATCTATTAATCTACACCTGAGTCATACTGTGAATCTCTGGAGGCCAGTGTCACCTTCCTGTGCTCCTAAGTGTGCTGCATAGTTTGGGTATAATACAAGAAGTCTCTTGAATTTTTTTCCTGGCACATATAAATTTACTGAGACTTGCAAGCTTCTTGTGACAAAAGAAATACTTTGGAGACTTGGAAAAACCCTCAGTTTTTGGGTTCATCAATAAATAATTGCCCACCTGTGGCTTTCCTGCTTACTAACTAGCTTGATTCTAGCAAAATAAATTTTAAGATGCCAATAACAGTGACGTTCTTGCACATGGGAAAATGCAGATGGGATTACTTATCCAATCTTGCAAAACAAAATCAAGATCTTGAAAAGTTAAGCTTCAAATTTTGTCACGCTGCATGAGCATAAGGAAACGTTCTGTACATTTAAATCCTCAGATTTAACCATCTCAGATCCTACTTTCTTTGATCAACAATTCATTTCAGTGACCTTTTGGTTTTTCTCTAGGTACTGATAAGAAATCAATGCAGGATCCAGCATGATCAACACAGAAACCTTTGCTTCCAAAAAGGCTTTTCTCCCCTCCACCCCACCTTCCCTCTCCCCATCCATTTTACAGAACAAATACCTGCAAAAAGGCACACAGGACATTGTTCTGTTTGAAAGGTGAAATCAGCTCCTTTCAGATGATAAATCTCAGCACATTCTCAAAAGGTTGAGAAGAAACTATTTTTGAAATGCCAGATCAGTCCTTATAAAGACTTTACTTAGTGTGGCTGCTAAAATCCTTGTGCTTTATTCTCCCTCGTCTTGCACCTTTTCAGAGTTCTTTACACCTTTCAGTGTGCCTGTGAAATGTTAGAGATCTGGTAGCATTTTAAATCCACTTGGGCAAATGTAAATGATCAAAAGAACGGTCAGGGAAATTACAATGAATTAAACCCTTGTTTTGGTAGCTGAAAAGAGTGACACAGGCTTGCTTGATGAATGTTTTGTATCAGATGTATCACAGATCAGCAAACAACAGGAGCAGAAAGAATAATTTGCAGCAAATAATTTATTTCACTAATTCATTTTTCATCCATGAAAAGAAAGCTTCGCTAACCTAAAAATTTCAATAGCTTCTCTAATCTAAAAATTTCAGTAGATAATTGTTGCCTTGTAATTCATTTATGACCAGATTGCTGCAATTATTAGGGCTCCTAAATTCAAGTTCTGTTGTCTGTGAGAACGGGTCAAGCTGTGCTGTATCTGCTGGAAGCGATATGTGCTGGCAATTGAATTCCCACAGACCCAACAAGAAACACAGAGGGGTTTTTTTCTGTGTCGGTGCTTTGGCTCAGAGAACAACACGTGGATTTGAGCTGACAGTTGTGTTAAGTTTTGGCTGTGGTTCAGACAGGCTCCTTCAGGGAGGAGGAGAAGGAGGAGGAGGAGGAGGAGGAGGAGGAGGAGGGGGAGGAGGAGAAGGAGGCCCCGCTAGACACCAAGCCCTGCAGCCTGAGAGAAGGGCTCCTGGGTTGCTGGGCAACCCCACCAAATGCAGCCCCCACCCCAGCAGGGATGCCCAGCACGTCCGAGGGTGGGGCTTGAACCCCAACAGGGCTTGGTCCACAAAGTGTAGGTGGAGCTCAGAGTGGATCCCCAGTGACACTGGCTCCTCATGAGGGATGTGAGTGCCACAGAGCACCCCTGGTGCAGCACAGGGACCTGCAGTAACAGCAGTCCCCAGGGGATGCTGATGTTCAAGGTTTGGCTCCCTTGTTCACCACTCTTTGGGAAAGGACATTTACCCCTGAGTGGCTTTGTGCCAGTCTGGGAAGAGAGATTGCTCCTCTTGAGCATTAGTCTGGCTCATACCACATTCCTGAATCCCAGCCAGCACCCCTGTCCTCCTGTCAGATGCAATGAGCTGTTCCCTATGGAGCTGTGGGCAGTAGTGGTACACGAAGGACTGTAAATGGTTTAGGAGCCAACCCCAGGGAGATAAGATTGGATTCCACTTAGAGAAGGGCGCTTAATACGGAGGCAGGACTTGGACAGCCACTCTGTAAGCAGGCTGTGATGCAGACAGCCCCTGCCTGCACTGACCACAGCCCTGCCTGCAGTGTCTGGGACCATCTGACCTCCTCCTTCACCCAAAATCATGGGCAAGCTCAAGAAAGTTTAGGGAAAGTTTATGACTGTGCAAGTAAGAAACAGCTGAAGCATGTCTGGCACA
The DNA here is from genome assembly GCA_016584745.2 of Phylloscopus trochilus trochilus. Classification (NCBI taxonomy): domain Eukaryota; kingdom Metazoa; phylum Chordata; class Aves; order Passeriformes; family Phylloscopidae; genus Phylloscopus; species Phylloscopus trochilus. Next base: position 13,024,913 of record WQNJ02000062.1, read on the forward strand.
GATCCAGCCCATGCTGACCAGCTAACATGGACATTTCCTAGTCATCACGTGGCCATCAGAGACCATTCCTAACAGAGCATTTGCAGGCAGCACCAGATTAAAAGGACTTCTTAAAAGAGATGGAGATCCATTGTCAGTTTGCTTCAGTGCCCAGAGAAATCCTTGGGAACATGTAAATCTGCATGTACTCAGTATAACCCTCTCACACACTTCTGCTGTGTCATATTTGGGTTTCAAATGAGACTCACAGTACTGGACCTGTGATAGATCCAGCAGGAGATCTCAGCACCTAACACACCACTTATTTCACCACTTATTTTCAGCTAGATGCAGACTATGGAGAGCCGCTTGAGACAAGAACATGTCCTCAAAACGTACTATAGAAAAGTCAATCAGGGACCTAAAGGAGGATGGAGAATGGAAATATCTTATTCTTTCTCCCTTCCTCAGGGTATTGTGAGGATAAAGTTTTCAGCCAGTTATTATATCCAGTTGCATGGACACCATTTCTTCAGCTGACAGTACAAGGTTCTGTATGGAAAAAGCACCACAAGAAATTGGAAGTAGAAAACCTGGAAGGAAGAGAAGCAATGAATTGTGTCATTTTGGGCTTCAGAAAAAGCAAGTAATCCAGAGCAGCTATTCTGACTACCATAGCCAGCTTTAGTAAGAGATTCAGGAAAGATTTTGCTGTAAGAACCCCTTAGGGTTTCCAAATCTTAGAAGGATTCTACTGATTAGTGCAGCAACACCACACTGGAAGATCCAGCATGCCCTCTTTGGCAAATTAATCCAGCTACTGCAACATGCTGGTTTATCCTTTATAGCTCAATACTTCAAATCTGTTTCCAAATCACACCTTCTTTTATCCTTATAACATACTCTACAAAAAAGTCAGCTGTTTTGACAGATCAGGAACACATGGATTGCCTTCCCATGGGCACTGTGGTTCCCAGCATGGACGTGGTGGCACTGCCATAGCACCAGCACCAACCTCATGTACCTCCCCAGGGTGTCCCAAGGGCAACAGGGCATGACTTGATGTCATGGACTGTAACAGCAGGGCCTGTGGAAGAGGAGTGTTGTGGGCACCTCCTACCTGCAGGAAACCTTAGTGATGCAGTGGCAGCAGCTCATGATCCCAGCACTGATGTGTGTCATGTATGTGCAGCCATTAGCTACTGCAGTGAATCCGAGCTCCAGCATGAAACATGCCCATTGCCCACTGCTGCTATTTCTAGCAACAGTTGAGTCTCTTAAATCCCTTGATATAGTAAAAGAAAGGTTCTTGTAAAGCTAGAGAAACAAATTGTCTACTTTCTTTTTGACACATCTCTGTGCTTTTTATGATGCTTCTCAATATATTAGATTTCCTTCAGATTGATACATTAAGAACAAAAGATTATTAAATGTCTGAACTGAGATGGATATCTGGACCATAACAGATATGTTCACCTTGCAAATCTGATGTTATGTGTCTCTGTTTCCAGCATATTTACATATTTCTCCAAGATTATTATTTAAAAGTAGTTTTTTTCCCAGTTTATTTCCCCCTCTCTTAGCTACTTTGTTCTTTTTTCAAGTTCGAAGTTTATACATAGTCAGTTTATTGTCTCATATCCTTTAATTAATACCTTAATACAGGGCTGGTAATAGCTTGCTGGAAATTTCAATTGGCCTTGCTTTCCATTTGACATTAATGAGTCTGTTTTCCTGGACAATTAGACCTGCCTTAAGTGGTCACTCAGGAGAAGAGCCAAATCTCTGATTTCATGTAAATGACTTCAAATAAATAAAATGCAACCTTCACTTTAAGCAGCTAACAGATGGGTTCAAATTAAGCGTATCAGTGAGCCATGAATGGGATGGGAGTTGGAGATGCTGTAAAAGATTTAAGAACCTTGGCTTGTTTACAGCATCACTGTGTCTTGAGGAAGGATTGGAATTCTGTTTCTTGCTCTTAAACACTCCCATCAAAGGCTTTGAATGTGGTTGCATGTACAAAGAAAAGCAAAAAATGAGGTGAAAAGTCTTACTACAGTGGCAGAGACAATGACATAAAATTATGAATTGCATATATATTGCATATGGCTATGGTCCAAAAATTTGCATGTGCACATGTAATTAGGGGCTGTATCACAGTAAATAGGTAGAAGGTGATTCAATGCAGTTTGCATGGGTGATCTCAGCTCTGGTATTTCCCAGCTCTGACTATCTGCCTTTGCACTCCCACTGTTGACTGTTATCATGACTTGCTGTAAATAACCTCCTGCAGGACCCATGACATGCTGGTGCTGCTGCCTGGCAGCTTCTCTGGAGCCAGCTTGAATGTGGGAGGCCCAGCAGAGAAATGTAAAAGGTACTGGGGTAAGTAAGCAGATAAATGTAATGGTACTGTAAGAGGACCTTGCTGGTGGCTCTGGTGAAGTGATGGGCCTGGCCTTCCCAAAGGTGAACATTCCCATCATACCAAATGGCATTGTCACCAATAACTGACTTGAAGACCAAGACTCTGGCAGCAGAGAGGGAGGTGCAGTGGCAGACTGTCTCCTAAGTTTTGGCAGCCAAGACACAAAGACAGACCTAAGACTGATGGGGCAGAGATTTTTAATGTGGTTTTATGTGTTTTCTCTTAAAAAATTCAACACTGCAGCCCTCTACTGGGCTTGGAGTTTGAATGGTGATTAATAATACTCTGTACAAGCTATCATTCCTAATTCTTTGCAAGAGGAGCCTGTGTAGCAATTCAATGTGTACCATTTAAAAGTAGAAGTTATTTTTATATAAACTAATATTTTTATTATGTCCAATAAAAAATGAAGATTATAATAATATAATTCATGGTAAATATGGTCCAAAGTACTCCTGTATGTGTGCTCAAAAAAGAAGAATGTATATGTAATATTTTCTAGAGTGAAAAAGCTATAAAGAAAATCTGTTGGGGGGAAAAAACCCAGAAAACATTTCATCAGTGTGTTGAAACAGAAATAAAAAATAAAATACTTTCATTGATTCTAGAAAACATGGCAGCAGAAAGAAAAATACAGGCTTCAGCAAAGCCTGCAATTCTCAGAAGCTCTTGTAAATACAGCTATAATTTTCCTTCTTTCAGCGAGTGGTAGAAGATGAAGGAGAGGAAAGCATGTAGGCAGAAGCAGAGGCAGAGTTCATATTTTCACAATTATGCAATTACCCATGGAGGCATCCTGTGGACATTTGACTTCATTAAACCCTGCAGGACTGAGGGCTGTGGTAGGACGCCCTTGCTGACAGTGACTCCCACAGCTTGCAGGCTCTCTGGACTTGCTCCCTCCATCTCCTGGGATGGTGGCAGTCCTGCCTGTAGCTAGGAAGGCAGTCAGGGATGGGAGGGTGTGGTATTTCCTGGCCAGCAACCTGCTTGCACAGCCGACATAGCGTGGAAGCATTAAAGCATGCAAATTTGTGGTGATGAAAGTGATTTTTTATCAGTAAACATTTCCACAATAGATCAGAGAAAGGAGAACATCAAATGTGCTTTCGTCTTCCCTTGGTGTTCAAATCACTGCTTTCAGAAGTGATGGGACCATGTTCTTACTCTTGCTGCCTTTGAAAAAAAAAGTCCAAACCTCTGTGTGACCCTACCTTGACAAACTGCTTTCAGCATCTCCCTTTTTGCCTGTATTCCTTAGCTTTGCTTAGCAAAAGTGTTTGCTGAATTTGAGTGGAATTTACAGAAAGTTTTAAGTCAATCAAAACAACATTTTCTGGAGGACAAACAATCTGTCAGAAATTATTTCCTGGTCCTACTCTGGATCTGTCATCTGCCACCTTTGCCTTCTTGCTACTTACCTTAAGCTGTTTGGCAACACATCATATTTCTTAATAGCTTACAAAGGAAAAAAATATTTGACAAACAGATTACAAATAAGCTTTTTCATTGTCTGAATGGCTCTAAAACTAACCCACATATTTCTAAGTGATTTGTCTAGACAATGGATGAGTCAAGCCTTTTATCCATTCTGTTTTATACAATAATCAGTTCTGCTCAGTTAAGATTTCATTTAGCATTACTAAATTTAATGCCTTTCATTACTATGTGCTGTTTAATTTAACATTGTATTGACATCTTGCATACCAATTCACTTTCTGCTCAGGGTAGAGTCATAACCCCGTTTGCACAATGTGATAAGAACAACACTATCCATTGTATGCAGTAGTAGTGTCCTTAAAGATGAAACTACAGAATCCAAGATGTCCCACTGGGCAAAATAAAAAAGGGCTAAGAAGATGAAAGGAAGCTCAATGATGAATGGGAAATGCTGCTGGTGAAACCTTTCTTTATTACCATTCTCTGTCATTTTCAATTGTTCTGTCCTGATGAGTAACGAGGACTTCATTGCTTTTGCCAAGCTCCACTGCAAGCTGCTGCTGTGACTAACACAGGTTAATCACAGGACAGGCAGGGGCTCCTCACTTCTGACAACAGGAGGATTTCAACCACCCTGTGGCTTCTCTTTGGTCACCTTGAGAAAGGAGTTCCTGCCTATGACAGCAATGACGTTAAAACTTCCCTTAATTGGAAACATCTCCCCCGTCCTCTATATCCAGTTTTAACTGCTCAGTCCTCTCTTCTATTTTCTTTAGACTTCTGTGCATGTTTTTGAGACTACACAGTAACAGAACCACCAGGAAAAGGAACCACTTCCCTGGTCAGAACATCCACAGTCACACTTCGCCACAAATCACTGGGACACATCCTACAAACCAGTGTAAAAATTCCTATCCTGACAGAAAATAGCACTGCACTAAAGATCAGAGTAGAAACTGTAATGGCTCTGGCTTTTCAAATCTGAAACTTTATTTCAGTCATGAGAAATACTTCATCATTTACCTGGTCTCATAAAAACATAGCTAGTCTTACAAAAATAGCTCAAATCTCAAAGCAGATTTCCTTTATTTTGCAGTAAGTGTGGGTATTGCCATACATGTGAGGTCAGGTGGTAGTTGTAAACACCCCCATGTGGCCAGAATACATAATTATCAGATCTTATACATACAAATAGTAAGGGAATTAATTCATTGCCTTATGCTGTATTAGGAAATGGTTTTGCACCTTATAGCTGAGGTTTTAAAAGCAGTTGTCAATGTCTCATGATAGGGGGGTTGCCTTCGGCTTATTTGGCAATGGAGCCACATATACCAGCAGCACCATGAATATGCTAAATAATCAATCATTACTCAATACATGGCTAAGTTCTTCTTTCATATTGGTCTTAGACTGGTTGTGTTCAGAAAGCAAAACCAGGTACCATGTATGTTTTGCAATAAATTCCTGATGTATATGCATGAAGAACTAAATGGTGACACTGCATGGGTGGGGAACCACAACCCTGCTCCCCAGCCTCAAAATCTGCTTGAGACTTCTGTTTCAGAGCTGTTGACAATTCATTTAATAATCAACCATTTACTGTTTAGTCTTCCCTCATCTCTAGAAGTCTTTTTCCTTCATAAGGCTAACATTCATTAATTTTAACTAGACCTTTACAAAATACATAACATTTTCTAGGAATTTCTGATACCCTGACATTCTGTTGAGATGTAGAAAGAAGGAAAAACTAATCTGCATTTTAAAAATTTCCCTGCAATGTGTCAAACAAGTCTAAATATAGGACATTGGAATCTTTAGTTTAGCAACACTAAAATTTTACATTGTGAAAATGTTTATACACTGTATACTAAATATTATATTCTGATATTGCATTATAAATACAATGCTGCTAGTGCAGTACAAGGCCAAAATAAAATTAAAAAAAAAAAAGAAATTACAAATCTTAACTAAACACTTTAGCTACAGAGATAAATATATTTTGATACTATGAAAACAGTTTCTTTCAACACAAGGATGTATCTTGATTAAGTGTTTTTATTGGATTTTTTGGCAACTTTCAATTTAACTGAATTGCATTTATCTGACATGAATCTCTTCTGTCAAAAAATTATCTATTCTGTTTCCATTGTACAACACCAGTAATTCTAACACTCATGAGATTCTTCACATTTCCTTGCCAGACCCTCTCTTAGAAAGTGGAAATGACAGATGGGATTTGTGAGAGAAAAGGATACTTTCTGAACATATAGCCCAAGGGCATGAGAAGAAGTCAACATTCTCCAAATAGATTTTCACTAGCTATTGCCTTTGTTTTCTCTGTAGCCCTTCTCATTTTATTAAGCCTGAATCATCTCCAATTGTTGTCCCTGAGTACATTTTTCAAATGGAAAGAATGTCCTTAATAAAACCTTTTGGGGGACCCATGGGTAATGAAAGCACTCTTTACATCAATCAAACAGTAACAACACTGATCCACCCACCGTGCATGGACTCTGATCTCAAAAGTGGCTGAAAATCTGTAAAACACCAATGAACATAATTCCTTTTCTGTCAGAATGAATGAAATGAAAAGTGGAATTAGCATCCTATTAAAAAAAATATTTCACTGCTCCAACCACAACTGGTTTCTAACTGCAGCACTGCAAAATTAATACCTGATATTTACAGTACCTAAATGTTACAGTTTTAAGGCCAGAAAAAAAACTGAGGTACCTCACATCTGACACGTCTATACACCTTGTACATTAATATATTTTTATGGGAACATCTGAATTTCATCTTCTGGAAACTAATTTCTTCTACAGCACCAGAGCAGAATTGTCCAACATCCCTGCATTTCAGATCAACTCGGTAATAGGATGGAGTATATTTTAAATTCCCTCTGTACTTATTCCTTAATTGGAATAATGCTGTTAATTCCTCTTTCCTTTAATTTTTTTCCCAAATTTGATTTTGAAGAAGATGGCTGGGTTTTGGACTAAATTTAACATTCCATCAAAATGGGTGATTTTTGACAGACTTATCAAATATGTAATTATTGCACACACATTGAGAAAAATTCTTCTCTTAAACTGGGTTATTATGTAAGTTAACTATTTCAACAATGTGGTGCTATATTCTGCAAGAACTCTGTCTCAGGTTACTTGTTGATGACAGTAAGTTGGTTTTTAAATGAAACAAAACTTCCAAATCAGCATTTCAAAAATGCTCCATAGACTGTGAATACAGAATATAAATAAAATTGGGTCCAGACAGTGTTTCACAACACACTGCGTATTTCAAATTACTGAGGAAGTGATATTCCCTTGTCTGTTTACCATAAACTTATTACAAAGAGTTATTTTAATTTAAATATAGAATATTATTGCTGTCGTTTTGCTCTTTTTCCTGCTCACAAATTTCTTGCAAGATGATCCTGATTTTCTTCAAATATATGCACCATCTCTACTTATTATCTATCAGTATTACAATTACACACACAGGTACCATTGAATCATTGGGGTTTTTTTCATGTAGTTGGGAAATTTTTCCAGCAATGAGCAAGAAGCAGGCAGAAATGCACAGCACTCAAGAGCAGGGACAGGACAAGAGAGACATCCTGCAGGAAGACCCAGACAGGCTGGAAGAGTGGGCTGGCAAGAACCTTGTGAAGTTCAACAAGGACAAGTGTAAGGTCCTGGGAAAGCAAAGTCCAGGAGTGCAGCACAGGCTGGGATCTACCTGTCTGGGGAGCAACCCTGGGAAAGGGACCTGGGGGTCCTGAGGGACAAGAGCTCAAGGGTGAGCATTGTGCTGCTGCAGCAAAGAAAACCAACAGGATGCTGGTCAACAGGGGCATCACCAGCAGAGAGAAAGAAATCATTGTCCCACTCTATTCAGTGATTGTCAGGCCACATCTGGAACACTGTGTTCAGTTCTGGTCCCTGCTCTGCAAAAAAGGATGTGGACAGGCTGGAGAGGATCCAGAGAAGGGGACAAATAAAGATAAAAGGACCAGGCAACCTGCCATATGAGGAAAGGCTGAGAGAACTGGGTTTGTTCACTCTTGAGAAAAGAAAGTTCAGGGGAGACCTTATCACCATGTTCCAGTTTTTAAAGGATGGCTATAGAGAAAATGGGGACTTCCTTTTCCAAGGAGTCACATGGAAAGGACAATGGGTGATAGGTACAAGCTGTTCTTGGAGAGACTCCAATTGAACACAATTGGAAATTTTTTCATGGGGAACAATCAAGCATTGGGATAATCTCCCTGGGGTAGTGATGGATTCCCCAGTATTGGACACTTCTAAGATTCAGCTGGACAAGGTGCTGGGCCATCCTGTCCAGAAACGATGCCTTTTTTTGCCAAGAAAGGCTGGACCTGATGATCCTTGGGGTCCCTCCCCAGCTGGTATTTTATGACCTCATGATTCATGCACTGAAGCGTTTTATCCACCTGTAATATTTTTTGCATGAATAACAACCATTACTTCAGTTTGTAAACAAAACTCATGTGAGTGTGTCTGCAAGGGGAGATGTATGGATTATTTCCAATGGCTCTTTGGCAACAAACAAATTTGAATGAATAAATACCCCTAAACCCAACACTGACACTACACATTGTACAGTTACTGAGTCACTAGACAAATGACTCACCAGGTTTCTGAAAGTGAAAATATCCATCTGAAGTTACCTTTGGGACAGTATCCCTGAGGCTGCAGCATCCTCACTCATTGCCAGGCTTGTGATCTGGTTCTGCAAGGTCCAGCTTTGCAAAGACCCATGCCATATGAGGAAAGGCTGAGAGAACTGGGTTTGTTCACTCTTGAGAAAAGAAAGTTCAGGGGATGAACTTTAGAAATGAAATGTAGAAAGTACCACTATTCTACATTTAAAACAGATGTATCATGTCACAACAATACGGAAAAATTAACTCTGTGGCACAGAGTTGCTGTGTCTCAGATTGATACCTCTGCTCTGCACACTCATGGAACAAGACAGCTACTGCCCCAGAAGGAAACAGAAATCACTGATTTCCTCTTGCAAGTATCAGAATCAGAATCATTAAGTTGGAAGAGACCTCCAGGATCATCAAGTCCATCTCAACCCAAACATCAATTAAACCATGGCACCAAGTGCCACATCCAGTCTTTTCTTAAACACATCCAGAAATGGTGAATTCCACCACCTCCCCAGGTAGACCATTCCAATACTTTATTACTCTCTCTGTAAAAAACTTTTTCCTAATATCCTAATATATTTTAATAGGAAATTTCCTCTTTCCTAATATATTTTCCAGCCTATATTTCCCTTGGCGCAGCTTGAGACTGTGTCCTTTCATTCTGTCAGCTGCTGCCTGGAGAAAGAGCCCAACTCCCACCTGACTACAGCCACCTTTCAGGAAGTTGTAGAGAGTGATACGGTCACCTCTGAGTCTCCTTTTCTCCAGGCTAAACAACCCCAGCTCCCTCAGTCGTTCCTCACAGGGTTTGTATTCCAAGCCCCTCACCAGCCTCGTTGCCTCCTCTGGATGCCCTCAAGCATCTCAATGTCCTTCCTGAGCTGAGGGGCCCAGAACTGGACACAGCACTCAATGTCCATTCTAAACTGAGGGCCCAGAACTGGACACAGCACTCAAGGTGTGGCCAAGTACAAGGGAAGAAGGATAGAGGCAGAAACAAGACTCAGCCTAGAGTCCAAAACAGGTCAGCTGCTGAGCTCACCACCTCCTTCTTCATCTTTCACCCAGGGGAGGAGTATCTCTCTTTTTCCCAGCCTTCCTGAAGGCTCTCAGCAGAAGCTGTCACAGGTGCCTGAGGCAGGAAAAATCACCAAAATAAACACTGCTCCCACACATCTCTTATCTGTCTTCCCACCCATAGTGGGCATTAGGGAAAGGAATTTTCTTTTGTCATATTTGGAAAGCTTTTTTTCTTTTTAAAAGTGTAAAGCTTGATATTTACTGTCAGTTGTGGGATGTTTCAGTTGAACAACATAATTTCTTTGCAGTGGATCTATAAATAACCTTATTGAGTAACTGAAAAACATGAAGTATACATTTTATCCTTCCCAAAATATGTACGCTTGTTACCACTAGGTGAACAACTTTATTCTGTTTGGAAGTAGAAGTGAATTTCCTAGTGTGTGTCTGGTCTCTGGTGTAGGAAAACAACAAATAAAAGGTAGTTAGAAGAAAAGAGATTTATTTTACCAGATTAAGCCTGAGAAGTTTTTCTTGGCTAAGAATACAAATCCATTACTTGGTAATTTTAAAAATTTTTGCAGATTATATGTCAGCGATATTTTGGAAGGAAATCTGGTGGTGCACAGACATTATTGGCATAATACAGTTTAATTTCCTAGATCCTCTCTGAACATTCAGGTGTTACAGTCTCAGCATTTCTGCAGTACAATAAATTCCCTAAGCACACCACAGGGTTCCATACACCAATTTCTTGGTATAAAAGGACACTGAGGGGTCACCAGAAAGGTAGCGTCATGTGAGGAACTGCATGATAAAGCTCTTTTAGGGGAAAAAAAACCAAAACAACAACAACAAAAAACCCCAGCACAAAAGCAAACAAACAAAACCAACAACAACAAAAAGCCCTAGTAATCTTTGCTAAACAAAACTAGCTGTCATGACTAGTGCCTTTCTCATTCACTTAATTTCTTTACCAGATCACAGAATTTGATTATTTTTCATTTATCTTGCCTTGGGCCACAGTACTTGCTGTATGAGGGAAAACACTGATTTTCCTTTTCAATTGTTCACAGAGCAACAGGTTCGAGAGTCCTGCCACTTCTAACATATTTATGAATCCTTCTGCAGGGACTCAAAACCTTGCTGAAGAGAAAATATTCTTTTTTACCCATTTCATGGTCCCTAGATTTGGCACCCTCAACCTGTTTCTCCAGGTCAAATGAACATGCACCGATTTAAAGCTGAGAGGGTGTGCTGAAGAATTATCAGTTAAGAAGTTATTTTTACCTGTTATTTTTATCAGTTATTTTTGCCACTATCCATTGCAGTTAGGACTGTTTAGCCACATTGATAGACTACCATCACTCTGAGTTTTAACTGAGATACAGGTACTCCAGTGTCAAGCTACTTATTACCAGGATAACTTGACCTTCTCATACAGCAAATGTTTTTTTCACACTGATACAATTGCAGAAGGGGAACACCAGTGTCACTGGTAATACCAGGTTTTAAAACCGGAAAATGCTGCCTGACGACAACTTGGTAAATCTGTCTGTAACAAAGAAAAACTAATGCAATGACACCTTAGTTTTTTCCATGAGTTGGGATTTGCTCTGCATCTGCCAGCTCACTCTCCCCAGCACCACAGCACTTGCTCAGAGTCAAGCACAGTAACAGCTGCTTAGGGAGCACATGGGTTAAACATGCCAAGTGTTTCTGGCTCACTCATGGGAGATTCTCCTTCCAGTACTTTCCTGTCTCTCATTCTGAGTGGACCCAAACAGTGGTGGATACAGCAGTTCTTTACTCAGGCTTGCTCTCACTGCCCTCTTGCATGCCAAGGACAAGAGTTACCTTGGCAGGCCTTCAGTTCTGGCTTCAGCATCCTGCTCTATATTGCATAAAGGTGCCAAATCTGCATGCACTGGTTTGTGGACCAAGCATTACAAGTGACAGCAAAGTCTCCAAAAACAATAGTTGGGGCAGAGAATGTAAGAAATAAGAAGACTGAGTAGCTGAAAACAGTCTGCAACCTCACAATGCTATGGGATGAATGGGAATGAAAGGGAAAAAAAGTCCCCATTCATTTTGTCTTATCTGACAGCCCCAGCTTTACAGTGTCTGGAAGCCAGAGGAAAGGATCAATAGACATTTGCTGACAACTGAGATTGTATTTTCATCAATCCAGAAATGGTTGTGTTTTGGTAGCAGATGTTTCTGTACAGGTCTGAAATCATAAAGAGAAGGCCAGCTAGCTCTTTACAGGACCCATGGTTTAAACAGCAGGAATACTCCTTGCTGCAGAGCAGAATTCCAGTTTCCACTGACAAAGTCCACTCTGGTGACAGAGACACAATTGTCATGTTCAGGGTAAAATAAATGTATTCTGTGGGTAGGCTTGTAGAGACAATGTAATTTATTAGAACAAATTACACTCCTGAAGGAAGTAAATAAGCTTTCAAGGATGTCAACTGTCTTCTAAATGTACTAGTCAAGGCATGATGAATTGTGTGTTTGTAAATACCACTTGGAGCCTGGATGTTGAAGTTGCTGCATAGACATATCAGCTTGTTTTAATAGTTTTATGGTCAAGCAGTATCCAAAAGCCAATGAATTCACATGAATTCAAGTTTATACTGTGTTCATTTAGTTTTCTTTAGGGACAGGTACATAGCAAATTTCTATAAATCAGGATGAAATTAGATGTGAGGTTTCAAGCAGGAATGAGCAAGGAAAACCCAACCTATCTCAAGTCTTTAAACCTAAAAACTTTGTCTAAAAACTTTGATTCTGGCCAAAATGGCAAACAGTCAGCTCATATTTATGGGCAACAGTATTTGGTGAAACCTTTTGAGATGCTCACCCAAATTGCTGAACCTTTTTCCTTCAGCCACCTGACAGCTGTGTTTGATGTCTGAGTGTATAGGGCATCAGTCACTTCCTTTTCAGGGCTGGCTGAAAACCAAAGACAAGGAAGGTTTGAAAAAAGTTATTTCCATTAAAACAAAAAGTTTTTTTATTTGTGCTCCCAGCTGACTCTAAGACTGCCTCAGTTTTAATGCCTGTGCTTTACCTCCTGGACTTTAGTTACATAGATTCATTTCTTGATTTTTTTTTTCTTTTGCAGTTTTGTTTTGATTTGGTTTTTTTTTGTTAGGCTTTTCAGTTTTATTGCCATTTTCTGTTTCTTACACAAAAATGTCTCCATAAAAACTTTATTCTCCAATGTTAACATTCCTTTGGGCTGTATGAGAATTTTCATTCCAATTTCTAATTTCAGTAAAGGCACTGCACAAAAGCTGCTGAATTATTCAAAATTAGATGTAACTGGTACAAATTCTCCAGGCTCTGCCTAGTTTAATTAAAGGTAAATTCCAGCAGACATTGTAACTGCAATAAGGAGAGTTAAACAACCTGTAAATGGAAGATAAATAAAAGCCCCACCTTCTGTAGACAGCTTTCCCCCCTCATTTATATCAAAGCATTCACCATCGGCTTACCTAAATTCTGTCCATTTAGAAAAACTTACACCATTACATGCAGGAGTGATTTTTATGATGACACAGAAGTAGATGGCTATTCTCAGTAGCCATTCTCAGTATTCTCAGAGTAACAAATTAATCAGCTTATTATTTATCTGGGGCCTGATCTCTCTGAGGCATAAAAAAGCTGGAAGTACTTGCCTTAGGAAGTGTTTTCAATGTGGCTCTGTTGCCACTGCAGCATATAAACCTGCCATGGGATTACAGCAATGACCCTGTCAGATCCAAAGCATGTGGACACCTGAATTTGGGATTTTTTTCTCAGACTGAATCCCAAGACTTTGTCAGTGTCAAGAGGGGCTACAAGAGGGTCTGTTCTGGGTAATTGGCCAGGCCCTGAGGGGAATATTTACATCCCAAAGCACTGAAGTTGAAGAACTGTGAGGCACAGCTGACTGTGAAGAGCAGCTGCACCTGTTTTCATCAGACAACAGAATAAATAAAACTTCTAACAACTGCCACAAGCAGATGTTAAAAGCAGGATTTCTTGGGAAATGTAAAGCAAACAGTACCTACAGTATGCTGACTGAAATTAAGTATCTGTCATGAGTACTCTTGAGCTAAGTCCACCATAAGAAGAAGCTGGGTAACATCTGAAAGCAGTTACTCAGGAATGCTCCCTTTTACCTTTGAAAATATCACTTCCAGTCCTTTTCCTTGGGATGTTTGCATGTGGGATGGTACAAGCATTCAGCTCCTGTGCAAACTTAGACCAACAGAAAGACTTGCCTTCTCTCTGTGTCGTTAGTGCAGGTGTCAGTAGGATGGTAGAGGTGAAAGAGAACTCAGCCATGGGTAGAGTCAAGCCTCCATCCCCAAGATGAAATGCATGTGGGGATTCCATTTGGCCTTCTCACACTGCCTTGAGAAGATGGCATAGAGGTCTCATGCTCTCAAAGCTGACTGGGAAAGCCATATCCTTGTTTCTCTGCTGGTGGGATAAGGGGATGGATTCTTTATTGATTTATGTCCACAGCAAAGTACAGTGGCAATCTTCTTCAAATCAGATGTCACACTCTGAGATGAAGTTCTGCCAACTTGACTGACCATCTCTCATTTGTATTGAATCTCAAGATGAGGTTCACTTGCCCACACATAGGCACCTGGAGACATTTTAGATGCTCCAGTTGTATCCTGCCTGACTTCCAATGCCAGAAACATACAGAGCTGCAATTAGCCCTGAGTCATCTTAGTCAACTTCATGCCAGTAGCTCAGATGTCATTGGGCTCCTCTGACAGCAGAAGGGGCTCCCAGTTTAGATAGGATTGGTAATCCTCTAAGAGAACAGAAACCCTATTTAACTGGTCTTTTATACAGCTACAATTCCACATCCTTGCAATAGGAAGCATTAGATAGCATTCCAGCTCATCAATTTTTGAAAGCTAAAATATAAACAGATTTACCCAAAGTATTTATTAGATTCCCTAAAATTCATAAAACTTCTAGGATATAAACCTATTTATGAGCAGTTTGGAAGCAGAGTGGAGCATTTATTTCCTAAAGCCTTGAAAAGAAAAATATTCAGAAAGAAGAGCAGAGAAGGGGAACAGGAATACTAGTCATGTCTAAGTGGTCTGTGGATAAATAATGTGGGAATAAATATGTGGTGTATTTCCTTCCTTTAAGGATTATATTGCCCTATAAAGTACAATATTTTATATGGCCTGCCAGGGAAGACTACTGCTAAAATCCACAGACTTGTAATGAAAGAGGCAGTTCCCCATGCACTGAAATCTTGGATATCCGTGGCAGTGAAGTGATAATGGATATAAGCAAGATTTGGAATACACTGAATAACTGAAATAAATGCAGAACAGGATGTTGCTGCCCACTGAAAACTTACTTATAATTTAAGCAACTGGGCAGGGATGAAAGGCAGGAGTGGAACTTCAGACCCTCTCACCATTCAGGGGAAATGTACCCATAGTTTTGGAGCAATATTGGGCAACACAAAATGCATTTACCACTGGCTTCTTTTTCACCATCAGAAGAATGAAGTGAATGGCATTTTCTTGATCTCAGCTGTTGCCTTGGGTTGTATCAGAGACAGTGTATAAGAGAAAGGCTAAAATTGATGGGGTTATTTAACAGAGTTAAATAACTGGTTTTACTGATTTCCAGCTAGTTGGAACTAAAAAAGCTAGTGTCATAGCTTGAAGTATGCTTTTTTAGGAGTTAATATCTTCTCTTGAAAGTCTGTAATTCTGCAGTAACAAATGCTTTTAGTTGAACTAATGCTACAAGTCAGCCCTAGTGGCCAGAGCTATGAATAGATTACTAGCACTGCCATTCTGGCTGTTATCACTCACACCAGCACTGGGGCAGGTGTGTGAACTGACCAGCACTAAGGTGGGAATGGGAAATCACCCCCACTTACATAGTAGTGACCCTTAATTGTGCTGTTGCACCATTATGTTGGACACAAACGTGGAATCCAGTGTTTTCAAACAGATTAATTTAAAGGTAGATATCCAACATCCTTATCTAGACAGATCAATTATTCCATTCGGAGTGGTTTGCCATCGAGTTTTTATTCCAGCTAGGAAATCAGGCTGCTTTTACCAGACTGCCAAAATATAAGGGCAAATGTCACAGCTAGTCTTTAGCTAGGACAAAATAAATGCGAAGTCCAGTTTGGCTGACTTGGCTTGTTCTAGAAGTCCCTAGGTGAAAAAGAGAGCTCAGGCAGAGACCTTAACCAATCACAGTCAGTCCAGAGAGCAGACATATCACTGCTCAAGGAGCTGGGGAAGGCTAAAACTCAGACCAGTGAGTGTCTGGATCTGGGAGTGTTGGGCTCCCTATATAGGGAGGTTTTGAACAATAAAGCAGGCTGTTTGTCGCATGATCAAGAGGACTCGAGTCATGATTTGTCTCCTACCTACGACCCTCAAGTAACAGCCAGATGTTCAGTGTCATATACAGCTTCTGCAAATCTGATTGCCTTCTGTGCAAGTAAATAGCTTTACCTCTTTTTGTAATTTCATGTAAACATTAGGAGGCACAAGGAAAATGAAGGTGTGAGATTGATGTTAAAAGGCTAAATGACTAACATGTCTATCCTAATAGCTGTTTAAAATCACATATAAACACTTCCTTATCCAGTTTTCCTATCTGCATTAATATATTTGTGTTCAAACCTATCTGCATTTTTAAATACACATGTTCTCTCATCTTGTACAAGTACTGGAAATGTTCCCATACCTTGCAGAGGAATACAGGATGTGGGTGGCAATTTTCTCCAAACATTTTATCAGGCAATTTTCAGACAGCTTGAATTATGGATTTTCTTTCCTTACTAAAGAAGAACAACAATAGTGCTATTAAAGCTATTAAAAGATAATAGCTTATACCTACAGAGCTAGAGAGGGCTGGGAAAGTGGAAGAAAAATAGTTCTGGTTTAGACAACTGAGACTAATCCTGTAATACGCTGAGTTACCCAAGCTCATCTTTCAGTAGTGGACAGAGCCCAGACTGGCTGCAGTCAGTGAGCATGAATTTCAGTTCTTGGTACCTGATCACTGAGACATGGCTGGCTGCAGCACAACTAGGGCATGGTCCTGGATTAGTGCTCTCAGAAACCCAGACTTCATCTGTTCACAGAAAGTAGGGAAGACGTGTTGGGTGCAGGCAGTTTGGAGATGGTTGTCCCCACTGAGTCACATCCCTGCAAGGATGGATATGGGGCACCTCAGCTCTCTGCATCACCTGAGACCAATGCTGTGCTACTCCAAGCAGCTTCTGCATGAACTGCTACCTCTGCGTGGCACAAGGGCACAACACAGCTTTGTTTAGTTTGTGATTCATCACAACATTCTCTCACATCAATCTACTGCTGTTAATTGAAATACAGATCAAACTGATTCACCCATTTCCAAAAGGAATCATGATTGTAGAAGAAAATAATAAGAAAAATTGGATCCTGATACCCCAGACCTCTGGCTTAAGTAAGAAGCAGTCCTATTTGTAAAATGTTCATTACTGTTCATTAATATAGATATAGAAGACACCTGGTTATCAGATGTATTAGTGAACAGTGAAGAAACCACAAAATTGCCAGTAAGGCTGGTATGAAAAAACGGCCATTTTTTGTGCTTTATGATAAAGAAATTATTCAACAGGTAAAAGTAGTTTCCTGCATTTGGTCATTAAAATTAGAGCATCACAGGTCTGATGAAGTGGGTACATGTAGGGAGAATAGTGACCATAAATAGAACTTGATTGAGAGGGACAGGAAAAAGCCATGCTGAATTTTTGAGGTAATAAAGCCCTTAGTCCCTTCAGAAATAGCTTGTACATATCTTCCCAAATTCTGTAGTGAAAACTTGGTGCTTAGTGCAGTGTCTTGCAGAAAGGCATCCACCACTCATTGAGATGACCAAGAGTGCTCCTCGTGGTTCAGTCCAGAGGGGCTCAAGTGTTGGGTCTCTGTCACACCCAGAGCCATGCATCCTCAGGCACAATAAAGGCCACTCACTAGATGCCAAACTATGGCAACTATGGCAGCTGAGTGCAGCCCTAAGATTGGACCTGGCAGATCCTTCTTCCAGATCTGCTACAAATTTCCTCTGGGACTTGGATTAAACTGTTAATTCCTGTAAAGAAACTCAATTTCCATTAACTTCAGTGGGAACATTGATTCTTCAAGAACTGGACTCTTCCAGCCTAATTTAGATACCTTATCTGTGCCCGCAGTTTAGATGCCTAGTGAAAAAGTTCTCCAGAAATCCAGGCAGACAGGATCTTCCTTTGAAGACATCTCACCACTGACGGTATGGCAAATATCAGATCTTTTTTTAGGACAACTGTTTTGCTTTGGTATTTAAAATGCAGCACATTAGATGTCTGCAGTTAGATAGACTGGATTTGATAGTTTAGATATGTGGATGTGAACTGTATAATTTAAGTTTAAAAATCCCCAAGATGCACACACTTTGCAGTGAACTTGTACATGCATTTCTGAGCAGTCTGAGCATGACTGTGGAAGCCTTATGCCCCAAAGGTCCATTTCAGCAAACGCATTATTTTGGTGGTACCAGACACCCAGATTACGGGAAAAAGGGCAGTGAGTGGAATTTATGGCAGACTGTTGAAGATGTTGGCATTAAGTTACACAATGTATCTAACTGATATGATAATATTCATGTGACCTAATTGCAAGATAAGCCAATGTTTAGGAAATGCACAGCTCTGAAGATGGAAAGTGAGCTATTAACTGAAAATTATTATTGTAATTTAAAAGCACCATCTGTGTTCATCAAACTACTTCTTCTATCATCCTAATTTAAAAAAAATGGAAACAACATGAAATTTTCAGTGTGCAAAATGATCTGTTCACAAGCAGAGCTAACAGCAGACTAAGAAAAAGCAACAGAAATGACTCAGTGGATATACCAAATAACATCTGAGAGAACCATGATTTTCCTTCTGGAACATATAGAAACAAGATGGAATTTAACAAACAAATTTTCCAGTGTGAACTAGTCTCCTAGCTGTATTTGAAAGTTCAAAAAAGAATAAAGTCTAAGCAATGCTACCTCACCAAAAGGTTCTCCAACACTGCAGTAAACACAGATGAAAGGTTTGGGCATTTTATCCTTCATTCTCATATCAAAAACAGTTGTTTGGTCTATGCTCTTCAAAATTTGTGACTGGGATTGATCTCACCTAGCTTTAGACTTTGCAGTCTCGACAGCTACATCTGAGCCCAATGCCTTTGGCTTGCTTTGTGCTCAAAGGAGAGCAATAGGTAATCTGAAGTGCAATTCAGCTGTCCTATTTAGGAGGCCTAATTTTAGGTTAAGATGAATCACATTCCAGAAGTGTCTACGTCTCTCCATCAACTAGAAAGGGAGCTCAGATGTGAAATTTCTGCATCGTATTTTTTTACTCAGTGAACTGCTTTAGAAACTGAATCTTAATGCTCACCAGCTTCATTTCATGCTGTGTAAAGAGGGAGAAAAACAAAGTGTAAAAAAAAGAAAGAAAGAAATCTTGTGGAGGCTGAAACAGTTTTAGAAGACTGAAGGCAACATTGAACTCATCTGGAGCAAAGGTAAGCTGGTGTTTAATGTCACATTAGTAGAAAACAGAATTCCACCTGAAGAGTCCTTGGAAGGAATTAGTTTGTGCTTAAGACTTCTTTGTCATCAGAGAATCTTCTCCCATGGCCACACCGTTGATCTCTGAACAATCAGGATTAGAAGGAGCAATTTTGGGTTCTTTCTGCATCAGCATTAGCAACAGGCATGTTTCAGATAAGGCAGCAGCTGAATGGCACAACAAAGGGCATAAACAATCAAAGCCCTTCAGGAGCTTGCTTTACAAGTTTCCTGTAAATCCTTTTTAAATCTTCAGTCTAATTGCATTGGCCCAATTTTTGCCCCCAAGCTTCTCCTACCTTAAACACAAATAAATAAGAGGAATGTTGGGCCTGGTCGGCTCAAGAATTTTCATGGATGAGTTTTGAACTGTATTTAGTAGAAACCCCTGCCTCTTCCCCTCCCTCAATACACACTACTAAAAACAAATTCTCAAGGAGAGAGAAGTGCTGACCATGCTCCTACGGCTCCTGCATGATCCATCCACCCCTGTGCACAGAAGGTGCTGTGAAAGATGATGTTCCACAGCTGAGACTGGGAGAGTACCAAGCACAGCAGAAGCACTGAGTGTAGAGCTTCCTGTGGCCAAAACCTGTTGAAACAGAAGAGTAACAGATCCCAATAAAATCCTTTTCTGGATAGAGTGAAGCTAAAGAACAGGCTACTGTCCATGAGAAGAAACTAAAACCCCAGAAACTGCATAATTAGAACTATTCTTAGGCTACAATTAAGGAGCACTAGTGTTTTGTTGCTGGGTGATGTGTACATGACAACTCTGCTCCTGTCTTTACCAGATTGTGTCCTTTAGATGAGAAACAGGCCAATAGGATTGAGCTTTACAAATCAAGACATGCTTGCATTTTCTGACAACTTTGTAATTCTGGCTTTTCTTCCTGAGGCTGTTGTAAAAAATGTTGTAAAAAATACCAAAATCCCACCAGAGTCAGGCTAAAAGAGTCCCCTGCAGAAATTAGTCCAGCCCAAGGAACAGTGAAGAAACACTTGACCAGCTCAGCAGTAAAAGAATTGTCCTTGTGCTATTCATTCTTCTTCAGTCAAAACATAGTTCTTCTGATACATAAAGTATAACTATCAGTGCCAAATGCCATTCCCATTATCTTCTTTTCATCTTACCTCCTAAATGATCTATTCTATTTAATGACACTCAATTACAAGTTCCAGTTATTCTTTGAATTGCTGTAAAACTGAGGAATCTCCATGTGTTCAGAGCAGCTTGCAATTAGCATACCATGATCTTAGAAACAGCAGTCTATTAAAAATATGGACATTAAAGCACAGCATCTGTAAACCTGCATATGTTCATCTTCCACAGGTTTCAAATGATTCCTAGATATCTTGTAAAAGAGCTTATAAATGTCCCCCTTCAGGTGGAGAACTTTAGAGAATTTTCATACTTTCTTGAAAAATATATTATTTCACATTTACCCTTTGTGCTGTTTTCATATGAAGAAGATGAAGAAAATATAAAGATTTTTTTTAAAAAAACTAAGATTTGCTTCCTATAATCGCTCTGTTGGATTTTGTAATTAGGCTTATAGCCACAGCCCCACTAAAACTATGGAGATGTGAATATGAAAATTTTAATCCAAACTCAGATGTACTTTGCTATGCAAATTGTCTCATTTTGTGATGTTTCCTTCAAACCAAGAAATGGCTGGAGAGCCATTTCTGCCTAAATGCATTTTTTTCCTTTCCCCTAAAAAGTGTAAGAAGTACTGCTTTCACACAGAGATTAGGACTGGGTTTATATTGCTTTCAAAAAAGAAAATCTGGAAGTGGACAACATAGTTTTCCTCTTCATATAGCTGTCAAAGCAAAGACAGCTCTCTATTTTATCCAGATTCTCATTTAAACAAATACGTGCAGTAGCTGGGGGCTGGTTTCCATTTTAATAGCAAATATTCTGTCAATAACAATCTCGTACATGAACAGGAGTTTTTCTATTTATATTAATCAAAGTAATTGAATCACAAAAATGTACTACTAATGAGTAGACACAGGACAATAGATTCTGCTAGATCTGAAGTGTTTCTGGAAGTGGCAGTACCAAAGTAAAAAAAAAATTAATTATTCTTTCAGCTGTGTACAAGACTTGAAAACCATATTAGGTAACAACAAATTCAGCTCAGTGTCTTCACTTCACTATCTAAGGGATGAATTTGGGCCAAAGGCTGGGATTTGGCTCCACATTTAGGTACCTCTACTGTAAAGGCAGATGTTCATAGGTAAGGAAGGTGGCTGAAAATGGAGTAGTCAATGGAGATTTGGGATAGCTGCGTCATGCCCATGGCCCAAGCAAATACAAAAATGAGCTGGGAAAGATCTGCCCCTTTCTGCACACAGTTGCTGCAGCCAGCAGGGCACCTCAGTGTCACTGTGGGACACAAAGAAGGAGACGTGGACTCGTGTTTGGAAGGCTGCTTGGACTCCTGAGGAGGAGACGTCAGGTTCATTGTCCAAACTTATTTTATGCCCTTTTACAAAGAACCCACCTCAGAGGTGGGGACCCCTGGAACCATTGGTCACTTGAAGAGACCATCACATGAAGTCTCTCCTCTGGGAAAGCGTGTGGAAAACATCTTTGTTTACAGATAGCATGACCTTGTTTTCCCAGTTCTGTCCTGGGAACAGAATTTCTTAAAACCAAAACATGGCAGGCACGAATTGTGGCTACACCTCAGGGCACAGCAAACACCTCAGAGTGTTTCTTAGTCAAGAGTCAGTGAGGCTTGACTGGGCTGATGCATGTGTCCACTTTAGGATGGGACAGTCACCCTCTAGAGTCCTTTGAAGGCTTTGAGTAATTCCCCATTGACCATAGGGCTATAGTAGGATCTTAAGCACCTCACATATAGGAAGATGCCTACACTAAAGATGCCTACAAGGGTGCATCTGAAATCAACGCAATGACTCCAGAGATGCATGTATTTTTCCTCTAAATACAGAGAAAGCTTACATCCTTTGTTAAGGCTGGATACCTGATACATGACAGCCAATACACTGAGTTGAACCCCACACTCCCAGCTTGCCATGTACCTCCCAGTTTAATATAAGAACCCTTTGTATCAGGCATCCCAGTTTAATATAAGAAACCTTCGTATCAGACATTCTTCTTGTAGAAATGAGAAATAACATTATTATGCTATTCTCTAGCAAAAATATAATGGAAATATTGTCTCCTACCAGGTACAAGAATAAGCTAAATTCAAAAATCCAGAAGCTGAGTCTATCCTCATGTCTGTGCTGTTACCAGGAGTCTGAAATTTTGGTTTAGAGATAAAACTGGAAAAAAAAATCTGTCCAAATGCATTTATATACTTGTTAGCTCTCAGCTGAGTTTCTAAATGTTTTTCTATAATAATCATGGTTCCATTGTTCTAGACAAAGAATAGATGTGTAATCAAACTGTCTTTTGATCATAATATAGCTATTACCAGATTTTTATTTATTACCTTCAGAAAAGTAGTCTGTTTCATGTGATTTTAACCACTGAAGACAATCAGGAAAACCTGGAAGTTCTGTTATTTGGCATCTTGATTTTAATTATTACTCACATATTGCATTTGCTCTCTCATAGTCCTGACCAAGTAAGACTATTTTTATCTAGATGTTAAAAACTTGATGGAGTGCTGTTTCCTCAGAGGGTTTAGCAGCTGCAATTACTTAGACCTCAATGACTCTACAATCTGTTGTTTGCAAACAAGCATTCTGAGTGGCAACATGCATTCTCCATACCCCACATATCTTGGTGAAATCATTCAGTTTTTCTTCACAAACTTCAGCAATACTGATCTGATGCTTCAGCTGCACTCTTCCCATGCCATAAATATTTTGACAACATCCTTTATAGAATCTCAATTTCAAATCACACTCAGCTTCTTCTGTCATTCACTGGCATGTTTGGTTCATTTGCTTATAATGGTAGATTCTATGCTTTCAGTAACAGGAGTCATTAGAAAATACCAAAATGACAAGAGAGCCTAGAGAAGACAAAGAAGGAACATGAAAGATCAGAGGAAAGTAAATCATACAAAGAGACCTATGGAGTTCATCCTTTGCTGGAAAATGAATTCAGGAGAAAAGTGGTAAAATTGAGAGGCAAAAAAAATTAAAATTAGAGCTGTTTTCTCTTGCAGGTTGCAATTTCCAAAAGATGTTCTTAAACATGGGTTTTCATGTTATTTGTCTGTGTGTCTGGTCCTCAATGCAGAGGTGATTTCCACTCCTTTTGAAAAGACAGTTGCATCCTCCAGGTATCCTTTGCAAAAGATAACAAAAAGAATGGGTTAGTTTGGCTTAGATACCCATTTGTTTAGTAAAATATGACACGTGTCCATGAAAGGAATCAGAATAATCATTAAGACGATGCTTCATCAGCAAACAGGAGAAAAAGCAGTAAGAAGATCTTTACAAGAGTCTAAGTCTGGCTGATGTGAGAGATGGTTTATACTACTGCATAAGCAAGGCTGTGTTTTTGCTCCTTATTTCTGTTCACTAGCAGAACTGCCAGTGGCAGACCAAAGGAAGAAAAGAAAAACCCACATAGAAATGATTCTCTGGAGGCTTCAGCCATCCACTTTGCTAGGGAATAACTCCTCCAAGAGTATAAAACACTCCTGCTCCTCGTGGCATTGTTACTGATATGGCACAAAGTGAGGCTTGGTTCGATTGAACAGCACGGCTGCTACACTCAGCTCGTTTGGTCTACTGCTTACAAAACACTGACGTGGTGGATGGCAAAATGGTGATTTACTGAAACTTGCACAGAGTTTTTATAACTTTTGTTACTAAAACTCTACTTGTTTGCTTGGGTCATTTTTCATATGTGATTGGCTGACTCAGCAGGCTTACCAATGGAAAAGTTTAACTTTATCCCTTACTCGTACAGCTCGAAATTTTCTGAGACGCTTGTCTTTAGCTGCTACATGGCATAAATGCAGATATTGATGGAGTTATATGTCTTTGCTGTGTATCCATTTTCCAGTATGGAGATGTTGGTTTTGGTTTTTCTGGGCACTAACAACATGCTTTGAATTTAAGGAAAAAAAAACAAAAAACAACAACAACAAAAACAAAACCACAACAAATTTCAAAACCACAGAAACTTTATTGACTGCTTGCTGAAAATGTAACAGAAGACTAGATTCTGTGCTCGCTTCTGTAGAGAAGTGAGTAAAAACAAAAACAAAGTGCTCCTCCCCTGAATTTTCTGCAGCAGTGATCAAGTTTCTGGGCAGTGAAACACAAAAATTTCCAAGGTTCCCTACTGCTTATCCATTCTTAGAACGAGAAAGAGGGCACCATGCAGAACAGACAGAGCACTGGATCCATGCTTTGACTCCTCACCCTAAAACATGAACCAGCAAACCTCAGATTTATTTACTGTGCACTATATTATTTCCTTTGCCTTCTCTAGCAAGGAGGAATTATGATTCCATGCATCAAAGGGATTGACAGTAGCTCAGGGGTCACAGATTTGATGTTTTGCCTCTCTTCCATGCTGTGCCTGAAGTCTGAATCTGTGATGGCTTTGCCGTTTCCAGATATGCTGAAGATGCAGTGTCTACCTCTTCTGCCCACTTTCCAGAGCCATATTTAAGTAATGAAAATATCAAAAAGAAACAATTTATCTAAATAAAGGGCTGGTTATCATACATATAAATCAGTGAAGCTGGGTGTCACCTGCTGTAACTTTTTACCTTGATTGGAGAGTGACTGATTGCACTAATCCAGTTATGAAATTGTATCAATACCCCCAAAGGGGGAAAAATCACAAAAAAAAAAAAAACAAAAAAAAAAAAAAAAAAAAAAAAACAAAAAAAAAAAAAAAAAACCACCCCAAATATATTTAGGAAATTGTAACTATGAGACTTTTGAAGCTGGAATAAATGAAACTAAGTTGCTGATAGAGGGGCAAGCCTATGAGTTGACCTGCACTACCTAAATTTTAGACCTGCATTTACATTCACATGTACACATTACATTCAGATATAGATTTGTAAGGCAAATTACCTGTGAGTATAAAATGTTTTCCTATCTCCATTATAATGATGGAACAGATAATGATAGATTCCTAATCTTGAGGTGGGAAGACAAAATGGGGTGATAAAATTGAGCATGCAGAGTAAATGTGTTATACTAGTAATTAATAAGCAATATTAAAAACTATAGTTGTACTTACTATCACATTATGAATAAAACAATGCTGATTGATAGGAAAGAAAAAGTCAGCCATTGGTTTACTAAAAGACATTTTTATGTCCTAAGAAATAAAGCAAGAAATAATAAAAAAAAGTTTAAAAATATTCTTGACTTGCTTTCATTGCCTTCTTCTGTATTATAAAATAGATCTCAAATAAGCATTAACCCACTGGTAACACAGATTTCAGCAGTGACTGCCATGTTTTGGATGCATCATTCATACATGTTGCAGACACTGTAACATGTTACATACACTGTAACGTGGCCAAGAGGAAACCTGTCTTTTTAGCAGTGATGCTAGGAAAGGCTTCTGCAAGCAAGCTATGACTATCAAAATGGTCTACCTCATTACAGCCAATATTTTTATACTTAGATGTGAATCAATCTAATCTGTGCATTTTCTTAAATAAATACAGAGAATTATATCTTTTGATTCATAACAAAAAATTCAGCACTGTAAACTGATCTTTAGCATACAAAAATATCTCAGTTCGTCTGAAAATCTGAATAAAGTACATGGAACTGCTGTTCTGTGAGCCTGAACTCATTTTTAATGAGTCAAATAGCAACAGTGCAGCTTCCCATAGCTACCATATTATTATCATGATCTGTTTTACTATCTCTGAAGATGTGTTTCAACTGCACAAGCTACAACAAAGAGTCAGTCCTGCTCCAGAATGCAGGCAATGACTAACATGAGCAAATGGGCAAGGGATGTTCTCCAGGAATTAAAAAAGAAGGAAAACACATTGGTTTTCACTAAATCACTTGTTGGGATAAAACAGTACAACAATAATCAAACCCCTCCTGACACCAGCCTGTGGGACCAGCAGAGTGTGGCTCTGCATAGCAGTCCTCTCTTCTGTCCTGTTGGGAAAAGGAGGGAGCTTCCATGAAGGAGCTTTACAGAGATAGGGATAAAATTAGTGACCAACCCTCCCAGCCCAGAGGGGAACTCTCTGATCTTTGTTTCTTCCCCATGTTTTGGAGTTCCCACCACCACTGCTCTACAACAGTGATAAAGCTGAGCAGCTGTGACCTGCTGAGGATGCTTCCCAACAGCACCACACTGTCCTGCCCTCTGCTCTCAATGCACTCCTGGCTCATCCAGCCACTCTGCTGAAGGAGAATTCCCACAACAGTTTTGCTCAAAGCAATCCCCATGGGAATGATCTCTCTATAGGTATGAAAGAAATATTTACTGGTGGCATTGTGAAATGTAGCTAGGGGATAGTAAGGAATGTAACAGAAACTACTGGGGCAGATTGAAGGATTTCACTAGAAAATATGAAAAAAATTCTGAGTTTATATAAACAGCAAGAGCAGGTAAATGCTACAACTTTGTGCAATATTAGCCTGTGATTTTTTGACTTTCACTTAAAAGCAAAAATATTGCCCAAACCTCTGCACTTGCTGCCACACACAGAGAAACGTTTAGTCTCTGGAGTGCCATTACCACCACTATTGCTTTTCCTGGGAGTATGTGCCAGCCTGGGAGGAACACAACACACAACAGTGGTTATTCAACTTTTTCTATACATGTGCAAAATAAGACATTCATTTCACAAGCCTATGCTGTGCCCTAATAAATACTATGATTTGAAATTTTAGCACTTAGGCATGCAAAGGTTGGTTGAAGGAGATATTCACATGTGGGGCTTGATTATAGTGTTTTATCACTCAGCCGAACATCTAATGTTTAGCACAGTAGTTGGAGTGCTTCTTTTCATGTCATAACAAAGGTTGCCCTCAGATAGTAATTACAGCCTTCCTAATAAAAGGAAAGGCATTTTGAAACAGCCTGAATAGTTCAGAAGATAGAGAAGAATTTTGGAGAAGGAGTTTGCCATTACTTTGCATTTGGCAGGTGCCTGACTTGTACAGTAAAATGGCAGAGCTGCCTTGAAAACCTTCCCTCAAAGCTGGAGATGTTAAAAAATCATGAACTGAGGAAAAAAAGTCTCCAGGATTACAAAAAATCACAGCAAAATTAATGTTTCTGTAAAAAAATGTACAAAACCAGTGTGATTAATTATTATATGATCTTTTAAAAGTGTAGAAAGACATAGGGACATGGAGGTGTAGAGCAGAGCACAGGCAGCAGAGTCTATTCAAAGCAAAGCTGCCCATGCTGAGTGCAGTGGTTAAGCATTCGCAGCTCTGTCTCAGGGCAATATGTGCCAATATGGGTTATATTTTCTAGTGACTTTTCTGAATGCATCTTAAAGAGCCTCTTGTGAGCTGCTAATGATATATTTCTGTACTTCATGTACTTACAGCATAATAATAATCAGTTTGATTAAAATAGTCTGGAGGGCTTATGCAGTTTAGGGTGCTAAATCACAGTTACACTTCTCATCTGTCTTTGAAAATTCCAGGTCAATTTTACATCTGATCTTTTGGATTTCTCTTTTTCTCTTCTGATCTTCTAAACTACTTATCAGTGGCCAGCAACCTCATTAGCAAATATCTTACTAATTGCAAAAAATGGAACTGCTAGTTTTACCTTCATAACTTAGCAGGGATTCTCTTTTATTTTAAACCAACAATTAACAGCTCCAAGGCCTCAAACTTTATTATCTGCTTCAGAGTTGAAGAGGACTGTCCATGTAAAATTTTATTTTCAGTACACTGGTAAGTACAATTTTTTCCTAATTCTTTTAGTTGGGTAATAACTCTATTTTTCTGCTGTCTGCCTCCTTTCCCCACAGAGATTGATTAAATATGCTTTTCTGAACTGTATGTTCTGTGTTAGCTCCTTTCTATTGCCATGGTTTTGCATCTACCTTTTTCTGGATTGCAGTTTTGTCTTCAAATTAAGGTGTCAGATTTTGACATATTTCTATGTGGATAAGTTGGATTTTCATTTTCTGTGGTGCCTAGGCACTGAAGCTACACCAGGCAAGTACTATTCCATCATAAAATTAGAGCTTCCAACCCTTTTTGAAAATATGCCTTCCCTCATGCACAGGCTCCATGTCCCCTGCTAAAGCTGTGCAATTCTGCACTAAACTGATTAGTCCTTACAGCTTGATGCTTCATTTCATGCTTAAATAACCATTACTTTATTAATATGTGTGGTTACAGAGATAGTTTGACACCCTTCAGGATATGTGATGGTTGTTTTTTCTTTGCTGTGAAGGCTGAAATAGTCACCCTTCTGTGGTTAGGTAGCAAATGAAAGGTATTTTCAAATGCTTTGAACCAGTCAAGAATGTACCACAGGAAACTTCCAAAGGGGAAGAATGAAGAGAGGAGGAACATAGGCTGCCCCATCAGAAACAGCCTAAGATGAAGCCTGCTGGGGAGCAAGGCACGACATTTCTCTTGTATGTCCTGGAGGCAACAAGAGCTCTTGCATGTGCTCTCACCCATGAGAGCTGATGGCACATGTTCCCATCTGCAAGACTTGGAGGGAGGGAGATGAGAACAACCACTACACCAAATTTGTGAGACCTGAGAGAACAGGAATAGACAGGGGCTGGGGAGCAGTGCAGCTGCAATAACTGACCCACCTGGAGGGAGGGTTATGAAGTAAAAATCTGGAAAGCTTTAAAATCCACAAACCAGGCTTTATCACTTTGATGACCTGAAAGCTTCATGGTAAAAATCAGGACCTTTCCCATCTGGGAAGAGGATCTTGATTTTCTTGAGTGTTTCAGTATCTGGGTGTTGATTACAGGCTGCAGAAGGGAAATAGCTCAAAGGAATAACCATAGGGAGCAGATCTTCAGGAAAGGGAGGGGTGACACTCACCATCAAAATTCCATTCTACATGCAGGTTCTTGCTTTTAAGATAAGCAATTCACCAAAAACCTGTGGCTGTGATGATGATGTCAAATGCTTCTTTGCTTCCTGTTTGCTTTTATGGAACATGTGAGCTCCTTTTTCCAAGGTACAGGAGGGACTGTCTGCTCTTACTCAAAAGTGTCCTTCAGTCGGTGCTCTCTCTGAAAAGAATTTTTCTCAAAGGGTTTTCTCTGCCAGAGGTTTCTGTGCTCAGAACTGGGACAGCTGTGCTGTCTTCTCTGGTCTATTCTACCTCTGCACATCACACCAGCTCCCTGACCACTCATGGCTTTGTGCCAGCAGTGCTGGACCCCCAGGGTTGTGGCAGGACCCACCAGAGTTTAAGTGCTCCTTGCAACTGTCTAAAACAGAGGACAGTAGGCATACAATTCACAGCAATTTAGGAACAGCATACACCATGTCACAAGAGGACCAGAAGGATGTTGCACATATAATATAAGCTGCAAAGCTTCTGTAGGTGGAAGAAAGAGACTCCTTGGAGACTGCATTTATCCCCTCTCCACCAGACCATGCAGAACATGCACAATTGCTCCAGCTGACTCATGATTTGGATTCAAGTGTGTTAGCATCAATGCATTTTGCAATTAAAATAACGGGTTCAAACCCATCATGTGGTTTTGTCATAAAACAGGAAATGGGCTATATAAACCTTGGTTTGTTCTGGAAATAAATTCTGTGTTTCTACTAACCTGTCTTATGCTAAGCTTTTCTCTTAATCCTGTGGAATTAGTACTGACAACACAAACCATATCCTCTTGTGCTTCCCTCTTCTAACATAGCTGTCTTTTTGAGTATCTAAGCTAGTGATCTGAGGCAATATTGATGTTCCTTGAAAAACATTGAATCTACAGATAAGAAGGATACTTTTTTCTCAGAGATTAGACAAGTCAGCTGCAATTATAACTGGAT
Source organism: Phylloscopus trochilus trochilus (assembly GCA_016584745.2). NCBI lineage: Eukaryota > Metazoa > Chordata > Aves > Passeriformes > Phylloscopidae > Phylloscopus > Phylloscopus trochilus. Next base: position 13,055,053 of record WQNJ02000062.1, read on the forward strand.
GATTATAGCAAATAACTGAGAGAATGTTTCCAGCAAATGTGGGGATCATTCACTTTCACCAACGTGACATTTCTGCATGACAGAGTGGAGGGTCAGGAAATCCACCATTTTTGGGTGCCAAAAACAACCCAATATCAGCATCAAGGTGTTACAGCTGCTGCTGAGAAAATGGCCCTGGAAGGTGCCTCAAAGCCAGAGGCCAAAAGTTTTACCACACCATTTTTGTCTCCCTTTTGCACACTATACAGATATAGATGTCACTACCATTCAGAGATTCACAATAAAAATAGTAAAAAAGAAAATGCATCTTTTAGAAAGTGAATCAAAATCTTGGTATAGAATACTTTAAAACTATCATTGTTTACTTGGGTTTCATCTAAATTCCAGCAGACTGCTGGTTTCCAGAAACAGTCTTCCTATGTTTATTGATTAATAACTGTCATTTTTGAGAGCAGCTATGCAACAGCCTGTATTAATCTGAAAGCCCAGACTTTATCTTAAAGTCACATAAACATTTGCCTGACTTTGTCCATCAGGATGCCTGTTGATGGATAAATCTGAATGATACTGTTTAAAATCTGAATATTTTCCACTATATTTTTTGTGGGGATGCCTTAAGTTTGGAACACTTAAAGGAAATTTACTGGAACTGAGAAAAAAAAAAAAAAAAAAAAAAAAAAGCAGTGATTTTGAAAATGTGTTTGTCCTGTTTGGAGGACTTTCAAATAAGGCAAATTTCACTTGGTTTAGCCTTTGCATAGATTCTGTCCCCCCTTCCTGGCACCCTTGCTCCAGTCATTGGGATATTCTTATCATCCACAGCCTTCTGTCTCCTGGGGCCACGTACTGAGAACACAAAATCTCGGAGCATCTAAAATAGCTGGTTACTGTACAAAACACTGCTGGAAAAGCTCTTGAGAATGTCAAATCCAAGTCCCTGCCTGCAGGAGGAGCATGTACCCCCAAATCCCTTCTGACAGAAACTAGTTCAAGATGCTGCTTAAGCTCCAGTGAGGGAACACCAGTATCCCCAGACAAACTGTTATCTTGTTTTGCTCTTCTTATCCGTGGGAAGTTTTTCCTGGTGCTTAGCCTACATCTCCCTTGCTGCAGTTTAAGCCCATTAAGAAGAATTATAAGCAAATGAAAAGCATCTCATATTTTATCCTCTAGAGGACATAGCAATAAATTATTGGAAGCATCTTTAGGGCTTCTCCATTACGTATACAAGATCACAGCCTAGTTTAATATTCAAGAACCACTCCTGTTTCCCACAGCCAGTGTTCCTGGCTCTTGAAGTGCTGTAAACCTACTGCTTGCTGCACTCCTGAGGCACCTCTAGGAATCTAGAGGAGCCCATTGGAGTTCAGTGGGAATAAGCAAGGCCCCTGGGCTCAGCTGGGGAGGTATTTAAGGCCACTGTGCCCAGCACACACAGAGGTCATTTAAAAAAAGAAAGAAAAAAAGAGTGGAACAGACAGCTGCACCTGCTCTCCCTGTGGCTTCTCAGTGCTGTGACTCCACGCCACAGCCCAGGACCTGCTCGCATGATCTGATGACACAGGCTGTCTACTGCTCCTCTATCATGCTGCACTCAGATTTTTTTTTTCTCCCTCCCCTGTTACTGCCCTTTTCAGTCTTTCCTTTGGCCTCCTTCTCCCTCTGCAGTGCAGGAGAAGCTGGTGGTGCTGGGGAAGTCCTTGGCAGGGGAATTTCTGCTGGTCTCTGCAAGACACATGTCCCTGCTGCCCCCATGCTTGCATGCTGTGAATGTCCCATCTTGCCCCCAAACCATCCTACAAAATGTCACCATTGAAGTTTTTCAATGGGATCAAACTGTAGCTTTCACTACAATTACCACAGTGAGGAAATGAGGAGATACCTAACCTGATTAAAAACAAATCACCAGGCAAAAATCAGAAACAAATCCCCTCATTACTAAAGCCTTGAGTCAGGCTGTCTGCTTTGGGATGACTAATTTTGATGTCTTAGCACAGACACAGGGTGATCACAGGGTGATCCAAGAAACAGGATCCCGGGGTTCCCCAATGAAGGAGCTCAGAAAGAGGATCAAATAAACTGCTGCCAAGCTGACAGCAAAAGAAAGCCAGGGGTGTGCAAACCAGGCCCAGATGTGAATTCCTGGCTGCTCCTGAAGATTCAGAGCCACCCCTTTTGTGCCTCCCCATGCCCGTGTGTGAAGGCATTGGGCAGGGGCTGACGGCCACTGCCTGCCTCAGTGTAACAACCCCACAGACAGCACAACCATGGCAAATCAGTGAATTCAGCTGACTCTTCCCCTGGAAGTCCCTGTTCCCTCCAGGAGCGTTAGACCCAAGGACTGAGACAACACTCTCAGAACTGATGGGACAAGAAGTTAAAAAGGCAACAAATAGGCAATGCCCTGCTGTCCATTTTGCTGCTGCTGTCAATTACACCTGAAGTTCTCTGAGCTTTGGCAATTCCCCCCTTCACTCCTGCATTAAAAAAAATAAAGCAAAGACCCAGACACAGGCAGCCTTTGCTCCTCTTTTCAGGGCTCTTCAGCATTTCTAGCAAACCAACATCAGCCCAGCATGATTCTCCACTGTCTTAGTTTTGGAGTAATAGTGTTCTGAGTTGAGAACTCAGAGATCCAGTAAGTCCAAACCCCTATGAAGAAGAAATTATTTTAACTATTGTGCATGATACAGTAAATGCTCCTCAGATTGTCTTACCCATCTCTATTCAGATTACAAAAAATAGTATTAATTTTAACTCTACCATTATGCTGCATTTATTGAGGTTCTGGGACTTGTAAAACACTTTTTGTTCCGTTTATTTCCATTTTCTCATTAAAAATTGAAACCAGGCTGCACACTAGAATTAAGTGTGTTGCTCTGAAAGGCCACATACTCCTATCTCTTCTGGCAATGACAAAATTCCCATTACTTTTATTGGCACAGCACTGAGCCCTAAAGCTAAAAGTAGCTCTGTGAGTGACAGAACCATTGCATTCAAAATTAAATGCTGCTCCTGATGCAGAGCTGAATTTCTTACTTTGCTGTCATTTGTGAAAAATAATAATGATCTTTGCAGATGCCATCTGTGTAGGGTCTTCCTTCCTTCCAAAACCTTTTGTGACTTGGATTGCTTGGTCACCACCACAGAAATCTCTATAAGCCAAAAGTGCAACATCCAAGCCACAGGAGGGTGAGCACAAGGTCAGCTCCAATTTGGGAGCCAAGGGGATGATATATAAAGGACTCCTCTTACAGCAGTCCTGGGAAATGAACTTCTTTCAAATTATGAGATAGGAAGATGTACAGTGCATTTTCTGGTTATCTCATGCTCTTTTTCCTAGGAAATCAGCTTTACCTGTGCAGCTAAATCTTGAGAAAAGAAACATGATGTTTTATTTCCAGACAAACTGTTAGATCAGCTCAGGAAAAACAAACAAAAAAAAAAATTCATCATTCTGTGACAACACTTATGAGCCTGTCACATACGTTAATTTAGTGTCTCTTTGGAAGGACCCAGATGATGAAATATAGAGATGGCAGAAGAGTGTCAGCTTGCATTTCCACAGAAAAGTTTGGGGAAAAACCTGTTAAAATACAAATAAAATCTAAATTTAAAAAGCAGCAACAAGGTATCTAAAAACAATCTTAATGTCTTTTTAAAATAAAACCTCTGGAATTTGGAGGTGCAGGTTTTGATTTTTGAAGCTTGTATATCATTTTTATGTAAATATAATAGTCATGGCATTCTTGTCAGTAACACCAGCTCTTTGTTATCCACTCATATCTGTGTGTGTTCCCCCTAGCAAGTGTGCTAAAAGTAGCAATCCAAAGGTTTCTGTTCAGTGCTGGACTTGGTTGTGGTAGAACAGCTGACTGCATAGAAAGTCCTGGGCAACAAAGCCTACTCCCTTTGAAGCTGACACCTTGGTCCAGCCATTTTTATGTCCTTCCTGCTAAGTTTTTTGATGCCATAGCTCTTCAACCAGATGAGGGAGTGAGTTATCAGACCCTCTCCAACACACACGATGACGCTGTGAAATTCCAACAGTCCTCCTGCAAAGCTACACCCAGAGAAATGACTCTTCCTTTCTTTCCTCACTAGGGGCATTGCTTGGGCCCCAGACTAACCTGCAGACTAAGACTAGGCAGTCAAAACTTAGAGCCAGCACCTCAGCCCTGTTTGCAGGCTTGTTTATGCCACAAGCCTGTGCAAAGCACTGCTTGAAATCTACTGGTAAGGTCAAGCGCCAGAGAACATTTTCAAATGTCTAATTATGTCATTTAGACCTCTTTCTGAAATACTTTAAATTATGAAGAGATTTAATAATAGCTTTCAGCTTCATTAACTCTTATATATACCTGGAGTTAGAAAACCCACAAAAATCTTAATTGCCCAGCAGTGTTGTCTGACACAGGGTAAAGTTTACACCGATGTTAAAACCTTCCTGAGAAAATGGATTTTTACATGATGTCAACGTCTAGTTTGTGAAAATACAGAAAACGAATCCCATGTCATATCCTTCGTTTTCTGAAAAACTTCACGGAGCAGCAATTTGGCTGAAGAGTGCAGCAATGCATTCAGCTAGAACAGAAACTTTGAAAACTGTGTGAAAATGGCACCTTGACAGTATTTCCCAAGTATCTATCCAAGGTCAGAATTTAACATAATAGGCATATTTTGTTAACAAGCAGCTCTTCTTCTAATGTGGAAATAGCATGAGATGAGTTCTAAAAAACACAGCAGCATAAGTGATGGCTGCTATGCACCTGGCTTCTAAATTTTTTTTTCTTTTTTTTGCTGCCCAACACCCCTGCATTTTGAGATGTTCAATGTGGGCTCCTTCTCAAATGGTCTGTTTTACATTCAAAACTCTGAACTTTTCATGGTTAAAAGCCTTGCTCCAGTCAACACACATTTGGGGTGTGTGAGGAATGGAAAACAATATACTGCCAGTTGTCATTTAGCCAATCTGACCAATCCACTTAAGAAGGGGGGTGACTTCCATGGACACCCAGCACAGTGTTAATGTTGAATTTTTGAGACACTCTCTTTGAAAAGAAAACTAAGATAAAAGTAACAAGATGTCAAAACACGTGAATTGTGAATTACCCTTTAATATTCCAGTGAAGAGACATATGCATAAAGACAAGAGTGCCTTGCTGCTAAAAATAACTTCTTGTTTTTAGTGCTGATCTGCAGCTGTAATGAGAGTGTTCAGCATTTTTCAAGTCTATAAATTTTTTAAATATAGCAGATTGTGTCACCATGAAAGAAGAAAAACTCACTCTGACTTTTAGACAAAATGTAATTATTTTTCTACCTCTGATTTTTGAAATAAAGTATATCCTCCAAACAAAGGCAAACCAAAGGCAAGCTATCACCTTGGTATTCAGCAAAGCGTGAAATCACAGAGCAGTGAAGAGAGCCCCTGGGAGATAAGCAATATTCAATGTCAGGACCACTTCAAAGAGTGTAGGGTCATCATCCTGCTCTATTGTACAAGTGACTTTTCACACACAAATCTGCCACGATTAAATTAATATTTGTAAGCTTAACTGTGATCCTTTCTCCTTTGTTTAATGAAGGATTAATTCCACCAAAGCTGAAGGAATTACTCGCATGCCACTGACCCCAGAATAAGGCTTCATGCATGGTTTGGATGACTGATTTTTTGGGAGGGGTCTGTCAAGCCTGCTTTCCCAAAGCTTTCTCTTCTTCCATAGAAGCCCCTGCAACATTCAAAGGGAGCTTAAAGTGGATTTGCAAATGGGTATCAATGGAAAAATGCATTTACACTTGGATTCTGTGGGAGAAACAGCATCTTCACTCAGGAGTAAAGAATCTAGCAATGTCATATTTCTAACAGGCCATTGGCATTTCAGCAATGTTTTCAGTGCAATTTAGCACAGTGTCCAAATATATTTGTCACTGATAAGTAGTGTGTTCCAAAAAAAAAAAAAAGTTAGACAATGAGAAACAAGAAAAGAATACAACAATGTAAGGGAAAAGGGGAAAGGGAACTGTGATATCTTGTTTGAATGACAATCAAACTTTCTCTGTCTTCGCTGCAAGAGAAAAAAGGGGTTTGTGACTGAGAGGCATTTCAAAGGAACTGTCACAGCTCAAAATCCTAGCAAAGGCAAAGCATAGGTCCCAGGTACAGCAGTCAAGGCAACCTTTATATCTTTATCTCACTAGTTACTGTGAGATAAAAAAACCACAGTGCCTTGTATCTGCAAAGGCTGCATGTTAACATAACTATCTTAATGTCAAAGAATCTTGGTTTTTTCCATAAGAATAGCTGTGACACTAAGCACTTTTCAGCATTCTATCAGATTATCCAGCTACATTATTTTTATGGACTGAGAATATAGCAAGCAGATACTTCAGAACATAAATTTTGGCTGCAGGTTAGGGATGAAGGGGGGGTTTGTGTCAAGTTCATATTTGTACAGTTCTTGTCCTATCTTCTCCAGCATGCAGCAACACTAACAGCCCTAAAAAAGATGCAAAAATTCACTGTCTTGCCAGATAACTCTTTTATTTTTTCTGTTCTTTTTTCTTCACACCCCACCACTTTTGCAGCACCTATGCTATAGGTCTGTAAATGAACTCCATAACAAAATGGCTTTTGTACCCAGGCCTGAAGAATTTCCATTAATAGATATTGTGGCAGTCGATGTATGTGTGGCAGTCGACATGGACACTGCACTTGCACTCGAGGTGCTTCTTCGGAATCATCAGAAGGCTTCAAGTATCAGCATCTTGATATTCAAAAAGTCGTTCACATTTTTCCTCTGTATCTTCTCAGAGCAGCTTCACACAGCTCTGGCTCTGTCTGTCTGTCCTTCTGTTCTGGCTCTGTCCTTCCTGACCCTGGCACAGCCGCCTAACCCTGTCTGTCCTACGTACAGTATCTTACCTTTCCTGGCCCTTGCACAACCTCCTGTCCCTAGGTCTGCACAGCACAGCAAGCAGACTCCAACTGACTCCTGCTAGTTAACTCACTCTTTTATCATGCCCATGGCTGTGAGGGCAAGGCTGTTTCTACTCTAGCATAATTAACATAGCTGTGACATATCAGGAGGGAGACTGCCTTCAGCAGCATCTCCTTTTGTCTCCCCACAAGATATAATTATATATAAATATACGTAATATTGACTAGATTTAATTCCAGAGCATAGTGATCTTAGAAAAATAAGTCCCTTTGTTATCCATATGACCAGTCCAAGATGAGCACAGAACCACAGAATCACTGCATGGCTGAAGTTGGAAGGGATGTCTGGAGGTCACCTGGTCAACCCCTCTGCTCCAGCAGGACCACACAGAGACAGTTGCCCAGGACTGCAACTCATGCTCAGATGGCTCTTGATTATCACCAAGGATGGAGAGCCCAACTTCCTTGTGCCAGGCCTGGATCACCCTCACAGCAGTGTTGGGTAGCTCATTCTGGAGAAGAAAATATTGGCCCTATGGTCAAAGGACAACTTCTGCTTCCAAAACTCCTGGAACTACAACAGTTGTAATGGAGTTTTTATGACAAATGGGACATATTCCTAGTGCCTGCTGGGAATTATGTCTCTACAGGGGACAAACTGGTCATTAGATGCCTTTATTTCTGGAAATGAGTGAAACTTTTATCCTGTATTGTAAGTCCATGGCTGTTACAGTGCAGAACTCATAGTTGTCCTATGAGTTCAACTACCTGTTTCAAATACCTGTAGGTTCAGACAATTGAACTCACTCTAGGACTATTTTGACTACAAAGGCTGCTTAGGAACTTCAGATTATAATAGCTACCAATACACAGGCACATAAATGTGTTTTTCTCAGTCTTGAACTGAATCCAATCCCATCTCTGTTTACTTCTAAGTAAATTGTTATTGTTATTGTTATTGTTTTTATTATTATCATAATCATCATCATTATCGTTATTATTAACTACTCTGCACCTGAGTGACTTACATTTCTAGTAGTCACATAAAAATAAAAAACTATTTTGACAGTTTTTAAAGGAAACACAAATTTAGACTTTCACCTCTTTTACCTTTGCTTATAGTTAAACAAGAACCTCCAGAAAAGTTCAGAAACATACCATTTGTGATGGTATGTTTTCTAGATGCAAGATCAGAATAGACTGGTCTGTAACTAAGGTAGTTCTTAGCTCAGGTGATCCCTGGCACACGTTACTAATTACAGTAGGTGAAATTGGCTGAAGTCCCCATTGCTACACAGACCCATTCTGGCTTCTATAGAGCATTCCCTGGGCCAGGCAATTCAACATTAAATGCTCCTGCACCTAATTTTTTAGTGAATCTAGACAGTAATGGCAAAACCACTGTGGATGACTGTGTTTTTCCTTGTCATGCCACATTACAGTGAATTACATGGACCTGTTAGACCAGCTCCAGAGGAAGGTCACCAAGTTGATTAGGGAGGTGAAGCACTTTCCCTACAAGGAAAGGCTGAGTGAATTAAGTTTGCTCAGCCTGGAAAAGGCTTCAGGGTGACCTAATTGCAGTCTTCCTGTTCCTGAAGGGGGCCTACAAGAAAGATGGAAAGAGACTCTTTACAAGGGCACACAGTGACAGGATAAGGGAGGGAATGGCTTCAGACTGAAAGAGTGTAGGTTTAGATTGAATATCAGGAGAAAAATTCTTTATTGGGCAGCACTGAAAAAGATTGCCCAGAGAAGTTGTGGATGCCGTACTCCTGGAAGTGTTCAAGGCTAGATTGTATGGGGCTTTGAGCAACCTGGTCTAATGGAAGGTGTCCCTGTCCATGGAGGGGGGTTGGAATTGAACAATCTTTTAAGGTTCATTCCAACACAGGTCATTCTGTGATTTGATGAATACAGGTTACTGACCCTACTGCCTGCTGGGAAGTAGCATGGTATGTGCCAGAGTTTAGTGAAGAACTAAAGCACACTGTCCATGACCTGCCCTGCCTGAGGGACATGAGGAGCTCTGTAGCCACTGATATGGCAACAATTGTTGAGCAGAAATGGAGATATATTTGTGCGCATTTTTTGAGAAATGGAAGTATGAGATCTCTGCTTTCATTGCAGAAGGGCTAAGAAGGAGAGCCTGGTAGTAACATTTTACAAGTAGTTTGGGTCTATGAAAGCTTTGATTCCCTGGGAATTCCTGATGCTGCTCAGCACACAGCGCTGGAGCCAGCAGCCAGCTTGTCCACCCAACACGTGGCTTTGTCACACTAAGAGTGTCAGACAAGGTCCAGCATGTCCTACATAGCACAAATGAGCTCCTGCCCAAATCTGGACCACCCCACTTCTCCTCAATCCAATGGATGTGTGCATGCACAGGACAAGCCAGGCTTTGGCACAGGCTCTGCCTGGCACACAGGGGCTGATGAGGTTCACTCTGGGCTGATACTTCACCCCTCATCTCTCCCTCAGAAATTTCAGCCAGTGAAACATTTGAACAAAGTTTTGTCTTGCTATAATGTGATGTCTTCAGTAGTTACTTCTTGCCACTGCCAAATGTTTTTAATATCATCTTTTTGTTACTTAAATAAGTTAAGAAGCTTAGTTAGCCCTAATCAAATAACTGAGGGTTTTCCAGGCACAGAAAACTAAAATTCAGTGATTTCAGGCCATCTATGAAAACATCCATAAAATCTGATTTTCTTTTTATTTAAATCATTTATTTTATCTGAATGTCACTTCCATTTATGTTAATTTTGATGTAGTTGGGAAAGTGAGCAGCTAGTGAGGCTATGAATCAAACGTTCCCTGAATCAAAACAATTGGCTAATTACTCCTAGATGCATATGGGGTTCATTATGCATTAATTAGTTACTAAATCCCCCATCCTGCATTTTAATATTCAGTTAGCAAGTTTAGATTGGTTTTACAGAAACTTTTGTGTTTTTCCAAATTGAGACCTTTGTTACTTACTGAAGAGCTCCAAATAGTAAATAAATTTTTCATGAGATCTTGGGAAAAACATCTTCTTCTAACTTGCTTAAAGAAAATAGTTTATTGAACAGCAGAATAAAATCAAGAGCTGAGCCATGTTCTCCTCCAACTCAGCCTGGAGCCTAAGGAAAAAAAGATGTTGCTAATTTGCTGGTGTCAGAAGTAGAAGGGCTGCCAGAGCCTCAAGCCAGCTAACTCCAATTGCTTCCCACTACGAAGAAAATCTGATCATAGGTGACTCAGAGGGTGCATGCAAAAGAAATGAGCCACGTCATGCTTTAACCCCAGCCAGCAGCCAAGACCCACACAGCCACTCACTAAGTCACTCCCCCAGCAGCAGGGTCAGAGAGAGAATCAGAAGGGTAAAAGCTGGAGAACTCATGGGTTGAGATAACAGCAGCTTGATAAGGAAAGCAAAAGCCACACATACAAACAAAAAAACACCCAGAAAATTAAAATGGTTTCCCAAGGTCTGGCAGGTGTTCAGCCATCTCCAGGAGAGTAGGGTTCCATCACACATAACAGTGACTTGGGAAGACAAACTCCATTACTCCAAAGATCCCCCCTCATCCTTCTTCTCCCTACTTTATATACTGAGCATGATGTCACATGGGATGGATTCTCTCTTCGGTCACTTTGGGTCACCTGTCCTGGCTGTATCTCCCCCCCCAGCCACCCATGCACCCCCAACTTCCTCACCAGTGTGGCAGTAAGAAAAGCAGAAAAGCCTTGGCTCTGTGCAAGCCCTGCTCAGAAAAACCAAAAACACCTCTGTAGTATCAATCCTGTGTTCAGCACAAATCCAAAACACAGCTCCATACCAGCCCCTGCAAAGAAAATTAATTCTATCCCAGCAGAAACCAGCATAGCCATGCTTGTAACCAGGAGGAAGAGTAAGACAGAGGCAGTAGATCCTGTCTCTCTGCCTCTAGGGGAGGAAACCAGAGGTAGGGGCTACAAAAATCAAGGGAGAAGCTGAGTTTGGTGCGGCAGAGAAGTGGATGGCTAGGAGAGATAAATCTCACTTGCTTTTATTATGAAGATACTGTGTTTGTTGTTAGTGAAGGCATAAATTTTACTGTCACAAAGAAGCATGATAGCATTGGTAAGGTTAGAAAGGATCCATAAACCCTGGCTTTTTGTAGGGAGTCGAACTCACTTAAACATCCTGCTGTAGCTTCTTTACTAGAAGCAATTAAATCCAGAGGCTGTTCAGTACCCACAGGAGAAAATGCAGCTCATGTCTCCAGGTCCGTCCTTCTGGAAACTCTCATCACCAATTAAAGGCAGGAAATGACACCGAGGCCCAGAGAAGAGCCGGGCCACACAATTGCCCTGAGCTGCCTCCACAGCATCATGGGCACAAGCCCTCAGTGTGGGGCTGGCAGAAGTGCTGGTGTAGGGCATCCCATTCTCCTCCAGCACGGGGACATGGGGCATGGCTTTGTCCCAAAGCAGCTTTGTACATGTGACTTGCTCTGTCTGCAAGACTGATCACCAACACACAGACCACCCCTCCCATTCTCCTCAGGGCCGCTGTCTCTCCAGGACTGTGTTTGCTCAGTCACAGGGCACTGGGGAGCTGCCTTGGATATTCATTACAAGGGAAGAAGAATGAGATCTAATGAACCAAAATACAGAACTTAGGATACAACAGCCAATGACTTGCAAACATGACAATGACATTTTGTTCCTGTTATAGCGTCTTGAAGATCATCTATTTCTTTGTTTTTAATGTGTGTATTTTGTACTTTGTGTTCCTCTCTCAGAGGTGATTTAAATCTCAGCAGATATTTCCCTTTAATAAAGTGGTATTGAAATCTCTTCAAACCACTTTACAAAGTTTCTGGCTACAGATATTTAGGGACTGTGATCTTTATGTTCCTGTGTCATCCCCTCAGAACAAGATGTTTGATCAGCCACAATTGTAGCTTTTTGTCTTCCTAATTTTTCCTCAAGCCTGATGGGAGATTGCAGGAATCCCTGAAAGACCACATGCAGCAGGGAGAAGTGAAGTGCCTTGTTGGCAGATCAGGCAGAGAACACTCAACTGCATCTCCATTCATGGTAGTCTCCCACAGGGCACAACATTCCAGTGTCATTTATGTGCCTGACCACTGCCAGCGCTACTGACTGGCACCAGCTGTACTTGATGCAGAGGAGAAGTGTTACGTACCTGAATTATATGCCTAAAATTAGATTACAGATGCTTCTGGTCTGAATTTGTCTCCTAGATAATTGTGTTTCCTGTACCATGCTGGATGTGCAGATAAATCTTTTTTTCTCAATATAAAATAAGGGAGAAAAAAATTCAGATTAAGAGAGATTATTTTAATCTTAGAACTGTTAGAAAATAGATTGATGTGTTGTCAGAGTGAAAAAGAGACCCAGAAAGTGAAAGCTAAGGCTGAAAATATCAGACTTAAAATAAATCTAGCCAGGCAAGTTGAATTTCAAATTGTTCCATGATATTATAGTGACACTCTGAGCAATAATTAAGTTCTCTATTGTTTGCATTCCGTGAAGAATCTTTTAATATCCTGCAATTTATCATTCTAAAACTGCATAGCAATATAATCCTCTCCATTCTAAAGAGAATTGTAATTGTTAAAGAAATGGTAAAATGCATCAGAAACTCACCACAAACTACTGGCATCATTTTTCTTGTGACATGGTTTGCTGATTTGTGATGAGATATTGAGATTAGTTCATTAAGAGACAAAATCTGAAGGGATTACTTAACAGTGAGCAGAACAGAGATACTCAAGCCCCTCCCTGATGAGGAGGCTTAGGGTCTTTTTCCTGCATCTCCTTTGGGCACAGGCTCAAGGTCTGTTCTTGGCTAGACTGCAGATGACTGTATTTGTTTCAGTGGGTTATCCCCACTGGAGCATGTCCTGGTGCAGATAACAGCAGAACTGAAGCCTTGCAGCAGCCCATGGACCAGCTGCATGTTGGAGCCCTTCTTGGTTTGTGCACAGGTGAGATCAGTGACTCTCTATCATGCTAAGGCACTGGGATGGAGTGGCCTTCACCCAAGTTTGGACACTTAAAGACTTAAGTTTTAAATACTAAGTTTGCCCCAATGCTTACAGCTTTCCTAGGTCTTAGGACTCTTCCTATATAAAGCTACAGAATTCCTCAAAGATAGTGATGCTTAAGTGAAACAGCTGCTGACAGTTCCCAATTCAGTTGTTTTGGACCAAGAAAGAATGTCATCATCTCTAAGGCAAGCCATTCTCCCACTGCTAAAATTTATTCTCTCCTAATGCTTGCCATTTTAAGGCACGTCATTTTGTGCCTCCTCAGAGAAGCAAGTCTCTTTTGTCCTCAGTAGGACAGACATCCTACTGAGCTTCATCAGTTTTGGCTGCAGAAACCTCCTGGTAGCTTTTGTCACTGATCACCATGAGGTGCCCCTTCCATCAGCAGGCTCCTTTCAAGTTGTTGGTCTAGGATTTGGGAAGCCTAGATACAAAAACCTTTAAGCTGAGAACTAAGTGCACTAAGTGCAGCATCTGCAGCAGGAGCTAGAGAACATGATGATAAGTATTCCAGAAAAAGGCAGGGGGAAAAGCGTGAAGAAGTCAAAATCAGGAGAAGCTGCTAATACCCAGATGTAAAACCCACTAGTGCACAAGGCAGGGTATCTCTCTCATTCCCACAGCATTATTTCTTCCTCAGAAAGTGGCTGCATGCAGGCAGTTGCCCACCACCCCATTTCACACCCTGGAGAGCTGAGCCAGAGGTTCTTAAACACAGCCAAAAGCTGAAGGACCCCTGTCCTCAGGAGGGCCCCCCTTGTGAAGGCTGATGCCTGAACAGAGAATGCACAGTAGAAAGGGGAGCAACAATTCTGCCCTCACACAGCACCTATCCATTTGTCCTCTCCTGGATGTGAAATGATCTGTATGTAAAGTTCCAATGAGTATCTCAAGAGACATGGCCTTCAGAAAGGATCTGTGTGTGGAGAGCAGTAGAAGAGGGAAATCATATGGCAATGAGTGATAAGAAACCAAAACAGGCAGCTGCCAAAACCTGAAATATCTATAAACACTGACTAAGGAGACATGATTAAGATAAAACATAATGTTTTAACATAGGGTTCAGTGAGTTAGAGACAAGAACCTTTGTTTGCTTGCTTGAAAAGGAGAACATTAAATACTGAACTTCTCATAGTGAAGCAGCAAATAATTACTTTGCCTTATCACACAATCACCTTCCTCTTCCCCTCAGCCCTCATCAGTTATCCCAGTGCCAGTGTCACAGATCTGCTAATGGAAACCACATTCTGCTGGTGGTGCTAAGGACCAGGTTCTCCTCTGCTTAGGAAGTGCAGGAAATGAGAAAAGAGTTCCAAGCACCCCTCTCTTCCCTCCTTGGCCCTGCTCTGGCATGGGGAAAGGAATGGGCTGTGTGCAGGCAGAGAAACTGAGGGCAGCAGCTCTCTAGGGGGGCTGCAACACCAGGACACAGGAAAACCAAAGAAGGGCAGTTAACATTAAGGAAACTATATGAGGACTTGGGGTTTTTCCCTCTAAATTCCCCACATCCAGACTCTTTGGGCTGTATTTCCAAACTCACATACTCATCTATAAATCATCTTCCTAATTTCTAGACTTTTTTTTTTCAGGAGGAAATTTGGTGTTGTAGAAGAAACAAACAAAAAAAAAAACCCAAACAGCAACAACAGCAAAAAACCACTACAAAACCCCAAACTTCTAGGATTTTGGGTTCTTTTTCTTTAATTCCACAGAAGTTACCAGAGACAGTAATTAATGAGACATGGGGCTCTGATAATTATTACTATCCTTTCTCATTATTGTGTCCTAAAATATGAAGTTTGTTCATATATATTATAAATCCTCAGCTGCTCCTACCCAACCATTCAATTTAAGGACATAAGCACCACAGGTGGGTAAGATGCAATTTCCCCCTGTACATTTGTACTACCATGGGTTTCTGAATCTCAGCAGTATCAGAAAGCAAACTATTGTACCCTTTTCAAAAGCTGATTTATTACTGTCTCAAAAAGAGAAGCAGCATCGTTAAAAATGCACAGTAATTTGCTGCTCTTAAAATCAATCAAGCACAGCCAGCACTGGCTGCTATACTGACAGGATAAAAACATGAGCCTGCCCACTGCACCAGCTCCAGCACTGCTGGCTGAGATCTCATCAGGCTGGAGACAAGAGTGAATGTGGCCAGCCATGTCCCCACGGAGTTCACAAAGATCCAGCTAAGAGTAACTCGGAGGCAAGCAGAGAAGTATTTAACATTTCCTTATTATCCTTCAGAGGTGCATAGATAAACTGAGGTTGAAACCCTGCCAAAAATGGGCAGTTGGGAGCTGTTAAGATGAGAAGAGATTGACTTCAGAGGGACCAAAGAAACTTTTTTGCTTTGAGTGACTTGACTTACAGAAGGAGCTGGGAAAAGGAAGGTTTCCTGCTGTTCTTGTTTATCCCAGGGGAAATCGGTTGAGCCAGTGCTGTGCAGTACTGTCCAGCCCCACCCCTGTGAATCCCTGGTCTTTGTTGTCACAGATACCACATTTCCCAGTGCCTCTTGATTCCAACAGGACACCTGAATTAAGGAACCCCCTTCATCATGCCTTTCTGCAGATGAGAATTCTGAGTTCTGTTAGTGGGAACAGTCACTTGGTATCTACCATAGATCACAACTGCTGTTAGCCCTTGAGCCACACTGTAGAGTCACATCCCCTAAGTGAGATGCTCTTGAATGACAGGCCAAAAATATTAAGATCCTTTTAACCAGGACAACCTGCTGACTGTGACACACTACTGAGTGCTGTGTTTTGCGTTTAATGGCTGTCTTCTATACTGATGCACTAAACAATGCCAGAGCCCTTCTTCTACCCATAAGGCAAACAGATACAGTTGGTTGGTGTCCTTATTGTCAAAAACAAATGTGCTTGACCACATCCCAGCTGTCTACTGGGAGGAGTCTCTGGCTCACGGCATTTTTTAGACCATGCCCAGGAATCCTTTGCAAGAGTTCTAGCTGGTCTGGGATTAAATCACATCATGTTCTTCTCTGCAAACCCATAAATGTTCAATCGTAATGGCCTGTGCCTACTCAGTTGAATAGTCTAGAGGTAGACTTCTGTAATGCAGATAGTCAATATCAACTGTGCATCTGTGAAATTTTCTTGTTCAGCAGAGGTTTTGGTACAAAATTACTAAGAACTACTTGGTAAAGGATCATTTACTGGTTTAGAAAGTTGCAAAAATTCCAAAATATAGAATGCAAGACCATCATGTTCACTTCATACTTTCAGTGTGAACCTCATCAAATCTGTAGCAGTTATCTATCCTTTACTCTGAAATGAGTTTACAGTGAAGTAATGGTCTTGAATTCATCTTTCTATATTGTGAGAAGCCATTCAACACAGGGATGCTGCACAAATGATCAAAACTAGCTAGTGATTTTTTTTTATTCATTCTAAGGACAAAAATCTCATATGGCAGCATTCCTCAAGGGTAGGGAAATGAAAAGCAAGAGTAGATTTTAAATATTTCTGTGAATTCTCAAGGAAATTTTAAAATATAGAATATTTAAGGAAGGCATACTGATGATTTTTTTTTCCTTGGTTTAGGCTTCTGTTGAAATTCTAGTAGTCACTGGTTAATGCATAATATTCTCTGCATAGAATCACCGTGGTGACATCTGTGGCATAGAAGCTGAGATAAGGAAAACGAATTTGAGGCTGTGGCAGATTGAAAGGTCTGTTGTTCCGCTGTGATATCTTTGCTAACATAAGTATTGCAACCATGACATTCTTGCTGCAGGGATAACATTATCCATACTTCCATAAATCTATATGATAGTTAAAAACCTTCAGGGCAGATATACTTCCCAGTACAGCTCCAGTTTTTTTGAATATTTGGGTATAATAAATGGCTAGAGGTGAACTATGAACAAAATACCTAATCAGTGTCACAACTGCATTTGTGTTACCTCAGAACAATCTCCCCAAAAGCAGACATCCTCATTTTAGCTATAGAAGACATTTCTCTATGCTGCAGCAACTCGAATGTATCTCATTCATCTTTGTACTCCTGATTAATTGAGTCTAGACTACCAGTCGGGGGATGGGGGAGAATCTGCCTCATGCAATTATCTGTATTTAAAAAGTGAGTGTAGACATTGGGACTAAACAGCAGGAAAAGGCTCTTAGTCTGTGCATCAAAGGGCAATCACATTTGTGATTCGAGTTTCTTGTCACTTACTTCAGGAGTCAGCTTTGCCATTACTGTTACCAGAGAGACCAGTGGAAATATTTTGAGTTTACCTCACTTCTCCTTCACTTTATGCTGCATTGGATCCCCCCAAAATAAGCATTCTCAATATGATCAGATACTAAATGAGGTTTCAGGTTTTGTCCATGCAAGTGGCATTAGAGCCAGCTGATTTTAACAAGAGTTTATAAGGGGCTTGACTCAAGTCTGCTACATTAGCTCCAGCTAATGATGGGCGCAATTTTGTTGGGAGCATTTAGATTTACCACATAATCATTGTTTCAGATCCAGGCAGGCTTGATTTACAAAGCCTATTTGTCCTTAGGAAAGCTACATTTACTTTTCTGAGCAAAAAGTCTGAATATTCAAAAGACATTTCCCTGGGGTGTGAATGAGGGGCTATTCAGCAGGAATAGAAGTAGCAGTCTGGGAGCCACAGTCTGCAGAAATCTTGAACCAAAATAAGTCTGCAGAAATCTTGAATCAAAATATTCTCTCAACCCCCTGATTTCCAGGACTACTTTCACATACAGTTACAAAACAAAAATATTTTGCAAAGGAGTATAGGGATAAATAAAAAATCCTACCACAACATTCATGCTACTATTACCAAGTTACCCTGCAAGGACTGGATTCTGCTCTCATCCATATTTTGTATCATGAAATGCTATGACTTCTGTGATCACAGAACTAAAGAATAGTTTGGGTTGGAGAGGACCTTAAAGATAATTTAGTTCCAAGCCCTCTGCCATGGGTAGAGACACCTTCTACTAGATCAGCCTGCTTAAAGCTCTGTCCAACCTGGCTTTGAACACTTTCAAGTATGGGGCATCCACACCTTCTCTGGGCAACCTGTTCCAGTGCTTCACCACCCTCACAGCAAATAATTTCTTCTTCAAATAATTTCTTCTTCATACATAATCTAAATCTGTCAATTTAAAGATATGCTCCTTTATCCTATCACTATAAGCTCTTGTAAAGTCCCTCTCCAGCTTTTTTTTTTTTTTTTTTTTTTTTTTTTGGTCTTCCAGGTACTGGAAAGTGCTCTAAAGTGTCCCCAGAACCTACTCTTCTCTAGACTCAACAACCTGAACTCTCTCAGCCCATCTCTGTAGGAGAGGTGCTCTAGTCCTTTGATCGTCTTTGTGGCCTCCTTAGACCCATTTCAACAGGTCCATGTCCTCCTTATGTTGGTGGCCCCAGAGCTGGATGCAGCACTCCAGTGGGGTCTCACCAGAGCAGGGACAGAATCTTCTCCCTCGCTCTGCTGCCCACAATGCTTTCAGTGCAAACCAGGACATGGCTGGCTTTCTCAGCTGCAAGGACAATATTGTTCTTGATTTGTATGATCATGCCCACAACTCATGTCCTAACCCAAGTCTCTCTGCTTTAATAGGAATATTTCCACTATCTTCAATAGAGCCATTACAGAAAGCAATGTAATAAGTAAAGCTGAGATTTCAAACTCTGTATTTAATTTAGTGTCCTAATAACATTGCTTTGCTGTGGAAACTGGGGACAAAAATCTCAGTCTCTTAAATGAAATCGTCCCTTAGCATTTGTGTGCCAAATCAAAATAGTCTATTCAATCAATGAAATAAATGGAGCAGTTAAACACAAATAACTTACAGACATTCACCTTCTACAACTCAGAGAACTGGGAAAGCATATGGTGCTAAGTGCTCAGTGAATTCTTTGGCAGATATTCTGGAAGAATAGTAAAGCAGGAAAGGAGACAGCAAAACATAATACAAAACAGAATGTACCACATATAAACGTTTAGTGATTCCCTTTATTCAGAGTGGACCAACTTTTAAAACATTTGATATCAATTTCATTTGAAAGCTTTGAGCACTTACGGGATTTCTTAATGTAGTTAAGTAACTATATTGGAAGAAATTCTTTACTGTGAGGATGGTTAGACACTGGAGCAGGTTGCCCAGGTAGATTGGCAATATTTTAACTCTGGAAGTGTTAAAAGCCAGGCTGGACAAGGCCTTCAGCAACCTGTCCTAAAGGGAGCTGTCCTTGCCCATGTCAGGGGATGCTGGGACGAGGTAATCTTTAAGGTCCATTCCAACCCCTTAACATTTTATGATTTTATTACACAAGTCCCTAAGAGAGCTGCATAATAATGATATCTGAGCCATTTAAACCATTTTACTGCCTATGTCCTCTAATTTCTTTGTGCTGCCCTGAAACCCCAGGTATCTCAGCAGCTCAAGGACAGCAACTTTAAACAATTTCTGTAAGCTACTGTTGGCACCTTGGCTGTCCAACAGGATGTTACTACCAAAATAATTTGCTCATGAGGCACTAAAAGAGGTCATTGCACATGAGCTTAACCAAGAGAGCTAAAAGCTACTAAGACAAAACACTTGCAGGTTCAGAGTCAATGGCACTGGCAGTGCTGATACACAGGCAGATAGCACAGTGTGCATGATCCTTACAGCAGATTGCTGTTGGAAATTGCACACCAAGTGCTAGCAGCTCTCTAAAGCCCTGCACAGTGGGAATTAGGTATAGAGAGCAAAGCTGGGGTGGTTCGTTCCTTCTCCCACTTTCTTTGAAGCAGCAGAAGCTATCCCTGAGAGTCACCACAGCCAGAACATAATGTCTTACAGTACAGGAAAGACCCTTTTCTACCTTCCTTAGGAAAGACAAGTTTCATTTAAGTGGCGTGAGGTATATGCATTCCTAGCTACACTTGGGGTGCAGCTAATTCTTACATGCATTTTGTAGACATCCCATCCATGGGAAAATCTGATCTCTGTAATATGCTGTAAAACCCTTCACAGAAATCACTATCAGCTCTCAAAGGAATGTTTGCCATCAGTCCCACCTCAGCCACAGCAGCTCCCACAAGGAGTTTGGTGTAACTGAAGGGGCAGCCAGGGAAAGGCCTGGCAGCCGACGAGTGCTGCCAGAGGGAGCAGCCTCTAAACAGGGGAAATGATGCCTTAAGTTTTAGCTTTCATATTTTTCAGATTCTGTGCTGTCTAGGTGTGTAGCTTTGAACTTCATATTAAGTGTCAGTAAGTTCAGTTCACAGAGTAGGTAGACAAAACAACCCCTTTCCAGCTTGAAACCAAGGGCAACAGTTATAAGCTTCAGGCCCAAAAAGTATAAACAGAGAACTGAAGACAGCAACAAGGAGGATGGAATTTCATAACCTGAAGCTGTAATTGGACAATTTACCCCAATATGCAAAAGGACCAAAACTTACAAAAGTTTGAAACCTCGTGACCAGTCATCCATTTTGTGACCATTTTGGGTTCATGTTGGGTGTAGCTCTGGCCAGCCTCTTGTACTGCCCAAGGTGTATCCTTTAAGGCCTTTTAATAAATACCTACTTTATTCTTTTAGCACTGTCTAGTGTCTGTTCCAGGTCAGCCTTCTCAAGGCATCACTACCAAGTTTTCATGCAAGGATGGGGGAGAAGTACCTCTGTATTTCTCTACTTGCACAGCTGTGCAGGGATTGGTACATCTGGCCTCATGTCTTGGAGCAAACTTATTGCTCTCACATTTGCCTTGAACAGAACCCATTTACTTAAATCCAAAGAAAAAAAAAAATCTGGTCTCTGATTCTATGTATCTGTGAAAACAGAGGAGACCTATAAACTGTGTGGTTTACCTGCTTCATGTGTCATCCTGCCACATAGCTGGCTCTAAGGCCTGCCCAGAAATAGAAGTGGAAAAAAGAGACAGATATAAGACATCTCTAAATAAGACTTTCTGAGGCAGGGAACAGCAACCTATTCTAACCATTGGTTAGAAAGATACTATTTTCAGCTGCCAGCTATAATTAAACAGCTCATTTTCCTAAGGCAGAAGATCACAAGCTTCCTCCACAGAAAAAGGTTTGGGGTTTTAATTAAGTTGCCAAGGAGCTACTCTCACAGCCAAGCCTGTGAGATCTTGAGATTGTGGGGTCGGTCTGAGGCTGTCAGATACGTCAACATTTCATAAGAAAAACTACATATTTTAATGGGGACTTAAATGAGCAGCCATTTAGGCATTTAACCTCTTTTCCTGCTTTGTATCTTTGGACAAATAAGTAGCAGTTATTTGAGTAAAAATGCTTGGAATTATCATGGTCTGCTGTGAGTCACTCTGTCTCAGAGGGCATTCTCCCAACCATGAAAAGCAAACCAGGACTGCAGGCAAGAGGCAGGACCCCAGGGTGGCCAGAGGGGTCTGGGAGGAAAGAGAGAGGGGATTGCAGTTAGGGAGGAGCAAGAGTGGAGGCCCATCCATGGGAAGGGCCTCTCCACACCACTGGTCCTGCTGGGACCAGCTCACCTCTCTAACATCTGCCGCCACCCAGGACAGCCACTTTGCATCTCCCTGCCACCTCCTCTCTCCAGGGACTGGGAGCCCATGGACAACCCTGGACAAGCTATAACATAAAGAATGACCATACCCCCACAGTGTTGAAGGGAGAGCAAAGGAAGAAACAAACACCACTGCACAAACCCAGTGTCATGGGGGTCTGATGGTATAATGCTATTTTTTCTCCTCTCTCCCCAGTCCTACCCTTCATTATTTCTCTGATTTTATTGTTGAGATCTCTAATTGCACTATATTCTAAAGCATTTGTCTAACAGTCAGTGAGCTAAACAAAGATCTGTTACATGGCACAGTACTGCTGCCTTGAACAGAACTTTAAAAAGATGGGCTGTCTTATGCCCCAACAAATCTTCCTTTTCCAGTAATGTTTAATGTATGTAACTATGTGCCAGATAACAACTTACCTCATTTGACATTCGAGAAATGCCAGGGTTATGTTTTCTTGAGTGCTCCCACAAGAGAGGCAACATTGCTATGAGAACAATATGCTGAAATGCAACTCAGCACTGCTCTGTCAAGGTGGGGTGCTGGGATCACCCCCAAATGCTGCTCAAAACCATCATGCATGGCATGGAGAGCTCAGGGAAGATCAGAAACCTGTTTTAGAGTTGTGTAGGCTGCGCTTGGTGAAGGTCAGAGTGGAGAGGCTTACCTACCTAGAGACTAGGTTTGCACAAGGTATGGAGAATTAAATGGAACTGTGACATTCCTGCCTGTAATTACTATTTTTTTTCCGAAGAACAGACAATATACTGTAGTTCCAGTAGGGGCATAAATACTTCATTATTATTTTCAAGAATCCCTTTATTTTTCTAAGGACAAAAACATTATTTCATTAAATACACACTGCTTTCCAACACTCAAATCAATATTTACCTTTTACTGACAACGCAGTCAGACCCTCTACCTCACTTGATATCCATTTTTCTTCCTAACTTCTTCCATGTCCCTTCCAGTCCTCATCATTGCAGAGCTGCTGTAGTCCCAATAGCAATGGCAACTAAGGTTGCCAAAAGTGGTGACAGCTGTCAATGCATCCAACAATCTCTAAAAGTAGTATGGGAAAAGAAGAACTTTCTGCATTCTCCTTACCTTAGTAACCCTGAGGCATATCCACTGGGTCTGCCCAGGGGAACCTTGTGATCTTGTGTGGGAAAATTCAAAACTTGAACTTTGCTGGTAGGATATATTTATGAGGCTTTGTGGTGGTTTGTTTGTTTGTTTGTTGTTGTTTTGTTTTTGTTTGTTTTTTTCTGTATTAGGAAGCTGAAATTTGAGAGAAAACACTTGTATCTCTCCATTTGTCTTAATTTATATCTTATCCTCATAAATGTTTCTATTGAAGCAACATTAAAAATACTGCAGAAAGAAAAGGCATTAACTTGTTTATAACTTGTTTAATTTACTTTGTTTATAACCTTTTACACTCAACTGTCTCCCCCTTGGCACTCTACTGGGAAGTGGGACAGCTTGCTTTATTTAATAACCCCTGTGTAGTCTGTGCATTCCTTTGAAGTTTTGTATTTCTAATAATTTCTAAATAAAACACCAAACAAACTCATTATATAAAGTGCATCCAGTCATCACCTGAATTTCAATGCTCTATTTCTGAAGTGTGTTTTCTGCCCCACAGTTTTTAAATTTATGTTCTTATTGTGTGTCTGAAAAAAGACATGACTCAGTGAGAGCTAAACCCATTTAAGTAGCCATTTGCCTCCAGATACAGAAAGCTTGTGCAAAGCTTGCAAAGCATTGCTCTGCACCCACAAACCATATAAAGCCAGAGAATTAAGTGGAATTCCCCAACCTAAAGCTTATTTAGAAAGAAGGAAAGCTAATCACATTTAAATACTCAAAACTGCCTGGCTCAATGTCCCTGTCATCCAGGAACACGTTTCAAGAAAGGAGAGAGTGGACAGGATTTAGGAGTGTACACATTTGCTATTCTTACAGAATTTGTCAGACAGGTGTATAGGGACCTCCTGAGCCAGAGGCTACATCCAAGCAACTACCTTTAATAGTTTCTGATAGACTTGGCCTCTACTAATAGGTACAATGCCTTTCTGAACCCATTTCCACCTGCTGTGACCATGATGTCCTGCAGCCAAGAGTTCCATAACTCTGACTGCTTTAGGAAGACATCTCTGTGCAATGCATCCAACAAAGTCACAGGAGTGACCACTATTTCTTGTAGCATACCTCTCACCTGTCTTCCCTCACAGCTTTCTGTTGTCTCCTTCTGCTTTACCTTCTGAGGTTAAGGAAATATTTAACTCCACTGGGTAACACTGGGTGCAGCTAGTATTGGAGTTGTAGAGATTGATTTCTACAGCACCTAAATTACTAAGTATTTTGTTCTTAGGTTTGTTGGTTTTTTTTTCTTAGTAATTCCTAATGTTCCCTTTCCCTTTGAATTTGTATACCAACTGTTCTCTGAGTGCTGGTAGCTGAGTCATGTGTTTGTGTTTAGCTAGGGCCATTCCCTGTCTTGTGCATTTCTTGCAGTCACTGATAGAATTTCACCTGTCACTTTCTTACCAGGTCAGTCAGCATAATGAAATTCACACTGCAAGATGAACTCTGGACACCAATTCAAAAATTTAAACTGAAAACAAACCAACTTTGTCTGCTAAGGGATGAAAATGAGAGAAAATAGTAGGATGAAAGCACACTGCTTTACAGCACCTCATCTCTGAAGGAGCTGCTGTTCAGCTGTCTGCTTGGCAGCACAATTTACAAATCCCTTTATCCTACCTGAGATGAAATTTCCAGCCCTGCAAAGGATCAGTGTTCAAATACTTCCCAGGTTCTTAATAGTGACCTTAAAAGGGACTTAAGTACTGATTAAATTTTATATTAATCTCAAGACAGAGAGCATTCAGTAAGTTCATATTTGCTCAAGAAGCTAGAGACTTCGGAAGGAAACTTCTATATCCTAGACAGAGGGCACCAGCTCCACAGAGGCTCTGGCTGACACCACGAGCAGTTGTTTTTGGTTGCTGTGACTTTCATACCTGCAACCTGGAAATGGCTTGTGGAGCCAAGGGCAAACTGCAGGCGCCCTAGGAGCTGAGCAAAACTGTTTGCTTTCAAAGAAGTGAAATAAATACAAAAGAGGTTGTATTTTTGAGCCACCCTAGGAAGAAAAACAGCCAGATGAATCTTGGTTTGTGTGTTAATTATTTTTAAAATTGACACCTGAAAATATAATGCTATACATAGCAGAAGCAGAAAGGAAAAAATAGAGTATGTTTTTGTGAGCAACCATAAATCCCAGAAAGTACAAGCTCTGGCAGCTACAATGGCACTAAATTTTTAAGATGGCTTTAGAAAGTAGAGGGTCTACATGTGGAAGTCAGGTTCTATTTAATTATTAAAGCCTCTGTGGAATAATAAGAAAACAGATCGATCAACCAGATATTTAACAGTACACAGGCACTGGGACAAAAAAAATACTCAATAAAATATATTTAACCCTCTGTATGCATGTGCACATTTTTATATATGCTCACAGGATGCAGCAAGTCTGTAAGAGTGCACCTTCACAGCCTATTAAAACAAAACATTTAATTTTCCAGTTTTTGCTGGCAATGGACTTTCTTGCCATTAATGTTCAGTACTTGGGCACTTCTGGGCAAGGAAATTAATGGTCAACAGGTCATAGCTCATACCCAGGCATGTAAATAAACTTTATACTTTTCATGCCTGTTACAGAAAAATGTACTTAATTTGACCCACAGGAATTTAAATTTAATTACATTTGTATCTCAATGATCATAGGTATTTTTTTTCTATCTCGTAGGCAAAAAGCATTACGAATATTAGTAAGATCACAGAATGATGTTTGTTAATTGATCTATGTTACAGCTTTAGAAGGCAATTTTGAGCACACAGCTAAATATAAAGAAACTAAAACTAGGATTTGCTTAATATACAGGATTTCATTTGAAGAAGTGTTCAGCTGAATTACATGAGTTGGTGTTTTATTTTCTGAGGTTGACAATGAGGAAGCAGATTTCATTTTGGTCAGAGGTGAAGTGCTGTAATATATAACTTTCTCCTTTTCCACAATACTACTTGATTGCTCTGAACTTGAGCATTCTAAAATTTTTAATCTCTTTATAATTCATTATATAACTGTAATTCCAAATAACATTATACAAATATTTATATGGAAAAGCAAAATGGCTGCTTTTGTTCAGAATTCAATTTGGCTTCTTTCCAGCAAACAAATTGAAAATTTTCAGTTTTCATTAACTTTTCCCTTTTTTTAGCTACTACTCATTTCAGCCTTTTTAATCAAAAAACTTCAATTTCAGAATATTTTAGCTAATTTCATTAAATCTTTTAATGTACATCTCATTTGACTAGATCTAAATAAATTGCTGAACTAACAAAAAGACCAGATATCCAGGGAAATTGTTTCCCTGAATTTAATTAGACATACAGACTTCCTCTGGACATCCTTCTCTCCACAAAGTACTTTCTGGAGTGACTTCACTTCCATGTTTTAAACAACCAGATTTTACAAGATATTCAAAGCACACAATAATAGAGTCACAGTCTTAATGACTGAAAAGTAATTGGGTAATCGTTACTCCAGATGCTTGTATAGAAACATATATCAAAAGAAACTCAGATAAGTAGTATTTAGCAATATTTCCTCTTATTTGTACCCAGAACTTGTTCCATCAGCTCAACAGCTGATAAATAAACCATTGCTTATTACCTACGTCTCCTCCATGCTGCTCTAACAGAGGATCACCGCAGTTTCTGAATAAATGGGTTTCAGCTATACCTTAGACTATGGACTGTACACCCAGGACAAGATTTCATTATCCTGCAGTATGAAAGTTATTTTTAATACTTTTAAGGGTGTGCATAGTGTAAATGCGAAAGTATTTACATGTCCATCGGGAGTTCCAAAAGCATCAAAGCATATGAAATTGTCAGGAGTTCAGTCCTCCTACACAACCTGCACAGCACCCTTCTGCCTTGTTAGGCACCGAAATGCTTGTTAAACTCTTGCCCCTTGTTACAGAAGACTTTGGCCCAGAACTGATTTTTAAGCCATTCAATTTAAAGTAATTATTGTGCCAGTACTGTAGCTGACCCACCTTCCAAAGTACTGCTAGAAGTGAGTATTGCTCATTCCTGTGGTGAACTTCCGGCCTGAACACTGAAAGTGATGGTGAAGCATCAACATAACTTCAAATACCAGGCAGAAATAACCCAAGCCCACTGTTAGGCTGACCCTAGACTTTCTAACTACTGATAAAAAGGACTCTTCCCCTCTAAAAGATACTGAGAGATATTTACCGAGGGTGTTTTGGGTTTTCTTCCACTGCGTAGGAGTTTTGCCCCAGTGAGAGCATTGAGAGCTCTCTCAGCAGTAAGGCCTGAGCAAAGCTTGAGACTGACTCATATTGGGTTTAGCCAGGATGGCTGAAAGAGCCCCTGCCCTGCTGCTCCCAGGGGCTACTGCCCACAGAGCAGAGCAGCGAGGTAGCACTCGTGTTCCTCCTCGTGCAGAGCAGCACGGAGCATCACCCTGAATATCAGCACAGCATGAAGTGCACAAAGCTGGTACTTCAGGCTGTGACTCCTGGCCTGGAGGTGGACAAGCATCTCTTCAGCTTCTCCTTCTCCAGAGACACCAAGCACCGCAAAAGGAGTGGTGCAAACAGCGGGAAAGGCTGCAGCTCCACCCACAGCCTGTGGACACATGCCGAAAATGCAGCTGGAGCACAGGCAGGCAGGAGTGCAACAGGGACCAGATTTCAGAGATATGACTAATGAGATATTTTTTAAAGCAGAATTCCTCAGAACAAGCAAAAAGCTCAGAACTGGAATAAGTCTTGTAAGAGATACGGACAATTTCTTTCTCCTGTGTCCACTGGACACAGATGAAGAGCTGGTAAGGAACAGCTGCCTTCTGCAACCCTGAACTGAGGATGAGGGACTTTGTGGCTGCATTAATAAATTACATAATGCTGGAGACCAGTCCCTGGCAACTTAAACAACTGGAATGGCACTGCAATGTCCCCAGCATCAAACTGGATCAGACTTGCTAACAATTTAACTGAACAGATGACTGGGCTGCAGTGCTTGTATCTGTACAAGCCATAGCATTGTTTTATCTATTACAAGGAATACAGTCATCACAAAATCCTCTACTGATATTCCTCAGTGAGCACTAGTTGACAGAAATTTTTCAGCTCCAAAATCAATTTTGTTCTTGGTTTGGGAACTGTCTCTGGTGTTTGCTGTAGTCATACCTTCCTGGTTTCCCACAAATTTCTGCAGACATTCAAATCCAAGGTGCTGGCACACTTGCTCAGTCTCTTGAAAAAGCGCCCCACAACAAATTACAATCCCCTCCACACATCAGGGCCTGTCATTACCTGGCTAATCAAAGCAAGTACTGTCAAAGGACCTGCAGAAAGGAAACTTGTATATATACATCAAGCTTGTTCCAATTTAAAAAATTGCTCATTCCCTAGTTCATTAAACAGTAGAAAGTAGAAATGAAACATTAAATTTAGCAGAGATGCTACTGCTAATTATTAACCACAGTCTCTCATTAAGCCTATCATTCTAACATACAGTATGAACAAAAGAGGATAAAATATAATCTACTAATCAGTTTGAAACTTAATGATATCCAATTGAACAAGCATGTGGTCATTTTCTCAAAAAAATCAACTGACAGTTTTATCTTGCTATTGTTAATTAACTGGGGCCACATTGCTTGGAAATAGTGTGCATTATTTCTGTAGCACGTTCATTACTGTCACAAATAAGGACAGGAGTACACTTCACACCTGAACAAGAAGGACTGCCACAGGATGTAGCTTCAATTGCTATCTTTGTATTGCTTTATTTGATAAGGAACAATTATCATTACAGGACAAAATCTCCCCATGTGACTCAGGTTTGACTCTTCTTCTGGTCAAAGGAGTTGCTTCACGTAGACATTACATGATTTATTGCTCTATTTGCTGGGTTCCAAAGCAAAGCTGTGCAACTCTTAACTGCCATACTCATAAACTCTGAAAGGCAGATCAATATCCAAATGCTTTGTCCTGGTAGCAAGTTAGTCATTTAGAAATCACCTATTCACGCTTGTGTTCAGGCTAGTGTTTCTCACTGCAAATGATGAAATTATTAAGGTAAATGCTGCCTGTGTGGAACTCAGGATAACAGCTGAAGGCAATATTTGTGGCTGTCACTCTTTCAAGAAAATGCAGACCATAATGGCCTTTTTTTTTTTCCTGTGAGGCTTGAATCAAGCTGAATTGAATGGATAAGATCTTTTCAGTGGTTTTCTCACTTTTTCTATCTAGCTTTGCAAATCTGAAGTGGGAACTGGGGAAAAGAGAAACTTTGTGATCTATGTGAGATTCTGCTGTTGCCTTGGCCTAACTCAAAGGGTTCCTAGGAAAGCATATTCAAATTTGAGCTTGCTTCTAAAAATACACAAATGGCAATGACCTTCCCCTCGAATCCATTCCCATCTCCTACCATTTAGGAAATCAATTACAGATGATCCTCGCTGTGACAAACCATGTGAGAGTAAAAGCAGTAGGATTTAAATTATATCATTTTTGAGGTTGGAAAGTTAGTTGCCTATGTGTCAACTGCTCAGCCATGGTCACTTCATAATCAAAAGGCAACTGCAAAGAGCAATCCCTTTGACCCATCTCAGCCTGAGAGAAACTGCCTCCTGGAAAAGCCTGGTTTTATCCACTGACTACAAGAGTGTGTCTGGTAATTACCTTTGACTTAGCCACCTTTTAGACAGTTGAGATGTATGCCACCTTATGTGCCACCTTACATCTACCATTCAGGACATAAAGATAGCATTACATATTGGTACAGTTTTCAATATGTAGAAATTCCAGGTTTCCAGCCTGCACAACTATTTTCTAGGCTGCCTCCTTGATTATTTTTCAGGCGGCCTTTAGTGTTTCTGCCCTTTGACAGGAACAAATGCCCCTCGACTCTCCTTTACTTGTCAGCTCCACTGAAATGCACCAATATTTGAATAAGGGTTTCACAGTATTTGGAGGGTTTAACAGGTAGCTTTAAAAAGTCCCTATCCTGCACTGCTTTGTTTTGCAGTTGTGAGCATATAGCAATTCAATACTCCCTACAGCTAAGGGTTATCATTTTTCTTTGCCCCGGAAGTTCATTTTAAGACAGATCCAAAATGGCTAAAGAGCACTTGAAGATGGTCTTTTCTGAAAGAGATTGTTAATTAACCTTCTGATTTCCTGTATTTGCTAAAATCTGCATTGCTCTTTTTGCTAATTCCTCATCTCTTAACCTGCCATTTAAGTTTGTGCCCTCGGCCTCCAGAACCAAACCTTCCTATTTCTTGATCTTGCAAATAGGTCAAGGGGCTGGTTCTTCAGCTCTTTCTATCGCCCTCATAGACTTCACTGATTTGCTGTGAATGCTGCATTCCCAAATTAAGCTATTCCTACTCTTTTCCTCTAACAAGAAAGGCTGTCATAGTCTCCCAGTCTGTTTCAATATTTTAATATTTTCCTGCAACACACTGCAAAAGAGTGTGACCCAGTGCCCACCAGAATCTTACCTGCAGCTTTTGTCCCCCATCTCCCTCTGCCAAGTGCTCAGATTTGCACCCCTTGTTGCTGGCTGCCTTCATCTGGCGTGGTTTAATCTGTAACCACGTTGCCACTGCTGATCTCATCACGGATTAATCGTGTTAGTTCGCAATTGACTTTACCATGCTGCCCAATGCCTTGGAAAGTAACTTATTGTCTCCAAAGTCCAAGACAGTGGGATATTTGATTGTGTTTTTCACAAAAGACTATCACAGCTATAGACAGCTATAACTACTTTGGAATAACACTGTTCAGTTCCAGTCTGACCACATCTGCAGCAGTGAAAAAAAAAACATTAATAAAAGATGTCAATGGTAGGGAAATTGAATAGTAGGATTATACAAGAAAACATAGGTATTAAATCATAGGATCTATTGAAGTGAGCAGGAATGCCTTTATGGCTGTCAGTGCCTCTCTGCAGTAGGGACAAGATTCCAGCTCCACTCACACCATGGTCCTGTCTCTCTCCTTGACCTTGACCTCAGAGGCCCTGCTTGCAGTTGAATACTAGGGCCATTGGGTATGTGCACACACAGGGAGGAATTTGTCTGGACTAATGCAGGTGGTCCTCCATCTGAATCAGTTGGCTGTGCTGCCATCTTCAATGGCATATAGAAGTTTTAGGCTGTGATTCATCTGATTTATTTAGATGTCTGCATTAAGATGACATGAATCACATCTTAAAATTGCCTCTCTCACCACAGAGCTAAGAGTAACAATGATTTAAATGTATATAGATACAAACACCCAAAAGCAACATCCATAGTAATGTTGAAAACATTATCAGGGACAGGTGGCAGGAGCAGGCCAGACAAATGCTCTCTCTACCTCCAGGAAAGGATGGTGATGTGGGACCTGCCCATGGGAAAAAGCCCTAGCCTAGGATCCCTCCTCAGTTCTTCTCATGAGCTCTTTGGGGTAACACTAGTTGAATGAGACCGAAACTATGTCAATGACTTTTCTAGCAAGTTTACAGCATGGACAATCAAGTTCCCAATCCTTGGTCCATGGCTTGGCACTCTTGATTTAATGTATTTCCCAGAGTGTCATAGCTACTTTTAACAGAGTCCTTATACCAAGTTTCTCTGTTGGCTTTAGGTGCTAAAACAGACTTAGGACTAGGAAATTTTGGTACCTGTATTAATTCTCTCTTTTCTCAGGACATCTAGGAATTTTCAGGATCAATACCTTCTCACAGACTGTGTTGCTTTGTTGAACTGCTTTAGTGTTAGACAAATCACAGTTTAATATCACATGCCATCACCCAGTAACTTCAACGACTGCACATATCTCCGTCTGTTACTAAATGTTTACTAAAGCCTGGAGGGAATGAGGTGCCCAAAGACACATACACACAGAGCAAAAGGCATTGCTCTGTGATGCTGTTTCCATGCAAGACCAAAAATTCTACTGATTCCCCATCTACAGCAGTTCTACAACCCGTTCTCCAGGACGGGAACCAGAGTTTCCCTGCCCACCTCAAACCTGCTGTCTGCTTAAACTGCCCACTTACAGACAAACCTTCCAACCTCTTGTACAAGGAGGAACAGCTTCAATAGGAGGGGTTCACCACCCTCTCTCTTTCATCCAGAACAATGGATGCTCCAGATCAATGCTGTTTCCATATACATGCAGCACAGGTCTGAAGCTTCTCAAAGAAGGTAACAGAATAAATAAAATCCCATATCCTGTTTTATTGCTTTGGTTACACTGAGCTCTATTGGGCATCTATTAAAACTGCAGAATTACTGGGTCTTGTCAAGATATGGTATGGGATAAATAATTCTGCACAACCCTGTAGAAAACAAGGTTATTCTGGCATGCACAGAAGGAGTCTCAGCTCTTGTTGGAGCTGTTACAGAAAACTGAGCTGCCTGTGAAGCTCAAGCATCTCTGGAAACAACCCCACAAGAATTTTGAAGATTTAAGTCCTTGATACCCAAGATACAGATTAAGCTGGGTTTATGCTCAAAGGTCTCAGTTATTTGCCCAATAAAGTGTCATTTCCTCAGGGCAGTGTAAAAGGCTGACAGAGATACCCTAAATCTTGATGATATATTCATAACTGTGGGTTCACTGCCTTCCAGCAAGTTACTTTGCTATGCTTTGAGGGTGGAGGTGATCTTGGGCCACTGGTTACAGAATCCCTAAAATAAGTCTTTATAAGGATTTTTCAATTTGTGTAATTTGATGTTTTCAAGAAAAGCAATTCAAACATATCAAATATCTTAATGCAACCTGGTAACAGTATCATAGCAGATGTTTTACTGAAATTTGCAATTAATGCAGAGCTAAAACACCTTTAGTTCATACTTTATGACTAAATTTTCTCTCCATAACCCCTGCAGTAACTCTTCAGAGGACTGTAAAATCATTTGTATCATATTTTTAGAAAAATATTCCCCCAACTATTGCTAGGGAACAATTTAAATTTCTCTATCCTGGATTTTAGTCTCAACTTTAAGGATTTCTTATAATCATCTGCAGCACAAGCTGCATGCATTTTTATACCACTTCTTCAAATATAAATAATCTTAAAATTCATCCACATGAATGTGACCTCTGTATGTTTACCTGGCACAAACTCTAGAAAATTTTTTCCCTGTTGGAAAAGGCTCAGACTGGGGAATCGTTCCCTTTCTGAGAGAACAGAGCATCAAGTTCACAGCCTTTGTTATTTTGAGACCATTCTATCCACAAGAAGTTCTCTTGTGCTCCCCTCCTGCTTGGCCTCAGGGAATCTAGCAGTGAAGAGTCAGGATTTAGCCTCTGCCCCACTAGAAACGACTCATTCTCCCAACTTTGCGGCTTATTTCAGGTGCAGCCTCAGCCTATAGCATCTTACAAGCCTTTCACTGACCTTTCTTAGGAGGAACAGAAAGTAAGACATGGGTGGGGGGTTGGAGAGAGTGGTTGCAGCCAAGCTGCCATGCAGAATCCCACACCCAGCTCCCTTTGCCCACCCACCCCAGCTGGAGAGCTCTCTTCCCTGGTTCCTCACAGCATGAACAGGAAGAAGAGGTTTTGAATCACATCTCTTTATTTCCTTGTCTTCAGGGTCTGCATTAATGAGATATGCAGATTAGCAAACCAAAGTTAATTATTTTCTGACACAAATTAGGGGATATGAATCACTGATTACTAAAGAAACTTTGAGGTCTCTCTTGGCATGGCTTATGTAAAACAAAGGGAAAAGTGACAGCCACACAAAGCTCTGGTGATGTCTGCAACACCCTTGAGGAAGTAAGTAGGGGTAGACGTTTCTACAAGTATATTTCACAGCCCCCAAAATCACAGAATGATTTGGTTTGGAAGAGATGTTAAAGATCATCTAGTTTCAATGCCTCTGCCATGGGCAGGGAACCTTTCACTAGACCAGGTTGCTCAAAGCTCCATCCAACCTGGCCTTGAGCACTTCTAGAGATGGGGCATCCACAAAGCCTCTGGGCAACCTGTCTTGGTGTCTTATTTAAAAAAAAAAAATTAAAAAAATTTAAAAAACAAACAAACAATCAAAAAACTAAATGGAGAGAGAGAAAAGTTAGTTTCCCATACATGCTAAAGTATCTGGAGGAGCTGATATTAGCCATATTGGGACCACTTGCTCACATTTCATCTGCCTGAAGGCTCAATATGGGATTCAGTCATGTTCTTCATACAGTTTCTGATAGAAAAGACATAAGTGAGATTAGCAGTTATCTTAGCAGTTACCTTTCTTAACTACAAAGGCAGCCTAAGATCCCATCACAGTTTAAATAACTGTGTTGGACATAGAAGTCAAGCAGACAGCTCCCATTCTAGATGTTTCCTTTTGCACATTTGTCCCCTGGGCTTTTCTAATCACTCTGACAAATGGCTTTAAAAATACAGCTTAAGTCCTCTTAAAAAGAAGTTACTGGGTTTTGTGGAGGGAAAAGAGTCACATAGAAATTTAGCTTTTCACCTTGTCTCCTGACTCTAGAAGTCATGGATGAATTATACCTCCTGCAAAAAACCACTATGCTTAAACCTGTAGGACTCTGTTTCCATTAATAAATTAAGCTGGAGGCATAGACCTGACCACTGGATTTTCTAGAGTAGCTACATCATTAGAATAATTCATGGCACAATTTTGTCTCAGACCAACTAGCACTTTCCTACACAAGCCTCAGGTACAATTTTGAAGTTAATGTAAACCAGGATTTTTGGAGTTAATGCAAGACAGGGATCAACCAATAAACACACAACACTTTTTTCAGAAGCTAAAAGAGCTCCATAGTGCGGCAATGGCCAAATACGACCAGTTAGGCCTTCAAGGCCAAAAAGGCCTCCAGGTTTTGCTGAGTTTACCACTGGCACTATAACTGCAGTATATCAATAGCCCAAAGAAATTAGAGCAAAAGATCCATATTGTCCCCTTAACCATTCTGCTGAAATTGCATTGAACTTAATCCATTTGGTGGTAAAAGGAGGAAAACTAGCATAACATGTTTAAGGCTAAAAATATAATATAAAACTAACCATAAATTAATCCCCTTGGTCAAATCTAGACTCTGGATTTTGTGCTCACTGTTGGTGTCACTGTTTTCAGTGTAACAAAAGTCCTTGGGGCTTTTGAGGGGTTTAACTGAAATAATCTGGGCAGGTTACGGTGACAGCAAAGACTTGGGGTGTAATGCCAGAGCTGCACAGGCTCAGAGGTTCAATCACAGCTTCTAACAATAGTGATACTTGCCCAAATTATATCTTGCCTCCTGATAATGTGTATTTACACACTGACCCTTCCCTAACCCCACTGCCATGAGTAGCCAGCTGGTATGATCATACTGATTACTTCTTATGAGGCATCTCCAGAGGCTAAGGACATAAATTTGAAATGTAGATGTATAAGACAGGCCTTTAAATCCATCCAATCTGTCTGTATTGCTGCCCTCTCAGTGTGATTTCAGAAGCTTTAGCAATGCAAGAGTTGTGAAAAACAGGCTTTTGCTCAGTGTACTGGAGCCTTGACATCTGAGCCACCCCAATCCAAGCACAGTAGATTTTGTGACACCTAGAACCAGAGTCAGCTTTTTTCCCTCTGCCCTGCTGAAAAACAGCATATTGGTGGCTGATCACCTGAGAGCCCAACATAGTAACTGCAAAGTTCTATGAAGCCCAAAGGTGAATATGTGTCAATAAACACAATATCATCATTTTGTGAGCAGCGGTGGCACACAGGTCTCAAGTGTAGCCCTGGTTCGTGCCTGAGATGTTTTGGTTTTCTGAAACTCTTTTCCCAGAGAGTTTTCTGTCAACAAGAGACATGTTTCTCTAAATGTAACCTTTGTTTACATTCCTTTCCCTAGGAGGGACTTCTTGATGTCCCTCTGGTTTGACCAATGTGATTGAAGAAGTTTGTCTTTGTTTCACCAATTGAGTTGTTCTCTGTAGAATAGTATAAAAGGGAAGAAATTCCCGGAAATAAACACAGTCATTGACAGCCTTCTGAGTCAGAGTCTGCGTTCGCTGTGGTCTTTAACAGCGTCACTCAAGTAGAGAAATGTTCTGTAAGTTTCCTTCAAGACTGTGCTTCCATCAGTATCAGAAAAAGTCAGCAAAGTCTTTACATCTCTCCCAAGTAACTCTCGTAAGCAACAAAGAATGTTGTGGTTCTAAAACTTCACATTTCACGATAGGAATACAGACCAACTTTGATCGTTCCATGTACATGAACTTTTAACTACTCAGTGTCAAGTCCCCCTTCTGAACCTCTTAGCATCCATTCAGGACCCTGCTCATGAGACAAATGTCCTTCAACATTCAAGAAGCCATTTGTTCTAACTTTAGCAATGTAGTAAGGACATGTTCTTGCATTTCCCTTCATTACCATATTGTCAGCCTCCTAAATTAACACTCAAGATCCTATTTCCATGTCATAGACAGAGGTGACAGGAGAATTTATGGAGTTTAATTTGAAATATTGCCCTGTTCCCCGCAATTAAGTTTATTTCTCTAAGCTGGATGAAAAGAAAAATGTCTGACATCCATTTCTGTTATATCTGGTGATTCTGCACCAGCATTTGCCTCATTAAATCAAATGTCCCTATATGACACTGATGATATTAAGATTTGGAACAGAAACTTTAGGATCAGTCCCAGTAGAGAAAGAAGATAAATGTCTGGATGTGGATACACCACAATGCATGGAAGAAGTGGGGTGTAAGAATGGCATGTGTTGGCACCTAGATTAGCTCATCATCAAGTTCATAGAATATCTACCAACAGCTTCTGGGTGTCTCACACCCAGGCTGGGTTAAAAAAGGAGAGCCTAAAATAAAGAACGTCCTACATTAAGTCTAAAACAAAGATTCAAGACATTACAAGATGATGGTAAGAAGATGAGGGACAGGAAATTTCATTTAAATATTGAAAAGTTTTTATCTGAAGGGGTGTTCAAAAATGGTACTTGTGGAGTCTTTGCTTTTGGAAATTTTCAAAACCACACCTGGCACCATCTTAAGCAAACCGTTTTGGTTAACCCCTGCTTTGAGCAGGCATATTGGACTAGATAATCTTCAGAGGTCCCTTCCAACTGCCATCATTCTGTGATTCTAACAGAGCTGGATCCTTAAAACCTCTTCTTAAGGAGACAAATAACCATGAGCAAATTCTCTGAATGAGATGCAATGGGATAGTGAGACAAGATCAAGGTAACCATCAGCCTCTGTGGGTGCAAAAATGCTCATCCAAAACTATCAACTAGTCATCAAACTATGGAGAACCCAGGAAATTTGATGAGTACCCAGTAATCAGAGTCCTTTGTACATTTTTCCTCCACAATGCATATGGACCAGACTACCTTGTCTACCTGAACTTCTCGATCATCTCAGATGCCTGACTGGTGAACATGTGACTTGGACAAGTGGCTTAGTGTTTGAGATCATTCAGGTATGAGGATGGGAGAAAATGAGATAACTTTTACATAACACCTGTCTTTGAGTTTTATAATATTGTTTCTACAATGGTGAGGCATTATTTCCTACAATGTGGCTGCGATGTGATGCAGTATGTGGCTGTGTGAGTTTTTTCTTCCACAGAAGCACTGTAAAATTGAGTGCACAAAATTTAATGTAACATTTCCTCAGATGGGATAAATTAATAGTGACCCAACTCTTGATCTTTGTTCATTTTTAAACTGCAATTGTCTACTTGTCTGAAAAATATGGACTAGCTCAAATAGGGGAAGCCTTTGTTTTAACTCAGGTCAGCCTAGACTATCAGAATGAACTTCTTGCCCTAGAGTTGACAGATACATTAACTTATGGGTACTCAGTTAAAAAACACAACATATTATGTCTAATTTTGCACATACAACTTTCCATTTTAATGCTAGCAAACAGTGCAACTTTTCATGTTAATGCAGTAGCTCGAACTAATCTTATTTTTGTTAGTTTCCATCAAAACTTAAGGACTGTAAGACTTACTTCTGTTCAACTCTTTTTATTCCTCTCCTCCCTTGATCTCCAATCTCAAGCACACAACACTTTTATGAACAGACTGTTTTGACAGTACCAACATTACAATGATGAAATATGCTGCATGTCAAAGGCAAGCAGCACCACCTGCCAGCTCTTTCAGAGCACTGCAAGGAGCAGCAGGCTTGCACCAAACTTGGACAATTCTACAGTGGAAGTGGATGAGAAACGGAAACATTATACTTCTCACACGCTCTCCAATTCTCTATAAAATTCTAGAGTAAAGATATCTGTTCTGTGCCATTGAGTCAGTTCACGACTCAAATTAATAAAGGTTTTCTTAAATACACCAAACTACAACATATTTTTCTGAACATTTTGATTTGTTGCAATAAAAAACCATTCAAAGTAACATGCTAGTTTAATTTAAAGGCTTTGGGGAAAATTTTTCCTAAGATCCAATATGGATATCTGGCAAAAGAGACCTGACCACAGGCATTCATAAATAACTGATATTCTCGTCTCAGATGATCCTCTAATTTCTCCCCCAGAGAATCTCTAAAATCAAGCGTAGACGCTGTCTCTAGTCCAGCCATTTCTATTCTTTCACTCCCTCCATTTGTTCTCCATTCCCTTTCCAGATGTGTGAGTATCTGAATGAATGTTTCCCCCTGCACAAGAACAACTGGCCAGAGACTTTCCAAATATTCTTTTTGAAGAAACTTTTGGGAAACAATGCTTTTTCTGGTAATATACAAGCAGGTTAGTGATGAAAACAGCCTCCTCTGAGGAGGCGTTGATCCAAGCCATTCTTCCTGATAAAAGAAAAAAAAAAAAAAAAAGTAAAACCAAGATAGTTCTCCAGACCTCTAGCTTCTAAAGAATAAACACATGACACAGCTCTGAATCTCCTAGAAATACCCTTTCCTCAGACTGCTCTTCTGTACAGTAGTGGGAATTAGCTTTATGATGGATAACATGTTTTAATTAGTGACAATAGCAGACTGAGCGAGGGGAAAGGAAGATAAGTTAGTCTGCAGATTTACAAATTCTGGCACAAAAAACATGTGGCACAGCAAGAACTAAAATCCAGGAGGATCCAAATACTAACACAAGGCAAACACATGCCTTTTCAGATGCTTAATACAGACTTCACATACTTCTAAAAGCCATAAGTTGAGTCCAGACAGAGTACCAGCTGGTGTCTGGAGATAAGGTGTTTTGACATCCAGCTTGTCACTCATTTGTCAATCAAATGAAAAACTGCAGAACTCACAAGATGACTAAGCCAATATTTGAAAAATAAAGGGCATCACTCCAGAGAAAGCCAGTATTCCACATGTTAAACCAACAAATGTAGGCAAA
This sequence comes from Phylloscopus trochilus trochilus, assembly GCA_016584745.2. NCBI lineage: Eukaryota > Metazoa > Chordata > Aves > Passeriformes > Phylloscopidae > Phylloscopus > Phylloscopus trochilus. The sequence continues at coordinate 13,094,044 of WQNJ02000062.1, forward strand.
GGATCAGCACTGAATTGGTTGCTGGTTCTACTCATATAGTATAAACCAAGCTTGTGAAATACTAAATAAAATAGAATGGCAAAAAATATGCATCTGGGATGACCTTCTGGCTCATCACACAGCCTGCCTGGCCAGGCTGGCCAGTGGCAAGACAAAAGGGACCCCTGTGGCTTTCTGTGGTGGTTCTGTGCTCCTTTGCAACCTTGCTCATGCCCAACCTCTCTTTCCATGGGAATTCCGCAAATTGCAATGTTAATAACACACAATTTACTATATTTAAATGTTTTTGTACTAGAAGGACTGAACTGAAACTGGCTGTTGTTGCGTTTTAGAATCTTTCCTGATAAGTTCTGTATCTTTCATATCTTTGTCACATGCATAGGGCTGCCATATAGACATGTGCCTGCAGTGATTCCTCACCATCTGTATGCTTACAAAGAAAAGCATGTAGCAAATAAGGCTAAATGCAAAATGGAACATGCACAGGAGAAATAAGACTCTTTACATGAGAAAAGCAATTTTTTTTTCTGTTTTCCAATGTAAAACATACATATTTTCAACTTCTTGATACTCATTAGCTTGATAATGAGTAACCCACACAATTTGCTTCTGGAGTTGTTTTATTTATTTTGCAAGTTCGCCAAGTTTTGCCATTTCTCTGGAACTCAACACACATGCACACTCACACTCTCACTCAGAGATCCACCAGCTAAAGTGAATTAGAGATGCTGATTTCATCTCCATATCTAAGTGGTCTCTGGCTAGTGGCTCAGCCTAGTGTTGGATGCTGAGATACCAAGACATCCAAGAGATGCAGCTGGGGTGGAGCTGGAGAGGGGCTGCCAAAGAAAGCTTGGAGCTGCAGAAAGATCTATCCCATGGGGACTGTGCAGCTGGAGAAAAGGCTTAGGCACATTGTCTAAGGTCCAGCCAAGGATTACAGTTCAGTACAGAGACAAAAGATAAACTCAAAGCTACACCTGTTAAAAGGCTGGAAGGTGTCTTTCCAAGTAAACTAAAGACTGATGCCAAAAGCCACTTTGGAAGAGTGCCATCACCCCTGCTCCTGGAGCTCTGGGATTTCTCTCAACCCAACACTGAAGTAAAGCAGTGGCATTACCAGAGCTTGTATCCAAAGGGATCGCTGGCCTATGGTTTAGCTTATTGCTTGGGACAGGACTAGATCTGAGAGCCACACACTACAGCAGGGCTGGAAGATGACAGAAAGGACAGCAAAAGGTATCTTCTTTGGACATGGTGTAACTGGGAGAAGGTTTGTGCAACCCTGTCCAAGGGACAATTCCAATTATTCTACAATTAGGTTTAGGGTAAGGTGAAGAGAAAATCCCAGCACAAAACTATAGCTGTAGGGACCCAGGCAAGTATATTCCAAACCACACTAAGGGCTAATGCCCAAACCTTCTCTAAGGAATATTCAGCCTAAAGGAAGCTCTTAGCTTAGGGGTAGTGTGGTTTATTCTCACCAGAACTGTCTAAACCTCACTAACACTTTTTGATTTAATAGTGGTTAGAGAGGTTGCATACAACAGCACTGGTAACATCACTAAGATATAACAGTGTCACACAGGAAGCAACATGAGGCAGTGTTATTAGGTGACAATTTGTTACAGCACAATAGAGGGTGTCATCCATAGGAGTTTTTGTTTTAATAATGTTTAGGTGCATTACAAAGCTCTTGCTTTGTAATTTTCTTTGTGTTTGTGTCCCTATTCAGTAGCCCTGAATGCAGGTTTTACTGACTGTTCCCAAGCTCACAGTCACAGGCAAGTGGCAACTCAGGCTGAGTACTGATCAAGAGGAGCTTATAGAAAAATATTGCAAACTTTTTACAGAGTAATGGCCACTGCTGTTTTCTGTTGTATAAGAACTAGACCCACTAGCATAACCTCAGTGACAAATCACCTTCCCTGCTGTCTCCTCTGTCAGTGCTGTTATAAGCTTCTGTTGGATTATATGCACACAAAGCCACTCACACACGTCTCTAAGTGTTCTGCTGAGATTCCCGTGTGCTAAAGGCATCAGAGGTGCCACTGAAAGGAACATACTGTGCTGGGGTCTGCAAAGGGCACGTAGTCTTACACAGAGAAACGGCACAGTGGCATCTAGTGGTTATCACTGCCTTCGCTGATACCAAGCAGCAATAGTTCTTGATTCATTAGGGCCATTCTCTGCACCAGTGCTGAGACAGGGGAATATAAAAACTGTAGGGCTATAAAAGCTAAACTATAAAATACAAAAGCTAAAGGGTAGGGGAAATCTGGAGGTCTGTCTGTCTGCCTCCCTCTCCCCTGCAGAGAAAGCCCCTGGCACACGGGGCCACCCCCAAGCTTGGCCATTTTCAACAGCTCTTCCAACAAGCAGCTTTCATGAATTTGTCCTTAATTTCTTCCCAATTCTCTTTCACCTGCTTCCACATATTCCACAAAAAAATTTTCTTGATCATACAGATATTTGTACTATACAGGTATTTGTCATCTATTTTCATTGTTTACTCATTACTTGGAAACAGGTCAGTCCAGTTCTTTCCAAACATCTGTCACCTTGATGCCGCCCTTCTCCAAAATAATTTCAACTAATTTTTTGGGATTTGGGATTTTTTTAGCAAAGCAGTTCCTTTTTTTTTTTTTTTTTTTTTTTTGTCACAGTGCATATAAAGGCAAGCTTATATATTATTCAGTTAATGAGGCAATTTATGTTGTCCATTAGCAACTCAGGCTAAGAAACTCCAAAAAATCAAACAAGGTTGGTGGTAACTGCTCTACACAAGCTTTTTTTCCAGCCCCATCCCCAAAATATTCAATTCCTTAATGAAAGTTAGATAAGCATTTGAAAAAAATAAAACGGCAATATGAAGTCAGGCCAAAGAATCAACCAGACTCTACCTTGGAAGAAAAATACTGCCTGTGTACAAATACTCTGGTGCATTGCACTGCCATCCCAGACTGACCAAGCTGAAATGAGAGGAGCAGGACAGGGCTGCAGAATCCTGTCCCATCAGCCAGGGATGCAGGTACCACTAGAGCTGCCTGGATATGCAGGCTCCCCCTACCAGTCAGACTTGCTTCCACCAACCTGAAACAAACAAACTAGTAGAGATCTACATTCTATAACATCTAATAAATATACCCCTTCACTGCCACTCTTGGTATTTTTCCCTTCTTTTTAGAGTTTCCCTGGATGTACATACACTGCCGTACTTTTCAACTCCCTCAATATCTGTTCTCTTAGTCATGTTCCACCACTTCTCAAATATCCTTGAAATCAACATTTCTGAAAACTTCACCAAAACACAGGCAAAGCCAGGCTGGCCTTATACAATGTGTTTATTGGAGTTTAAGGCAAACTCTCCTATTAAGGGGTAGAAGAGAACCAGTACAGCCCAGAAAAGCTAAATGAGGAAAGTTTCTATATTCAGTGGCTTAGTAAAGCAAGACACCAAGGGGGGAAGCTGAGGTGGACTAACGAGCTATACATGAGATGTCTGAAAACACTGATTTCTGCCAAAACACATACTTGTAACAAGATCGTACAGCTTCAGCCTTTCATGAACAACTAGAAAACATTTGACTTGTTTTAAACTTATTTACAGTCCCTCTAACACAATCTGACAGGAATATTAAATCTGTGGTGCTGGGTCTTAAATTTTCAGTGGGCTGATGCTTTGACTTTCTTGAGCAGATATGTTAAGTGGCCATACAGATGCTGCAAGCACATGCAGTGCTTGTCTAGCAGAGTTTCAGTGATTCGATGTGTAGAACTACACAGAGCTATTAAGCTTGTGTGGCAAAAGCTGACCTCAGCAGAAAGCCTTGCACAGAAATAGTTTGTTATGCAAAAGAAAGCATTAACTCTGCTAGCAATGCTGTGTTCACTGTACAGGTAGGTGGCAAGGAAGGTTCTTCCTTCGTAGAATCAGGACCACTGGAGGCGATCTTCAGAGCCAAAGCTAAGTCTGGGTGCTCAGGGTCATAGTCAGGGTCATAGTTTTAACATGTCTAGGGATCAAGGTCGCAAAATCTGTGTGCCAGTGCTCAGTCACTCTCAAAGTGAAAAATGTTTTCCCATAATATAACCAGAATTTCCTTTGTTGGAATTTTCCTTGGCTGAAACATTTCTCCTGGTCCTTTCTCAAGACACAGTGGGAACTCAGGCTGAGGAGGCTCTCCTCACCATGGAGAACAACCAGTGCTCATGGGCAGAGTGACTTCCAAGGCTTTTCTATAAAACAGGTCAGCCTATATGTCATACATTCAAGTCAAACCTATTCTTCCTAATGAAAGACAGCTATTCTCACTTTATTACAACAGATTTTTCTCCTTGGCACAAATGGTCAAATAAAACAAGGCAGTCATTACGCTGAAAAATGTCAAGACACTTACTGGACTTCTGCAACATTAAGTTATCCACTATAATTGTCTTTTCTTGACAATCCCAGGGTGACTTCCAAAGTGACAGATAGTGTGGCCTGCCATACAACTACACATGACCTAGTCAGCTCTGAGATTCATGAAGGGACTAACTCTGTGTTTAGCACAGAAATGAGGCTTGACTGGAGATGCTCCTAAAGGATCCTCTGAACTGCAATACAGTCCACTGCACCAAGCATCATGGTACTTCCTGAAAATCTTATTGGTTTAGCTGAAATGGTTTTGTGCATTGTTTTTATTTTAACGCAGAATATTCTGGTAGATCTGCCAGAAGAGGCAAAGTATTTTATTTAGCTGCTGAAAATGCTGTTTCTGTGCTGTCAAGCCTTGTTAGATACTTCGAGCTAGGTTTGAGACTTGCCGTGCTTGCAAGTTGTTTGACCCAGTTGAAGAAAATGGGGAAATGGACGCAGACGCAACTCCTTCTTTTTTTTCAGCAAAACAATAATTTATTTTTCCATTCTGTTCCTATTCCCTCTTTGGAAATGTAAACATACGAAGAATTGTCATTATGTAGTCTTTGGGACAAATTTTGGGAACTTCTCTCCCATGTAACTAACTGGATTTGAAAGGTTTTCATGCTTCTAAACCGGACGCTCATGCTTGCACCCTCTCTGACACATCAGTATCTGAGACATGTCCTCCTTGCTTCTCACAAGTTCAGCAGCATCCTCAGCACAGAGGCATCCTCAATAAACCAGATCCTTATTGACTATTTTCCTTTTGCCACTGAAATCTGACTTAGCATAGGTCAGTCTATGCTAACTAAAGCTCCTAGAAGTCATAACTATCAGGGTTCTGCCAGACTCTTGCCTCTGAACCTGCCCCTTCCCCTGTGCAGATATTTCAGGGAATTTAGATAGCTGAAATTTAACTGCTGAATACCAAGCCATGAGCTGTCAGCTGGGTCTCCCCACATTCCTGCCATCACTGCTTCCAGCAGCACCAGAATGAAATGGGGTCACCTAGTAACACCTCCATCAGCAATGGCCACTCCTCCCAAACTTCTTCATGGACAACAGTAAAACTGGTCTGGCAGCTATTAATGTTAGAAGTACTAAAAAAAATAGTACTTGCTGCTGTTTTGAAGGAGTGGGTGTATCTTCAGATCCCAGGAAAACAGATGCTTCACAGGAGGGACCTCTGACAGGTATCCTGCATCAAACAATATTCTAGAAAATGCCACTGGAAATCCTTCTGATTCATCTTGCAATCTCGCTGTCTCACATGGCCCAGATGAAAGGCAGGTGACTTTCTGTGTCAGGGTATGTCACTGTTACCTATCTTGCTTGCTATCAGGATATAACCTAAGAGAGAAGACATCTGGGAAACGTGATACCTTCTGTTGTCAGGCATAAAGAACAAACCTCATACTGCAGCAGTCTGAGCTGTGGCTGCATGATCAGGTCAGACTGAGTGCCTTTAAAACTACTGGATTTCCAATGCCATTTTGAGAAAATAATGACAAAATGGCTGTGAAAGAGGCTAATCCCAAATAAATTACGATACAAAGAAGTGGAATGACAGGTCCCCCTGGGAAACTGAATGACCACGATAGTAAAGAACTGGGAGAGAAAGGCCTGGGTTTGAATAGGTGAATGCTCCATTTAAACAACAGAAGAGGATAGATGGCAGATTCCAGCCTTTTGGTAACTCCAAGTGACTAAAATTAAATGCATGTTAATAATACAAATGAAAAATGTTCCTTCAGGCAAAGCATGTTTTACTGTGAACTGCACTATAGAAATATTCAGCCCCATCTCAATTAGGAAATCAGAAAGCAACCAGAACTTGTAAAGTCAGAATGCCTCTGTGTTACACTCCTTATACTCATCTGCGAAGGCAGGAACCAAGCAAGACCCCTGGAATACAAAATTATTTCTCACATTTATAATATTGACTATCTCAGTGTTCTGTAAAAGTGTTCTTCAAATACAGCATTTCCTTTGTCTGGTAACCAATTTCAGGTTTGGTGTCAGCTGGCTCCCCTGCACACATCCATGAGGTGTCACAGGCTCATACATGGAACGACGTATCCTCATCAGCCTGCTGACCTAGGAAATCTGCAAAGTCCCTTCTAATCCTGTCCCTGCAAATATTAACATATCTTTAAATGTAGACTCAATAACTTATTTCATTAACCACTGCAAATAAAGTATCTTTCCTCTATTCCCCTTTGTATGTGCCATGAGTCACATGAGACTTTTTGGCACTAATATGTCAAAGTTCACACTGCAATGGAGAAGCACCATCTAAAACTCTGTCGAGACTCCACTCAAACACTGTCTTCACTGAGAAAATGAAGCCCCACGAGAGCTCATTACCACCCTTAATGCATTTTATCTGAAGGCAACACATTTATCACATAGCCTCTATAGTTTCCCTGTTTTCATGGTTATTTATCACTCGACTAATATTTGCTGGCACTATCTTATGCGTATTTCCAGGACACACATAAGAACATCGAACTGTTCCTGTAGAACTGTTCCCTGCAGAAAGTCACCAGGAGTCTGACGAGGCAGTAAAAATCTGTCTTAAAACATTCTTATTTGGCAAAAAGTACTTTAACATCATGCTTCTTGGTGCTACAGAAATGTTAAATACAACCATTCAACTTACTGTCTGCTACAGCAGACACCCATAGAAAAGAAATCACTCTTATCCTTATGCAGATGCTTCTATTAGCCACTCTCTCCCCTCGCCCCAATTCTCAATTTCCTCTGCTAACTTACACGCCATGAAACGATCCTTTTATGATTTCTGGGTTTGAGAATTTAACCTGGAGCTAACATCATGCTAATTGCTCAACAGTGCCCTGACTCTCATATTTCGCTTTTTTCACCATGCCAGTGGAACATACGAGACCCTTTTGAGAAATACTCATCGATGGTCTGCAAAGCAGCTCCCGTTTGCTTTAGGAATCAGTAAACAGACATGTTTTGTCTTAGGATCTACAAAGTGCCACAAACCTGAACCTGCCTGATCAGCAGCCTGCCCTTTTTATGGATGGAACTGCCAAGACCTCAGTATTCTGTAGCCATTCTGATTAACATGTTTATTCCATGTACCTCTGTGTCCCCATTTCTGAAAAAAACTTGAGGGTGAAAATGGCTGTCTGTTCTTACCTCACTAACAACTTCATTCTCTCAAAGAACAGGACTGAACCATACTGAAAAGTGCTATTTGTGAGCATGACGCAGTGGGGGTGTGGATGGGGATAAAATTTATACTTCACATTCGACTGCTGAAAAAATCTATTTCAATGGTACGTTAAATTCAGCTACTATTACTACACTACAAAATTCACAGCTCACTTAATCGCGTAATCCTAGCTCCACAAAAGCCTTTGTCTAGATCTGTGCCCAATATATAGCCCCAAACCCTAGGCCCCACCGGCAATGTGCAATCTTTGGGGGAAGGGGAACAGAATACCAGCTTTTCGCATCAGTTGTTTCCAGTGTTTTTGAACTGGCATGCTGAATTTTCATACTAAAGAGCCAAAACTTTCCAAGCGTCTGTCGGATGCAGGCAGGTTACCCCGGGCTTGATAGCACTTTTATCAGCACGCAGCAGTCCCCTCCCCCTGCTTCTATTTCCCCAGACTGCAGCAGACTGAGCAGGGTTAATTCCTACAGGCGAGCTTACAACTCGAAAAACTTTTTTTTTTTTTTTTCCAGATCGAGATCTCTGCCTTGGTTTTCACAGAGGCTGTAGCAAAGCCTCGGCCACCTAACAGGACAAATCCCTGGCCTGCCTTCCCTCTCCCTGAAGGCCTGCGCGGGTTCTGGCCCAGGCCCGGGTACCCGCCGGCGCTGAGGCGGCAGCGGCTGGGGGCGCTCTGGACAGGGAAACTGAAATCTTCGGAAACTGCTGGAGGCAGACTGAGGGGGCTTTCCCTGGCATACCAGAGCTCACCAGAGCCACCTGCACCACGGCCGTGCCCGGCACAGCTTCCAGACTCCAACCACTACGCAGCCGCCGCCACCGCCCACTTCCTTCACCCCCCTCCGCCCCTCAGCTCCTCCCCAGCCCCCCGCCCCGCACGCCGCAGCAGCTGGCGCGGCCGCTCCCCATTGGCTGCGGCTCTGCCCGAGCGCCGGCGCGGCCAATGCGCGGCGGCCACGGCGGGGCGCGTGGCGAGAGCGGGGCGGGGCGCGCAGGCCGTGGCGGCGGCGGCGGTCGAGGGAGCGGGGCAGCCATGGGGGTGCGCGGCGCGGGCCGGCTGTGGTGGGGTAGGAGCCGTGAGGGCCTGGGGGGCGGTCTGAGGGGGCAGCGGGATACGGGGGGATGCGAGTTCCCTTTCCCTGGCGTTGCGGGCCCCGTGGCGGCGGGAGGGAGCGGGGCCCGGAGCCGTGTGGCCGCTCTGCGGGGCGGCGGGCGGAGCGGAGAGCCTCCTGAAAGGAGGTTGTAGCCAGGTGGGGATCGGTCTCTTCTCCCAGGCAGCTTGCAGTAGGACTAGAGAATATAGTCTTAAAATGCCCCAGGGGAGGTTTAGATTGGACATTAGGACTAATTTCCTCACACACAGGGTGATTAGCTATTAGAACGGGCTGCCCTGTGGAGTCGTCGTCCCTAAAAGTGTTTAAAGAAAGACTGGACGCGCCCCTTAGTGCCATGGTCTGTTCGATATAGGGGTGATCGGCTATGGGCTGGATTTTCGGAGGGCTTTCCCAACCCCGTTGATTCTGTGGGGCAGCGCTCGCAGTCGCGGTCCGGCTGTGGCCGGTCTGTGCCGCGGGGGCTGCTCGGTGGGTTAGCGAAACACACGCAGAGAGATCCTAAAAATCCGAGCGAAAAAAAAAAGAAAGCGATGGTTATCTCGCACCCTAATCAAAGACCTTCTTTGATTTGAATGATTGAGTAAACGGCGGTGTTCTGCCTGCCTCTCTGCCCTGCCTTGCGATGTGTTTCCTTAAGGGCAGCAGGAGAGCAGTGCAAGGAGGGGTTGGTGTTCCCCTGGCCCTGCTGCCGCCTCTTGTGCCAATCTGTAAACGATTCCCACTCGGGCCCTTCCATGGAAACACCGAAGGTGCCGGGAGCTCTTCCCCGGGCTGTGGCTCGCCGAGCTCACGTGTGCAGGGATTGTGGGCCTCGGCACACCGAGCACTGCTGCAGGAGGGGGTAATTTTAGGGAAGTTCACTGGATCATTATCATCAGCCCGTGACAAAAACTTTTTTTAAAATAGATCTCCTGACTTGCAACTTTGCGGTTCAACTGGGACTAGTAATACCAGCATGAAGCTGCCTTAGCTGGTTTATTGATGCTTCTGTCTGTGTGATTTGCTTACATTAGAAAACAGCTTTTGAAATCAGATAATCTCTTTTTTTTCCTTAATAACTAGGAGAGATTTGCATTTATCTGGCTCGATACTTGTAGGAAAATTATCTTTTTCTTTGCTGAAGTTGAATTAAACCTTAAATGTTTCACTACTGAAAGGAAAGTTATGCCACCAATTCATGACTCACAGTTTAAAAAAATGCAGTGATGAGGGACTAGGTGAGTTTCACCATGCACTTTCTTTCATGAGTTCTCTTTAGCAGGTGTATTTATATAATCTAGAACTCTCTTTGAAGGAACAGAAGTGGCTGAGTGAATTCTGTCTTCTGAACGTATTCTGCCAGAGATCACCTAAAAGATGAAGCGAGAATATGCTGATTTCAATTTAATGGTCTCATTCTGTCTAGAGGAGGATTTTCCTCTTGAGAGTGACTGTAACATTCAAGGAGCCTTTTTCATCCTTATTTTCTTACTCTACCCCAGCAGCAGCTGCTGCTGTAGGTCACTGTAACATGCTGTGACAGCCACAGATCGCCTTGGAAGTCAGTTGATCAATGCTGATGAAGTGCTGCTTGTGTATGGGCGTACTGAAGAGACAGAGCCAATCTTACATGTACATCTGGTGGTGGAAACTGATTTTGATCACCCCAGAAGAAAAGGGTTGTGTCCTTGTGCTAGAAGAAACCAATGGGATGGAGCAGTGGTGCAGTGGAGAGGGCACTGGTTTATAGTGTGGCAATTCAGTCTTGATCTCTGCTTGAGTAAGCTGGAGGATGTTACTTCTGTCAGCTTCACTCTCCTGCAGAATAGGGGTAATGAAACTGGCTTTTATTGCGTGAGACTGATGAAGTGCAGGTGATGCTGTGCAGTCTGAATACCATGTGCTGTAGAGTTTCTGCGTCACTGACCTGTTTTTCTCTCATGTTGAGTCTTGAGAGGGAATGTGCAGCTTCCCATTCAAGTTGTTAACCACTTGCAGCGAAGCTTTTTTATGTCTGGCTCTAACTTGGATGTCTGAGCTCTTACTCCCTCCAGTCTCAAGTGGATTAAGAAAAGTCTTTTGCTGGGTGAATTTTGTTACAGAGATGCTTGTCATTTCTCATCAAGTCATCTCTCAATCTCCCTGGTTGACTAGGTAGAAGGAAGGATTATGAGATTTTATGTATGAAGTCTCAAGCAAAAATAAATTCCAGAAATTATCAGAAGTACAAAGCCATAAGAAAAAGCAATTTCATTCTACCTTTTAATATTATTTTTTTAGCATTCTCAGGGTGCTTGAGTTGTTAACCGGAGAGATTTAGCTGTTGTTCTCCAGTCTGTTCCTAAAGACACAAATCCATGGTAGACTAAGATCCTCATGAGCAAGAATGATGCACTACCAGTGCATCATCAAGTGCTGGTCCTAAAATAAGTGTAACTCTGCCAAGCCTATAAGAACTGAAAGAAAACATAGCTGATGGTGGGGATCCCTGCAGAAGTTCTGGTGGTCTGTCCCAGCAGAAGTTAGGAGCTTTGACATAAGTCTCTGGAGAGCCATAGCAGGAGTGGCATAACTCCAGCTAGCTTTAGGCACAGACCCTATTTTACATGATCCTGTGGAATCATGTTTTAAGCAAGGAGGGAGAACATATATCTTGCCTTAACTTCCTTTTTTATCTGGTCTAACTGGAATCCCTTCCCACCACTGCTGATTTTTAAAGAGTGGAGTGATGCTTTAGCCATGGCAACAGGAGAGTCATAAATGTTCAACAGGACTGCTGATGTCTTTGCTTTTCCTTGTAGGCACAGTGAGCTGCACTTTGTTCCTGGCAGTTAATGGTTTATACTCAGCCAGTGATGATGTGATAGAGCTCACACCAACTAACTTCAACAAGGAGGTCATTCAGAGCGACAGCCTGTGGCTGGTGGAGTTCTATGCCCCATGGTAAGAACTGCAGCTGTGTTCTTGCTTGCTCTTATGACAGAGGAGCAGCACAGGAATCTGCTGCTGATCAACTCAAGGTTTCCTTCAGTTGTTGGCAGCACAGTTGTCAGTTTGATGGCCTCATGACTAGCAAAATAGCTGTACTTGGGATTCCTGCTTAAAATATTTTCATGAGGGAAAAAGGCAGGAAATGGCATTTCAAGTTGGCAAATAGGGTCTGGTAGCAAAACCTGTGCCATTTTTCTACTTGATTTTTTTCTGGTTAAATTAGTATTAAAAATTAGTGATTCAAGTGCAGTAGGTAAGTGAGAAAATCCCTCACTTCTGTGTTTCTGAGAATAATTCTGATGTGAAAGCACAGATCTGAATTCACACTTAAAATTTCCAATTTCCATTTAAAAATGCTGGCTTTGTGCATCTTAATTTAGCATCCCTCTTTGTCTCCTGCTCTGCTCGGGTCCAGAGTATGGAGTCTATTCCATTTTGAATTCTGGTGATATATATTCCATCTTTATACAAATCCTGTGTGATATGGCCATCCAAAGCTCCACATTCTGGAGAATGTGACCTTTTGTTGCAACAGCTTGACTCTGGAGTGAGGTTTATGGGGAGCCTTGCTGTGCCTCTTCTAGTGTTGCTGCAGTCTATATAATGTGGAGGTTTTTCTTCAGAGGCCTGAGTGATGGTGTGATGTTGTGGCACAGGCACTTTTTCTCTTCATGAGTAAATCCTCAGTCTCCTACAGTTTGCTGTAAGTGACTGAAATAGTAGTCATATCTGAATGACATTGACCATTTTTGTTTGTTTGTTTTCTGAAAGGTGTGGTCATTGTCAAAGGCTAACCCCTGAGTGGAAGAAAGCAGCAACAGCTTTAAAAGTAAGTTGAACCTTTCAAATGTGCTTGTGGAAGTGGATTGAGGAGAGTTTGGCTGTTTGACATCTGAATTGGGAACATGGAGGGGTTTGGACCTTACAACCATTATCACTTTAATTGTACTTTTCTAGCCAGGAAAATGTTATTCAGGCACTTGAAAACTTGGGATTTTGGTTTGTTTTCTTGTATCCTTTTTAAAAGTACCCATTGACTTGTAGAGGAGGAAGGTTCTGTCCCTGTGAATTCCCATTACTATTCTCTAGGAGTGAAAACAGCTTTTTAAGCCATTAGTATTGACTGTTTTTTTAATTACAGAAAAATTAGTCATGTTGTGATTAGCTGAACTCTTGCCTATGTAATAAATATATTGTCTTTCTTAGAAAACCAAGCAAAATAACCCAACTATATAATAACCCAAACAATTTAAAATTTATTTTGTTGCACTGAAGAAAGAAGTGAGCATTTATAGTGTTCTGTAGTTTAATGCTTGTGGGGTAAAATGCCTCTGTTCTGTTGCAGTCCTAGTAACTGCCCCCTCTCTTCCTCTGCTTCCCTTGTGTCCCCAGCAGAGAGTATAAAAGGTGTTAAATTGCTGTAGAAGTCTTTGCTGTCATTTTTTGTTTTGTTTCTGCAGGGTGTAGTGAAAGTGGGTGCAGTAGACGCAGATAAACATCAGTCCTTGGGTGGACAGTATGGAGTCAGAGGGTTTCCAACTATCAAGATATTTGGAGCCAACAAAAACAAAGCAGAGGATTATCAGGGTAATGTGATGAATTTTTAGATGTTGCATGCCTAAAAACTGCCCTGAATGCAGTAATCATGGTAGCTGTCAATGCTGTGTTGTGTGGTTTTTCTTTCCTGTGTCGCACTTGTAGTAATGGAGAGACAGATGGGTGGGAGTGGTTTGACCAAATTGTGTATGTCTTAGCATTGTCTAACAGTTCCACCTGCAGTTCATAGTTGTTGGAGCTTGATAGGGAGTTTCAAGGAATTATTCCTTCTTCCTGTTTCTTTGGAGCTTGCCATAGAGTCACTCCTCATCAGAAAAGTCAGGTAATGAAAAGGTGTAGTGTAGTGAAGTCAGTCTTGCTGCCTGTGTTTAAATCAGATGTCCCACCACTAGTACTGTATCACTCATAGCCCAGTCCTGTTTTTCCTGAGAAAGATCATTAGGGTGAGGGAGGATTAAGTTTGTAATTAATTTAGGAGCATACTTTCAAGTGGCCTTTTGATGGTTTGATCACTTATTTTGCTGCACTGCAGGTGGCAGGACAAGTGACGCTATTGTCGAGGCTGCTCTAAGTGCTCTTCGGTCCCTGGTGAAAGAACGTCTTAGTGGCAGAAGCGGAGGATACAGTTCTGGAAAACAGGTATTTGAGGGAATGTGTGTTTGTGTGTTTTTCAGCTGGAGACTGTCTTATACAAGAGATCGAAGCTCCCAGCTCAGTCAGATTTGGAAGGGGTGTGTGGAGTTTTATCTAGTCCAGGTGCCCTGCCCAGTGCAGGGCCAGCTGGAGCAGATTGCTCAGGGTTGTGTCCCTAAAGTTGTATCTCCAAGAACTAAGAATCCAAATGGACTGCATTCTCCAAGCAGCCTGTTCAGTGTCTGACCATGTTCACAGTAGAAATCTTTCTTATCTTCTAGGTTATAGAATCATAGAATGGCATTTCTTGTGTTTTCTCTTCATCTCTTGTTGCAACAAAGAGCCTGCCTTTGTTATCTTTACTCTCCTGCACCCTGTTATCACATGTCAGATTCTCAAAGCCCTTAATCAGCTCTGACCATTGGCTGGACTTGCTCCAGTGTGAGCGTGCATGTTCTTTGGGGGAGCCTGGAACTAGACCCAGCACTCCAGGTGTTTCACGTTGTGCTGAGCTGAAGATTGCCTCCTGAGACCTTCTGGCAACACTCTGCCTAGTGCAGCTTGGGATGCTGTTGACCACCTTTGCCACAGGATTGCAGTGCTGGCTTATGTTCAGCTTGTCCACCAGGACACTCATGTTCCTCTTTGAAAAATTGCTTTCCAGTTAGTCAGTTCTCAGTGGTACTGGGGTATGTGGCTGTTACTTTCCAGGTGCATCTGCCTTTGAACTTTGGAGTTCTGTTAGCCCCATTCTCCAGGTGGTTCAGGTATCATTTGCCTAATCCTAATCTAAATAGACAGATAAAGGTTTTTTAACTTGGTAGTATTTTTCTGAAGTTGGCTTGCTGGATTTCTCCCTGAAGGGAAATTGAAAAGTTTCTGGCTCCTACTACTGTTTCTGAGTCACGGTGCAAGTACCTTCTGACATCCTCAGGGTGGCCATATAGAAGACCTGGGTGGACTCTACCCTGTAGTGTGTATCCCACACGTTTGTTTTGCCTGGAAACCAAGACTTGGTTCCAGATGGAGGTGGAGGTTAGAGACCACTTTTTTTATGGACAGATCAGTGCATGAAGAGCTGAAAAAAATGTTTCCACATCTTCTTGGTAGTCAGTTTGACCCGATTTCTCTTTTTTCGAGAGAAGATTCATTTGCTGTGTCTTGAAAATGTTGTAGGGAGTAGGCTGTTTTAAAAAGGGAAAGTTGCATGACCTAACACTGCCTGTTTTGCATCTTGCTCAAATAAAGATCATTTGGTTCAATGTGACACACACAGGAGTTGGCCTGTGTGGGAGACCAGTTTTGGTTACTTCTTACGTGAGGGTCTGTTTGTTTCTTACAGAGCCGGGAGAGCGGAGGTGGAGATAAGAAGGATGTGATTGAGCTGACTGATGACAGCTTTGATAAGAATGTCATAAATAGTGACGATGTGTGGATGGTGGAGTTTTATGCCCCGTGGTGTGGGCACTGCAAAAAGTAAGTGAGGTTTTACTTTACCAATTCAGTTCCTGTTAGTGCCTGTTTTGTGTCACACCCTTAATCCCCTAAAAGAGACCTTGCATCTCTAATATACCACAAGTGGGGTTTTTTATAAGGTGATCTGAAAAAAATTTGTGGGCTTCTGCTCAGAGCCCCTTGGTGCTGCTCTGATTGCACTCTTCCTAGCAGTAAAATTCCCAGTTATCAGTAGAAATAAGATCTGGAAGTTATATTAAACTTTCCATTCCTTCCTGAAGGACATCAGTCTTGTTTGGATAACCGTCTTAGCTGTCATTCTCAGAAAGAGACTTTTTTTCTTGAGTAAAACATGCTACATACTGTTGAAGTGTGGTATACTTTTGCTAGCTCTGAGAGAGCTTAGGGCACTTGTACTCTCTGTTTTTCAGCCTGGAGCCAGAATGGGCAGCTGCTGCCACTGAGGTGAAGGAACAAACAAAAGGAAAAGTAAAGCTGGCTGCAGTAGATGCAACAGTCAATCAGATGCTGGCAAGCCGATATGGGGTGAGTGTGCTCTGCAATGGTTACAATTTCCTTTCCATCTCTACCAAGTCAGATTTCTCCTCAATCCTTATTGAACAGTTCCTTAATCTGGTACTACTTAAATATTTTGTGCTAATAATAAGTGACACATTCAGTTTGTTTCCCACAAATAATTAATGAATGTCAGTAACACATAAATAGAGAAAGTGGAAAAGAATTATTCTGGATGTTGCTGAGAAGAAAGGCTATTTATTTCCATGAAATGTTGTATGTATACCCTTATCATCTGGAGTGAGAGGTCTCTCTTGAGACTGTGGCTGGTTGGGCATCTCTGGACCTCTTGGAGCCAGTTATCAGGGATTACTCTGACAATATCAGCTGCCCAGACCAGGTGTGTTGCTTACCAAAAGAGAATGGATACTCTTGAATTTTCAGTACAGTCCATGGAGCTTACAGTGTGCTGCACAGTTTCCCGCTAAGTGCACATGGCTGACAATGTTGAGGGAGCACTGAGCAAGATTTACTGGAAGTGCAGCAGAAGGAGCTTAAGGTTCACTTGCTGCCATGTATGCCCAGTGTTGTCCATCCCCAGAGAAATCAGGAAATTAATGTTTAATAAATATCAAGGGTAAAGATAGTCCTCATGGTGCTTAAACCTGCAGTGCTTGGTGCATCTAAATTGAGATGAAACCATTGCTGGTTCATCAGGCCAAAACCCCAAAGCAGCATTTTAGTGTACCTTAACCTTGTTTTGAATTGCTGCAAAGGTAGGAAGCTACAAAATTCAAGTTGAGTGAGACTCGATACACGAAGATGTTGAATCTCCTCCCTTGCTCTTAATCTAGAGGACATGAGACAAGCAGATAATTTCCATCATAAATATAACAGGTTTATTTGAGCTGATGGTTTAAACTTGTCTTGCAGATTCGTGGATTTCCCACCATTAAAATCTTCCAGAAAGGAGAAGACCCTGTTGATTATGATGGTGGGAGAACTAGATCTGATATCATTGCTCGTGCTCTGGATCTGTTTTCTGATAATGCACCACCACCTGAGCTCCTGGAGGTACCTATACATCATTTTCTCGAATTGCTTTTCCATCATACTCTCGGCAGCAGTTTTTACAGGTCTAGATGAACTCTAAATAAAACTGCCTAAGTGTGGTGCTTCTGCACTGTTTTGCCTCAGAAAGTAAAGGATGACAAGCTTTGAATAACAAAAAGCTGAGTGTTCATTTCTACAGTCAATTTGTTGTTGTCTGGAAAATGATCAGAATTGATACAGTGAAGGCACTGACAGGATGGTGCCAGGGTGTCTGAATCTGCTCTTGAGGAATGAGTGCAAAAGTTGAGTTCTGTGCCCCATCTCTTTTCTTACAATAAGAGAGCAGACCCTTGTCATTTGCAAGCTGTCTGTTAGGAGATGAGTGATGAGTAGTTTTGGTTGTTGTCCAAAAAACTCCACCCTCTGTCAGGCAACTTCTTTTTTCAGCTTGCTGTTGGTAGAATTGAAATGGTCATCACCCGTTTCCAAAGTGAGGTGCACGCAAGACAGCCCATTGGGATGCAGGAAGGAAAAAAACAAAAGAATATATGTTCTATTGATAAGAGTATTTTTATATGGTGCTTATTTCATCTTTCTCATACTTACAAATTTTTTATTTTGTATGCTTTCTGATATTAATATAGCAATACATGTTGATGTATAGGCATATAATTGATTTATATATATCAGAGGCAGCATGCTTATAAATTTATTGGTGGGATGCACAATCAAAGGTTGGAGATCACTGGTGTAGGTCACTGGACCAGTTCTTTTTTGAGACTGATCCCACAAAACCAGTGTTGCTGTTACTGTTGCTTGAACATCCTCATACACAGCAAAGGCTACCTCTGCCAGCTGTCCTTGTGCTCACAGGCACTTGCATGGGCCTGGGGGAGCCTTTCCAGCCTTGGGCAAGAACAGTGATTTTGAATAAGAAGTAACATCTGACTGTGCCTTCTGTAAGCCTTATTTGGTACTGCATAGTTTCCTGTTGCTGCAAGTCTCAACAAAGGACTTTGTGAACTCTTTGTAAGTTATTGTTGTACTGGGGAACCAGTGAAATGGAAGAGACTTGTAAGCTTTTGTGTCAAGTTGTTTCAGTGCTTACTGCCTTGCAGGATGGAGTTACTAGGCTGTTGGAGGGAAGTACAATTCACAACTGAAGAACCAGGTCTTATTGTCATTGAGTTTCTGCTGCTTTCTTCTAGATAATTAGTGAGGATGTTCTGAAGAGTACCTGTGATGCTCATCAGCTCTGCATCATTTCTGTCCTGCCTCATATTCTTGACACAGGTACACATACAAGCAAGCAGACTTCTCTATGAATTTGTCACTTAAAGCGTGTAGTTGTGTATTTTAACTTGTCCAATTCTGTTTAACAAACAGGAGCTTCAGGGAGAAATTCTTACCTGGATGTCATGTTAAAAATGGCTGAAAAATACAAGAAGAAAATGTGGGGGTAAGTGTTATTGTCCACTGGTCATCTTGGAAAAGATGTGAGAATTTCTGGGGGTAGTGGGATAAAATTTGTAAGATACACTTTTAGCTACAGAAAGAGTTGTTCTTTTCAGGGTAGCGAATCTTGGTATTTCACTAATTACTGGAGATGGGAATGCTGTGACTTTAAAGCAAGCCTTTCTATTTATTTATTTATTTTCATCCACCTCTCAGATTCTGCATTTTCAAGTGATATCTAAGCATTAATGAGATTAAGCATCTTTTACTCTTGTCCTGAATACTCAAATATTTTAGTATGTAAAAGAAACTCAAATGGTTTCTTTTACCATCTTTTGCTTGATGGTAAGTCTGCCAGTGTGACTGTTGAATTCTCCAAAAAACAAGTAAATTGCAGTTTATTAACATGTTTCGTGCTCTCAAAAAAACAGGTCAGCAGGCTATGCCTTTACTCCTTCTCTCAGGTGCAGGTTAGGATCTCTGGGACTTCTCAGGAAAGTGAGATCTGTTCTGTCTCACTGACTGCTGTGAAGAGGAGCAAAATGGCATGAAAGCCTGGGGGAAAATACTGAGATTGGCTCATTCCAGAGGTTCCTCAGGGAACCATCTTTGCTAAGATGAGAGGAACTGAGACTGAGTGTCCTCAGCTAGGACACAGTGATATTTGGGCAGGACTTTGTAATCTTTAAATCTGTGGCTTGAGTAATTTTAAACCTTCCCCCTAATACCGGCTGAAGTGTAGCAGTGTGTTCAGGTTGCTAACATAGTTCTTCCCCTGCACTGTGTTTAGTGGCTGTTCTTATCCAGCTTTTGGTGGCTGTGTGGGTGGGACTGGCTTAGAGGTGCTGCTGAGAGGGGGTTTTCTTCTGTTGCAAGGCTTAAAGATCAGGACTCTCCTTTTCCCTGCTGACTTTGAAAATGTCAAGGGCAATACAGAGCCCCGCTTGAACTCTGCAGGGTTGCAGGATATGTGATTTGAAAAATATTGTAGTGCCTATCCTCATTATTAATTTTCTATTTCATCTTTTCCTCAAGGTGGCTGTGGACAGAAGCAGGTGCTCAGTCAGATCTTGAGAGCTCTCTGGGGATTGGAGGCTTTGGGTATCCAGCAATGGCAGCTGTTAATGCTCGGAAGATGAAATTTGCCCTTCTGAAAGGATCATTCAGTGAGCAAGGGATTAATGAGTTTCTCAGGTACGAAATCTTTAAGTCATTTAAATCTTTCTGTATATGGGGCTATGACTCTTTAGACCACAAGCAGACTCTGCATCAGACAAGACTTGCCATGGTCAAGAGAATTAAGATGAGAATTCAGTGGAGTAAGGGAATGGTTTCAATGGGGATTACAGTAAAGCAGTCATTACCTTTTTGTGGTGTGCAGAATTAAGTTGGCCATTTAGACTTCTGTAGTTTTAGTACAATATTTGAAAACAGAAGTGGACTTTATGTTGAAAAATTCTGTTTCTCTGGTAACTTCAGAAATAACTTCCTAATGAATTCCATTTAATTCAAATGGTGCATTCTGACTAGTCACTAGTAATTGGAAAGTCTCCAGTTTGGAAATCATAATGGGTGCTGTTAAGTTCTTGAGGCTGTATATGTTACTGTTCATCTTTCTGATTCAGTTTGGTCCTGTCTTTCCTCTCTCACCTTTCCATTCTCCTGGCACTTAATAAATTGATTGGGAGAGTTGAAACAATCCATCGAAAAAGTCAATAGCTCAACTGCCTCTTGTGTACCTGGGCAAGAGCCAGTGCTGAGAAGAATGGAATAGGGAGAGGAAATGGAGAGGATGACAGAAGGTGGCAGCAGCACTGAAACAGAGCAGCTAAACTTAAACTGTTACTTTAGTGTGGTCAAAGTGAAGTGGGAACTCTGCTTCCACATGAAGTACCAGCTGCCATAAGTTACACAAGAGCCCTTAAGACCTTACATTAGAAGTATTATTTCCATGTCTGTCCTTGGGGAATGGCAGAGAACAGCCAGAATTGCAAAAGCAAATGCAACATCCTCCTCTCATCTTGCCACAATAAGCACATTAATTCAATGCCGTTCCTACTGGATTAATGGAATCAGTGCTATATTCTTAACTGTGAAAGTGATCAGACTTTCTTCTTAATGCCAAAAAAGGAACATTTCTAGGCCATCAAGCTAAATTCAGGATACAGATGCAAGAAGAGAAATACCAGACAGTTTATACTAATGCATGTGGAAGTGTCTGCCTTTGTCAGACATGGCAAATTTTCTTAGTCTATAAAGTGCATCTTAGTGAAGCCTCTCCTGGGCAAGGCTGAATGGTGCTTCCAGGACACAACAGCCAGTTTAACAGCTTATATTGTATTAGGTAATTGGTTTGGTATTGTCTTATTATGCAGCTATTACTTGTTAGAATAATCTATTCCTGACATTTCATCTCAGCTGTGCTGCCTAGAGAAAGCAGTGTAATCACAGCTGGTGTGGCTGGCCATTCACTCAGTTGCTGTAGGCAGATTCTGCAATTTAACAGGCAGTCTCAGCAGTGTTGGCTACAAGTAAGGAAATTGGCACTGTGAAGAGCATAAAAACTGTGAGCTCCATTTGAGGAGGAATGCTAATTCAGTCTTACTTGCCTCTAAAAGATGCAAAGGGATTAGCTCCTCAGGATTTTAATGCTGGGCTTTTTGAGCATGCCAAACTGGCAAGTTCAGGATGGAGTGTCTCAAACGAAGCTGGTTACCTCATACCCTCTGGAACCCATGGAGGCTGTCTCCACTAAAGAGGACCACTGGTGATTTCAACTGACACTTGCAGGTGACTTCCAGAACGAGAATTACAGGCTCCCCTTGGAGTTGCCTTAGGTGATAAACTGTTAAAGAGGCTGCAGTAATCTGCTGAAATATGAAATAGTGTATCTCACACGTCTTTGAATCCAGTTGTAAATTTTCAATGTTATTTTAAGGGCTCTGTCATTTTCTGCTTCTTGAAGTTTTTGCATCCTGACAGTTTAGATCTACTTAAAGAGATGAAATCTTGAACTTGTGTTCCTCTTACCTGAAACAGGCTCTGTTCCAGGTGGATGGAGCTTGGAGGAATTTCTTAAATTTAACTTCTACTTGTCGTTTTTTCAGGGAACTCTCTGTTGGTCGTGGTTCTACAGCACCAGTGGGTGGTGGAGCTTTCCCCAAAATTCATTCAGTTGAACCTTGGGATGGCAAAGATGGTGAGGTAAGAGGTGCTCCATTTCTGAAAGTGCTGAGGAATTGCTGTGTTCAGAAGTGACAGGAGAGAGTAACTAACACTTGTCAGTGTGAAAGTTCTTGTTTTTACAAGTTTGTGGCAAGTTGTGGTGATGGTTTCCCATTATCTTAATCCTGCCAGCAGACCAAATGGTACATTGATCATCTCATATTGTGGACCAGATGTTCCTGCCTAACTGTTAGGATGTGATCTGAAAGCTGGATCCCTTGAGGCAGAAATGTATTATCAGTGCTGACTAAGGGCGGTGGTAGCACATGCATTCAAGAGCCCAGTGTTGTGGAGACTTGGGTTCTGCAATATGCTGACCTTGCCATCAAGGTCTTAATGCCAGAAAGCTTGTCAGGTAAAGCCTGTGTAATAAATAACATGGTGACCAAGTTTACCTTCTTAAGGTTCATCATTGCTGTAAAAACCAAAGTTACTGCAGTCCTTTGATCTACTTCAGATAGATAAAAACATGGAATATGGTAGTAGTTTTGATACATAATTGATTTTTATAGCCTTCATCTGAAGTATTTTGATTAGTAAAAAACAATCTCCTAGTCTAGACTCTGATCACTTGCTTAGTGCACTTGGAGTTTTC
The DNA here is from genome assembly GCA_016584745.2 of Phylloscopus trochilus trochilus. Classification (NCBI taxonomy): domain Eukaryota; kingdom Metazoa; phylum Chordata; class Aves; order Passeriformes; family Phylloscopidae; genus Phylloscopus; species Phylloscopus trochilus. The sequence goes on from WQNJ02000062.1 coordinate 13,116,231, forward strand.
TGAACGGAAGAGATGACAGGAGAGAGCTTTACTCTCAGGATGAAGTAAGAATCTTTCTAACTCAGGGATCTCCTGGCATTATGCACTTCTAAACATGTACTCAAAACCTTCCCTTTTTAACAGCTTCCAGTTGAAGATGACATTGATCTCAGTGATGTGGATCTGGATGACTTGGAGAAAGATGAGCTGTGAGATCTTCAGGAAACTTCTTTTCTTGGGAGAGCCTGTGCAGCAGTTTGCAGCCTGGATCACAATCAGACAGATATTTCAGTGGCCTTTTTACGGAGAAGTAGCACATGACACACTGTGCTATTGGATGCACTGCAGCAGTGGACTGTACGCATCTCAAGAAAACATTTCAGAAATTCTATGAATTGTCATAACCAGTAAACTTGATTGTATTCTGTGTAACAAATATTTTGAGGACAACATGGATATTTCTTTGGAACATCTTGGGTTTTATTTTGTTGATAATGTGCTGTTTGAGTGTTACTGGAGGCTGTTAGTGTAACCAATTTTAACTGTAATTTTTTTCATGGAGGTGGAACCTGCTCAGCTTCTGTTTCAATTAAAGAATAAAATATTTTTTGACACACAGTGTTAGTCTTGTATAGAGTAAGAAAGGTGCACATAGTACAAGCAGTCCCATTGTGGATGACGCTTGAAAGTGAACTGTAGAAATAGAGGCATGTGCAGAGGGGAGTCCTAAACCACCTCCTTGCTGTGAGATCTTGACAGTTTAGCCTAAGATAAGATGGACAATCTTAGTTTAAATGCTCTTCAGTCTTCCTTTTTCTATTCCTTCTCAGGGGCTTTCTCTTTCTTTGTGCCAGATGTCATAAGATCATTAATACAATGGAAGTGGGGTTCCTGCTGCAGTGACAGATGCTGGGAGCTGTTGGTCTTTCCCCTGGATTAGTGACGAAGCTAATCTGGGTTTTAGGATGTAAGGATTTCCAGGTGCTAACAGAAAACCACCCTGGTGCTGTCTTCAGCAAATTGGGTAATACTCCTTCACTTCTCATCTGGCTTTGTTTTGATCTGAAATTGCTATTTCCTTTGGAAGGGGAATCAGGACTGCAAATAGGGATGTTTACTGCTGCTTTTTTAATAAAAATACTATTATTTTATTGCTCTCCATGTCTTGTATATTGGTGTCTAGTGACGTGACCCTGATGTGATCAGCTGGTTTATAAATAAGGAATGAAAGAGCTGAAAGATTCCCCTTCTTTCAAGGAAATAATATGGATATTTGTCATCTGGTGTCTGTAAGAGATTGCCTGTAGCTCATCCCTGTGAAAGGCAGTGTCGGAACCACGGGCAGCCAGCAGTAACTGCTGATTCCATGCAGGAGATGTTCTCCAGCTCTTAAATCATCCCAGCAGATGAGCTGTAGTGGAACTGTTCTAACTCAGATATCTTTGCAAAAACTAAACTCATGAGTACTTGGGACTGTAAGTCAAATTATGGTAAGTTCCACAGCACTTATGAGGATCTTTCCTCTTAAGCTTTTGGGTTTATTGTTAAATTAAAAAAACTTTTGGCTTTGCTCTGACGCTTTCTACTTTTTCTGTTTGGATTTTTTTACGTTTGCTTTGTTAGAAAAAGAGGACTGTATACACCTAGTAGATCCATTAGCCACACTTTTTAAATTGCTTTATTTCAAGTCCAGTAGATATTCCATCTTTGTAATTTACCAAAAAAAATAAATACTACCATAGTACCTCTGCCTCTGAAATATGTTTTTGTAAAAGTATGAACAAGAGATAACATATTGTAGTCACTGTAAAAATTACTAGAAGTGGTAGGAAGATCATCCTGCTACAGCGTCTGCATTTTCATTTGATTTTCAGCAGCTAAAGATTGTTTTACGGTAACATGAGGGTCTTGAAAGTTAATAGATGAAGCTTGACCAATTCTTCTTTAACTGCAGTCAAGAAGACTAAGGTCAATCTTGAAATAGACATAAGGATAGTATTCTTGATTACTCAGTTGTAACCCAGGGATGTCCATGCCAGGCTGCAAAAGGAAGTAACAGCTTTAGTATCAGTAAACCTGTGCAGTTCCAAGCTCCAGGGGATTGCTTTTGTGCTCCTTTCCCACATGTGCAATGGAGCTTTGTACATGCCATGCTTAAGGGGAGAATTCACCACTGAGTATCTGCTCTGCTTCTTGTCTCAGGTTGCCTAATGTAATTAGCATTGAGAATTCGTGCCTGTGCTGTTATGAACTTGTAGCATTTTTGTGTGCTTCAGCTTTACAGCAACTCGCTTCTGTCCTCCCTTCATGCAGTAGGACCCATGCTTGCTGGTTTTAGGCTGTTTCAAAGGCCTGCTAGCTCATTTATTGCTTTAGCTTAAATTGTTTTGAATTGTAATTCAAGCTATGGGGAAGGAGAAAGCAAGTACCTGCTGCTTGTTGAAGGCCTAGGTTTTTTATGAATGACAGCCTTTTTCAGGGAACAGGTATCACAGTCCCAGGATGTAGTTCCAAATTAATTCTTGCTTGTGTTGATCTGAATGTTTATAGTAGATTTCAAGTATTTTACGTAGAGGAATGGCCATAATTGAGCAGACCTGTTTTGTTCTGGTAGCTGTAAATGTCAGATGCTCTGACAGAAAATGTAAGCAATCTCTCTGCATCTGCATCATAATCTGATCCTACCCTAATCCAGTTTGGAACCAGCTGGGATTAGACCTGCATCCAGGGCTCCTATCCTTGCAAAATGTGAGGAGATGCTGCTCTAATCCCAGGACAGTGGAAGTGTTCATTTGGCTAAGCTGAGAGAAGCTACAGCATGTGCACTTGCAGTCCAAATACATACATCCATTATACTGGCTGCTGCAACTTCATCCAGGTGTTTGAAGACCACGTTCAGGACATCTCTCAGGCGCTTCACAGACTTCCTATTTGGCTGCAGCAGCATTGCTTGGAAATTCACAGGTAGGCCATACCTCAGAACAACAACATACATGATCATCTGCTGGGAAGGGGCACAGCTGTCTGCTTGTGCCCTTCTCCCTCAGCCTCCAGGTATGCCTACTGGTGGTGTGTTGCAGAAGCAATGCTGCCTTCTTATTGGAAAGTATTTTCTTTTTGAAGTCAAAAGTCAACTAAAGTTGACAAAACTAAAAAGTATCTCTCTGTTTTCCCCTTCCCTGTAAGTGCCCCCAAAGAATCGTTTTTCATCAGATTTGTATGTCACCTTTTTTGTGGACATCTGTATTATCTTCTGTGAGCTCTGGAGTGAAGTGTGTGAGGCACACGCCTTGAGCAAGACAAAACAAGGTATGTAAAGGTTTCTCCCACAAAGCAACTGCACCAGGAAGAGAGCTGAACATTTTGACTTCCCCAGCAATCTGCCTGCACTCTGTGTTTACTCACCTCAGGACAGATTCAACAAAAACTCTCAAGGCTTTCACATGAATCCAAGCCACAAATGCTTCACTGAAGTTCACCTTCAGCCAGCGCAGTAAGGGGCCCTGTGAGAACAGAACAGTGCTGTGATGCCCTCGCTGAGTGAAGCAGTGCCATAGCCACTGAGGCCATCATGGGCTGCTGGGGCAGCTCCCAGGCAGCCTGGTGGTGGCTCCCAGTGTATCAGAAACTCAAGTGACCTTGGGCAAATCATGTTTTTGTTCCTATGCCTCTGTTTTATGGGCTAAATGGAGCTCACCAGAGACTGTTGGAATCATAAAGCCATTTCTGAAAGAGATGCTTAGGCATGCTGGTAGCAAAGGCTGCCACTATGTGGGCCACCAACTCACAAGGTGCTACTTACATATTGTTGTTTCTTGTCAGAAGCTAATTTCATCAGCTCTTCCTTTTCACATTTCAGTTCCTTCTCATCATAATAAAATTCTCGAACCATGAACCTACAATTGAATGACATTTGCTCTCACAAGCCTTAATCCAGGCAATATGCACACTCATTTCTTTTTCTCCAGGAGAAGCAGGTATGGAAAGTTGCTAGTCATGTAACAAGTTAAAGTATGTGGAGGGTGGGAGTTGAAATCACCCCCAGAAAGCCAGCTTCCTGCTGTCAGCAGAATGAGAGCAGAAAGGGCAATTCCAGGATCTGTAACTGGAGCTTAAAGAACAGGATCACTGATTCTGCTACCATAGCTCCTTCCCACCCTGCCTTCTCAGTGGCTTTAGGACCACCAGCAACCCAAGGAGTCAAGAAGTCCTAAAACCAGTGATGGATTCAGAATTCTGCACACACAAAAAGCCTCATTTGATCCTCATCTCTTGCTAGCCTGCTCTGCCCAGCAGTCAGGGCTTCTTACCTGTTCTCCCGGGCTTTAGCCTTGAAGTCATCCATCACTTTTCTAAATAGGGTCACAGTGAAGAGTCCTCCCTCTGCATCTTCAGCAATCATTCTGTTGGAGAGAAACCCGCTGCTGTGATTTGACATGGCAAATCCCTCACGCCTTTTTTACCTACCTCAACTTCCCCTTTTGCAATTCTTTTTATTTTCATTTATGATACTGAACAACACCCTGCTTTTTGAAGACTGCTACAACAGAAACAGGGAACAATGACTTTACTTGCACTGGCTACTCTATCTCAATGTAAAACTCAATTGGTTTAGTTCCTGAACCCTCTGTAATACACACACATTCTGCCTGCCTGATTTTTCTGTGTCTCCTGGTAACGTTCCCCCACCTTTACATGCACTTGTGGTTTTGAGACAGGCAGTAGACAAGACAGCTTATTTCTCTGTGCTTTCCACCTTCTCCATTTCAGGTAATACTACTATCAGCTCTTGTGCCCTGGACTGGATGTCATAGTTTGCATGAGCTGAGCAATGGAATATTTAAGTTCTAGGGAAGATTTTTTTACCCAAAGTGAAAGGAGGCTTTTGCTAGTGCAAATTACAGTATGCTGAATTATTCTATGCTACAACAGGAAGCAATTAAAAATGCAGATTTCATGTGCTTCTTTTTGTGAAGTACTTTCCATAAAGCTCTTTGTGATTGCATGTGTCTGAACCTCAATTAATGTAATAAATTGCCTGTTTTACACAAAAAGAAGCAATGCCCTGGTTGAAAGTAAAAATAAATAGATTACTGGAAAAGGGAACAAGCTAATTGTAAAAAAACTGACCCCTTTTTCTTTCATCTGTACTTTCCTTCAACAAACAAATTTCTGTTAGAATTACAAATATGTAATGTGGAGCCTATGCATTATAATAGTGATTTCCTCCAGGATCCACCAATTTGAGGGGCTGAAACATGACAGGGATCTCTGAAACAAACACAGAGCTTAATCTGGAATATCACTTACTTGGTGGAGCGAGGTACTACCATATCTGAGAGTGATTCATAGGTCTTCTGCCACTGTAGGTAGCTTGACCTTTGAGCAATATAAAACAAAGCACAGTAAATAAATACTGTATACTGGAAAGCAAATGTTGATATATGCAGTTAATTAAGCTAGTAACTTAAGGTAGAAGGGTTGAGCTCTTTGTACTGGGTTATGTCATTAAGATACATTAAACATCTCCTATCCTTTCCTCTCCTAGTCACCAGCTGAGGAGATGCTTCCCTCAATACTACACCCTCAGTCTTCACTTTGGATCTTGGCTTGAGGAAAGGTCAACATCAGGAAGCTGATGGTGGGAAGAGCGTGGCGTATACTTCCAGGCTGCCACACAATGTCTCATGCTCCAGGAGCCCTGCACAAGCTGCCCCCATCCATGGGTAGGTGTGCTACATCTGCAATGTGCAACCCCAGAGCTGATCCAGAGCCACACTGCACTCACGGCGAATGCCAGCATCCCACCATACCAGGGGGATGGTAAGAGTTTGCGAAAAGTCTCTTTTTAGCATGAATAAACTCAGATAATAAAGTCAACAAACTTGCCTCAGATAGCTTTTTGAACCTGGTTTTCAGAGACAGAGGAGTGATGGTGCTGTGTGTATGTGTTGGGACAAGGCTATATGGAGAGGAAAAGTTTTGTGTAGGGCTCTGAGGAGAGCATGGTGTAACTTCACCATTGGTAGCAGTCATCCTACGTATGGGCACTTACAAGGACACAGCCAGCAGAGAGAAACTGTGAGTTGAGCAGGTCTAATTCCTTTTAGAAACTTGCTATGCTGCAGTAAGAATCTGGTTTTATTTTAGGTTATACTATTCCTATCAAGAGACTGAGAACCCACTCATAACCATGAAAAACCTACATGCCAATTGTCCTGCTCCAGCTTTGGCACAGTCTTTGTCTCCCTCTTTTGTGCTAGCAGCGCTCTTGGCAGAAATTGTTCTTTCTTCTTTGCTAAGGGCTCCACCTGTGTCCCAGTCAGGGCACTCATGAGCTGCCCCAACCTGACCCAGTATCACCTGGTTCCGGTGCTTAGGCCTGGCACGCAGTGCCACACTGTTATCTTACTTTGGCACCACGACGAGCAGCGTGATGAGATACTCGGAATTCAGAACAAAGTCTTCTTTGTGCACTATGTCTGTCAGGGTCCGGGTCAGCAGATTTCCCCTACAGTGAAGAAGACAAAGTAAAAATAACAGTAGCAGGAACTCAGCAGCAGAACATTGGAGGCATTGTGCTGTGGGTGGAGATGCTAATAGTATATGCTGGAGTAGAAGGCCCAGAAGGAGGGTAAAGGACACAGCTACACATCCATAATGGCTGTTCTGTCACTTTTACTGCAACTAAAAGAATCAAAAAGTAACTAATATTAAGGATAGAATATTGGTGACTAGCAGGAGGCCAGTTTATGCCCTTTATGTAAAATTACACCATTCTGCTGCTATTGTTTTTACAGTAAATGTTTAAATACTTGGGAAGTGCACATCTGTTCTTAGTCATTGCTGCATCTTGTGAGAAGCATCTGCCTTCTCAGGAGAGCTGTTGAACTGCTTGTGTGACTGTGCTGCAGGCAGTGAGCCATCCCAGCAACCTGGCATTCCTGGACTGCTGTGGACAAGCACACTGAGACACCTCCTGCTGACCAGCAGCAAGAGCAGCAGTCTCACACACAGGTGGGACCTGCAGGAGGTCTCCACAGATGAAGCCCACCTGATCACATTAATTCCTAGGACATGTAGATAGTCAGGGCTGGCTGTATATGACTGGAAAACATTGGGAAATCCTTGTCACTGGGCAGGAGTGAAAAAAGATCTAAAGTAATAGTTTTTGGTTTGAGGTTTACTGGCCCAGTCTAAATATTAACTAACTGGCTGGTAAGTTATGTTTGTTCAACCCAAGGTATCTGGCACTGGTGGACACCAGAGTTGTCAGCATGTAAAGGTAGATGGAATGGTGACAGGGAGATTGTCCCTGGGCATGAGGTCTCCATTCTTCTCCCTCCTCACGTTGCTGAGCCCTGGCCAGCAGGCTGCCAGCCTGGCTGGCTGCAGAGTCAGGCAGCCACCTGTGCCCTGTGTCCAGTCCTGAGTAGGAACAGTGGCACACATGAGCATGTGTTAGGTGAGGGCTTGCACAGCATCATCTAAGTTGCTTTAAATGTACTACTTACTGGATTTTACCATTCTCCCCAGTGATATTCTAGAAAAAACCCCAGGTATCAGCACTGACATAGGCAAAGACCATAAGCAGATGAAGGCAGGAGAGAGAACATTTGGGAAGCCTTAACACTGCATTACCTGAACCAACAGAAGGAAAGAGAGAAAACAAAAATATAAGTGGAAGGCTGGTGAGATCAAGCAAGACAGAGGTGTTTCCTATGGGAGCTTTGCAAATGCTGTTCAGAACATAGGGCACAGCTCCATGTGGCAAAGGAATCCACCAGTTGACACAGCTCATCTAATTTCTGACTCCCTGAAGTCCCATGAGAGCAAAACAGTTGACTATTTCCAAGACTGCCTTCTCACACTGTCAATAAAATCCTATTAGGAATTTCAGTCTCCCTGAGCTGATTTTGAGACACCCCAGCTACACCCCCCGCACCTGTTTTCACTGGGTCTCTAAATGCTCAGCATGTCCCAAACCCATAAAGTTGTTCCCACCAGAACACACATGGTCCACCACACAGCAATGAGTGTGAGCACACACTGCCCGCATTTCAGCCATGTAACAACATCCCCAGTGCAAAATACTTACATCGTTTTCTTCTCCAGGCTCTGCAAATTTCCTTTAATGTTGTTGTACGCAGCTGATCTGGTCTTTAGGTCTGCTTCTATTTGAGTCACTTGCTAAAACAAAGTGAAAAAAGGGAGTCAGTGCAGTGCTTGAGGCCTTGTTCTCTACCTCTGTCCTGCTACTATCGCACCTTAACACAGAGACACAGCTCCCAGCTCCCCTAAAACCACCGGCCTGTGGCCAAGAGAGAGCCAGGTCAGAGCTCCCCTGGGGCAAAGGCCCCTGCAGAAAGTAGGGTTCAGTCAGCTGTTGTTGGTGGTGTGCTAGAGCTGTAGCTAAGGGGCAAGTTCACGGTTTTATTTGTTAACTACATTGAACAACAACACATCATGTCTTTCTGAATGAACTGACAGTGTAAATAATTCATTCAGCCTGAAGTCATTTGATTTAATGTCAGACCAACAATTTCACAAAAAACACCTCTAAAGTGGAGAATAATATGGCAGTATATGAAAAACAAAAAGAAAATTACAATCGAGGGCATAAAAGTGCAGAAAATGTATCAATGTACTCTAGTGAATCTGATAAAGTGCCATAAACTTACAGATTGAATAGGTTTCAATATATATATCATTATTACTGCAGTAGAAATTAAAATAATATCAACTGCTCCAGTACAAAGTGTGTGCACCTGAGCTTGTTCCTGCCCAAACCAAAGGCAAAGCTCCCACTGACTGCCATGAGAGGAGGAATCACAACTGGCTAAAACACATGCCTCCCCATGCTGACATAGTAAAATCTGCAGTACAATTTACCTTTGCTAATGCTTCTGATATATTCTTCAGCGGCTGCTTTATGGGATATTTGGCCATGTCCCACTCAAACCGTGTCAAGTAGCTAATTAGGTCAACTGAAAATGCAAAGAGATGCATGAAAGCAGATAGTGTACCAGATGGCAGGTCAAGGTTTGGGGAGTAGTCCCCAAACCTAGCTATAACTTAGATTTGATTAACACTAGTGTTAACCAGAAGCCCACCTCTCAATTCTTACAGGGATTAGAGATTTGATCTAGATCAAATATGCACAAATCCTATGCCCAATCCAATCAATTTCCTAAACATCTTCAAAATTAAAAGTTAAATCAAAAATCTTCTCTGCATTACACCTAAAAGTACAGAAAAAGTGTAAAATTATCTGTATCAGTGGGACACAGCAGTGTACATAGCAGCTATTCTTCTTCACAGTAAAAACAGTTTTGTGTAATCTCAGTCTTGATTTCTGCAATATGCCTGAATTTAATCCCAGGAACAGCTATCAGAAAAATACTTTGTGTCCAGGATCAGCAGTAATACTCAGGGTTGCCGAGAGCTTGATCAATGGTATTAAGAGCATAGCAGATGTCACTTCCCTGTGATTCAGTCAAATGCTCACTAGAAATCAAACAAATGCAGGTGCAATGAGGAATTCCTCATTGACTTTGCACACAGAGGTCCCCACTCAACACAGAGCTAGAGACTATTTATATAATAGATGAATCCAGACACAGCATCCAAGAACAGAAATTCACAGCAAGAACCTGTGCATGCAACCCCCAAAACAAGACACGTCAGACCACAGGGACCCATGGCTTCTTTCCAGAATGATGGGGAAATGAACACATACAACATCCAGCTCCTAGAACAAGATTTTCTTGTTCCACTGTTTGAAGAGTAAGGGTTCTTGATGTTAGAAAACATTAAGGCTTAGTACATTAGGGTACCAAATAAGGAATCCTCCTCCAGCAGCTCATGAAATCAAACAGCTCTTAGTCTGAGTCTGAGGGCCTTTGGATGCTGAACACACCACTACATGGTGTTCTTGCAGGCCTTTATAGGATGGGGTGAAGTCATACATCCTTCCACAACAAGAAGGGCTGACTGGACCTTCTGCCTCCCAGAAGGTTAGGGAGACAAAGGGAAGGCAGCAGGCAGGGTCTCAAGATCTGACAAAGAGGCCAGAAGCACTGCCACCTAAAGGGTGGGCTTCCTTCCAGACCAGGAGGGTAAATATAGAGAACGTCTGGGAAGTTGCTCTGAGGTGATAGGGAGCAAAACAAGCTCAAGGTGCCAAGTAAAAAGACACACAAGCTGGGGCCCTTCAGTGTTCTTTGCTGCCTTGTCCAGGGAATTAATTCAGTCCCACAGCAAGGTTTGAACACAATTTCTTATGAGCTGGACTTTGAGGTTTAGGGAAAAAACTTTATGAACCAAGATGCATGAGGAGGAATGTGAAAAACTGTGTAACTGCCACACCACCAGGCTGAGGGTACTCCACGGTCTCATGTGATACTGAATACCCTTGGCAGGAGAGCACTATCCTTTCCATGGGCTTCTCTCACCCCACAACAGAGTCAGTTTACCCTATTAGATTTCCAGAGCATGGAAAGTCTTATGTTAGGAGAAATAGGCTTCTTAGCAAGAGATAAACTGCCTGGTAGGCAGAGAGCACTTGCCGTGGCAGTGTTTCCCCCCTCTTTCAAAACCACAGCTCTGTTAATGTCCCCCACATCCAATGGACAAGTCATAGGGCAAAGATACAACACTTCCTGCTAATATCTGATCAGGAACGAGCAAATTCTCCTGCATAGGGAGAGTGTAGAAAAGGAGTAGAACTGCAGAAGCCTGGGAGAGTTATGACACAGCTGCTGCGTGCACAGTTCTCCGTTGATGCTTGCCTGTGATCTCTGTGGGGAAGGCAGAGAGGTCAAAAATACTTCAGCAACAAAGTTCACACAGCATTTTCAGCACGGGGTATACAACACAAGGATTTCATCCCGCTGCCTCTCTTCTAAGCTCGTGCGCTTAGGCTTTGCAGACACAGGCTCTTTAAAGACAGACACTGACCTATTTATAGCTGATGAGATATAAAAGTTCCCTGAAGAACTTCACATGCCCTTTCTATCCTCACATTCCTTGAATCTCAGCAGCATCCAAATGTTGGGCAGTTGAGCACAGCATGAATTCTCAGCCCCGTTTTTCAAGCTCACTCCTGAGTGAGCTTGCCAGTTCTGGCTGGCACTGGTGCAGGTTAAAGCAGCCTATTCTTGGGGATGACACAAACTACTGTGAACACACGAGAAGAGCTGTGTTGAAAATGCCAAGTAACCCCAGCACCCTGATGCTCCTGGAATGACATCCCTCATTTATGGAACCTGTCGAATCACTTCAAAAAGGCTTTCACACAGCTGCCCACCCAGGAGAGATGATTCCTACCAGCTCACAGCTGCCCAGGGAACCCACAGCCTGAAAGCATCATAATCTAACTTACACACCCAGCTCTAAAACACAACGTTAAATACTTCCTCTCTAAAATACTTAATTCTTCAAAACTGTTATGCTTCCCATTTTGTTTTGTTTTGGGCTCACTATAAAGAATGGAGTTATTCCACCACTTAGCACATTTTTAAATTAATTTAGGTTTAACATTTCCATAAATGGATGAGAATTTGGTATGAATCTTTGAAGAAAAGCTTTACATGCATTTCAAGAAAGGTTATTTATGCTGTCATGATATATTAAAAGTTTCTATATTACACAAGCACATATTTCCCTCTATAAGAGAGAAATTTGCATGTGGCTGTTTTCAACCATTGTCCACTGGAAAGGCTAGTGTCTGTATATGTGTGTGTATGTGCAAGTTCATGTAACTAAAGGTGCTGTATTTTTTACTACTTTACTTTTTTTTGCCTACAAATCTAGCAAAAAAAAAACTTTTTAGACACACAGCCACCACCAAACTGCTATCTGGGTTATATACAAGTGAGCTAAAGTCAGTGTTACCTAAAACTATCTTGGAATGGTCAATTAGTATTAAACAGGAAACAAGAAATCGTGTCTTATAATTTTGTTTCTGATTTCACAACTTCAAGGAAGCCTTCAACTTCATAGTTCTTTTGCTAATCAGAAAAGGAAGGAGGAAGAATTGGTACAGTAAAGTTGCTGATGCTTATGAAGACTGACATTGGAATACATTAGTGGATTCCTCATATACTAAAGCTGACTTCATTTTTTACGATGCAGTCAGTAATCTTAAAAAGGTTAATGTACTAATTCAATATTACTTGTTTGGATGACCAAAGCCAGACAGAGAAAATTAGTAACACATGCAAGTAATTTCCATATCCTTCTAAAACAACACATGCAGAGCTGATAGGGAAAAAATGGTGTAAAAAGGGGAAACAAAGGAAATTAATGAAACCTGTTGTTTCTCAAGTCATAGGGATATCGTGATCAAGCTACGAGGTTGTTACTTGAGAAATCCATCGTAACCTGATCACTGTATCTCTACAACCAGACCAAGACTTGTGTCTAGCACTAATATACACAAATGCATGCATGTAACAACACCACAACCATCAGTTCTCAACATACTTTGGAGACATTTCATTTTATCCTTTAGCCCTGAAACACAGTAAATGGGATTATTGTATTTCTTGAACAGTTGCACCCATCATACATCAGTTTTATATCATTCAAGGACATTTCTAAAAGAACTTCCTCCCCATCCTTTACTAATACAGGTCTGAAGTAACACTCCCAGACAAAGGGAGATGGAGTGTGCACTCTTAGTTTATCCAAAAGCATCATGCTGCAAGTCTGCAATCAGCATGCATACCACATCCAATTTTGTTGTATTTTTCCAGAATAGCTGGGGAATGCAAATTACTGACAGATCACTGGCAGTTGTCACACAGCCATGCAGAATGAGATTTAGGTACCCTTAAGAAATAAAGCCCAGGCAGGGCACAGAACTGTGCTAGGTCATATTAGGAGTGAACAAGGATGTCTCTTACTTTCATCTTCACTCCAGAGTTAGCTTCTGCTGAGAAAAATGGGAGCAGGCTAGACACGTTCTTATAAAATGTTGCTGATAGTTGTCCTTTCTAAAGTGTGAGGATTTCAATTCCACATATTCATATTCTGAAGCAAGCAAAAGCAGCATCAATGCATTTAAACCCCCACGTTCACAGCACCTACCTCCATTGGCCAGAAGATTTTCTTGGACTTTATCTTTTGAGTCCTCCATAACTTCTCCTATGTACTGGGCTATTTTCTTTATTACGCTTAAGAGTAATAAGAGAAACTTTATTAGTGAAGAAACAAATTTATTACAAAACAGTTTCACAGTGATCTGATAAACACAGAAATGCCCAAACAAAACACTTCTGAAGCAAGGCAGGTTAATTTGCAATTTAAATGATAATAAAAGATCTAGGACACAATGCAGAACTAAATGTCTTACCTCTAAATACAGTGGTCTCTGCAAAAACATAGGTAATGTCATTTTGCCTGTGCTCTGTACTTACAGAAGATCAAGATTCAGTCTTCTGTACACTCATTACACACATAGCAGAAACCAGAAGGCAAGAAAGGTAAGAAACTCACGTTTAAAACTCCCAAGGCAATGAACGCAAAGGAAGCTACATACAGACATTGACTGGAGATCTGTTTCATAGCATGCTGATGAAATCCTTATGGCTTGCTGAGAAAAGGTTCTCAGAAAATACTCAGGGGAAAATAGCAGTGTTATCTTGCTTGATGGGAAATTTCTTTCTTATTCCTTTTCTTTACAAGACTCTTTCTCTCTTCTCTTTTAGCATGGGGGACAAGACACCTCTTTAAGGTGTAGGACAAACCAGATTCAAATCCTTCTGTCCAATTCAGAGTAGTGATTTGTACAGAGATCCTCCTAGAGAACACTGTCTCCACTGTGCCACTTACTCTTTGCTTATTTTAAGAAACGGATTAATGAAGTCCCTCTAGCACTAGTTCCCCCTGTCTCTAGTCTGTATGAGATCTGTCTCATACAGGCTGAGAGACTTTCTGGTTGTTTAAGTGCACTCCTTGTGCACTCAAAAATATTCACAGAATTTGGTCTGCAGTTCTCTAAGTGTCCTAGATTGACTACACCTTGTAAAAATCCCCAGCAGCTACAAGGTTACTGCCTGGCCATTAAATTGGCAGAGACACAAAGCTGACACAATCCTTGGCGTTGTGACAGGGAGTGCAACAGCAGGCTTCATTTCTGCTTCATTTCTCTCTCTTTCCTTACTGAGGGGAGACTACTACAGCTGCAGATGAGCTGGAGACTGAAAGGGCATCTACAATGTTTGGACAATGTGTTATGTGATTGGACAATATGTTGTTGTGACCAACCCTATGGTTTTCAAAAGCAGAAAATGGACTTTGGGCCAGGTATAGATACCAAGAAAACATCAGAGAAGAGGATTTTTCTTTCATGTGCTGCAAAGCAGTTGCATCTATCTCTGTTACTGCGAAGAAACTTAGAGTCTTGGGAAAGGTTTTCCAGTCCTATGACAGGTAGGAAAAATCTGAGATTGCTGATGCTGCCAAGAATGCAGTACTTAAAATTCATGCTGTTTGGGGTCAATTCAGTCTGAAGAAGAGATCCTCTTGTGACCTTTCAGTATATAAAGGGCTCTTCAAAGAAAGTTGGACAGAGGCTTTTTACCAATGCTTATAGTGACAGGACAAGAGGCAACAGTTTTAAATTAAGAGTAGATTTAGACTGGACATAAAGAAAGAAATTCTTTACTGCTAGGGCGATGAGGCACTGGCACAGGTTCCCAGGGAAGTTGTAGATCCCCAGTCCCGGAAAGCATTCAAGGACAAGTTGGATGGGGGCTTTGAGCAACCTGGTCCAATGAAAGGTGTTCCTGCTCAACCCAAATCATTCATGATCCTGGACAGGTGCAGTTCAGAGTGCCTGTAGAAGGAATCTATACCACTGTGCTCCAGTTCATATCCCTTTCTCAGAGCTGCTGCAGTTTTTCACCACCTGGCTGCAGCCCTGTAGGGACCTGGCAGCAGCTGAGGGTTGCTGGAGTACAGCAGGTGTTGCCCACACTCAGGCTGTGGGGGGGTTGAGGTTCCCTGGCAATTGCAACCTTGCCAAGCACTTCTGCAAATTTCAGCTTGTAGATAGAGCTGGTTTTTGTCTCCTTCATGATGCTCAGAGAGCCCAAAGGAACTTGTAACAAGACAGCAGTTGGTAAAATCAGCATAGAAGGAAGCTAAAGACATTACAGAGAAAGTAGTTCACAGGGACTTGTATAAACCAGGAGCTTCTCCAAACAGCCTGAGCTCTTTCATTACTCAAGCGCATCTGGTGGCTGGCCTGACAGGTGGGAGATAGCTCTGGCCTCTCTCCATGGATATAAAGGGTGGGACAGGTGTGTGCTCTCATACACCTGACAGTTCTACCTGCCCAGGCAAGGCTTGGCTCCCTTCCTGCCCACACATCCCACGGTCCCTGCAGCAGGATACAGCCACATTGTATACAATACACTGTGCCAGAGGAATTTTCTCCAGTCCTGCCTTAGCCTCTGTGCCTTGCATTGCATCTTGTGAAATGCAAGTGGGATTCACTCACTCAATAAATTTCCCATGCAAAGACAGAACCCATCCACACCACTGATATCTGGGGCAAATGACAGGAATCAGACTCCTGGAGAAGCCCCACTGACTACACTGACATCCAACAATGTGCAGTTTTCACAGCCAACCAACAGATCTCTGCCTTTAGATGAGATTAATCCCATCTTGAGCAAATATCATGATCAAATGATGCATTATAAAAAGAGAGACTTTCAGCAAAACTTTTTTAAGAAGTAGTAATAAAAATCTGTAAAGGGAATAACTCCATTTAACCTACTATTATATCTTGAGACTGACATTTTGCTTCTTCAACTGCTGCAATGTCATTAGCTTCCAAAAAAAAAAAAAAAAAAAGTCTAACACTCTTGAAGTGATCCTGAGAAAGAAAGGGTGCTACCTGCCAGGCCTCCGAAATACTGCAGGGAGCAGAAGCCCTGCAGTCTGGGGCCACTCCCAAGTATGCCACTGACCGAGGACCAGAGAGAAGCCCCGGGTAAGAGTGACCCAGGAGACTGTCAGCTTTTGAGAGAGCTCCATGCTACCACAGGATGACATGGAAAAACACTCCTCCTCCCTGTGTAAATAAATAATAAAAGTATGTGGAAACAATAGCTCCTGCAAACTCTTGCCCCTTCTCTGCTGTCCTGGCAGGAGGCAGCGCTGACAGGTTTGCGCTGCCTGGCTTTACTGGCAGCTGTGTTTATCCAGCAACAGAGGCAGCTCTTTCACAGGACTAGGAACATAAATGTTCAGGTCATCTGCACAGGCTTGTAACCCTCTGGATGCCACTTACTTCAACCAAGTGCAAGTGCTTGGCATTTTAACCCTTGAATCACAATTTAGACATAAAACCTGAGGTATTTATTTAATGCAAAATGTTTTTGTATGTCCTTGTGGGACTCAATCTGCTAATACCTTTGATTATTTTGTTATTCTCTGTTATTACTCTAATGTTACTATCCTAATGCATGTTTCTTATTTTTCAAAACATCTTTCTTATTTTTAAATCTTGTTGATCCTTCCTGGTTACCTATCTTGACAGGCAAGTGAAACAAACAGAAAGAGTCCTTGCCTCAGCAGATTACAGTGGAAGGACCTCACTGACCCCTTTGCTGCATGCCTAGAGGGAGGGCAAGAGTCATTACTGACATTAAAGGGACAATCAGTGGAGTAAAGTGGTGTTCAGCTTGACCAAGCAGCTGTATAGTGCTGGCAAGTAAAGACAAAGATAACAGAGTCAGTGAGTCTAAGGAGCTCCTACTGACATTTCACTTCTAACTGCCCTCCATGATCTTACATGGATTCTGCAGTCAGCTTTTCAGAAGTCCTAATTCTTCATAAAGCTGGGAATTAGTTCTGCCTTTCCAAAAAATCAGTTCTGATGATTTCTGGCAGCCCTCAAACCCAGATCACACAGTTGCTTCCTATCTGCTACCCTGACTAGAGACACAGAATCACAGAATATTCTGAGTAGGAAGAGATCCGCAAGGATCATCAAACACTCTCCATTAGAACAGATAGCAGGTATTGGCACTGTCTCTCCCCAAATTTGCCTCCATTTCCACTTCCTCAAGAATCTCTGCAATTGAAGAAGAAGCTGGAACGTGTGATAAAGAATATGGGGCAGTGTTTTTGACAGGGTCGTGATGGAGATGGTTTTGTTGATAAATTAAGTCACTCTGTCTTGCTTAAAGTCCTGAAAAAGCAGTATGGTTTAGTTTTCAGTAGTCCTCAGAAGAGCAGGGTGTTGGACTCAATGATCCTGATGGGTCCGTTTCAACTCAAGACATGAATCATATTCTATGATTCAAAAAGGTCAGTCTTGTGTGCAACCCAATCAGATGCAATCATTGTGACACAACCCTGATGTAGCACCAGTAATATCAGAAAAAAAAAAATGCTATGGAGAAGTGTATTCTAGAAGACCAACTTTTACCTAAACTGTCTAGCACAGATGCAAACAGTTTATATCAGGGTTTCTGTGTATCTTTGCAACTACCACATAAAGATCTATGAAAGGATTGAGCACATTTAGACAAGAAAATGCTTACCAGTCTGGACTGGGAGAAAAAAGGCAAAAAGACCCAGAGCTAATGTATGTCTCTGTGACCAGAACTACTTGTGAGGTAAGCTGCCAAAGCAAATAATAGAACAAAGCAGAAAAACCCAGCAGATTATACCTTCACTGCCTCAAAGTCTACCTTGTGCCATGAAGTATCTTAAAACCTGGCATTTTCTCAGCTTGCTGTACTACATTATTCTTTTGTACACCCAGGTCAGTTTGTCCCAAAAGGCAAACCTGGCAATTGTCAGCAAGGAGATCATGTAAGTCTTTGCATAAGGTAGGTTTGATGCAATAGGAATCAATATTCTGGTTTTTAAGGAGTTTAAAAGCCTGAGAGGGAGAGGTCTGGACTTCATGCAAAAGAATATAATCCTTAGAAGTCCTCTGTCTGGTTGAAAAGGGATAGAAAGTTCAATAGAAATATTCTGTCAAAACAAGATCAGGGAGGGCTTCATATTCTCTAAATGTTGTTTTATCAAGTTTCTGGATGAGGTGGGAGGATGTTCTTTAAAACAAAACAAAAGCAAAAAAAAAACCAAAACAAAATAACCCCACAACCCACCATTTTAAGCAGTTTCCTTATGAAAAACAGCTTTCCTAGCACTGCCACTTGAGTGGATTGCTGTGCTGACAAAGCTACCGTGGATATAATTCAGCTAAATTTTAAAGAATGATCCTTTCTTTGTGATAACTCCATGACAATCAACACAAGGGTTAAACAAAGCCTATCCACTTTAGTCCAGTTGTAGTCCAGGCTGAATTGAGTCACACCGAGGTGAACACAAGGACATACCATCCCACAAAAACAATGTCTGTTTCTCATTTGTAGGTGGTAAATAAGATCTATTTTACCTTTCAGCAAAGCTATCAAGTTTTCCCAACTCATCTGACAGACCAACAAGAGCATCCAGTGTCCCAACCTGTGCAAAAGATGAGAATTAGGTGAAAGATGCACAACTCTGTCTAAGGCTGCTGTTGGCAGACCCTTAAGGAGACTGATTTGTCCTTAGTACACGGGAATTTAACAGTTTGGCAAAACTTTATTCATTTGGTGGAAAATAGTAGCAATTCCTTTACCCAAGAACTAGGGCATAAAAAGCCTTTTCCAATAAAGGAAAAAAGTATGTGCAGTCTCAAGATTACACGTCAGTGTCTTTCTTCCTGTTTTCACTTCATCCTCTATCACCAAGCTGCATAGAATAGTCTTTAACCAGACAAAACAGTGTCTGGAAATGCACACAAATAATGTACACATACAAACAAGTCAGATGCACTGTAAGAACAAAGGGAAGCAGCACTTATTCAAAGGGGTGTCTGACTGTGTTCTCCCTTATTACCAAAGGAAGTCTCTCACAAAGCCATTTCTGACCAACATCTGCTTTTTTAATCACTGTCAGTCATAACCCCACATTCATAGTATTGCAGCATATTGCCAGACCTTTTCTTGTAATGTTGCCAGCTCAACATTATATAGGGTCAATCTAAGGGGGAAGAAACAAATTTTATGTAGAACAAATAGAATGCAAATGGGCATCCTCAAATACTCCAAATGGTTTACTTCCTTCAAGATAAGCAGACTCTCACCACCACCAGTGGGGTAAGGTTCACAAATGCTAAAAATAAGGTCCATGGATGATAAAAATCGTATCAATCTCAGGTGTGCATACAAAAAAGCAACACTTTTCTCTGTCAGTAGTCTTGCTGCCATGGCTGTGGATAGTCAGCTACTCCCTTTGAATTAGCAATCCATGATGTATCATGCTGTGTGACTGACGACTAGGAGCAAATTGTACATGGAATGCAATAGATCAGTTATTTAACATCTCACTCATGTTCACTCTTTACACATGTACTCTTCCAATGTGAAGCTCAGCTTCAAGCACAATGACTTATTTATCTCTGATCAATTTTCAGTTGACTGAACACAACTCATCTCCCAAGCAGAGTCTCCTTCTACTATCTGCATATTATCCCAAATGATAAAGCCCATACTTATCCCAAAAGTCTTCAGCCCTGGCTAATACTGCTGTATTGCCCATACACAAACCCCTTCCTCACTTACCTTTAAGTCTGGAATATGGAATTTACTGTTGCTGGACAGGTTGGATTTAGATGTCACAGTGTTCATTCTCTCCCACGCCTGCATATTTGTTTTGTCTCCTGGGGCAGAAATTAGCCAGAACTCCGACATGATCTAATATTTTCCCTTCACTGCTGGTCACTGTAGAAACTCAAAGCAGGTAAGTGGCGAAAAGAGCACCACACAAAATGTGTTCTTTCCTAAGAACAGAAAGAGTTAGAAGAGATCACTGATTTCTTTTCTTCAGAAACACCAGGAGAGCGAGTCAGTTCTGTGTCTCAGGCTGAAATGGAACATGACCTTCTCCAGAATGTCACGGAAAGAGTGTGGCTGTTCCTTCCTTCTCAGGATTGTTCCATCCAGTTTCTGCATGAAGAAATGAAGCTTCCTCCTCCCCTTTTTCCTCCCAGCCTTTTCCCTCCCTTCCATTTGCCTTGCGCTTTAAGTTCAGTGCTTATTGGGGAACTTAGGGGCTTCACCAAGCCACGCAGATGTAATAAAGGATTTCTGCTTGATAAATATTCTCTCTCAAATTGTTGGACATTTGCAAAGGAAAATGAAAGCAAGACCTCTGCTGAACACAGAGGTTGCAAAAGATGCCACCGGCAAGACGGAATATTTCTCTCCTCTGTTTTTTTCTTCCCAGGCTCTATAGGAAGGAGCTGGAGAAAGGCAAGTCCTGGCGCACAGGGACTGGATTGGCAGAGCCACACAGATGGAACAGTGGCGAGAATAGGACAACTACTGTTGTGCGAAGAGATGAGGGCAGGAGAGCCAGCAGCTGGCACCACACCGCAATCCTCCGTTCCTTCCCGAGCGCTCCCGCGGAGCCTCCCCGCCGCACGCCCTCGCTGCCAGGTGCGCGGGACGGGACAGGGCAGGTGCGGCGCCCGCCCCCGGGCACCCGCGCCGGGCCCCGCCGTGCCCGAGCGCTGCCAGCGCGGCTCTGGGGGGCTGCCGGGGCCCCGCGGGGCACTGCCTCTCCTGCCCGCTGCCTCTCCTGCCCGCTGCTTTACCTGCCCGCTGCTTTACCTGCCCGCTGCTTTACCTGCCCGCTGCCTCTCCTGCCCCTGCCGTGCCTGCGGGCGCCGCTCCCCGTGCCCGCGCCGCTCCCGGCGCCTCCCGGCGCGGACATGCCCGGGGCCGCGGCCGGGCCGGCTCGGGGCGGAGCGGAGCGCAGCGAGGCGCGGGCCGGCCGCCGCATCCACGGCTGGGTGCAAGGGGACCAGAGCTCCCTCCCGGAGCACAGCGGGCTGCTGCGCCTGGTGACCTAAAAGCTCTGTCACAGCTCTGACTAGGACAGCTTTGCATCTTCTTGCAGTCTTTTAAACTGCTGCAAATAATGCAGACGCCATTTGTTTTTACTAAACATTGACTATCTTTATCAAGTCTGAAGATTTCGGAATAATTAAAGAAACTTCTAGGAAACTCTTGTTTCCGGCACTTCCGTGAGCACTTAATTTAACAAATATGCGGTGCAGGAGTCTGCAAAATACTGATGCTTACGTTTTTGGTGATGCTTCTTCCTTCAAATGTAGCCGTGGCTTTTAGTCTTTACCAAATCTTGAGCCTGTCTTACATTGCCTTAAACTTGGTTAAGACATTGGGAGTATTTCACAGGTTGTGTGCAATGACGTTTTCCAGGCATTTTAATCCAGGCATGCTCTGAAGGTAACAAGTATCTAAACACTCGGCACCCGCCTCTGAGAGGCATCTCTGCAAGAGGGGATCAAGCCCCCTCGCTGGGAGTTATACCCAGTTCTCATCTTCCAGTCGAGTGGTCTAATTCCTGTGCTCTCAGACAGCACTTAGGCAATCCCTGCTACTTCGGGGGGGCTTATTTTCTTAAAAAGGTGTAGTTTTAACTCATGTTTCTCTGTAACAAAGTTAAATGAAGCCCTCACAAGAAATTAAGACGGATGCTCTTGGCTTTTCACACGACCTGCTGTAAACTGAGAGGGTTTGAGATGCTGGGCCAGGCAGGTCTGATCATGCACAGAAGCAGAGCTCTTGACACTTCCAAGAACCTTAAATGAAAACTCCTAAAAGATTTAAGCATCTTCAGCACTAGGAAGAAGCAGCTGATGCAAGGCATCCTGATGCAAGGCAATGATGCCATGTAAATCATGCTTTAGGTAGCTAACGTATAGGTCAAGGTCTTAGGCCTTAAATTTATAGATTCTTTAGGTTAGCCAAGGATTCATCTTCCTTTGCTTCTCATTAACATTTTTGGTGATATATAAAAAAGCAATACACATGTGGAGGAGGAGAGTCCCTACTGAAAGCGCTCTAGAAAAAGACACTAAGAAGATTTGTAACTGAAATAACAATTTTGAGGGGGGTTTTGTTTTGTTCGGTTTGTTTTGTTTTCTGGACTAATTAAACATTCATTTCTTATAACTGCTATGATTCTAATTCTTTTCAATCATAGTATCCCCTAGGGCATGACAAAGGATATTCCAGAAGTTATGGAAAAAAAATGAACATATTTATCTGTGAGACAGCATTCACAGAAGAACTGATTATCTAATCCTTCTTATTAGTTTCTTTAGACTGTACTACATTTTAATAATGAAAGCATACTTAACTGATGTTTAAGTATCTACATCAGATATCTTTCGCCACAGCTTACAGCTCTGAAAGGTACAGCAGCCCTGATCACCTAGATAAGGCAGGTCTTTCCCATCTCAAACCAAGAACAGTTTTCTGTTCAGATCCTTGCTGCAGTCTCAAGCTGTGGAAATGCTTTGCATGATTAATCTTAGAAATGTTACAGTCTCATAATTTCTTTAAATTTAGAATCATGTAAGTTCAAACTAGTGCTAACAGATGAGAAAAGTTTCTTGCTGTAGTGGTGCTAGATTTTAGGAATGTTTTTCTGTACACTTGGATGTCACAACAAATCCAAGTAAAATCCAAGCTGTAGGGTTGTTGAAGTTCAGGATTCCACAATATACACTATTTAATTCCTGAACATTTTTATAGCAGGAATGCCATTTTTCTTTCTTTTTTTTTTTTTTTTTTTTTTTTTTTTTTTTTTTTTTGTCTTCATATGGTTTTTTTTACTATTATTAAAGTGAAATATTTTATGCTACTTATTTATTTTTTTTAAAGAAAATTACCAAGAAAACACAATGTTAATGTCTAAGCAATGTCCTGTTGAATGTTTTCCATTATATTTTCCCAGTTTACTGTGACTTTTCAAACTTTTTTCTTTTTACCCCACTACATATTTTTAGGATGAGACAGCACTGAAGGTGGAGGGGAAGGAGCAGGCAGCACATGCTGTGGGACAATAATCGTGCTGCAGTCTGGTGGTAACACAGCTCTGCCAGCTCATTTCCTCGGCGGCGCTGCATGTGGTGCCATGTGATCTCAGAGCTGCCTAATTCCCTCATGATAATCACATGTCTTTCTGCTCCCTTTGATCCACCAAAGCAATGAACTTTTCTGTGACTTTGCCTCTCTCAGTATTTGTGAGTACTTCTTCAGGTGCCACACTGAGGGAGCAGAACTGGCTCCAAACAGAAATGTCCTACTTGGAGTATCTCCCAAGACAACTTTCTCAAACAGATAGCCAGAATTAATTACCTGGACAATATGACATTGACACAGAAGGAAAGCTGCTATCTCCAGTGTTCTACACCTCTAGGGATTCTTTGTAGGTTCAGACATCTGATGCTTCTGAATGCCTTTTGAGGTGCCCTGGAATATCCTGTTGGGTCTTCCAGCTGTTGTTCTAGGATAACACAGGTCATCTGCACATCTCAAGTCACATCAACCACCCCCCACGCCCCATGAATGTCTGGGATACCTTACAATATCCAGAATTGTGGACAAGTGAATTTAGCAATTTAGCTTTAAATGCCTATTAACAGCTCATGGGTGCTCTAATTAGACTGCAGAACCTGATCAGAAGACACCCAGTGCCTGCTGCACCACACTCCTCACACTTCATTAACTGCATTTACCAGGGATGAGATTCAGCTGCCTGAGCTTCTAGTGCCACCAGAGATGTCCCTGCACTTCCTGCCTGCCTCCAGATTACACTGCAGAAGAGTTTGGATTTTCCATAGGTCTTGTGTCAGCCACATCCATGTGCCCTGGATACCATATGGCATCTCAAATGTCACTAGACAACCTAAATATAAGCAAGTAAAGCCTTAGCTTTCTGAAACAGGAGCTTAAACACCTAGCTTAAACCTACAGGTACCTATATTTAGGTGTGCTCATCTCCCAGGAATCTCAGGTCTAACACCTTCTAATACAATCCAGAACAGAGCTCTTTCTAGTTATGATATTGGTATCATCATTGTTGTGATGCATCATCCAGGGAACACCATGCAAAAGACTTATTTGAAACAGCTTCAGTTTGCACCTTGTGCCAGAGTTATGCATTGTTAAAAATTTAGTTGTGATTTTTGTTTTCTTCAACACGTGTATGGACTGGATATACATTATTTAGTCCTTGGTTTTGGTCCTGTAAATTGGAACAAGAATGGTTGGAATTCTGGATGTTGGTTTTCTTTTTTTTTTCAACAGCGATGTTACAAAGCAATAAAAATGTGTCCTTCTATAGTTGCTGGCAAGGTACTGATCAGCAAATCCTGGACTCACTGTTTTCCATGGCTAACGGACACGGTTTGCCACAGGGTAAGAAAATGAACCTCCTTCACCAAGGGTGCCAGAACACCTCCTGCCTTCCTGAAGACCATCGATAATGACACCACAGCCTGCCTGACGGACACTCCTGATGGACAGACAGGGCTCTTTGTGTCCGGACACAGGCCGGGCCCTGCGGAGAGGGCACACGGCCGCCCCGGCTCCTGCTCTCTGCCCACATCCCGGCTCCTGGCAGCGCCGCGCTCCGGGCCGCGGGCACCGTGGGCAGCCCAGGGAGGACGCAGCAGCGGAGGGGCTTTGCTGTGAGCTGCGGAGCCAGCTTGCTGTCCCGCGGGTTTGCTGTGCTCCCCCGTTCTCCCCCATGTGAGGCTGAGGCAGGGCAGAGCTGCGGTAGCGAGCCGCCCTCCCCGCCGGGCCCCGCACGCCGCCGGCTGAGGCCCAGCTGACGGAAGCGCCTCGCCTTCCGCTTCCCGTCTGCCCGGGAAGGGGCGGGCGCAGCTGCAGCCATGCAGGTCTCCAGCCTCAACGAGGTGAAGATCTACAGCCTGAGCGCCGGCAGGAGCCTCCCGGAGGTGAGTGCGGCGGGGGACGCGCCCGGCCCTGCCCGGCTCCCGCGGCAGGAGCTGGAGCCGCGCGGTGCCGGCGCGGGGGCCGAGCCCCGGCCCGGCCCGGCCCGGCCCGGCTGAGCTGCCCCGGTCCATGTGCGCTTGTGTTGGGATCGTTACCGAGAAACAGCCCCGAGTGTTTCTTAAACTAGAAATGCGGTTTGAGTGCGTGAACCTCTGAGGGTAGCGGTGCTGGTCCATAGACCCGTAAGCAACACTACCTTGTAAATTTTCTTGGTGTGGGATGGTTAAACTTCAGTGGAATGGAAATTGGAAGATAATCAAGAAAAAGAAAGAATTAGCGGCCTAAATGTCTTGTATTTCAAATGGTTGGATAAACTTGAAGTGATTCTCGGGCTCCTGTATGAGTAATGAGCTCAAGACTGATGTATACCTTTGCTTGCAGTGGCTCTCTGACAGGAAGAAAAGAGCTTTGCAGAAGAAAGATGTGGGTGAGTTTTTCCCTCGCAGGGTTCTCAGCAATACTCGGCTACTCCACACACATCACATGCAGGTCCAGAGGGGACTCCTCACTGACTGATACACAGAAATTATCCCTATGTCTTAATATAAAAAACTACAGAATTAAACTACAGATAGTTATTTTAACTTCTTATATAGCTTCACATGAACACTGTATAACCAGTGGTGTTTTACATTTTAGACATTAAATATTTGGGTTGTGGATTGTAACAGAAACATGATGGATGAATTCCATGTTGTCCCTTACTTTAAAATCAGACCATAAACTCCTCTGTGATGCTGTGCTGATCTTAGAGAGCAGGACCACATCATTTTAATGTAAGCTTGTTGCACGAAATAAAAAAGGCTACTTGGAATCATAGAGCTGTTATACAAGAAGCTTAACCAAGGAAAAAATGCAAAGAGGTAATGGGGCAGGGAATAATTTATGCAAGTCCTTAATTGTGTAAGTGTGCAATGAGTATTTGCTACTACATTATATAATATTTTGTTACACAGTTACCTTGGAGTACTAATTTATTTTGCACAGAGGTAGTCTGCTTCTCAGGGTTAGCAGATGGTGTTAATCTGTTTATAAGGTGTTAGTTACAATATCTCTAAAGGATATTCCTTATACTCAGCAATTAACTCAACATGCTTCCTTAGGAAACCGTTACAGTTTTTTGGAATGATAGAATTGTGCTAATTCTACCTTTTTTTTTTTTTCTTTATAGATATCCGTAGAAGAATTGAACTTATTCAAGACTTTGAAATGCCCACGGTTAGCACAAAGATTAAGGTATCAAGAGATGGACAGTATATTATGGCAGTTGGTGAGTTAACAAACTGTCTCTCTAACAGAGGCTAAAAGTCCTAGGGTAATCTTGGGTCCAGAATGACTTAGTGTTTCGGGTGGAATTGGTAAGAGTTAATTTTGAAGTGTGGAACTGAACATTCTGCTGGAAGCTTACTCTTAACATGTATAGAACAGCTGTCTTGGGAGTGGTACTATGGAACACTTCTGTTTAGAATACATACATTCTTAGAATCATAGAAGGGTTTGGATTGGAAGGCACTTTTGAAGATCATATAATCCAACCCCTGTGCTTCCAGGGTTTATAATACAAATAAAAAACTAATAAAACTAATCTGTCTATAGTACAGCTAAATACTAAGTTCTGAATTACTTTTATTTCATGTCTGTTAACTTCTGAACATTGTTTGAGTATTGTTTATAGGAGTGGGATAACGCTGCATTTTGTAGCTGTCAAAATGGGATCCAAACACGAATACTTTAGTAGGTGGTAATAACATGAGGAACCTTGGTCTTTCAGATTTACTGGAAGGTGTTACTAGATTCTGTATGATGTATTTGGTAGTTAGGAGAACCTGCACACAAGTAGGGTGCTTACAGAAACCAGGCTGTAAAGTTGTGTTATTAAGAGGCATGTTTTTCCAGTCACAGAGGCTTTGGGAAGATAAGAAGACTTACAGTAGAAACACAGTAAAGCCTGTATATGTAAGACATTATACTTAAAAAAATATGCTTTTGTGTTATCTTTTTGTTTAACTTCTTTATTTAATTAAACATCCAATTATTCTTTCAGGAACTTACAAGCCCAGGGTCCGCTGTTTTGACACCTATCAGTTATCCCAGAAATTTGAAAGATGCTTAGACTCCGAAGGTTAGTATAAGCCACGGCTGTTAGTATAAGTTGTCTGTCATACATAATTCAGGTTGGATTCAGGCAGCAGTTCTGCTCCCTGTGCTGAGGGGACAGAATGTACTTTAGGGGAACACAAGAATCTAGAGTAAAATCATCTAGTCTTCATCTCTGAATTTTCCCCTTTTGTTCTGATTTCAAAGTTCTATCCTTGCTTGGAAAAGGGTGTAAGATGTACCTTGAGCCAGAAAGTGTGAGCCAGAGGGTGAATGTGGCTGAAATCTGTTCTGTTTGGTGAATGTGACAAAGGTAGAATGGCTGGGTGGTGGCAAGATCTCTCTTCTTACCTGTTCTGTGAAGCAGTAAGGCAGGAGAATGCACTGTGGGTTGCTCTTTCTTCTCTTTGGAGCCCAAGCTCAGTAGGTGAGTTACAGGGTAAAGAGAATTTCCGGAGGGGGGTGTGTTGGTTTGTTTGTTTGCTGGTTTGGGTTTCTGTTTGTTTTCTGGAAACAAGGTACTTAGGGGTAGATGGTAGCATGGCCAAGGCCCTAGTTACACCTTGTTTGCTACTAATTTGGTGGGAGAACAACTGTGGTGAGGAAAATAAGGAGCTGTCTAGACAATGAGAAAGGGAGAATCAGCTGGTAGTTAGAGCAGGCCAGGAGCTGACACAGTTCTGAGCTTTTAAGGTGCTTAAATTTGAGGAATTGTGGGGTTATTTTGTTAGTTTAGCGGTATTTCTCTTTTTTTTGTTGGTTTTTTTTTGGGGGGGGTGCATGGGAGGGTTGTTATTTCAGGTTTTTTGTTTGAAGACCAGGATATTAGAAGACTGATGGCTGAAAGCTGGAATATAAGGGTGACCAAAACAAAGAGAAGATGAGCACATTCATTACAGAAGAATTGAACTGGTCTAACTTTGATGTGTGTGAAAGTAATGTGAAAAATAAAAATTGTAATAAGAGCATGGGGGTGTTTCTTTGCTTTCTGCCTCAGGACTACAAGGAGTCATGTAGGGTGAAGGAACACTGTTAGGCAGGGTTTCAGAGAGGCTGGGGAGAGGAAGATATGGTAAGAGTGAAACCCTCTTCAAAAGAGTAGAAATCATTGTAATCATATATATGATTACTTGCTGCTCATTAGAGTTTAAAGTAAAATTTTTTGAACTGGCATCTTAATAGACTGCAGAAGTATGTTTAATTTGAAGTCTAGCATAGAGTCACTTCAGGTAACTTTAAATGAGTTATCTCATTTAAATAGAACCAATTTAGCTGAAGCAGCTACTCCCTAATGTTCCCAACTCAGCTCAATTAAAGCTAGGCAAAGTTCAATACGTTAGTGTTCAGCATGAGTAGCAGCTTTCACATTTGTAATTTTTTTTGAGCCTTAGAACTTCTTTTGTGGAAGTGCTGACCCTTGGAAGGACTGCATATGCAAGTTTATGCATATATGTCCAAACTCACGTATTTTTTTGTCATCTTTGATGGATTACCAAAGCTCCATGGATCACACACTCACTGAAAACCATTTCATTAGACATTCCCACAGCAATAAAATACGTTGTTGAGCGTTGTGTTGAGGAACGTGTCGAGTATACAAGAACAATAAAAAGATTACAGGATGCTTCATATGTTTCTAAAGGTTTAGAAAACTACTTATGGTTTTGCAAATCAAGTTACATAATTAGAGATCTTACTAAAGATTAATGCCTGCATTATGCATTGACACCTGTGGGGAATACTTAAAGAATAAAGATTAGCATGAGTGTAAATGTTTTCAGGATTATGCCAATGTTTGCAAGTAAGTTTGCTTAGTTGACTCAAAATTCTCTTGCTCTCTCCTCTAGTGGTTACGTTTGAGATTTTATCAGATGATTACTCAAAGGTATGTTTAATAGTTTTCAGTGTATAAATGAAAAAAAATGTTTAGTATGTATATTAAAATGCATTTTAATATATAGTAAAGGCAGTCAATCAACAGAGCTTTTGGAACAAAAATGTTTTGTTATGAACAGCAAACAGGATAAACATTTTTTGTACCTTTAAAATTTTGTTTGTTTTCTTTGTGTCTTTGTACTATAATTTGATTTACCACTTTTAAAGTCTTTCATTTGTCGGACAGAAAAGCTTCAAATAGTGATCTATCCTACAAGCAAAATAATGTGAAAAATGGAATTAACTATTCTTTCTGGGCTAATATTTAGTCACAATCCCTTGTGACAAGTGATACACACATACACTGTTTTTGAAAGGTGAGATAGCTATGGCTAGGTTAACAGCCTGTTTTGTCAGTGTTGTTATAGACCTGATGATTATGAGCATATGAATGAGGCAAAAATTGTGGAGAGAAGTAATGTCTTCTTTTTTAAGTCTTATTTTAATTTTATTTATTTTTAAATGAAGTGCTGTACCTGAAGGAATCAGCCAAGTGTTTATTTTACTCTTTTTTTCCTGTGAAAAGATGTTACTATTTCAGGTATAGATTTGTTTTAATAAATACTGCTATTTGATCAGAGACACGATCATCTAGCCTTGTAGCTTTTTTACATTTTTCTTGTGAGATTTCCAAGGAAGTGCATGCATTCAAGTAGCAGAAGGTAATGGCTGATACTTTACAGTAGCTTCCCACTTGTCTGTCTGCTGGAAAATGTTTTTGGCTGTGCATACCAAGTAGTCATTTGGGAGGCTGAGGAACATGCTGTGTTCCCAAATGTTTCTGACTGCCCTGAAAAGAAAGGTGTGTGTGTTTTCAGCTGAAATGGGTGCTATTTCAGCCTGAAGCCCTACTTTTTCAACTTCATGCAATCTTTATGTTTTCAGTTTTATTTTACTAAAACTTAAGAAATCATCAGAAAGAAAAATAAACTTCAAGTAGCTGTCATAATGTTGTGGAGATGTTAGAAGGAGGGAATGATATTTGAGAAATTACACTTGAAATTTTTAGAATCGTAGAGTATCAATTGGAATGGGACCTTATAATATCATTTTAATGGGAGAGAGTGGTATCTTTTTTTCCCGTGATCTTTTGCCAGGAGACCTGTGTTTCCACACAGTATTTTTGCCATACGTCAGAGCCAATGCTTTTGCTACTCTCAGGCTGTAGTTTTCTGGTGATGACCAAAATTAATTTAGTATTCTGAAAAGACTAACACGATTTACACTGAGCTGTATCCACTGTTAATGAAAGAGAACACAAATATATTCAAGTCCAATATTGTAGAAATTTGTGTTTAAATAGAAAATTATTAGTGGTAAGACAATCATTAGGAAAATATTTGGATGCTTTTGGCAGCTGTAAAAAACTTCTGAAGTCTTTTTGGACACAGAGTGAGTGAGAAGAAAATACATTCACTTATTGAAAATAAACGGCATCTTCTCTCTTCCTTGAAACAGGCTTTTGATGACTTACTGATAGTGAGCTAAGAACATGTGATACTGATATTTTTAAATTAAATATGGTTTAATTTAGTATTCTTATAGTTTATGTAGCTTCTGTACTGCATGAAAATGCAGACATTCCTTTTTCTGCAGTGAGAGTAGAGAAAGGTTTGGTCTGGGTATTGTTTCAAACAAATAAGTAAAGAGCTTTGTTTGTTTGAAGCCTCCAGGAAGAAGCATAAAGGCATTAGGCACACAAAGAATAAAGTGTGATGTATATGAACAACATCATTGTTTCATTAGCTGTGCAACTGTATCTGTAACTTCATATAAAATCTTAGTTAGAATTCTGAAATATGATACTCTGCTTAGTCTTGGACCAGGATGAGTAAGTCCGTGAATAAAAGTTGAAATGCTAGGGTTTCTGGTATCAGAAAAAGCACACAAGGAGGAACTTAATGATAAATAAGCATGAAATGCCAGTCCAGGTCAGTATTTTGTCCATGACTCTTCAGGGAAGAATATACAGATTTATAAATAAAGATGATAGATGTAAAGTAACTTACATACCTCACTTTCCCTGAGTTTCTCGTCCTTATTTGCATTGCTAACAGTGTAATTCAGCAGTAGAAAATTTTAGACATTCACTATCTACTGTTTTTAGAAGGTGCATGTACAGGCTAAACTAAAGTATCACTTTTCTAATCCAAGCTAAATAGGGATGAGGCTCAGAGACAAAGGTCTGGCTGTGATGATCATGCATGGCATGAGTTTGGGCCCGGCCAGCTGTTCCTCCATTGCACAGTGCCTGTCCATGGTTTGAGGCACAGCATGAGTGCAACAGGTGATGTGGGTGATCCTCTCTCTGGGGTGGGAAGAATCCCTTCCTGTGGGTATGTGCCATGTTAACCTGCCATAAGGAGTGCAACAGCAGGACCTGGCCTATTTTATTTACTGAGGTAGACTGAGCTCTCTAGTAATGCCTCCCTGTAGGTTTTTCCAGGACTGAGATGTTTGTCTAAGTTTCAGAAAGAAACAATCAATGTTCTTACTCAGTTGGCAAAGAACAAAAATGCAGAAAGATCATTGGTGTCATTTATTGGAACACTGCTGTACATCAGGATATGTAGCTCATGTGCTTAGTACATGTGAATGTACTGGTGTCTGCACAGCTTTGTACCTGGAAGAAATCACTAACTGTAGTGTCTTGAAGGAAGTAGAAATGTTTACTTTGGTGCAGCAGAACATGAGATAACTGTGCTGCTTCTGACTGCAGAGTAATTTTCAGGGTGTCTCATTTACTCTTGTGAATATTCATGTAATTTATATTAACAAAACTCTTTGCTGTGCCTAGTGAGAATGATGAAGCACTGGTTGATTCTAACATTTTCGTAGAAATTGTTTGAATAGGTTGTGATAAGCCTGTATGAGTTTAAAAAAAATTACTGAAGTTTGTGCTGTAAGACAAGTTGGGAAGAACTTTTTCATTTCTGTATGTTTCGGTGCTTTCTATTTTATTTTCAGATTGTCTTCTTGCAGTGTGGCAGATTTGTGGAGTTTCATTCACAACATGGCCATTACTACAAGACAAGAATACCAAAATTTGGTAGAGATTTCTCTTACCACTACCCATCATGTGACCTGTATTTCGTAGGAGCAAGGTATTAAGTGGAATATTTTGTTTCAGTTTTGTTAGCAGTGTCTTCCAGTAATAAAATGAACATTAAAATATTAGAAAAGTTAAAAACTGGAAGAAGTGGCAATTCCTTCCAGATTAATAAGGGAGGTGGTGAAGAGTGGAAAATGTGGGAAGATTAAAATTAATTCAGCTTCCCATGTCATTTTTAAGCTGTTTTTTTCCCTTGATTCTTAAACTATGTACATCATGTATTTGCAAATTTGTATTAAAAACTGCAGGTCAGTGTATTGTTTTAAAAAGTGTTTAGCATATAAGTAAAGAAAATTAACTTTTCCTATCCTGGCTTATTGCTGTGAAGTGTGAGTTAAATCACATAATTTGGTTTCTGAAAAGACATAGTAAAAATAAAATTAGATCCTTAGGGTTTCAAAGAAAGTAAAGTAGAAATTCAAGATGTAACTTAAATCACAGGAAATTGAAAGATCTTGAGAAATGAATTAATGTATCATTTGCTTAGAAAAATAGTAATTGGTAGGATATTGAAGTATAATAAATGGTGAGCATGCACGTTTGTCTCTGTATTCTGGACACTGAAGTATATGTCTTGTAAACTGTGAATCATATATTTGGCAAAATTAGGCTGTGAATAAGAATCTTTACAATGCCTCCAAATTTTAAGCAGTGTTTTTCAGTATTTGTAAGACACAAGTAATTCTGGATTTCTCTTTTTTAGTTCTGAAGTGTACAGGCTAAATCTGGAACAGGGAAGATTTCTGAACTCCCTGCAAACTGAAGCTTCGTAAGTTCTGTAATGCATGACCTCTGTCTTCTTTCCACCAGGTGGAAGCAGACTTCTAGCATGCTCAGCACCAGTGCTGTCTCTGAACGCTGCCCAAATGCTTTGCAGAGTTGAAAACGAACATATGCTGAGTCTGAGTCTCATTTCATTTTATGTTCTGTAATTTTTTTTTGTTCTAGTTTTAATGCTTAATTGAATTTTCTTTTGTGGATGTTTTAAAATTGCTTAATATGGACTAAGTAGGTATTATATAACTTGATCTTAGAGCATTTCATTAAAACTTTGCCATTATTACTCAATTTAGCCATCATATAGAGATCTACCCACAGGGTATGTACTTTCCCAGACATGTCTTTGTCCTTCTGCTCTTGAAGTAGCCCAGAGAGAATTTTTATATCTCCAGCATGTGTCTGATTCTTTTGAAAACCCTACCAGAGTAGGAACTGAGCTTTTTTCCCTGTGGGGAGAGGCAGATGAGAAGAACAGACTTCACTTGATAGAGTGGCTTGTTTGGTGGGCAACAGCTGGTGTTGAACGGGCAGAATAACTTAATGGCTGAAGAAGTATTTGGGAAGGCACAGTAAAAAACTGAGCAACAGGAGAAAAAAAAAAAAGGGGAAATCCTGGAATGGGAGAGATAAGGGTGTAGAGTAAAATCTGCATTAGAAAGATGAGACTTAAGTTGTGAGAAGGTTTTGAGGTGAGGGAGTTGGATGAGTTGCAGAATTAGAGGTAGAGCGCTTTGAATGGGAGAAGTTGGAAAGCACTGGGATAAGTGGTGTAGAGAGAAGTATTTGTGCTTTGCAAGAATTGTCAAAATACAGGGCTCTTGGGTGCCCTGCTGAGAAACAGGATACTTGGGTGAGAGAAAGGAGACCATTGGTCAGACAGAACATGTTGGAGATGTCAGCTTTAGAACATAAGTAATCATTAAGATGTTTTGACATAATTAGAATCAGAGGTTCATTTAAGTTGGAAAAGACCTCTAAGATCATCAAGCCCAAGCATTAACTGAACACTGCCAAGTCCACCACTAAACCATATCCCCAAATGCCTCATCTACACATCTTTTAAATATCTCCAGGGATGGTGATTGAACCACTTCCCTGGGCAGCCTGTTCCAATGCTTAGCAACCCCTTCAGTGAAGAAATTTTTCCGAGTATCCTGAACCTCCCCAGGCACACCTTGAGGCCATTTCTTCATGTCCTGTTGAGTTGTTTAAAAATACAGTGGAGCAGAGTGATGTGGCAGGGCTTGGTGGTAGGTGGTGGATATGGGCAGAGGAATGCAGAGAACCTCAGAGCCCAGGCTCCTGCTCAGGGCACGGTCATATGAATTCAGATGAATTTCCTCAGGGGGGTCTTAAAAACTCCAGAGATGAAAGTTTCCCAGCCTCTATGATCAACAAATTCCAGTGCTTAATTATCCTTATAGGCATTAAAATATTATCCTTACATCCAGCTGGAACCTTACCTGTTTGAGGTAATCAGCACTGTCTCTGGGTCCAGATGGTTAGTTATCTCCTCTTAAGTATGGGAAACTGTTGTTATGTGGCCATCTGTCCCTCCCTCCAACTTTTGCTTTTTCAGGTTGAGCAATAGCATCCACAATTACAGAAATATTATTAGTTGTTCATGTGTTAAATTGTTCTGAGATCATTAAACTTGCTTCTTTTTCTGTTGTAGAGAGAGTAATGTCTGTGACATAAATCCTGTACACTTCTTGTTTGCTATGGGGACAGCTGAGGTAAATGTTTGCATTCCTTTTATGAAAAGGGCAGCGGTTTTTGTTTCATTTTTATATTAATTTGCAGGACGATAAGAAGAAATCGTGAATCTAATTAATTAAATTGGTCTCATTTGCTATGTTAGATATAGATATGTTAAATATGACTTTTCAGAGCATAGTGCAGATAAAATATCAGAATTACTTGGTTGCTGAGAGCTTGAGATTTTGCAGACGGGAGCAAAAATAATGTTCTCTCATTTTGCAGTGTAGCCATCTGTAGAAATTAGCTGGCATGTGTACCCTATTAATCTTAAGAAAATTAGTGTTAGTGATTTTGATTTAGATTGCATTGAAAAAACTAGAAATGAAATGTGTGCAGCCTGTATGTCATTATTAGAACAACTCATGTCAACCTAGGAAATTTTGTTAATGATTCATTAGATTAGATAATTCATAATTTTATTTAAACGTTTTCAGACTACCAGGCAGCAGCTGCATAAGCTTGAACTGTATTTTCTGAACTCTTTAGGGTAAAGTGGAATGCTGGGATCCTAGAACTAGAAATCGAGTTGGGCTGTTGGACTGTGCTTTAAGCAGTGTGACAGCAGACACAGAGTGAGTAAAGGCTACCTTTTCAAATTGTGTTGTTCTGGATTTTTCAGAAGTTTTGGGTTTACAAATAAATCCCACTTCGCTTTAAAGTGACCTACCTGTTCTCTTGTCATTGCTAGTGTGAATAAAGGATTTTCTTAGTCATAAAGGAGTTCTCTTAGACACTAACCTAAGTAGTAGTGGCTATTTTTGTATACAAATACATGCTGTGAATGTAAACAGTGTAGCTTTTTGAAGTAGTGTTTCTGAATGATACCTGTGAATTATTTTACTATTAGCTAAGAATTAACATGGCTATTTTTTAGCATTAAAAAAACTATTTGCAGGCTTTATTGAAAGAATGCCTAACTATAAGCATTGTGCTTTGCAGGATAGAAGGTTTACCATCCATTTCAGCACTGAAATTTGATGGGGCTTTGAATATGGCTGTTGGAACATCTACTGGGCAGGTAGATTTGACTTCGTCTACGACAGTTCTTAGGAGATCCTGTTCTTGCAATTCCCAGTCCAAGTCTATCATACATTGAGTGCAGTATATAGCTATTACTGCAAGTACTTATTAGACCATAAATTACATGTATAGAGTAGTGATAGTCAAACTGGAGTTTAATTTTATCAAATGCTTGTGCTCTTCAGAATTTTGTAGGTTCCACTTTATACTATATAACTTCAGATTTTCAGTTTTCTTATGACTTGAGTCAAGTGTGGGGGGAAGTTGCTGCTTTTTGGGACTATGAGTACCATCTCAATGCAACATATGTGCTCTCCCTTGTCTTGATGGTGGCTAAAAACTCAGAAATTATTGTCTTTCAACTATTATTTTTAGTGTCTTGTCTTGATATGAGGAATCATTTCAGTTCATTTATTGCTACCATCATATTTGTAAAGGGAAGTGTGGGGATTGTTTTCTGCCTTCGTCAGTATTTTCATGGGCTTAGAAAACTGTAGCTTCTTCAAGAACAGACATGTGTGTGAGAATTGTATTTGCTATGTTAATGTACAAGACAAATATTGTAGATTGTGTTTCTGATGAAAAAAACCGATGATATTATTTTTCCCAAAAATTGTTATTCACACTTTACATATGAAAGATTTAACTTTCTCAAGTTCCATAGGAAATTTTGGAGATAAAGCATAGGTTTCTGGAAGACAGGGCCTGTACTCTCTACTTTTCTTAACATAAAAAATTACATTCTGTAATGTTTCACTTATATTCACTGAATCTTGAAGGGAATTTGAAAATTTAAATCATGTAACAACAACACAAGAATCTGAAAGTGGAATATTACTAATTATGAAATTCTAAGAGTATTGAAACAAAGAAAATTATTCATTTTTTTCAATAGAAATTTAAAAAGTTTTTAGAAAGATGGTTAGGTCTTAAATTTGATCATTTTTCTAGATGGAAACATGCTAATGTTAAAACACCTGGTTAGAATAATCTGGGCTCACTTAATAAGTTGTTTTCAGAATTTAAAATTACTTATTTTATGTAAATCCTGCCTGTGTATTTAAATAAAGTCTTGAGTTTAGTTAAATGTTTAATGAAGATCTGATGGGCATGACTTCTTCATGATCTTAAGATGTTATACATTTAATTTGTCTCTTATTCTTCAAGGTCCTATTATATGATCTCCGGTCTAGTAATCCATTAATAGTCAAAGATCACCACTATGGCCTGCCTATTAAATCAATTGAGTTTCAGCATCAGTTGGATTTAATTATCTCTGCAGATTCTCGAATCATAAAAATGTGGAACAAAGATACAGTAAGTAGTTTAATGTTGCTGCATTCAGATTTTTTAATTTTTACTTTATTTGGATTGGGAGTGCTTTCGGTTTTTTGGGTTTTTTTGGTTGGTTCTTTTGGAGTGGTTTTTGTGCAGCTTGATTAATTAAGCTGAAATTCAGTGTAAGAAGTTGAGATTTTAATGTCTCTTAATTTACATAGCATTTTGTCCTCTCTGACTAAATCAACAACTGGGAAGATATTCAATAGCCTGTCAGGTATGAAGCTATAGTCTTAGGGGTTTTTTAGCTGTTTGTACATGTCTGGCCAAGAGGCTTCTTTCAGGAGAAAGATTTAAACATAAAAAGTAATATCCTAGCTATTGCTTTGGTTGGTGTGTTTCTCACAGCGTGCTTGAATACATCCATCCAGTTACAGTTTTTCACCAAAGAAAACATGTTCGTTCCAATTCCCTGCTCAAAGTAGGGTTAATTTCAAAGGTAGATTAGTTAGTTAAGGACCTGTTAAAATCAGGTGCTGCTTATTTTTGTAGGATTGTGGTTGGATACTGAAGCAGATACTATGCATGGAGCCAAATAACAGTGTGTCTTGCACTGTATTAGGGGGTTATGTTGCAATGGGCAATGTCTTTATCCCTGCCCTTTGCACCTCTAAGTGAAATGAAGATCTCTAGTGCATTATATCATGCTGTCCTCTTTCTTATCTTTCTGTCAATGAACCTTACTATGAATCTATGGGGCAACATATTTTGTTACCCCATAGATTCATAGTAACACTATTGTAACTTGTTTTGGTTTGAGGGGATGTCTGTAGTCATTGTGTGCCTTCTAAAAAACATGCTCCATCTAGGCTTTTCTAACTTTATAGTGAAACATAAAGAGAGTTGTAGTAGAGGCTTTTCTCTAATTATTTCAGGCAGTCACTTCAGTATTATTGTGCTGCTTCATGAACTTTCAACAGCCTCTTTTATTTTTTCTGTGATCGCAAGTAGTTTTTTGTAAGCTCCTCTGCAGTTAAATTTTATTGTTTGAAAGAGCAAATAAATTATTGGTTATTATTTAAAACATCTGCAGTGGCCTTTCTCTATTTTTCCTAGGTATGTATACTTCCCTTCTTGAGAATGAAACATTGTAAGGTTTGTCAGGTGGCCTCTGGTGCAAAAAGGGAAGGTTTCTCACTGCTGGAAGGCAAAGATAGCTTTGGACTCTTTCCTAGAGTATGTTCCAGCTGGCTCCACCTCTCCCAGATGCTGGTTCCTGACTATCTCTGGCCAGGAACCAAGTGCAGAGGCAGACTGCGGGTGGAGAGCATATGGCTTTGATACCAGAATAGCCCCATGCTGAGACGTGCCTTGGGGTGGGGAGCACCAGGCTTTTGTCTGCTGAGGCCGGGGTGGAGGAGAACTCTTCTTAATCATCAGGGAGAGACCAGAGGTGGGTGGGGTAACAGCATGTAACTGGGAGGGAAAGGAAGGGCCCAGAAAGGTAGGTGGGATTGCTGCAGGGAAAGAAAAAAAAAAAAAAAAGAGGAACAGGATCAAAATTTACCTTGTTCCTGTCCCTCATTTAGAGTTGTGTAGGCATGTAGTCTCATGCTTCAGATTATGTGGTCCAGTTGTTAGAGACTCTTCCTTTACTGGCTGTTTTGTGTGTTGGCTTGTAAGAGCACCTGTATTTTGTCTGGGTTTTTCAGACTGTGTTCCAATTCTTATTATTTAGAGAATGTTGTTTCCTGCTTTTACCTCTTTCTTAAGTAACCTTTATAACTTCAATTCTGATCTAAGCTAGATACCACTGCATGCTCTTGCTATTTTTTTTATATCAAGACCTCTTAAATACTGCGTTTATAAATCATAAATAAAGTGCTGAGCTATATTTCAATTCATGTAGACATTAGTACAGTGGCAGAACCAAGCTCCAGTTTCAAATTTCACTCCTAATCTATTTTTTTCAGCTAATCATACTTAGCAAAGTAAAGTTACTTAAAACTACCACATTCAGAGTTGAGTAAAATGAGGGTTAAACTGACAATGTGCCAGAACTTGTGGATCTCAGCCCCACTTTTGCATAAAATAAAGTAAATCTGACATACATTTTCAACACAGAATTGTAACCTGAGAAGTTAGAGGTGCCACCGTACATTGCTGTCTTTAATTACCAGTAGGCTGCACTTCCTTGTAAGAGATTGAATCAGAGATAAAATGCAATACTGAGTTCCATATGTTATGTTCAGATATTAGTAACATTTTACTGTTCTGCAAAATCTGTTCTGTCTTTATTCCATCATGTTTCTAGGCTTCTATAGTAGCTATTATTAATGTTTAGATTTACTGAATTTAATTAATTTAATTATATTGTTTGGAGTTTTTTATGATTTATTTGCTTCCTACAATTTCAGGGAAAGATATTTACTTCAATGGAGCCAGAACATGATATAAATGATGTCTGCCTTTATCCAAATTCAGGTATGTTAAGTATATCAATGTCTTGCTACACTGAAAAGTTTGGTAACCCAAGGTGTGGTCTTTGTATATGTGATGCAATTTAGGTCTGCTTTCCTCTTTATGGCAGAGCTTGGAATAAAGGGTTATTTGTCAGTTAGTGTCCTTGTTTCCTCTCTATCTGTATTATTGGATCCTCTTTGCAGTTAATTGAGTGATTGACCTCTTTTACTCCTTCAGCTATCTGAAGTGACTCATTTCATAAGAATAGGAATTTTGGCCTATTGTCTTGACTACATCCCAGATGACTTAGAGCTTGCTTTGTGGAAGTAGGAAAAACCTCTTTACAGCAAATTTACAGGTTTTTTTCCAAGTGTTTCAAGGATTTGATTTTTCCTTGATTTAAATACAGCACTTAAATTGTGCTATCCCTTAGGTTTAATATTTTGGTTTTAAGCATAGATTCCTAAGTGCACAAATTTGCATGGTTTTTGTAATTGTTTTCAGATTTGTTACATCTTACAATGTTATGTTTAGAGATCAAAACTGAGGATCACCTTTTACCAAGGTTTCCAGGACATAATTTATGAGTAAAAATATTTTACAAAATGGTGGTTGTACGTGCATATGTGCTTTGGTTGTACTTCAGATTGCAACTTGATTAATTTTCTTGCTTAATATGAGTTGCTTTAGTTCTTAAGTACGGTGTGACACCTACTTCCTTTTTAGAAAGCAGTACTGAAAAAGATGAAATAAGTTAGGGCCACTAGGATGGCACAGAGCAAAAGTCTTGAAACAATGCCTGAGTTGCAAACTGCTATTATCCTAATTTTAGAAAGAGGTAGCAGTAAAGACAGAGCAACTTAGACTTTGATCCATACTAGCAGCTCAAATTTAAGATTGTAGATAAGTGAGATTTCTAGCAAGTTAAAATTTATCTTTGTTGTTTATGCCAACTTCAGTTAAGAATGTGTTGAAGGGTTTTTTTTTTCTTTTTTTTCTTTTTTTTTTTGGTAAGATGAGCAATTAAATACTCTTCCCTAATAAGATGGGGGGCATTTTTGACCTTATGAGTAGAGTATGTGCCATGTGCCGTGATTGAACGTAGGAGTTCATTTGGGTGTATTTTGAGAGTTACTGCGTGGTGACAGGGTGGACTTTGCACCCTGGAGATGGATAAACCCTCATCCATGGTGGCTGCAGAGGGAGATCATTGGAGTGAATTATTTTCAGCATTTCACCCAGGTTTCACCTGTGAGCTCGTTGGTTTCATCTGAAAGAGAACCCAGCAGCTAATTAATGTCCACACAGCATCAAGGAAGAGTTCACCACAGGGAGTGGAACAGAAAAAAGTTATTTGTCAATGTGGAATCGTAGTGTAATTTAGGTTGGAAGGTACCCCTGGGAGTTATATATTTCCTGCTCAAAGCAGGGCCAACTTGCAGTTAGATCCAGCTTTGATGTCTGATCAGGTTAAATTTGAATATGTCAAGGATGGGCACTATTCAGCTGTGGATGCACTATAGCCTTTGTGGTATGTGGGCATGCCTTGTGTGCTTTTGCAGAAATGATTTTCATGAGACAGCAGGATGAATCTTGTAGCACAAAGAATTGAATGCACGTCTCCCTAATGTTGCTATTGGACATTGCTTTTTCACGTGTCTGTGACTGAGATCTAGATTGTGCAGTTCTGTGTCCCACATCTCCACTGCTTAAATCAGTGCTGCTTTTCTTATTGTCTGCAGGAGGACAGGTTGATGGTGTTGGTAAGAACTGTTGTGGGAAGAAAACTAGATTGTATTCTATAGTCACATGGAGACAGTGAGGCAAAAAGTAGAGCATGTTGCAATGGAAATTGAGAGATCGAGGGCAAGAAGTGGTGCATCACGTGTTTATCATAAATACTGTTGGACCAGCAGTTAAGATGCCTAGAACCACCTCATGCTCCAGAATTTAAGGAGTAATCACGACTGAAGATCTGAAAATAAGAAAATACTTCCAGTAAGATGGGCTTGCAGTTGTGAAAAGTTGGAAATATGACGTGATTTCAGTATCAGTATGGGTTTGGCTCAGTGCTCCAACTCGTGCCCCAGCATTCTCAGAGCCCCACTAGATGCATGCCCAGGAAATCCAGGAGGTCTTTGCCTAGCTTATGTTTTAACACTTCTTGTGTCACTGCTACTCAGAAAGGCAAAATCACATTTTTGCCCTTATTGGAGAGATAAGGATTTGATAGGTGGACTGTTCAGGGGATGAGGAATTGGTTGGATAGTCTCATCCAGAAGGTGTTGTGGTCAACAGTTCAATGTCCAAATGGAAATCAGTGACGGTGTCCCTTAGGGCTCTGTATTAGGACAAGCTTTATTTAATATCTTCATTAATGACATAGACAGTGGGATTGAGCGTACCCTCAGCAAACTGGCAGATGACACCAAGCTGAAGGGTGTGATGCCATCCAGGGGTAATTGGACAAGCTTGAGAATTGATCCCATGGGAATCTCATCCAAAACAAACTGTTCTAAGATTCTATAATTCTATCAGT
This sequence comes from Phylloscopus trochilus trochilus, assembly GCA_016584745.2. Taxonomy (NCBI): domain Eukaryota; kingdom Metazoa; phylum Chordata; class Aves; order Passeriformes; family Phylloscopidae; genus Phylloscopus; species Phylloscopus trochilus. The sequence goes on from WQNJ02000062.1 coordinate 13,158,106, forward strand.
TATGGCAAATTCAAGATCAGTATACTGTGAACAGGGGTTTTTTGGTGGTAGTTCTGTCATAGTTAGGCATTTTTAATTGAACTATTTTACCTACCAGCTTCAGTATTAGTACCTTTCCTGGGAGGCAAACCCTTGTGTATCTTTAACCAAACTACATGATGACAGACTTTAGTGGATCTCTTAATAGTCGAATATCTTCCTCCGGTCACACATGAACAGAATGGGGCTAGAGGAAAAAAAGGTTTACCACTTACCAACTAGACTTCAGTCAATTTAAGTTGTAAAATATAAATAAAACTTGACAGTATCTTCATTGTACAGAAATCTGTGTCTCGTTTCAATTACTGTAAGAAAAAGGTAAAAATCTGCATTTTCTAAAACTGCTGCTCTCATATACTATTACTTCATACTCTCATTTTCATTCTTTTACATTCATGATACTGTATTGCAGACCATTTTCCAAAGAGGGTCTTATTAAAATTTCTGAAAAAAGGCTCTGCTTTATTTCCCTTCTACAGTAATTAAACTAGACTGTTATGTAGTTTGTTACAGCGTGGTGTCTCTTCCCATGAAAATTGATTAAAACTAACAAGCTGAGGCAGTAAAAATACATGGAATAGACTTATTTCAGAGTTGTTAACTCTTTCATTCTTCTATTTCCCTTGTAGTATATACTCATATACTGTTCTGAAGTCTGGTTTTGTCCTCCTTTAATTATTGGTGGAGGAAGACTCTCAAAGAGGAGATTTTACTTTACTGTCATCTTTGAAGCACCTGCAGAATTAATTTCTGTCTTTATTTCTAATGATTCCAATTCAGTCAATGGACAGATGCTTTGTCTTATGAAATAGTAATGAGCATGCTGTTAGGGCAGCATGTAACTTCTTTACTGTACTGGAGTACTCTATATGTGTGTGTATTCAAGTATAGGCTATAAATTCTTGCTTTTTCCTTAAATTGCCTGCAAACCTTTCCAGGCAGAGTTTTTAGCCTGTTGGCTGGCTAAGCTTTCACAAATATCTTGCTTTGCTGGGAAAGCAAGCTCCCTTTTTTCTGACATTTTAAGTCCAGCTGCATTGTGTATTTATAATAAAAGGATTAGGTAGGAAGGATTACTCCACCCATGTTAATTGCATTCCTCTAGTTGGGTGTAAATTATATTTCTACCCTCTGGGTGTGTAGTAATTGACCCAATTATTCATAGTCTCAGTGGCATACGTTACAGTTCTTTCAGATCAGAATGTTATCTAATTTGATGTCACTTTATTCTTCATAATCAAATCTCTTGTATTGCCTGTTGATCGGCTACATTGGAAAGACAAAATTGAGATAAACATAAAAGTATATTGCAAATGTTCTTACTACTCTTTTATGTAGAAGGAAATTGAGAGTATTCTTCATTTTGAACTTACATGAAGTCTTGTGGCAGTAGAAGATTTTCCACAGATTTTAGTATTCCCACAGTGTTCTTTTTATATTCATAAACCCTTATTCATGGTGTTTCTTGGGTGTATTCATAGATACTTCAAATTCTACATTTGCCCTGCTTGGTTATAGCACTAGTGTTATTCCTTTTGAAGCCACAGTATCCTGTATCTCATTTTGGGTTGAGAAGCTGCTGTTGTGTTAACTCCCAAGGTGAAATCTGAATTAAGGTGTAAACTATGTTATGATTTATGGCTCTGTTTAGGTGTGTATTTAAAAGTAAAACAAATAACCACATGTACTAATACCAATGTATTAATAATGCACTTTTATGCCCAATGTAGTTTTCAACTGCAATATTAACTGGACTTGTTCTAAACAGTATTAAGGGATGAACTGTTTACATCTGTTATGAAAGTTGGCAGCCTGCACTTGTTAGAGCTTAATGTTGCTTAAAATGGTGCTGAACAATTTAGATAGAGGACAAAAGGGAATGAATATATAGAAAATTAAGCTTTGTTAATTACACTGATATCACACCTTTCTTTTCCATGGTATTTGATGCAACAGTTTTTTATAGGTCTTGATTAATGTCCATTGCAAGCCAAGAATATGTACTTTATGAGCTTTTTTTAAAAGTAGTATTACCCTCTTCTGACCAATATTTTTAAATGTGGAAATCTCTTTTTAGGAATGCTAATGACTGCCAATGAAGCCCCTAAAATGAATATCTATTATATACCAGTAAGTAATACAAGTTGTTGCTGATATTACTCCTAAAGACCCAATTATTTGGTTCCATTCAGGTATTTCATTTGAAATTCTTATCTGCATTGTCTGAGTTGTCACAATAAAGTAAATTTAGGTTAACCATAATTTATTAATGTAACACATTGAATTATTTAAGAAACAACCTGTAATTTGCCTTTTGCTACTAGTTTCAAAACTGGTTAGTGGCTGCAGAAAATTCAGGTGGAGCTTTTTTTGATAGCTGATGAAAAAGAATTCCTAAATAGCGACTATGTTTTTCAAGATAATAACTTCGCTTTGTTGTGAAATATTTCATTAGTGTCTTTAATATGTGATGTACAGTGACATAGCAGTAAATATTCTTCTCTGTTCTGACATAGAAATGATATTATGTGACTTCAGGTGTGGCTTTTGACTGTAACTTCTGCTCAATGCCCTTCTTCAAATGGAGCTTTTCACAGAATAAACTTCACACTTGAAAGGCTTAACTGTAGGTTTAAGTATATGTTTTATCTCTGCAGATTGGTTTTAGGGAGACTTAGCTGCTGCAAGCCTCCTGGTGTCAGGGAATGGTGCAGAAAATTACACCTGCACTTCATTCTACTGTTTAGTTACTGGTCTGAAACTAAACAGAAGCTACTGTTTATTTTCTACAGTGCATTCCTTAGAGGTTTTCTTGTCCTGACAGAAGATAAATAGTAGGATACCTATGTAAATATTACATGCTGAACCAGAATAGCTGAACCAGACTCTAAAAATACATATGCTTCTTAATTAATTTTATTCACGTTTTGGACAAACTGTAAGATTTATTAATATTTAAATATATATTTAACTATTTTTAAACAAGCCAAAAAGTCTTCATTTAGCTAATCGATTTTAAATTAACTTAAATTTAATTTTTTTCAGTTAATTTCTGGTCATCTCTCGCTGCCATATCCACTGTGTATGATCTTGATTATGTTCAGGATGGAGATTTATGAGTTTACATTTCTCTTTGTGGAATAGAATATATATACATGTTGTATTTGTGTGTCTAAACACAATAGTTTACCCCTCTAAACAATTCTGCAGTCTGATATATTTACTATATTATTAGGTTTTTGCATTTAAAGAGATGTGGCATTTTATACATGAGTTATGTCAGATTGTTCTTTGGATGCGAGTTGCCTGTTTCTGTAATTCTAAAGCTCTAACCAACTCACATTTTGTCAACTAAGCTGTTCCATGCTTTGGATAACAAAGGGAGACAACAAATATTTTTGTATTTATGACAGAATACTAGCTGTAGTTAGCAGCTGAACACTTTCTTTCCATTTACCTTGTCCTTTGGAAGGTTGAGAGAGTAGCTCTCCAAGCATTTTTTTCTCTATCGTCTTCTTTAATTAATGGATTAGGGAACACAAACTCACATATTTTCAAAGTCTGATGAGTTTTTAAAACTGTAGTGGACTAGTTAGTCAATTTAAATAATCCAGATGGAAAAAGCATTCCTTCTGTCACTAAAGATAAGGTTCAGCTTCTCTCTGAAAATTGTGCACTGAAATTATTTTTTATGCAGGTGTGCATGATACATGAACCTGACAGTTGTAGTGCATTAGAGGTTTACATCTAACTTAGCCAAAAAGTTATTTCGTTGTCTTGATTGTCACCAGTGATGAATGTTTGTTAGAACTTGTTCAAGCTAGTATAACTTTGGGTATTCTCACACATATTGTAAATCAAAATGAAAAATACTTACTTTTTGCTCTCAAAAGTCTCACTCTCATAGGATCCTCTGTGAGTACCTAATTTTGTATTTATGAAGTCAGACAAGTAATTTTTAGGTAAGAAGTATAAGCACTCTGTATTAGATCTCAGATCATACCTAGAGACATTGTTGCAAACTTAAATACTGAATAATACTATCTAGTATTTTGCAGCATGCAGGCTAGTCCAATGAAGATTAACATAAATCTTGCCCTAAACCATCTTCCTCTGTCACCATCCCCTGATTTTTGTTACCTGAGTCTACCTAAACTTGTTTGGATAATACCTTCTTATGGGTTTTACATTCACAGTGACACGAGTATACAAATGGACATACAAATGGATATACAAATATGAATATACAATGGATATACAAATGATGAATGTTAAAGCATAAATCCAAATATGAATTATATTTTTCTAGTATTGTTGTATACAAGAAAATTTAGAATTTATTTCAAAGGCTACTGCCCAGATTAAATTTGCTTTTCAGATAAGCTGAACTTCTCCAGTTTGTGTCAATGGCTTTGAGTTTTAAGGCAAAAGTAACCATTGTTACTTTTTTAGTTGACAATCCGTATTTAATTTCAAAACATGTAATACTTACTTTAGACAACAGAAAAGTTAAATAGTAGTGAGAAAAAGTTACTTTGAAATAGAGACAGAAATCTCACACTCTGGTCTGACTTTTTTTACCCTATGCCTTGTTACAGGCAAGGCTAAAGGGGCTGGCATAGCCAGTGTTATATAGTTGAAGGATGTTTTACTGCATTTCCTAAAAATCAAGTATGTAGCTCACTAAATCTGTTTTTTTGGCTGTTTTGTTTATTTTTTAATCTACCTTTTAAATGAAGAAAATATAAAATGGAGGACTTGTGTCAGCCTTCAACTGCTCCAGGGCATTTTTTATTAAGGAAAACTTAATGTTATTAACTCGTTCATATTACAGTTTTATTCCTTGATCTTCCAGGCTAGTTATTTGAGCTCAGAGTTGCACACCTGTCCTTTGGTTTCTCTGTCGGTCGATGATTAATACATGGGTTTTTTTCCATCCTTGGAAGACTTAATAATTTCCTTGCACAGGCAAAGTTAAGCTTAGTTACATAGGTCTTTGGAACAAAACTTTAAAGAACTGTATTACTTGATCTCTTTTCATGTTGTCATTTTCTATCTTTTTCTAAGAACTAGGATTCACGGTTTTTGTAATAATTAACTTAATTTTCTCTGTTTACTTTACGGTAGACTTGAATACTACTAAAAATGTGTCCTTTGTCCTTGAGATGTTGACAGGAACTGAGTTACAAGTCTTGCTGAATTCCATAACAGAATAATTGCCTGAGAGAAATGCTACTAACTCTAAAGGACAGTTATGTGAATAAAATCCATTCAATTGCCTGTGGCTGTCATTGGCCTGTAGTGCTAATAATTTTCTCTTGTTTTCCATGCTTATTAGAACAGCTATAAGGAATTGCCATGGCTGTGATCAAGGAGGATACTTAAAATTCCAAATATATGGTTCTGTGCTCTACATAAGGAGAAAAAAATTCACAGCAGTGGGAGTCTTGCAGAGCAGTATGAGCATAGATGGATGCAGACAGACCCAGCATCCGCTGTCCGTGATGGGAGTTGGCCAGACAGTGCAGGACTGTGCCCAGCCCAGCATACCCAGCCTCTCAGCAGGTTTTATTAGTGTGGGCACAGTGCTGTGCTAACACAGCTCATGCCTGGTGAACTGGAGCTGGCTCATGTCCGGCCAGCTTGGAATCTGCTCTGACTGAGCTCATGTCTGACTGAATTATCTGTGTACGTGTGCCCGTTCTCTCCATTGTTAATGCCAAAGCTAAATTTCCATTTCAAACCCAAAAACTTACTCTCTCTTGAACTTCAGGATTATAAAAGATTTGACAATGAGTATCATAATATTGCCTTTAAAAGAAATGGCACTCATCAGCTTTTCCTGCAGAAGTTTCTTCAGGATAGGTATGACAGTTGAGACTAGGAATGTCTGAGAACACTGTGTGTTTCTTATAAAAAAGTAAAAAATCACAGTTTTTTTCTTTTGTGTGCAAAGCTGTAAGTAGAGGAAATACAAGGTGATTTTTTTGGTTTTCTAGAAAGGACAGGCAGGTTTGCTTTTAAATGGCAAGATACCTCATATAAGTACACAGTAAAGAGAGAGCAGAAAGCAAATTGAACCTGACTGTTGAAATGTTTGCGTTGCATAGGTAACATCTTGAGTGGCTTAGCTTAGAGACTTTGTTTTTGTTTTATTTTGTTGGGCTTTAATGAGGGCAAGTGCCTCTGAATTTCTGACTGGAATTGGGCCGTTTGCCATTAGTTTAATAGCTAACTTGCAGTTTATGCAAACATTTGGAATCTGCTTCTTGCCAGCTGGCGTCCTGGTGCATCAATTTGATGTGTGCCTTGGGAAGGTTGAAATGAAAGTTGTGTGTGCCTTGGGATAGTTTTTAAACTACTGACTCAGAAACATAAGTTGATTCAATAGTGCAACCAGGTCCTGGCCAAAGAAGCAAAGAGGCAGAAGTTCCACCGACACATGGTGGTCCACTAGCCTGGGATCTAAGATGAGTCAGATTCTCTTTAAGTTTAATTGAGGCTGTCATGTTCTATGACATACAACATTCTCTTTGCAGGTTGTACAGAAAATCTCCTACATGTCAGCTCCTGGGTGCTCTGGGTGGAGAGCAAGGGGCATAGGTCTTACTGTGGGTGTTTACTTCTGGTTGCACAAACATGTCTGATCTTAGCACAGATGTTGCAAATCAGTCCTGTCTCTTTTATTGGACTTGAAACTTTGGGCTACATGAACATACTGAAACTGAAACTTGCTGTATTCATTAGGCTGTTAAAAGAAGAGAGCAATTAAGCATGTAATTAATTGAGTGTAATATTCTGTGTTCTGAATTTTTTTTACTTTCCTGCAGTCTTGGCAGAACACTCCCTGTTGAGGCTAGAAGCAATGTACTCTTGGTGTAGTGAAGATATTAAGCTCTTTAAGAAAAAATAAATCCTGGAGCATCTCTGGCTTCTTTTCAGGTGGTTTTGGAAAATAATTTGATATCCTAGCACTCTCCTAGTTTGGGGCTGTTGGAGTTATAAACTGGAAATGTTTCAAGAGCAAGTATTTCTTGCCTACTCAATGATTCAGTTTCTCCAGGAGTATAAGGGTTCTGGTTTCTAATACAATACTTTGGACGTATGGCTGTCTTTATTGCTAGAAACATCATGAATTTTGTCCTCTTAAAATAGTTCTGGAAAACCTGAGGAAAATTAGTTTTTCTTTAGTGGTTAAACCTGAAACAACATAATCACTGATAAAGACAACAAATCCTATTAGCTTATTTGTTTTCATTTAATCCTCTGGTTATTTGGTGAAACAAATATGTAGAGGGAACTTGTACTGAAGGAAATACAAGCAAAAGCCATTTTTTAATACCCTAGTTCATCGCCTTTGTTTATTTCTGGATATTTGTTTGGAGTAGTGCTATAATGTAAATTAGGGATTAACATGCTTTGATCCAGATGAGCTGCTTCTAAATGGCTGAATAGACCAAAGTTGTGTTCACTTCACTCTCAGACAGCAAAAGCATTTATCTGAAATAGGTAGTTATTTTCTGTCAGTCTGTGACAGGGTGCTCTCACTAGTTCTATACAGGATGTGATGACCATCAGATACCTGTCTTTACAGTCTGTCATTTTTCACTTTAGGAGGTGTGGGAGGTTTCTCCTTTGTTATGTGCTCCACACTTAGCTCTATGATCACAGTCTTTCAGAACAGCTTTATCACTCTGAGACTTACATTCTTATCCATTTGGGATCTGCTGATTGACTTTTTTTCTCCTTTTGAGTCTTTATGTGATAGGAATACAAACCTACCTGTCCTCACCTTCTACTTCATGCCTTTAGGGCCAGTGTTCTGTATAGTCATCTGTCATTCAAATAGTTTGTGGGTGCTGTTAGAGTTGCAGTGAGACCTTCTGTACAGATTTTTGGCTTGTGTGGTAAAAGCTATGAATCAAATGATGCAGTTCTTACTATATTTGTGTTTGGCATTTTGACACTAATAGAACAGACTAGCAGTAGAGTGCAAGATTTTGATTTCTTTTAGAGTGTTTTCATGTCCTCTGATTGGCAGTATTAGGTCATTCTGCATAGGTGCTGCCTTAAATTTTGTCTTGAAGATCATATGACAAGGCTGTGTTTTTTTACAAGACAGTTGTTCATCTTGTTCAATACAATCCTTCCCTAACATGTTTTTGGTCAAGTGGAAAGCAACCATGAAACTGGCTTGTACTAAGAGATTTCAGTCTATCCTGAAACACTAGATAATGAAGAAAAATATTTCATAGTCTGGGAAAAATATTGTAAAATAAAATGGTAGTTGTGACGTAGAATGGAAAATTTTGGTCTTAATCTTAGTTTGTTCATTTTGAAAACTGTGAAATGACTGGAAAGAAGGGTTGTTATGAGGTAATGTATTACATTTGAGTGTTGGGGCTGCTAAGTGTCAAAAGAAGAAAGTTTCCATTAATAAAAAGATACTTGAGTGCATCTTTGGCCTTTAAACTAATTGAGTTTTGATATATCAATTTTGCAAAATTGTGTTTTCCATCCAGAGCAGTCTAATCTTCTACACAAAAAAATTGTCTGGTGAATGATACATTACCCATGTCACAGTATTTACAAGCATAGGAAAAAAGTTGTTTATCTTCACAAGCAGAAATGTGAGCTTCCTACTTTTAACCTAAACACTTTAAAACTGAAAAATAACACACTGGGCTTATTCCCAACAAAGGATATCCTCCATTTCCCATGTGCTGGCTGAGACACAGTACCACTTACCACATATATATAGAAGGAAAACACCAATGTGTGATAATCAGGAAACAATTTCTGATCTTCCTGTAAAACTTGTTTTTGATGTTTTCTTGTGCTGATGATGTACTAGTTCGACATCATGTCTAGATTATGAAGGTGTACAAACCCTGCTTAGTGCTGTTGTGGCTGTTAGTGTACTAGGCAGCACTTTTTCAGTGTTTTTTGAAGAGACAACAGCATGCTGACTGTAAAGTCATACGTGTAGTTTATGCCCATCCCTTCAGAGAACACGGGAAAAAACTCTTAAAAGCAGAAGTTGTATGGGATTATACCAGGGGATTGCTCTGACCATTGATAGAAGAATCACATGCTTTTTAATGTTGTGACTGTTTCTCAAGCAATTGATGGTAATGGATCTCCTGTTCTTGAGTTCTTATTTTAAGAAACATGTTTTGAGCGGGGAGTGTGCTCCCCTTTTTTTAAACCTTGAATATCTGAAAGATATTTTTTGTTTCTGAACTTGGCACTTGTTCTTTCCTTTGGGCCATCTATTCTTCACTTGATCATTTGATTTCTGAAAATCTAGAGATGCAGTTGCCTAGCTTCAGTCAGTGAAGAGAGAGCCACATATAATGCAAATGTAATTGCTGAAAGGAAGTTTTGTACTGTGCTATATGTCTATCAACATGAAATAAGAACCAGAGTGTTTTAGCTTTTGGATCAGAAAAGCCAAAGCACATGAGAATTTTCTCCATGTAATAATTTCAACTAAGTCTTTATTTCATTACATTTGAAAATACAGGTAGCTGTATTGTCATCTTCTGTGTTGCACTCAGAATTGAAACGTGTTGTGAGTTATGACGATTTTATGCAGAAATAGTAAAAGTTATGAAGGTCTAAGATTTCTATCATAGAAAATCTTAGACATAAATAAAACTATCACATATGTGAAAGCTTTTGAATATTTATTTGAAAGCTGCTTTCTACTTAAAATTATTTCCTGAGTTATACAAATTTTTTTTAGCATTATGCTCTGCAACAAAGTTTGTTTATGCTGTGCTTATCTTCATTATCTGTCTAGAGGAGCTGCACATTCCCAACAGGTAGTTGCTTTTCCTTCCCTTTGTGTTGTCTGGCAGTACTTGCATAAACTCGGAGAGAAGTCTTCCTCCCAGTTTTGCAAAAAACAATTAACCTGCAACGGTAGAGAGTTATTAGAAACTCACATGTTCCTAGATTTCTGGCAGTTAGTCAGTCATTTAAGGTAGACAAAGAGCTGGATTTGCCATTACCTTTACATCTTTAGCATTCCTCACATTTCCCTAAAATACAGGTCACCCTCCAGTATGTTTTGTTTTAATGACTGTAAAGATATTTATGCTGTAACGTTTCTTGGCATCTGGTGTGTACTGTAAGAACTCTGTTGTTCCTAGCCACTTAAAAGCATGAGAGGCAAGATCCTACGAAGTGTGACAGTTAAGGAATTTTCCTATCCCGTCAAGAGACATTGAGAAGGGGACGTGCTGGGACTTGGCATTTCTAGCTTCTTTTTGAATGGTTCTTCCTTGTGAATCAGAGGCTATTGCATACATACTAAAATCAATGTATGTTTTACTCATCTGTACTAGTAGAAGTTTTGCCCATTGATGGCCTATGCCCTTAGTAGTGCAAGAAGTGCCATTATGTTTTGAGAAACAGATTTGTGAACAGTTGGAGCAGTTGGAAATGTTGGAGTAGTTAGAAGCTGTGTAGAAGGTCTTGTTTAAAAGTAAGGCCAAGACAGTTACGAATTTTCCCAGTTACTATTGTCTTGTCTGCCTCTCCTGCAGTCACAATTATAAATGCAATGGAAGAGCCTCACGAGGAATTTATTCTTTCTAATGTATCATGATGGGGTGGAGTTTTTTGTTAGACTGTGTAAACCGTGAAGGTGGTATCATTTGTGAGGGAGATTGTGCTGCTTCAGTGACACAGTCACTGAACAGTTAATTGACTTCATGAAGGTTCTAATGAGTACCAGAACCTATGCAATGGAATTGGTAAGAGCACTTAGCCAAATGTGGCAGGAAATGGAAGGTGTGGATGGCCAAATAATATGTGTTCCCTGACTTACTGCCAGCAAGGCATTAGATCAGCTGATCATACCTGATCTGCACCTTTTCTTGTCTTGCATGGATAAAGGGAGACAATCAGCCCATGCCCATAGGTAAATCAAACCTGTGAAGTGAGTCCCAACTGAACTTGCTGCAGAGTATTAAGACAATTTACCTAGTTGCCTCTCTTTTTACAGCAGGTACGCTATAGAAACTGATGTGTTAGAGTAAGGAGAGACTTGGTAACTTTTGAATTATTTCCAGCTGATATTTTTGGGAAAGTGCTTGAAGAATGTCATGGTTGTAACACGTGCTTTGAGATTCCACTCTCCTCTTACCTTTTTGAGCTTCATTTGGTTAGTCAACTTCATGTGAAAGTAGTGTGTTTTTATACTTCAAGTTTTAATGTATCTTTCTGACTTCACATTGTTGCAATATTTAAAGCCTGTAGGGAGTCTGATAAATAACAGATCCATAGCAATACTAATATGTTTAATGTATGTCAGAACATGATAGGGACATTGGTGGAAGTATCAGACTCTATTCTTAATGCCATGGCTGGTAAGTCACAGATGACTTGAGAAGTGTCCCTTTTTAGTTCTGTCTTATGAAGAAAAGAGTGATCCTGGCAATCTTATTTACAATTTTAAGGAGTAACTTTATTTGCTTGAGGGTGTTTTTTCCCAACATTATGAGCAACTGGACCATTGTCTCCTTCAAAAGATGGTGGCTTCACCAAGAACATTCACAGTGAGTGCAGACGTGTGACTGGTTAACTGACTGTAGTACTTGTCAGATTAGAGAATATGAGATTTAAAAAAAAACAAACCCTAACCACCAATGCCAAACTGCTTAGAATTACAAGAAGAAGTACTTACTATCTGATAACTACCAGGGTGGAAAGATGTAGTATCTCATTCCTAGAAGATGCATGCAAGTTCCTGCAGCAGTTTTTGTTTAACACTGGGAATATCTTAAAAGCAATGTTTCCTTTAACGTGCTCTCTAAGGAGTAAAACCTCCAAATAGTTGATTTGGCAGCTTCCATAGCATAGTGAAAGGTAGGAAAACCAATTATTCAACCTCTCTGATTAATGAATGTGCCAAAAATGTCTGGATGTGCTGGAGTTAGGATGAGAGAGGAGGCCAATTCATTGTATAGTTCAGTGAAATTTATGAGTGTGTGGGCTTAAAACCAACTGCAGTGCTGTTGTCAGTAGTATGCCAAAAAGGGAGAATGTGCTATTTAGTCTCTCTTGGTTGTGTCTGTGCTTCACTAAGCTACTTGATGTCTTTCAAAGCCCCAAATCTATACCATGTGGTACAGTGTGAACAAAAGCATGAGATTATGAAGAATATATGGGAGATTTGTTTGGAGTTCATTCCCCAAATCAATTTAATTTAGAAAATCACAGAATTTTGTGCAGTCCATTAAATAGAATTATGAGATTAACAGGGCATAATTAGAGTTGATTGTTTTCATAGGAAAAATGAAGATTACAAAAGAATGGCAGAATTCAAACTGACAAATTGTTTGGAGCACATTGGTTGCTATGGGAAATGCTGTATATGGAAACGTAGTAGAAACATAACAAGAAAATGTGATCCCAAGGCTCCTTTCTAACATGAGCTGATCTCTTGGGCTGGCTATGGTTGAGGGCCAAAAGCATAGTAACAAGAACAGAAAGCTGCAGCTTTTCACATCTACAAGCTAGAAATAATCCATCTGGGTTTTTAGAGTTACCAATTGCAATTGATTTAACGTTAACTGTTAACAAGGTGCAACAAGGTGTTCTTTCTTCTCTTGACTTCTCAATGCATCTAGATGGAAACCTTTCAAACTTATTATATATTGAGATCTGTCTAATTCTTAAAATTAGAGATCAAAACATTGAAAACAATGCTCTTAAAATGAATAGTAATATTTCATGTAATTGCATTAATTAAACTTGGCTATTCAGTTAGGGAGCTAATTATGTTTCAAATGCAATCGCATATTTCAATCACTGGCCACACCCTGGGGATCATAATTTTTTTTACCTCCCTCGTTAGATCTGTAGTCTCTTTCTTCTGTTGAATGGTGTGATTGAAACTGAGAATATGCATGCATAGATGTGCACTTGCTTTCTCCAGCAATTAGGTCCTGTTAAAGGTTTTAAATGCTTTATATTGTGCATTTCATTAAAAAACAAACAAAATTAAGATTATTATTATTATTATTATTATTATTATTATTATTATTGTATATCTTCTCCAAAGAATTATTTTTGTTTCCTATAGATAAATATGTATGTGAAGTCATTGAGTCAGATATATAAAATATATTTAGTTTCCAGAAATGATGGTCTAGAAAATAATCTCTCTTTGTTGCAGTGCTTTAAGTTTTATATTTTGTTTTGTTTTTTATATGGGAATGGAGAAATGAAGGAGCCACCTTGGATTGTGAAGTCAAGTCCCATCTTACCATAAGCACTCAGCTTGCATAATGTTTTCCTTGAATATTTCAGATTTCATCTGAAAATTAATTGTTAGTTGTTTCCCATTATCTCCACTTAAAAGGCTGTTAAGAGTCACATTCCTCTGATGCTTAGCTCAGCTCTAGTTTACAGTCTCTGTGATGTATTTATTCTTGTGCAAGCATTACTGTTTCAGAAATCCTCCTTGCTGCCTTTCATAGTCCTTGCTACAGTTTGCATTCACATATGCCGGAGTTGTATAAAATGTTTCCACCAGTTCATTAATAATTTTACACAATACACTGTACCTAGAGATCTGTTGAAGACCTTCAATATATGCTATTTTTGTTGTAATCACCATTATTCAAATAATATGGCAGTGAAATATTTAATCAGTACATTTTTTTCTACTTAGTAATGGTCTTAGTCAAAATGTGTAGAAGGTACCACAACACATACATTTTTGACAGAAGGTTTTACTTCTAAAATACAAAAGAATGGTGATGGGATGTATTTTCATGCCTTTTTGTTACTAACTGTATCACTATGGTGTGGCATGATGCGGCCTTACAGAGTTAATTTTTGTGAAACTGAAATTTTTGTGAATCTGCCTGCTGCTGTCTCATACAGGCACAGCAAGTAATGCCTCCGCTTTCGAGAGCCTCTGGAACTGTGCAGTTGAATGATATCCACATACATTAAGTTAGTCTTCTAGAGGGAATTTGGGCAGTCTAAACTTTTCAAATTCTGTTGAATAATTTTCAAATCCAGTTAATGCTGTCTGTGAACATTTTGCATATTTTTGATTGCTAAAATAAACCGGTGAAGATTGGGAGGGTTGAGTCTTACTATATTTTGACATCATGTTTATTGCTGAATCACTGCCTTGTTTGAAATCTTCCAGGAACTTACTGTTTAACATCCAGAAAAACAGATTTTGGAACCTGTTTTTACTCCCTGAGAAGAAAAAAGCAAGTGTTCAGTCACTCTTGTAGAATTGGTCTCAGAAACCTTCAAATAGATACTTAACAATACTCATCTGGATGTGCATTCACAGTAATTTAATTTAAATTTCTTGACATCTGATTGAGGAAGCTTCTGCACATCCTGGGCTTTTAAGTTGTTGAACATGTCTAATACTAGATAGCATCAGGGCAGGTTTTTTGGCTGTCAGGGCTCTGCAGAGCTGCCTGTCAAACTGTTGAGTGTCGTTTAAAAGTGTACAAGTGCTGCGTGGTGAAGATAAGAAACATCTGTTGTGGGCTGGGAATAATACCTATGCTGTCCTAGGGTTCATTAATTTTAGGAGAATTACAGACCAATGACAGGATGATACTTTCTACAGAAGTGCCCAGGAATTGGGCATGGCCATAAAAACATTGCTGTACTATATAAGACTTGTGGTGCCACAAGACTACATAGTCAAACATCTTGTAGAATAGAATACAAAGAACTGTGATTTTTGAAGTTATTTTACAATATTTAAAATATATTTTTCTGTGAACATTTTTCTCTTCTGGTTCTTGGACAATTTGGTTTCAGCCTTGTTGTCTTAGTTACATGCTAGACCACTTGTCATATTTTTTGCTTTCTTTTGTTGTAAAGTCAAGAAATATTCTAATGTATATAAGAAAAATTTGATACTAGGTGGCACAGTACTGATAATTACTAAGTCCACATTTTTACTTCCTGTGGCTTGGAATAAGATGAAGGGTGGTGGTGAGATGTCTGCGTTACCATTGTAGCGGTAAGTTTTGCTGTGGGGAGGAGGGGACAGGTGTGACCCATCTGTCACTCTGCCTTGCAGTCTGGTGATGGGACACTGAGGGACAGATGCACTTCTGTCACCTCATGGGTGCTGTTTCCAGTTGCTGAAGGAGGAAGGTGCTGGGAGGGGAGCAGAGCACAGAGCACCCCCTCACTCACCGCTGACTGGGCCCCACTGGTGGGTGAGGCTCCTCTGTTGATAGGCAAAAACATTTTCAAAGCAATCTTTCTGACATTCAGTAGCAATTGGCAGAAATTGTCTCAAGAAGTGGTTATCCTACAGAAAGCGGAATAATAATGAAAACAGCTGAAAATATTGATTTGATCACTGTTGGTGCTTATGTCTGGTTTTCCTGTGCTAAAAAGAATTTGGGTAAAAGCCGAGCATAGATGTGCACTCATTTAATAATCATTTTCCCATTGGCTGAGTGCAACTTTCCTAAAAGTTGCAGAGAAACCTATTTGGTATATCATGAATGTTGTAAAAATGATACCTTTCACTTAAGTTGCATGCAAATACCTCATAACATTTTCTTCTTCGTGCTGTGAATTTCAGTGGGTTTTCCTCTGTGAGGTGTGGTAGATTTGTACCTTCCCACTCCAAATTGGCAAGTGTAGTCATTGACCTACACCAACTCCACAGCTTTGTTGTGTTGCTAACAGGGACTACAGGCCAGGCTGAGGTGGTGCCAGTGCTGAATGACAGCAGCTGCAAGGGGTCCCACTTGTGTTGCAGTGTGGCCACTGTATGAAGAGTCATGAGCTGGGAAAGACAGGGCATTTTCACTTCTCCCATTTTGTCCCTGGAGGCCCAGTGCAGACCAACCCTGTCAATTGTTGCTTTTGTACCTGGGCACAGGAATGGTGGAGCCTTGGAGCCTGGCATCCTGGAGTGTTTTTACCATCATCCTGGGATGGCTATTGCTTGACAGTGGAGCATTAAATTCTGCAGTTAAAAATGCAGTAGCAGTTAAATCCTGTGAAGGATTATCATTGCAAAAGAATAGCATTTCTTGTTTATGTTCTTGTCCTTGTGGCTGATACTGTTTGCCTTTTCTATTCTTGAATTTCTTCCTAAGATTTAAAAAATGTTTCATTTTAATGCATGAAGCAGAGCTCCTAAGGCATCCTAGAATAGGTAGGCAAGTGGTTTCAGTGGGGTGGGAGAAGGGGAAATAAGATAATAAAACATACATGGATGTCTCTGTAGGGTTTTCCTTTCTGTCAGTTAATGTGAAATTTAAATAATAGTTGGGCTTTCTATTTTTTCCTGGTATTCTGCCACTACTTTTTTCCATTAATTATCTCATTTCACCCACTTTGTTTTCTGTGATCTGATCATCCAACTCACTCCACAGATTATTGTGCATAATCAGGCTTTTTTTTTGCTTTATGTGTTTCAAGCACAGGTTACTCTCTCTGAAAGGTTTTACTCTCAGTATCAGGTTCTGAGTGTAGGAGAGAATGTTGTCCTCTTAATTTTATTACAAGAAAAGTTTTGTTTAGTTAGTAAGCAGCTTGGGAGGTTGCTTTTTTTAAATAAGGACAAACTGCTTCATCTAAAACAAAATATAGGTAAACTTAAGGTTCATCCACACCAGTCATGCTTTGATGGTCTGGTAATGAGGCACAGAGAACTGATTTCTTAGGTGGCATGAAGACATTTAATAGATTTAGACTGCTTTCTTTTTGATATAAAAGCTTGACATTTAAATAAGTCAGTTTGGGGGAAATAAAATAATTAAAATCTGGATGGAGGCAAGATGGAGACAAGATGAAGACAAAAGCTTCTGGAATGTTGGCAAGAAGTCAATCTGAGTGTTATATATGCCATGTATTCCTGGAGCAGACATGGGGATTTTGGTTAATTAAGTAGGTAAAATGTTTCTTGTTAGTGACATCTTGGGTATTTCCTTGGAAGCTCTTGGTAATTGGAATGAAATATGCAGCATGGTAAAAAAAGTGCACTTTTTCATTTGGCAAGTAATTGTTCAGCTAGACCTGAAATCTTAGGAAGATAAATCATGTTTAATACAGAGACAACAGTGGGCTAGAATAAAGTACTATTCTCTGGAGTGTTAGAGGCAAGAAAGAATATGTTAGGTAGAATGTTATGGTGTAGAACACAGTTTTATGGGTTTTTTTGTGTGTAGCTGTCTTCAAAATGAGACTTTTGAAATAAAAGAAACACACTTTTAAAATGAACAGCATTATCTCATACTGTTACCACACAATCACATTAAAACAAACTATGTGTATATTAAATAAATAAAATCACTCCTCGTTGTTTCCATAACTGAATAGGATCTTAAAAGGTTGTTGTTGTATCACAAGCATTCCTATGGTTGACTGCAGAGTTTTTAACATGAATTTTTAGCAAACAAATAAGAAACCTCATTAAAAGTCCCACTATAGGATTTAACTGGTCACTTAACATTCTAAAACGTCAGCTGATTTACACTAGAGAGAGAAATGCAGTGTTAGATTTTTCCATGCAGCTAACTCACCTACTAAAATAAGACTGCTGGAACAACTGAGTGTGGCTGCATGAGTCAAGATGGAAAGGAATTTCAATCAGAACAGCGGGAGGGAAAAGTAAAGTGAGCTGATTTTTAACTTGGGAAATTGGACAAAGCTTATGTGGAAAAACACATTGATAGTGCTACCTAATATTGTGCAAACAAATCCTTTGCCTTATCATGGAAATATGCGAATATTTTTAATATTTCATATTATCTGTTCATACAGTCTGGGCTTATCCCTGAATAAAATACATTAAATATATCTGTGGTGTTATAATTAAGATAAATAGGGCAGAGTAGGATTTAACATGATTGCATAGTGAACCTAATGAGTTCAAGATCCAGCAGCACTTTACAAATTAGTTGCTATCTAGTGCCATTAGTTCATAATTTCTTCTATAATGTTTGGCTCTAAGCTTTTAATAAATTAATCAGACTGGGACCGCTATAAACACTTAAATTTGAAAGCTCCAGACTGGCTGGTCTCAGGTGACCTAAATTAAAACAATACTTACATAATCTATGGTACTTGTTGTTGGTAATGCAAGCAATAGGTTTAATTGTGTTCTCTAAGTGCTGTGGGATTAATTTGTTGTTCCATTACACACCACAGTTGCCAGGAGCCTAACTGTAGGCTTTTTCCCTAAGAAAATGCAATGTTTTAACTTTCCATAATATCCACAGGTTTTAGGACCTGCCCCAAAATGGTGTTCCTTCTTGGACAACTTGACTGAAGAACTGGAAGAGAATCCAGAAAGCACTGTTTATGATGATTACAAATTTGTTACCAGGAAAGACCTTGAAAATTTAGGTAAAACAGTTGTATATGCTCTTTGGCTGACTTCCTTACTCGGTTTTTGAACATTTACTCACCTGATTTTTTAATTTCAGTGTGATGTATGAGGATATTAGAAATTCACTGACAGTAGTTTCCTCTTGTTTTCTTGGTTATCAATATTCCAGACTGATGGCTCTAAGTTCTTTGTTTCGCAACCAATTTAATACTAAACACTTGTGTTTCTCATATTTTTATCCCAAGATGGTAAATCTATGTGTGCTTTCATATGCTGCATAGAAGGCATAGGAAGAGAAGTTGGTTTAGTTTTTAAAATATTTTTGAGGTACTCGAATAGAATTTGGAACTCACAGTAAAAGGCTATCCTATTTGAATGTAGTAATTTTCAGAAAATACAGATCATTCTAGGGCTAATATTTTCAAGAAATTGAAATACTGAAAATTATATAGCAGAGAAGGTAAGCAACCTTCTTCTGAGGCAGTTAGTCCTTTTTCTGTCTGTTACGTGTTTGATTGCAATTTTTTGCTCCAGTTAATTTACCTTTGACTGTGAGTGTTGGGTTTGACCCAGTGTAAAACTCTTTAATTAAAAAGATCTCTCTATCACACTAAAAAAGGGATTATCAAATACCTATGGACTTTCAAAAAATTCTCTGAAATTCTTTGTAGATTTCTATAGAGCATGGTGCTTGTGGGGATTTTTTAAAAGTCCTCAGTAACATGTATTACAAGAAGAAAAGTGGATTTGATTGCTCTGAAGAAGCTTAAAATTTTTTGCTGCCCAAAATGATTTTTATTCCCAGTTTTACTTAGTCTTGATGTCATGATTGTGACTGTTAGATTGATGTTTTGCATTGGCAGTATTTGTTTCTCGTAAGGAGGTGAACTGGCTGGCTGGTTTGGAACAAAAGTTCTTTATATATGAAAGGTCTTTGAAATTCTCTGGAACTTTTTTCCTAGGCCTTGCTCATCTCATTGGATCATCATTGCTCAGAGCATATATGCATGGCTTCTTCATGGACATAAGACTTTATCATAAGGTAAATAAAGCTGGATATTGTAAATTTTTATTTTTAACAATAAAATGTATGTGCTGGGGGGTTTCTTTCTTTTTGTGAGGGTTTTTTGGTTTTTTTGGGGTTTTCTTTGTGGTTTTTTTTTTTTTTGTTTGTTTGTTTGTGGTGGTTTTTTTTTTTTTTTTTTGTTTTGTTTTGTTTTGTTTTGTTTTGACTGTTTTTTTTTTTCTATCCAGATAATGGACTGTGTCCTGTATTAATGGTATTTTCTTTTTATTTCCTCCTGCTCTTTCAAAGGCAAAAATGATGGCCAACCCATTTGCCTATGAAGAATACAGAAGAGAGAAAATAAGGCAGAAGATAGAAGAAACACGTGCACAGAGAGTTCAACTGAAGGTAAATCCTAGAAACAAGTAGCATAATTTGGGGAAAACTATTCATAAGAATAATATATTTCTAAGTGTATCTTAGAGATGTAGTGACTTAGGATTTGGTTGCATTTATCATTGGATGCACAAAGTAATTCATAGAAGTTCTTGAATGGAAACATAGTTTCCATACGTGTAATTTTGAAAGGCTAATACCAAACTAAAAGAGCAGCTCTCGTCTCATTTGGCCCTTGAGCATATAATCCACTGGTAAAAGTTTGCATTTTCTACTTCTGTCATTAAATTACTTAAGCCATTGAAACATGGTACTCCGGAAAGAAAAAACATGAAAATGTGTTTATAACTAGTAATTTTCTAGATTGGATCTGTTCAATATAAAAGGAGAGAAAGAGTTGCTTTTAAAGTTCTAAAGTTGATGCATTAGGAGTTAAAAATAATATACAGGTTCTTAAATCTTCTCTAAGTGCAGATGCTTTACTAGTACCTGGAGATATTTGGAACCAGTCGAGGATCTTTTCTGCAATAATTACAAGAATGTAAAGCGTGTAGGTTGCATGTGTAAAAGGCTAATTTATTGTTTGCTTTCCTCTTTTTAGAAACTCCCAAAAGTTAATAAAGAACTTGCACTCAAACTGATTGAAGAGGAAGGAGAAGAGCAACAGTTCAGTAAAAAAAGAAAACATAAGGTGAGCTTTTGTACTGGTGAATTCTCTAGCTGGGAGCACAGAACTAGCAATGCTTACGTGATTCGTTTTTGGTTTTGTTGCTGTTTGGCCAAACAGATTCAAAATACCATTGTTCCTTATAAGTAACTTCTTCTGGTAGGTGGCTTTAAGATGGATTTGGCTGTAGCTGCAGCACAAAAAAGACCATATAGTAACTTGAAGCTAAAAATGATTAAGGTAATATGGGTTTCATAGGACTCCAAAAGCTGGGTAATGCAGCCTCAATGCAGCTGTTCAAAGAAGACCTGTTGTTTGCATTTGGCTTTGCTTTTTTGGTGGTGACCATGACAGGATAGGTATTACCTAGAAAATTCAACGTACAGTTGCCTTTTCTGTGTATGCAAAAAAAAAATATTTTATAGAATAGCCAAAATTATGTGCTTTTATGCAATAGAAGTTCTTCTGGATGTTAGAAGGAATCCATTTCTTTCCTAAGAGAAGTTTTAATTGAAGAAATGGGTAAGTGTTTAATGTCTAATAGGAGGGGTGGCTTTTTATATGTAGCACTTCATATAGGTGTTCATTCTCACAGGAATATAGCATTCATGAAAGGCAGACACTAGCTGCATGTGATAAATAATGAAATCTCACGTGTTAGTGTGTGTTAGTAGAAAGGGATGAACTACTAAAAAGGTGGTGGTGAAACTTAAATAGAAATTTGATCAAATGGTACAATAAAATGAGAGTTCAGTAGATGGGGACTGATTTGTCTTGGAGTACATAGAGATTGTGTTATTAAGTGGACTAAATAGAGTGTATATAAAAATGTACATTCAGGTTATTTTTCTGAAACATATTAGAGTCCTGTGACAAGCAATTTATTTTAGGCTTTGGGATTTAATTTTTGTCTGTGGCTGAAATTTACACATTTGCACCGTTTTTGTGTTTGAAATTTACTTTTCTTGTTTTCTGTATCCTTAGTTCCACTTTTCTGTTCAGTAACAATGAAAACCTGATGCATTGGTGGCATTAATATGCTGGTATAAGTTGAGCGATGTTAAAAAATAAGCATTTTCTAATAAAAAGCTATGAATGCAATGATTTTAAAATGACAATAACTGGTCTTCATAAGATGAATTAGTAGCTTGAACTGTTCTGAATTCACCAGTAGCATAATTTACCCTCAGTTCATTTTACTTTGACGTGAAGTAAATTGCCTTTTCCATTCTGTGTGTGAAAGTAGTGAAGAAAGGGTGTTAACATTTCCTCTTAAGTATTTACAGTAAAATAATAGTAGCATTGTGTAAAAACATGTACCCTTATAATTTGTTTTACATGTTGTAGACTCATCCCCATCAGGCAGTATATTTGCCTTGGAGGTGCTGCTGATTAGTCAGTAGGTATCAACATGTCTCCAGACTAGCTGGCTGAATGTATGAGAAACATGTATTTGAAAATATTAGTAATTGTATATTTAAAGTGTCTGTACTGTGCATTAAAACAACTCTTGCTTACAGGTTGCTTAAAACAGTCTTTGTTAAAGTACAATAAGCATAAATCTTGATTTTTATTTGACCTGGAAGGATAAAGCAACTGGCATTCCATATGCTGGTTATTAATTTTGTTTAATTAAGAAAAAGTGCTACTTATTTTGTTAATGTTTGTTTCAGAATTGTCTAACTTGTTCATGCTTTGCTTCTGTTCCAGAATCTGCCCAACCTTCTCAAAGATGATCGTTTTAAGGTCATGTTTGAGAATCCAGATTTCCAGGTGGATGAGCAGAGTGAAGAATTTAGGCTACTTAACCCACTTGTTTCCAAAATAAGTGAGAAAAGAAAGAGGAAGCTAAAGATCTTAGAAGAACTGGAAGCACAGGGAGAGGTAAAATATTTTCCATTTGGATTAAGAAAACTCCATCGGCTTTTCTTTTCCTCTGTTTCAAGCTTTCAGACTTTTCACCCCAGAAAGATGGAGGCAGTGCAAGAGTGTCTTAACAGCCACAATAATTAAGTGTAATTTATCATATTAGTCTAGTTTTTAGATGTAGTGTTGTTTTTGCACAAATACAGGTTTGAAAAGCATAAAATATGTAGGTAGTAACAACTTTGTAATACATTTTCAGCTTCATTTGCTGTTACTGCTTTTGTTCAAAACTTGTAGTTCTCTTCAGCTGTATCTGTGTAAAAGCTGTCACGTACTCTAATTGCAGGAATGATTTGGAAAGAAAATTAGTCGATGATTTCTTACTTTATACTATTTTTGTCTTCAGGAAGAAGAGGAAGAACCAGAAGGAAAAGCAAGTGATGCAGAAAGTTCTGAGAGTTCAGATGATGAAAAAGGCTGGGTTGAAGAGGTCAGGAAACAGCGCAAGCTTTTACGCCAAGAGGAAAAACTAAAGCGGCAGGAAAGGCTCAAGGAGGATCAGCAAACATTACTGAAACCTCAGTTTTTTGAGATTAAAGAAGGAGAAGAATTCAGGAGCTTCAAAGACTCTGCCAAAAAACAAAAATTAATGAAGTAAGACTAATGTTCCTTTTTTCATAGGTGGGGGTGGATGATTCTCAAGTATTTCCCTACAGTGCAGGCCTGCGATGTTTTGGCTTGGAAGCACTTGCTAGTAAAGCTACATTTGGTGATCCAAGGGTGTAACTTTAAGTGACATAGTCGTTGAAGGCTTTGTTTTATAGATAAACAAATACACTGTTTGATATAGGACAGAGACACAACACAAAGAAATGAGTAAGATATTACAGAGTCAGATTGGGGGATCCATTCCTCAGTGTTGGTGAAGTGCTGTTCTCACAGGTAACAGCGATGTCTTGTGAGACTGGTTATATTTCTCCACCAGTGTCAGTATGAGGCCAACAGACTGGATGTTTTTCATCTGACTATCTAAAAGGATTTAGAGTGCTACATGAGTAGTCACTGTGTTGGGAGTAGGATCAATATGGGTCAACATGAAAATGTGTAAAAGAAAAATTGTTTTGTCTGGGTGTTTTTATGGCATCTAGAAATTTCCAAAATCTACACTGTCCTTTTAATGTCAGGACTTACTATTTGTGTTTTTCTTTTTGCAGTATAAAATACCAGGCTAGGAGGGTGTTTGTTAAGTGTAGTTTTTTTGGTTTGGTTTTTTTAATTTCCTTCAATTGATGATCATCTGAAATAATGAGTACATGGATAAGCATGTCAAACTAAAGGAAGAGCACATTAAATTAAAGGACATGGCTTTGAGGTGCTCAATGGCTGCAAATCTCATTGATTTAGTTCTTTTCCGAGGTGAGTTGAGCCCTTCAGAAGATGAGATTTAATAGCATTTTATTGTTTGGAGCACAGACACTCATTAAACTTTTCAAG
This sequence comes from Phylloscopus trochilus trochilus, assembly GCA_016584745.2. Taxonomy (NCBI): domain Eukaryota; kingdom Metazoa; phylum Chordata; class Aves; order Passeriformes; family Phylloscopidae; genus Phylloscopus; species Phylloscopus trochilus. The sequence goes on from WQNJ02000062.1 coordinate 13,181,929, forward strand.
ACAGTGGCTTCAAAGTTCTTGCAGCACAGTTGGTGCAGAGCAGAATTTTGACTAACACTGCAAGTAAGTTGCTGGACTAGATGGATCTCGTAATAAACATTTTGGTTTTATTTAGAATGAAAATATACAGTCAAAGAAAGAAAGTGAATAATATAATGGAGCTGTTTCCTTACATCACTAATGACTACAGTCTAGTTGCTTTATGATGGAAATTTTCAGGAGACACGTAAGGAAGCACTTGATAAAAATTCAACCTCTTAACTAGAATGATCATGTAAAATGGAATTTTAAGTATTAGCAAGACAGTGTTCCTATAGTAGTCAGATAGTCTGTGATTTCCATGTTGTACTGTAAGGCCTCTTTTAAGTAGAAATAGTGGTATTTTATAAAGAGGGATTTATAGCATTTCAGCAGAACTGATTGCCATGTTTTCCTTAGTTGTTTTTTATCAGCAAATAATTTCATACAGGGATTTTTCTTTGTTCTTTTTATTGAATATACCCACTTATTCTGAACTTTTAATTTCTTTAGATTTTTCCATTAACTTTCTTCTAATTATTTTTCTTTTTTCCTTTGTTCCAGAAGATGAAGCAACTTTTAAATTTTATCTGTTTTTCTTCTTTGTCAGGAGAAAATCTACTCTGGATACTCTGACAAAGTATTATAGGTTAAAAATCTATTTTTTTACATTGTGATTAGATTTCTAGTCATATTAGCTGTAACTTGGAAGGAGCCTGAAACACTGGTCAAATGACACTATATTCTCAGTGCAAGTGAAATACTTCATTAAAAAGCTGTATGACTGCAGCCTACAAATATACTGTTCTTTTGCACAAATTCAGCTGCTAAGCTCTAAAGCAAATTCTCAAGGACACTCAATTTGAAGCATAAAGATTTCATTCTGTTCAAAACATGAAAGACTTAAATGTGAACAAAGGTGTGGAAATTCAAGTAAATAAGCCAAGACAGTTGTAAGGAAGAGAAACATTTAGAAAAAAAAATAATGCAGTGTGACACAGGACAAAGTAAATTCTTTCATCTGGATTTAGGGGAGAAGAATAATTTCTTCACCCCAGGAAAAGCAAAAGCAATGCCAAAACCTGTCCTGTAGATGAAGGGATATCTGTGATGACATAAACCATCAAAAGACGTTTAACAGACTGCTTGTAAAGAAAAGAGAATCTGTCTTAAGATTTGCTGCTAATAGTTACTGTCTCTGGTAGATGTACAGATAAAATATCATGTAAAATGCGGAAAAAAAAAAGGAGAGGAATTGAGGACAGAATAGGATGACCAAAAAAATTAATTTGGTAGCATTACTTCCTTTGTTTTCTGAGTTGCTGTCATTGAATTTACTTACATGGGGGTTTTTTAATCATTGTCTAAGCAATTAGCTCTATACTCACTGATCCCCTTTGTGTTCATCCAGGCATTGTTCTTAGTATGGAGTTTGGTGTTCCTCAAATTCTTAGAAGAAATTTAAAAATCAGCAGCTGGTATCTGTCTCATATAGTGCATATCTGATATGATTTTGTAGTCATAATGATTTAGCCTGTGTTGTGAGCTAACTTGTTTAGTTAGTAAGCATTTTTACATATTAGAATTTTATGAAGAAAATAAATATGTTTTGTGCTGGCCTTATTCAGTGATAAGTAGTCAGCATAAAAGTAATTAATTCAAGTAGCATACTGAAAATTGGAAAGACTGTAGTGGCATGTACAATCTGGTGAGACTGGCATGTTTGTCTTTGATTTGATATATCCAAATTACAGAATGATGGTCTGTGACCAATATAATTAAGTACCTTAATACCTTCACTATGCATTTAATGGCTAGATGTTCTTTTTTTCTCTAATCATATAATGTTCTACCTGAGGAAACAGTTTATGACTTACATAAAACTGGGTGTTTCTTTTGACATGTTCCTGACTCAGCACAGCTCCAAGCCCAACTTTTAAAGCAGTGGTGTGTACTATAAATTTCTTCCTAGACCAACAGTCTACACATTTTCTCTGTGCAGGAAAGCTGAAAAATTTACTCATGGTTCTAACAAAACACCTTGTCTCAAATCCATCTACATTTTAGTTTCCCCTTTTGTGCTCTTATGCTTGCACAACAAACCTGCAAATACTTGCCTTCTTTCCCTACATAGAAGTTTCCTACCTAGTAACTTGAAACCGTAAAAAGAAAGGATTTTTATCTGTGTGCTAAGAGTTCTCTTGATTTACTTGATGTCCCTTTAAAGAGTATGTTACTGAAGTTAAAATGTGTCAAAATCAAAAATTATAGTAGTCATATTTTATAAAAAGTATGACAGATAATGTGTGTGTCTTCAGAGGTGGCCAAGAAAGCCAACAAAAACATTTTTGATATTCCTTAGTGTTGCTAAAGAGATATTCCTGTTTTATTGCATGAAAAGTCATGAAAAGCTGTCTTCTTATAATGAGGAAAAAGAAATTGCATGGGTAATTTTTAGTTTGGTTTTTACATTAGGGCAGGGGAATTAGATTCTCATAGTGCTGTGAACGTATCCCTTGAATTAATTTGTTGAGGAAGAGGTAAAAAAAAAACCCAACCAAAACAAAAAAAAACAGCTGTTGTTTGTGTATCAGTATATACAATTCACTATCACTTGAGGCCTGCACATTTTCAGATAAATAGAGCCATACCTATGGGGTTTTTTAGTAAGATTACAGCCCCACAGCATGCTGCTGGTATCTACTCATTTTAATTTTTCTCCTGACTGAAGCAGTGTCTAGGCAGTCATGCTAAATAATTGCTGGGTAGTAGCCATATTTCTCCAGTTAACTTTCAAAGGGGAGAAAAATGGGATTTCACTTCAATGTAGAAATCCCACCACAATGTTGGTGACTGATCTTCTGCCACAGTTAGCTCTAAGGCTTAGCTTGTCTTTCCGATTCACACAGATGGAACAAGTTTTTACATGTACTCAACGAAAAATATACTACAGAAAAAAATACAAAGTACCTAGTCATGAGAATTAAAGTAGTTCTTGACAGTAATTTATCATTGTTAATCTGAAAAGTCTTTGTTACATAAAATGGCTCATTAACCAAAATTCAGTGGACTTCATAGACTTCATGCATTAGCCACAGCCATGAGTTCTTCATACACAGTAAATGCCATTGACTTTGCTGGCTGCTATTTTTTTATATATATGACATCTCTATTTTTATGATTGTTAATTTTCCACTATAAAAATTGTACAGAAAATATCTCTTGGCCCTCTTCAGAGAGAGCTAATGAAGCACTAATAGCATCTCAAATTGCAGAAACTAGTTTTGTTTACAGTTAGGAGAATGTTTTCTAAGCACATGAAGAAGTGAGTTTGATCTTAAAAGCCACATCATATTCTGAGAGGGTGCTACTTAACTCATAGGACTTACATTATAGGAGAAGGATGTGCCATGTTAGGTCTCACAGGTGCCTTTAGGGAGGTGGGCTGAAGCCAGCACTGTCCCCGCCGAGCTGGGGGCTATGTGGGAACAAGGTGTTTTTCCACTCCTCAGCTGTTGCAGTTTACAGCCCACCTTAACTGCAGTAAGTAACCATGATACTAAATACCAGCTCACAACCTGGAGCAACAGGGGCGTGTGTCTGTGTGTGTTGCTTTTGCAGGGCATTAACTTGCAGTGGAGGAGAGCTGGAAACAGTGTTAGTTTTGACCACACCACCTACCCCATTCTCCACAGAGGTGCTGGAGTTTGGTGCCTGAGGGAGAGGTTCTACACCAGTTTGCTTACAGAAATGCAGTGATAAGCACTGTGCTTGAAGGCATATACTTTTGTGGAGCTCCTGTCTGGGCCTAGGGTCTGTCTTTATCACATTCTCTTATTTATATTGTTCTTTTATTCAGAAAACTACTTAGACTGTTGCAGGCGCAGTGTCCAAACAGGCTTTTATGCTTGGACTAAGTACTGAAGTGATTTGTTTGGAGATTAATTCATTCCAGTGTATAGTCAAGCTTACATCCTTCCCTTGGAAGTGTTTCCAATTTAGAAACTATAAGATTTCAAGAAAAGTGAATATATCTAGGCTTACTTTTTTTATTTGTGCAGTTTAATATCACCAACTTTTTCAGACTTTTCATAGAAGACTACAGCCATAAAAGGGTGTGGTTTCTTTCTCAACTAGAGTCATGTTACTTTTTTAGCAGCAAAAACAATAAACTTTACATAAATTTTTAAAGTTATTCTACTGAAAGCAGTATCTGGAGGGAATTATTTGAATTTGTCTTTCTTTCAGTTTCCTGAATGTTTATTTTTTTAGTTATGACATTTCAGCGTTTCAGAGAAATTAAAATTACTTTTGACTGCATTATCAACTTCTATTATAGTAAAAAGATGGCAAAAATAGGGACTAATGTTAGTTTTTCTCTGCAGGAAAACTCTTGAAGATCGTTTAAAGCTTGAAGAAAAACTTGGCACACTCAATGTGTCTGATACTACAGTAGGCAGCAAACAGGCAACATTCAAGTTAAAGAAGGTGAGCTATATATATATAGTTTTTAAGATAATACACAAGTAACTTTAGTTTTTGCATGAAAGAACAGGAACTTAAAACCGTCAAGTAAATGTCCCTCTTCATTTCTTTGTAAGCTGCCAACTCTTCAGGTTCTTGCCAAGAGAATGAAAGCCTCCGGTAGTACTCTGTGTTTATCCCGTATAACTCAGGCAGCACTCATAAAATCTTATGTTCCGGTAGAAAATAATGGCTTGCATCTTTTAATAGTTTATTTGCAGAGGTACCACCAGAAGCTTGTGGCCTTGCTTGGCTTCAGTGCCAGCACTGATCAGATCAGAGTCTGCAGGTCCAAATGCAATTTAAGGTGCTGCAATTAAGGCTTTCTCTTGGTTTAGCATGTTGAGAGGTCTCAGCATGATAGGAGCAGAGCTCCAAACCACCTTGAAATGTCAGCTTCTGCCTTGTGATGTCCTTTCCTCAAAGGGCAGGTGTATTTAGCAGTAGGTGGAAAGATTTAGTAGGGTAGAGAATTGTTCTTCCATATGGTTGGTGTCACTTCAACTCCCAAGTCAGTGAAACTGAGGCTGAACCTCGCTCCTGCAGGTGTGGTATGTTGGCAGCCTTCTGATGCCCAGCCACCACTGACAGATCCAGTGCTGATCTGTTTGTCATCGATAGTTTACAGTTTCGTTTTCAGGGAATTAGAATATGGTTCCTGCAGTGTGGCAGCTTATTTTTTCAATTTTAATATGCTTTATCATAGCAAATAGATCTAACAAAATAGCAGGATTTCTGAAACACCAAAGTACTTATACTACTAGGACAGTATGGAAGACATTTAAAACCCCCAAACCTTAAAATTTCTAATACAGATCAAGGTCACTCAGTTTCAGTACACTGAGTAGCTTACTCATGTCAACATGAACTTAAGTAAGATTCATCAAGACTCTTTCAGAGTAGGTCTGGAGACAGAGAGAAACTACCTGCATTTTCAAATAGTGGGTTTCTTGTTGCTCTACTTGCAGTGAAAATGGGAATTCATAAATTACATCAAAGTCTAAAGACCAGTAGCTTTTTCTGCCTTGATACCAGTATGGGCTGATTGCTACATTTGGTAAATTAGTTTGTATCTCACCTCAGCCAAAATGCTGTCCATGAAAGCAAACCTCTAGCTCAACTTAAATGGTGTGTGAGTGGGAGACTGGGAGAGACGAGCTGACAATGAATGCTGTTGATTACAGAATGAGATGTAGTGGGGATGCAGCTGCATCCACTGGTAATTCTGTCACACTGTCAGTGCAGTTATCCTGGGCTGCTTGAAGTTGCTTGAATTGCTGGAATACTTTTTGACATGGACCGTTGCCTGAGCTTGGCTAGTTCAAGTCTGCTAGTTACAGTTTATGCTTAGTTTAAAGAGCTTTAGTCTTCCAAAGAAAATAGTCGTTTGTGGCTGTAGAGCCATTTCATCTACATGGTACATCACGGTATCTTCCAGCATGTTTTTGGTTAAGAGAAGAAACATTAATAGTGAATGTGCCACAGGAGCAGAGATTTAGAGTTATTTTCATGCAGAAAGTCCTTCTGGAATTGCATACAGCATATCAAACACTTTTAAGAACTCCTAAGAACACATTTTAGGAAATGTGTATGCTTCAGCAAATTTAACTAATTATTCTGTCTTTTTAAAATTAAATTGTGCAACATTAAGCCTGACAGATTGCAAGAAGCATTTGGACAATACTCTTGGGCACATAGTGTGATTCTGGCCAGGGAGACTCCTGTGGGCCAGGGATTGGATTCAGTGATACCTGTGGGTCCCTTCCAATTCAGCTTATTCTATTCTGTGATTAAACTTGAAAACACTAGTTAACCAAAGTAGATACTAAGTAGCCACAAATTGAGATTGATCTTCTTCAGGGTATTTAAACATAAATTCTGGAATGTATTGTTAAGCTTCATTTTTTATCTGAAATATATTATTCACTGTTTTTTAACATCTTCATGTTAAACATTTGCTCTGAAAAACTTGGAATGATAATGCCTAAAGATATCTAGTATTAACAGTTAGAGTCTGACACAAAATAGCATGGGGCACCTATTGGTAACATTTCCAGATTTGCTTAATGGAATTCTGACTTGATACTGGGACAATGAGGTGATGTGTAAATTTACAGGAACCTGAGTCTATTTTTGTTTTAATGTTCCAGTCAGAGCAGCAAAGGAAGCAGCAGGAAGCTGAGAAACTACATCGTCAAGAGAGGAAAACTCTTCGGCGCTCTGCCAGTCATCTCAAGAGCAGACGTGGAAGAGGACGACTATTTCATTGATTTATGGGGTTTTTTTAAGAAACCTTTTACCTCATTTTTCATTAGAAAAAGGGGCTTTTTCAAATTGGGACACAGTACCAGTGGATTTGTATTTTGATTCATTGGTGAACACAAAACCAGAACTTCCTAAACCTTGTGTTAATTATTGAAAAATTTATGCAACTTGAAGTACTGACCAAAGGACACTATGAATATGGTCCATTGTGAACTGTATTTGTTCAGAAATCACCAGCAACTGTTTATTGTGTAACCCTGGATGTTTTTTATATAAGAATTTATGTATACAATGAGGTTGTCTGTCTTTTATTTAACTTAAGAGCTGTGAGTTTCTGAAATCTTTGTGACTGCTTAGATAAAAGATCATGGTTAAGTTATTTTGTCTAAAAGCTTATCTTTACAAGGGCACAACAAATTTTTCTGGTTCTTGAAGGATGACACACAATTGTATTTTTCAAAAACTGACTTTGGCTTTATATTCTTGGGTTGCCTTTAGTAGTAAATGGTACAAATGGTTGTCAGGAAGATAGTTGAAAATGCCTGATTTGGGTTCAGTTCCTCTGAGCCATTCTGTAAGGAAACCTCTCTTGCCACACCAGTGTACAAAGGGGAAGCTCAGAAGGGTAGTCTTATTAACTTAGATGTTGTAAATACAAAACCTGATCCTGATGTTTCTGTTTTGGAAAGCCAGCCATAGATCAACATAGATCAAGTGGTGTATGTTCATGTAACAAGCACTTTAAGGCCATGCCATTAGTCTCCTATGCTTCAAAAAAAAGAGTTTAGTAAAATAAGTTAATAAAACCCTTGAACCTGAGTGGGTCAGTGTTTAGCAAATAACTTAATTTTTACCTTTGATCCTAAAGGAACCTTTTTATTGCTTTTTAAAAGCCTCTATAAATTGCCTTGAACATTGGATCCAACAAGAATAAGTGAATCTCCCTGTCATTGTAAATCTCTTGAAGAGACTCATAGATTCTTAAGTGTTTTGCTTTATAAACCAGAGAGGTATTAATCTGGTCAGGTCTCTTGGACAGTATTTGTAGAATCTTTGCATTTACTTCAGTAAATGGATTCTCATAGCCTGATAATTTTTTTTGTTCTTAGGTGATAGAAAAATTAGCCACATGGGTAATTTTTTTTCTCCCTGACTTAATTTTAGCTGCTTTAATTCCTTCTGGTTTTAATTATATTGTTGCTTTTAGTTTAAGAAGGCCCTTTCGCTTGATATTTTCATCTTTAAAAACTTTCATTTTAATCATCACCTCTGCCCTTGCATTCAACTAGAGGATGAATCTCTCAATACCTAGGTCTTGACCTTTAGCTGTCAAATTTCTGCATTATCCATAAGTTTCTCATGCCTTTTAATTAGCACAGAACTAATCAGTACTCCAATGTCAGTCTCACTTGCACTTTAAAGTACCATTTTTACTTCTCCTTAGGCACTGAGAAAACGTGAATACAGTTGTGGTTGCTTTGGGGTATGTCCCTCTAGAGTCACCCTAAACCACTACAGGGACATACCCTAGGACAGTCCCTCTTTTTGGAGTCTTGTCTCTTGACATTCAAGACTTTGAAATCCAAGTGCAGTGATAAAATTTGTACTTGTGCAACACCTTCCCCCTGGGGCATTATGTTATCTCTTAGAAACTCTCTGTGTGCAGTTCTGGTGTGATTACATCATACACGGGGCTATAGGAATGTGGAAAGGTTAACAGTGGAAACTGGCCTCCATTGTGATTGATACAGAGAGAACTGAGGACTGAGTGGACAGAACTGGCATTCTAAGAGCAGGAATTTGGCAGAGTTTGCTCATGGTGGGCCTAAATCCCATTATATTTGATCTAGAGCTGCATTTATGGTTGAAGGCATCTGTATTTCAGCAATGATTTTGTGGACTGTCAAGAGCAGGAAAAAACTAAATGTGGTTGATCTGCAGGGTGGTAATGCATTGAGTTGGAAATGGTTAACTTTCAACTTAAAATGAGTGTATTTCTTGTGTTTTGAGATTCTTCTGATTGACTGGTTTAAGCCAGTATTTTGTCTTTCATGCACTTACATTCATAACGTAAGTATTGTGATAGTATTGATCATGTATTTAGGTTGAAGGCTATATGATTAAAGGAATATGCTTTGTACTGTTAGATGGAAGGCACGTGCAGACTGCCCTTAGTATGCAGTTCATTTCACCTCAAAGAAAGTTGGGATACACTTTAAACACCTCCTTCGACCTGCTGGCAATGCTCTTCCTAATGCGCCCCAGGACACCACTGGCTTTCTTGGCCACAGGGGCACTGCCAGCTCATGGGTAGCTTGCTGTCCACCAGAACCCCCAGGTCCTTCTCCACAGAGCTGCATCCCCTCAGGCCAGCCCCAGCCTGTGCTGGTGCCCAGGGTTATTCCTCCCCACATGCAAGACCCTGAAGTTGCCTTTGTTAAATTTGAGACTGTTCCTCTCTGTCCCTCTCTCCAACCCACTGAGGTCCTTCTGAAGAACTGTTCAGCCCCATGGGGTGTTGGCTGCTCCTCACAGCTTTGTGTCATCAGGGAACTGGCTGAGGAGACTTCTGCCCCTTCATCCAAGCCGTTGATGAGTAAGTTGAACAGTATTGGACCTTGACAGGCACCACTAGTGACAGCCTCCAATTAGACCCTATGCCACTGATTATGACCCTCTGAGGTCTGTTATTCAGCCAGTTCTCAATCCATATCACTGTCCCAATAGGGACCTGACATGAGGCATGTTTAGATTGTTGAGATTGATTAAGCAGATTAACAGCAGGTTAGAGTTGTTCTTGAACAGCTGTCTGGGGAAGATTGGAAGTTTCAGTATAAGCTGGTGTATTAATGCAACATCACTGCAAATGAATTAACTTCATCATGCAGCCAAAGCTGGCATTTTTTAAGTGTTAGCCTGGACTTCATTAATGTTTATCAGTCAGTAGTCACTTCATTTTCCTTACTGCAGGAATCAGTATTTATCCAGAATTGCAGTTCCTAGAAGCTGAGCAGCTGCTGGGATTCTTTGTGACATTCAAGGTTCATACTCTTAAGGTAAGTGTGATCAGATGCTGTAGCCTCATGAAAACCCTGATTGTTTCACATGTGTGAGAATAATTTTAAAAAACTCTATGAATAAATGTACAGATAGTAGCTAAATGTGAGTGAAATGCTGGTGAGATAAAGGAATGACCTGATGTGTCATCTGTACTTCAGTACTCTTTTACTTCACGGGTAATATGATTTATATCAATTAGGCTATTAGTCATTCAACAAACATTGAACCAAAACTAATTATCTAATGTTCTTTCCACAATTCTGTTACCAAGCCAAGAATCATTCTGTGTTCCTGTGACTGGTATAATTGTCTGAAATTAAGAGCATCTACCAATTTAAACAAAACAGTGAAAAAAGTTAATGTACTCCACACTGCTGGTTTTTAATATCTGAACAAAAGAAATGTGATTTTGAAATATTACCCTACATACATAGCAAGTGTGTGTAAAATGTATATGCACATTTTTATACTCATGGGGATTATGGATGGAGCTTAAAGCGGGTTTGAGATATCAAGCTTCAGGAGGAGTTGTGAGAGAGGATGGAACAGTTTTCAGATTACTCCATCTTGTTTTGCAGCAGCCTTTTATATTTGTAGTCTTTATGTTTCCAGGTTTGAAAATGGGGAATATAATTTAATTCCAGGAAGAAAGGACCATATTTCAGATGCAGAAATACAGTGAAGCAGTGCAGCTTCTTGCCTGGAGACATTGTACAATGTCCACAAAAAGACTTGTGATGTTGGATTAAAAGTCTGCAGGTATAGATGTCTGTGTACCTTCAGGTGTAGTGGAGCCTTCCCTGAAGAAGAGGAATGGTTTAATGAACTTTAGAGGACCTCTGCAGCCTGACTACTCTATGAATGTTGTAGGGCATAAGGAGGAAGTGTGTATCATTAATTAACTGGAGTAATTTCCCCCCTTTGTCTCATTCTTCCACTGAATCACTCACTAGTTTTATCTTTTTATCTCTTTCTTAAAGATTAAGTACTTCTTTTGGCATGTGTCCATAGCTAATATATTTTGTCTGATCTTAAGAAGTGTGGGGAATTTTAAACTGAATGAAAGCACATAAATCTATTAATACATTTTACCTCTTGATCATTATCTCTGTTTTTCAAAGCCCATTTTACTCAACAACTGACTCTTTGTGTTGAACATGAAATAGTCCTGTCACCAAAACGAACAATCTATAGTAAAACCTGGAGAAAATAAGGAGATTTAGTGCCACTTATAGTGTATGCAACTGGAAGAAAAGGAATTCCTGAATTTTAAAGGCTCTCTAGGTCACAGATTCATTTGGGGTGGAAGGGACCTTAAAGATTATCTAGTTCCAAGCCCCCTGCCATGGGCAGAGAATGTTCCACTAGACCAGGCTGCTCAGAGCCACACCCAGCCTGGCCCTGAACACTGTCAGGGGTGGGGAGTCCAGATATGCTCTGGGCGACCTGTGCCAGTGCCTCACCACCCTCACAATAAAGAATTTCTTCCTAATATCTAACCTAAGGGCAGTCTCCCTTGTCCTATCTCTACATTCACTACATGCCCAGGTGCAAAGTCCCTCTGCAGCTGTCTTGAAGGCCCCCTTCTATTGGAAGGTGCTCTAAAGTCACCCCACCTTTCTCTTTCCAGGCTGAACAACCCCAATTCTCAGCCTGTCTCCCTAAGAGATGTTCCAGCCCTGTGATCAAATTAGTGGCTCTCTTTGTTTTTCAATTTGACCCAGATCCTTAATCCACATGGGCCCTAGTTGCAAATTTCTGTTGATAAAGTGACACTACTTTGTGTTTGTCCTGTAAGTGGCATTTTCATACAAAATACTTGCGAGTATCCCCTGGTACAGACTGGTTTGCACTCATCTATCAGCACAGCTAAAATAAGTGGGGTTTTGTGCAAGTGAATGAAAAACACGACCAAACCATACATATAAGTGTGAATTCAGAAATGTGTTTGCCTATTGCTGACTGCTTTTCAGGATCTCCATCTTCTGTTCTTTGCTTAGCATTTTAGACTATGGAGTATATTCAGGAAGAGAAGATCCACCCTGAGGATGTTCAGAAAGGAATAATTTTTATCATACTCTTTGAAAAGGATTGAGTGCTGAACTTCCTTTGACAGCTATATATAATTAAAGTTGAAGGACAATAATTTTGCAGTAAGATCAGGTACAAGTTGAAATGCTCTCATTCAGTGGGGTTATGCTGAGATTTGGGTCAGTTTACCTATGAAGGCAATTCCTTGTTCCCAGTTAATTCTTCATTGAGTGGGGATAAAAGTAAAAATTCCATTTCCTCATTAAAGAGAAAACTAGGCAGTTGAAGTGGGAAATACCAGCCCAGCCCTAATCAGAATTTATACTCCCAATTCCTGGAACCACCTTTCCCTACAGCAGTTTCTGCCAAAGGTGCTCTCTCTCTCCCCTACTTATTATCTCGTTTGAACATCTGGCTCTTTCTTCTGGAGTGCCTTTCTCTACACTCCACTTTTTTCTGTTAACATCAGGATCTCTGGTACAAATTTGTACAGATACAGCACAGATTTGAGAGTGAGCACTAAAATGGTTGTGTATGGGCACATCTTGAGCAGAAAGGGTTTGTGTGAGCCTGGAGATACAGAGAGCTGTGGCACCAGAGGGGATTCAGAGAGCTGGTGCACACTCCTGTACATGTTACTGGTGATAGGCAGCACAGGGTTGCTTTAAACCCCCCAAAATCCACTTCTGCTCTATGTGTATCTGTACTGCTGTGCTAGTTCTCCTCACTAAGGTCTGAGTGTTTTGACTGGGATTGGTGTGTTTTATATTTTTTAAAGAATTTTACCTGCAGCATTAGTGTAATTGCAATGTACAGTTATATACATGCAGTTGCATTATGTACAATTACATAAAACATTTAGTGTTCAAAAGCATCCAAATGATATATTTTCTGATTTCAATCATGAATATTATGTTCTTTCCATTCACCAGCATTTCTTTTGTATTCAGATGTATTTTCTTCTGTTTTTTAACCTTTATAATATTGCCACAACTGGAGTGCATATAGCATGGGTCATAAAAGACCACATGGCCACCTGTGAGGATTTAATAATCTTATGCAAGTGACAGTTTTGTGAAAAGTAATTACCTTGTCTGTTGGGGTTCTGCTAATATTCTTGTAAACTGAATCAAAAGGGAAGTTTCATCATAGGTACTTTGTTTTTCTTCTTTCCCAGATGTAAATTGTAGATTGCCCAATGGGACTATGACACTGTTGAACTGAAAATGAGGCAATATTTTAAACAGATCTCCACAGCAAATGAGTATCAGAGATATCAGAGATATCAGAGATTATTTTGACAGGTTTCAACAAATCATTTTTGCACAATGTCATGGTAACTGCATTGTTGCAATTTAAGTATCACTAGAAGAAGAAGAGTGTAGATGATCATTCTCCAGTTCTTAGGACAGGGCTGACACTGTTCAGTTTACAGGTACAGACACAACCAGGAGCATCGTGTAACATCTCACATGTGGCTGTAGTTGGGGACTGGTATCGCTCATCTGCAACTTAGCCAGTAAGAGAAGACATTAGAATGATTGGTAACTTTAGAGGCAATTATTCCAGGAGAATTTGAAGGTGATGATCCTTTATTCCTGTACTCTGTCTCCCAAACCATGAAAGGTTCCAGTTAAAAACTGGAAGAAGATGGAATTTTCTCCAGAGCAGAGGTGAGGCACAAGGCTGTGTCAGGTGTTCAAGGAATGCTTGTTGTCCCTGGAGTGGTGGGAACTAAAGGTTGCTTCGGTGATGGCATTTGGGGCAGATGTGAGAGCAGGGCTGCCAGGATATGCTGGATGTGTAATGTGACCAAAGCAAGGAGGATTTACTCCCAAGTAGAGAGAGCACTGCCCCTCAGGGTGGTACAGGATGAAATGACCAAACAGTCAAGGCAGGTGGCTCCTTCCCTCCTGAGCTCTCTTTCTCTTCTTAAGTGATGTGTGCATGATGTCTACTTTAAGTGATGTGTGCATGATTACTTTAAAAAGTAATGCTCAAAAGTGGATGTCTGCCTTGGCCTCTAGTGATGTTTGTATGCTTCCTCTTAATGATAGAAAAGTAATTGACTTGAGTGTCAGTTATGACAAGCTGTTTTCCCTTGCCTCTGAAGATCTCTGAAGATCAGAACTCTTTCCTTCAAAGAGTCTGCTTCCCATGAAACTGAAGGAATTTCTCATAGAAAGAAATAACTTAGGAAAAGTCACTGTTCAGTAAGGCAGTCAATAAAGCTGCTGGAAAGAAAGGGAGAGAGGAGGTGTGGAAAATCCTTTGAGATTTGGCCAAATGTTTTTCTTAAAACATTTTCCAATTAAAAAAAAAAAAAAGCTTATCAATGTAAAATTTCAAGAACTGAAACGGATCGGCTCTGATTTGGGGTTTTCAGTGAAAACTTTCAGTGTTTAATTTTATTGCCATTTTCCCCTAGAAGGTGCAGTCCTGTCCTGACCTGGTGTGATTTCTTGCACTTCAGGGTCTTTTGAAAACTGGATTCCTCCAGCCAGCATGGCAAGGCTGGTACAGCTGGTCAGGTAGAAATAGCAATGTAAACTCTTTCAGACATTTTTTCTGATTCTGCTTCCTCCCTTCCCTGCAGTATCTGGAATTACTGGGGGTTAGATATTTGGGCACTATCTAATCACAAGGGCTAAAGTGCTGGGCTCTCTGAACCCTTTCTGTCTTCCCTTCTTCCTATGTATGCATGTTTTTCACACCTCTTGTTATATTTTCTCCTCCCTGTCCAGCTGAGGAGAGCAGTGATAGAGGAGGTTTAGTGCACCTGGTGTCCAGCCAGGGTCAACCTCCCCCTGGTAGACAACCTCTTCATTTTCTCACTCTGTCTTTAGCTTGTAAGTTTTAACAGCAAATCAATTTCTGCACTAAGAAATAGTAGGAATGAAAATGATTATCAATGCTGTTTTTCCCTAGTGTATTGGAATTTGGTGACAACTAACAGATAGGAGCTAAGTGGAAATGATGTCTTAATCACAGGAAGCCTTGGAGTTTCTGAATTTGGGACACCTCTACTTCTGGCTTACTTCATGTATCACTTCATCTAGCTGAGTACTGAGTGCATTTTAGGGCATCTATAAAGCTAACTTCAAAACACAAACCAGGGAGAAGAACTAGATGGGCGTAAGGAGGTGTTACTGTAAAAGGTACTTGTACAGCCAACCAGCTTCTACTTTATGAGCTTGTGTACTCCCACAGGTCAAATTTTCTGCTTCTTGGCCTAGACAAGAATTGGGACTGGCCTGCAGGCATGCTCAGGGTTCAGGTGTGCTCAAATCTCTGAACACAGCTCAGAAATCCCCAGGAGAAGGCTGTCCTAAGATTTTGGCAGCATCCATACCTCCAGCCTTCCCCCGAGTGTGCATTCTCTGAGCTATCTTCCTGCTCTTTCTTGAAAGCCTTCTGCATGTCAGTGCATTTTAAAGCTGGTGTATCTGGAAATGTCTTCAGTACTTCAGGAAGGTTCCACAGGTTCCCAGTGGATCCTAGGCCATGTTCCTCACCACCAAGCTGAAAAGCAATAGAATCAAAACTTTCTGTAGGATTTAACTTTCTTCCATAAATATTAACGGTCTATAAATGTAAAGTTGGCCACTGGGTTTGGAGAAAGGAGTATTAAGCCCTAAGGCAGAAGGACATAAATTCACAAGGAACAGTAACTATTCTGGGTACTTCAGTCAGTTTCTAAATCAGATAAAAGCAAGAAATATGAAAGCTATTCCGTTTTCTTTGAACGCTGTTTTGCATGTGGATTTCAAGCACTGAAGAAGGGAAACTCTGTTTCGTCAATGGGATCTCATGTGTTTTAACTGGAGAAGCAGTGATAACATGTGAGCAAGCTGTGGTGCCATGCTCCACATCCCTCAACAACAGACCTGTATCTCGGGTGAACTAAACTAGCATGTGATCATTTTCTCTCAATTAGAAGTTCTTACTTGGGTACATAACTACCCAAAGGCAGAGAGGGCTAATCTGAATGACTGGTATGTAATTTTTATTGGCTCTCATGGATGCTGTTTGCATTCATTACAGAGACCTCATTGTACAGGATGAATTATTACTGAATCATTTCTTAGAATTATCAAGCATAAGCTAGCTTTCGTCCCACATGCAGGCTTTGAACTGTTACCGAATCATTTTTTCAATTCGTTTTCTTTGGGCTTTTGTTTCACCTGCAGATCCTGTCTTTTCCATCTACACAGCTTCCAAAACAATGGGGTTGACCCAGCTGCTTTGGTGCGAGACACACTCGCTGGCATTGGAGGAGCTTTACCTGCGTTGAAATGATGTTGTCTGTGCATTTATTGTGACAATGACAAGGTACTGCCTGGCTTACTGGTCGCCTGTCAGTTTGGGGGCTGTTGAGGGGAAGGAGTCTGTCATGCTGGGTAAGGACAAGTGGCTGCATCCGTCTTAGAACTCCCTGGCTCCCAGAGCTGCTGCTCTGGCCCCTAATGGTGGCTGGGCAGAGCAGACCATGATTTCTGCTCTGCTTCAGGGGCCAAAGTCCAGCAGGGTGCTCCCCTTGGGACTTTTCAGAAACCCACTTCCTGTTGCCAAATAATTTCCTGAAGTGGAACGAAGATGCAGGAGAACACTGAAAGCTGTGTAAGATTTCTGCTGTTCCGTCGCTTCACACACGTTCCCAGTGTGTGTGCTCTGGTGGGTCCCAAAATCAGAAGAGATGAGACAAGGACAGTGTCTCAAAGGAACAAGGTGGGACAGAGGCAGAAAGACGGGGACAAACATTTTAGCAGGGCCCATGGAAATAGGACAAAGGGTAATGGTTTTAAACAGAAAGAGGGTTGATTTAGATTGTATATAAGGAGGAAGTTATTTACAATGAGTGTGGTAAAACACTGGCACAGGTTGCCCAGAGAGGTGGTGGATGCCCCATCTCTGGAATCATTCAAGGTCAGTGGGGTTCTGAACAACCTGATCTAGTTGAAGATGTCCCAGGCTTGTGGCAGGAGGTTGGACTAGGTTACCTTTAAAGGACCCTTTCAACCCAAACTATTCCATGATCCAGTGATTCTAGAAAGTGAAAGTTTACAAATCCACACACTTTCCTGTCAGAGCACTGTCTTAACTGCTGTGGAAGGAGCTGAAATTTTGGTCTGCTCTGATGGACAAGACTGTTTACATCTTTGATTTCCTGACAGTATGGCACACCATACACAAGGAAGGTGGTTAAATGCAAATAAATTCTGCCTTAAACAGAAGGTAGGAAAAAAAGGTGCATTCTCTATTCTGAAATTGGTGATATAATTATATGAGACTGTATTTGTCAAAACATCCCTGTCCCCAGTTGCTGTTGCTAATGATTTAAACCAAAGACGTCATTTTCTCTGGAAGATACAATTAGTGAGGAATAAAAGAGAATCTTTTAAAAATCCTTATAAAGAATCAGAACAATGCACTAGGTTTTTTTCTTCTATTTTACTTCTGAGCTAAAGACCAGCAAAGTCTACTTTTGTGTGGTTTGTGCCATTGAAACTCTGGATCCTGCTCACAAAGTCCTGGAGCCACAGTCAGGAGCAAGTTAGGTCTTAAATGCCATTTTTAGTTGGGCTTTATATGTAGAAGGCTTTATAATTTTCCCCAGAGAACAGCTTCAGCATCTGAAGGTGACTGTGTAGGTTTCTTCCATGGTTGTAGAATGGCAACAGGACAGCACCTGGGGAAAGGAAAAAATGCTGTGAACATTTGCATCCTCAGAGGAGTTGTTTTTTCTTTCATGTGACTTTTCTTCAAACAATGCATAGTTTTCGTGTTGACTCAGACATGTGACATGTTCCTACAGCAGCACCTTCTACCCATCACTCAACAAGCTACCAGCACCTTTTAGCTTGGGAACAGCCTTAGCTGAAAATGGTTTCTGTATATTCTCCAAGCTTCCCCTTGAGGCCTGTAGATTTTTGCTTCCACATCTCCTGCCACTGCATGGTGTGACACTTCCTACTGATAATGCTGTGCCTGGCTCTGTGGCTTCACATGAGCTTCATTCCAGCTGGTGGCTTTGAGGAAACAATGAGGTAGCAGTTTGCTTCTCATCCTCTTTGTGACAATGCTTTTGATTTTGCAGACTTCTTTCATGACCCTTTTCTGTTGTCTCTTTTCCAGCTAAGTGCTGAACTATTCAGTAACTCCTTGTACAGAAGGTGTCCCAATTTTGGGATATCCGTAAATATGCCAACAATTCAAAGTACTTGGCTTTCTGAAAAGCTCTTAATACTGTATCTTGCCTTTTGCCTGGAAAATAAGTTTGGTTTCTGTCAGTTCTCAGGGGGTAAGAGGAGAGGTCCTCATGTGGGTTCATAAATTGTTATAGACAGGAAAGGAAGGGTGGCAGTCAATAGGCAGTTTCTCTGACAGGAAAAGGGGTGTGTGGGTGTTCTCAGGGATGCTGTGCATTTCCATATATTTGTAACTGATTTAGGAAGATAAAGAATCACCCAGGAAAGCAGAAAATAATGAAGGCTGCACAGAGCTGTAGGACAATTCAGTAAACTTGAATAGGAAACAAAGTGACAGCTGTCAGCATGACATGATGTGATGTGGCAGTGGCACATCAGCTCTGCAAAGTAATAGGGACAGGCAGGAAAATCCAGTCAGCTGCAGGGTCACAACAGTGAACTGTCAGCTCTTTTCTGGTATTCAGGAAAGATCTTGGACAAAGTTGTCTGGAACCATTGATTCCACATTCAACAATAGTCCAAAGTTATCATAAATGAGAGGAGAGGAATATGAAAAAAAAGTAATTAGTACCTGCACTATACATAAGCCTCAAGAGCTCCTGCACTGTGGATGTTAGGTTGAGTTCTGGTCAGCTCACTATGAGAAAGGTTGTGGTACATCTATGCACTGAAGAGAAACAGCTTTTTTTATAAGAAAATTAAGAGCTTCCTTACAAATAAAGACCAAATAGTGGGGAACACTTCAGCTTGGAAATCAAGACAACTGAGCAGTCATATCATAGAAGCTTATAAAATAGTTGGAATGGTCTGTAAAGAAAGATTGCAAAATTACTGAGTATTCTTCATGATGTAAGATCCACATACTATCAAATAAATTTATCAGGGAGCAGGTTTAAGACAAACATGTAGAGTTGCGTGTTTAATAAGCATGTACATTGTGAGACCAGGAACCTTAGGCTATGAGGGAGGCCAAATGTAGTTATTAGTCCTCGAAGGGGTGAGATATCTACTGTACCTCAGAACCTGGATGCCATTTCCAGTTCAAGAAACCTTCAGTGATTGCCTGAAGCTGGAAGCATTTGTTGAGAAGCTTGCTCTGTTCTTGACCTGTTCCTTATGCTTTTCCTTACGTATCTGCAATGTAGCAGGGAACTTTGCTCTGCCTGTAGGTGTCTGTGAGAGGGCTGAAGGCTGTGAGATTTCCATCACAGGAGCTTAGGAGCAGATTAGCTAAACACCCAACTGATGCAGGGTAGGTAGAGCTTATCCTCCTGAAGCAATGCTACACTCAGGGTATTCTAAAAGTCACTTTGTCCCATTTCCTGCAATTCTGTGGAAACAGTGAAAGTGCCTACCTCTCCACTTCCCACCTCTGGGTTGTCATCAGGACACGGCAGAAAGGGGTCCTGGGTGCTAAAGGGCAAGAAAGGCTGAGACAGGACAGAGTTAGCAGCAGATGTGCAGTCCTGTCACCACTGGAATAACAGTGGAGGTGGAGGGTAAGTCACACCCCTGAAGTGCACTGGCACAGATGCTGGGATGTGGCTCCAAGGCCAGGCTGAGCTAGAAG
This sequence comes from Phylloscopus trochilus trochilus, assembly GCA_016584745.2. Lineage (NCBI taxonomy): Eukaryota > Metazoa > Chordata > Aves > Passeriformes > Phylloscopidae > Phylloscopus > Phylloscopus trochilus. The sequence goes on from WQNJ02000062.1 coordinate 13,201,606, forward strand.
CAGGGTCTGTGGCTGCTGGAGCCAACATTGTGTCAGTCTGGTGTGTTACTGGCAGCCTGCCCAAAGCAGAGTGCAAGGGGCAGAATGAGGTTCTTCCGAGCTTCGGGAGAAACAAATTGCAACTGCTGAGCCAGTAGGAATGAGCTGTGATTTTAACATCACAGCAGAAGTGGTGATGATCCAGATGAAACATCAAAGGAGCAGTTTCACAACACATCTGGCCCATGAGCTTTCCATGGGAAAAAGGGGAGAACATGAATGGGATTACAGGACAGATACCAGTCTCATCCCTGCTCCTTGTTTCTCCTTTTGGTGAGATTGTGGTTTTGGACTGTAAACCAACCTACAGGGCTCTGTAGTGAGATGCAGGGTGCAGGTGCATGCATTTCAGAATATATGCTCTTCAAGAACAATGGATTGGGGAAGTTACTACTGACTTGAGTCTCCTTCCTGCTCTCTCTGCCCCAACAATACCAATCCTTGTAGATACCACTGAAAATGGACAGCAAGGGACTTGAGGAGCTGGGAGGAAAACACAAAGGAAAAAATCAAGAATTATATACTTGCAGTTACAGAGATGAATTGAGCTCACAAGGAATTCAAAGAGCAGAGCAAGAACTAGCGTTTGCAAATCACATCATGCAAAGAAAGGTATAAGCAAACAGTGGATTTAGTGCATATTCCCTTATGTCCTTTTTAAAAATACCTGAAGATTTATGTGAAATATAAGCTTCTTTTTCCTCCCAGGGTCTTACTCTGAGGTCTTCTGTTACTAACAGACAAGTACTATTGCCAGAAAAGTTGTCGAACCTCTAACTTTCAATAGTAATCATCAGCCTTAAGTCTGGAAGACTGGAGCTGCTTCTAACCAGAAATATCCAAGCCTGGAAATCCCTCCTCAGAAACAAAACAGCTTCCAGGCTCTGACTAGGTACTGTGAAGAAACCTGAAGATGCTTTCCGTGGCCATATCATGCATGTTATGAGGCTGAGCAGTGTGAAGTGTTTGATGGCTCCTGCCCAAGTCAGCCTCATAGTGTCTACCACATGTGAGTAACACCCAATCTGTGAACCACAAGTGAAACCACTTCAGTGTAGTTCCATTAAGGTAACATTCTACAAATAAGAATTGAGAACATCTCCCTGCAGTCCACAAATGCCTTCTGCTTCTGTAAGTCTTCTGATTTTCCTATACAAGATCTTTCCTAATGTTTTTGAAACCAGAGCAACAAATTAAAATATCTCCAGCTTGTTTTAAATTGTTGCTGATAACATCTGAAGTGATTAGAGAGTATGTTCCTCTCATTTGTTTATTTTTGTTACTTTTCATTCATTAAATGGATGGGGCTTTAAACAACCTGGTCTGATGGAAGGTCTCTTGGAACTAGATGATCCTTGCAGTTACAGAGGTTCCTTGAGGTTCCTTCCAACCCAAACTATTCTATAATTCTATGAAACACAGCCACAGAGCAAAAAATTAGACCATAAGGGATGTGTTTGTGGGATAAAATCTGGTTGGAAGAATGCCAGTCTTACTGTTAGTAGTCTTGAAGGTAGCATTTCCATCATCCTGCTGGAAAATAGAGCTTGACAGGACATAATCTCTGCTGTTCCAAAAGTACTTCTGTTTGTTTTGTTTTGTTTTTTTCTATTTAGAAATGTAGTTTTGACCTATTTAAACTCTGACCTGAATTCCCCAGATTTTTTAGGCAGGACTCTTGAAGAATTCAGGCACCACTCACAACAGGCCAGAAAACTATTGTCTCTTGCACAAGCTGACTAGAGAAGTCTTCATGTCTTCACCCCTGAGCAACAAGACATTTTGGGGATGGGGCTCACCTTGCTCAGCAAGCAGGACAGGTGTCGTTTACACAAAATGTCAGCTTGGATTACAGAAGGAAACAAGCTTCAAACTATGCTTCAAACATCATATTGTGAAACATTATTCATTTGTACCCATGCATACAGCAGAGGAGACTTCAGAACCAATTTTCTCTCATGTCTCTTTTTTCTCTTTGTCCTAGCTATGACAAAACTTTTGGATAAGTTTGTCAGCTGCGTCTGTGAACCAACCTTTGGCTTTCACTGCAGACAGGGAAAAACTAAATTTTCCATTTTCTTGAAATCAATTAAAATCAAGCATTTTCAGTTTCTAGCCCACCTACAATAATTTTTGTTCATTTTTCTGTTCAGCACTGCAAATCCCTTCTCTCTTTCCTCCCCCAGTAAAATTTGCATGTTCCTAATCCTGGGATTTACTTAAGCAACTACAGAGGATCCTGAAATGGCTTCTCCTCCAACTGCTTTTTCTCCAGCTGGAGACAATTACCAATTTGTCCAATTCTCACCACATATATTATTAAGATCAAAGGCAGACCTCAAAACATTAGTAACTAATTTCAGTGTTATAGTTCTAATAAAATAAAAGCGGGCCACTATTAGGCAACATCTCTTTTGTATGTGGTAACTTCTTCATTGAATTCTGAGGTTTTCTTCCTTCTCAGATAGAATTAATCACAGTTGCAAGGATCTATGGATTACTGCTGCTTTTAAATTTGAAGCAGAGTGGCAGATGGGAGTAATTTGTGTATGGCCCCAGCAGGAGCGTGGAGAGAAGCAGAAAAGTGTCAATAATTTGTTTTTTCTCATTTTAACAAAATTCTGCATCCAGTGATCGCTTATTGCAAGGCTCTCCTTTTATCACAAAGCTTGCTTGCAGATGTTGATCTATTCTGTACCAGTACAAGCAGGAGGAAAAGAAAGTGCCACAGTTTGGTCTTCTGGAGAACTGATTTGGGCAAGCATGGAAGGAGGTAGAAGCTGGATTTACTCTGATGTTCTGCTGTGGGGACCCAGAATTCCAAAGTAGGGACTATTGAAAGGGTCTGGAGAGGGAAAGGTGAGCACTGATTCCCTCTGTGGTGCAGATCATCTAAGCCTGAGACTTGCCACCAGTTAGACAGGACAATCAGTGATGATGGGAGGGTTATGTCTGAAACCACCTTACCTGACTTGTGTCCCAGTGCTCAGATCAAGGCTGGAGTAGCACCGCTCTTGCCAGCAAGCATCACAGCCTAAGAGGAGCTTGTCCCTGGTGCAGTGGGATAGGGCTACTCAGGAAAGAGAGGCATTAAAGATAAAAGACACAGGCATAGGAGCAAAGTCTAGACACTGTGAGAACCTAACATCTGTCTTTCCATCTGTCCTGAGGTATGAACTGGAATGCTGCACTGAAGATGATCACTGACATTTTCTCTGGCTGTCTGGCAGCTTCTCTTTCGTATTGAATGTGGCAGCTGCTTCTTGGGCTGTCAGTGACCTCTGTAGTGGGTCACCCCTCTCTGGTGTGACCCTCCAGGAGCTGGGGGCACTATGAACACCATGTTGTTGTACCTCCATCAGCAAGCAGTGTGTACTGCATCTCTTGCCTTGGCCAGGGTGATTTTTGTCATTGAATCATTTTCCAACACCATTCTCCCCATTGTCAACCCCCAGACTGTCAGGCAATGGATGAGGTGACATGGTGGCAGAGTGTGTTGGTGCCTTTAGCTGGTCTCAGTGCCTATGTGTGACAGGCCAATCCCCTGTGCATGGGCTGGGTAGCTGGGGTGCTCTTGTGAGCCCCATCTGTCTGGATGTGCTGCAAGATAAAGGGGATGTCTTAAACCACTGTGGCAAAATTTGTTAGAGCTGTTCTGCCAGAGCCTGGAGTTAAAAGAGACCTTTTCCATGTAGCAATGCCAGAAAAGATGATCACAAACAACTGGCTGTCACGGGTCTTCTCTGAAGTCCCAGTTTTTGCAACACCCCAATTTAAGCATTTCCATCCCCCAGTGACTCCAAGAGTACCAATCAACTGGGAAAGAGTCCTGCTCAGAAGGAAAGCTTTGCTGGGGGATCTTATGTTGTGGGGCTGCAGCTTCTCTGTCAGGGCAGCATGGAACAAGGCAGCCACTGCCAGAATCTCTGCCCTGGCTGCCTGCATCTGCATCACTTGGGGTGGCCTTTCTGCTCCTTCAGGGTCAGCCAGGGAGCAAATTGTTCTATTGAGATTTTTACTTGGATGTGCGTTTGACATCACCTCTCTATGACCTTTAATCTTCAACCTTTGTTTTTTAAGCTTAGATAATACATGGACTGATCATTCTGTAAAAAGTTGTGGGTCTGGATTTCCCTCTTTTTTCACATCTGCAGCATTATAGATTGGCTATGACCTACCACAGTTGTGTTGTGGTGTCTTGCATCATTTTAGCCCCAGAGAGTTTCTCAAAACCTAATCTGAAAGCTGATTTATGGCAGTCCACCTTGACCCACATGAGCCATTAGCTCACTTCTGATTCTTTGCTAGGTTTCTTGACTTTCTGCCTGGTGTGTTTTGCAAGCAGAAGGGAAAGATGGGATTTCTGCTGAATACAGGCCAGCTGTTCAGCCAGTCGCTGGAGTTTTGCCAGTTCTTGCCAGATGGAGATTGGGCACATCTCATATTTTGTGAGATGAAATGTTGCCCAGCCAAGATTCAGTGGCATCTGGCTAGATATTCTTTGCTTCCTAAGAGATTTTCTTTTACTTATCCCAAATACTTTGGTTGTGGATCTGGTACTATCTGACTATAGCTTTTCCTCTAGCTGCTTGCAGTGAAGCATTTATGTACACACAATCACAGCAGATAAATCTCTTAGAAAGAGATAATCATAATCTCTTTAATCAGCACATTGTAGTAATCCCTCATAAACAGACTGGCTTCAGCAAACCTTTTACTAGGTCAGTGTCCTCACTGATCTTTTCCCTCTTCAGTTTTGTTCTGTGTCAGCCATGTAGCAGAAGGTGTTTCAGAGAGATCAGGAAATTAAATGATTGTGTGTACAACAAGGAGCTGATAATGTGCTGGTAATATGATGATAGTATTGCACGCATATGCTAATTGGTGATAACGAATCTAAGAATAGCAATCAAAGATACACAGGAAGAATGCAAACACATATTCACCGTGGTTTAATACATGGGAAATTCCAGTGGCTCCAATCTTAGGGCATTCCCTCCTCAACCAGCATTTACAACATGCTTTTGTTTGTTTTTCACATTTGGTGCTGCTGACACTGCAGAAGTTACAGTTGTGTTTGTACTCAGACACAATGCTCATATGTTACTGTAAATGTACCTGTGGGAATGTGTTACTGAAAGAGCAGGGAAGGTGAATTACATACCTGCCTCCAGCAAACTCTCCTTCTCTGAGTTTATTCAGTTGCTGTAGAATCAGTAAAAACATTTATAAAGGAAAAGTGATTCATCCAAAGAGCTCTGACAAGAGGTCAACTCTCACTCCAAAAAATGGAGGGGAATATCTCAACAGAGGAAAGGCAGTGGTGTTGCCTGCCTGCAGTGCCTGCTGTGGTGTAAACACTTTTGCATGCATTTTTTAAAGGAGAGTATTTCTAAGTACGTGCTGGGGCTTTAGCATGCTGACTACTGCATTGGAGGGACTCCAGGTAAAGCCAGGAGAGCAGGCAGTGTTTGGGAAATTGGATGGGGCTCTTCTAAATTGTCAGTTTGTATTCTCATTTCAGTCAAGGGCCACAAACCCCAAGTTTGCGGCTTCCTGTAGAAACCAGGGAGATTTGATGGGAAAGAAGAGTGCCTCAGGCATCGCAGGATTTGCCTTAGAAGAGAGGACAGTGTACCCATTAATGTTTGCGTTCTTTCCCAATTTATAGGTCAGCTTTAGCAGGCCTGCACGCACTTGAAAAATGGATGACAAGCTGCGTCCAGTCCCGTGGGTCTTACTCATGGGACTAGTCCTTACTCATCGGATCGGCCCCCGCAAGGCCGATGAGACTGCTCCTATGATTGAGCCTTTTGGCAGAAAGGCCTCTTCATTCCAGTGGGGATCTGTTTGTTTTGCACGCTGTAAAAATGCAGACACCACTGGAAGGCAGCAGGAATTTTGCCTGTGCGAGCTCAAATGTACAAGGGGTCACAAGCTCACCTGGGACAGTCCTGGAAGCCAGGACAGTCCTGGCACCCCAGTGAAGGTCTGCAAAAAGATGTTCTGAATGTGCATCCAGGCACAGAATTTTTTAGTGTGTTTGTTTCTCATCCTAGAGTCTCCAGAGCATTCCTCCTCCTATGGCTATGGCAGCAGACAGGGCCTTCATGTCGAGTTGCTGTAGGATGTATGTAATTTAAGTCAATTGAGGAAGGGGGGAATGGAGGAAGAGGGTGCCCATTCATGTGATGAATGTGTTGCAAGGGACATTTCTCTGTGTCCCTGTTTTACCCCACACAAGAAAAAAGGTTGCCACACTTAACTACAAAGCTGATGGGATCCAGCAATGGGAGTAAGCCACGATGTGGGCAGCTGAAGACTGTAAACTCTGCATTGGACTGGTTCCAGGTGCAGAGATCTACAACCCTGCTGATCACAAACATCCTGGACATCTATTTCAGTGTGGCATCTCATCAGCAGTGTTCTTGGCTGTGGGTGCTGATGCTATCTGTGTTTTCACTGCAGAGATAGATGCATGGGTATTGCCCAGTACAGAGTAAGAGTGGTGCTTCCTGCCCTGCAGAGCTGACAATGGTGGGACACAGCAGCACTGGAAACCTCTTCATTACCTCATCTTCCCATTAAAGCAGAGTGTCTGGAAGGAAGGATGGTCATACACTTAGAACACCAGACTAGTAGAACTGAACAGCTTCTTACCATCCCTTTCCTGTGTGATTTTGAAAGTCACTTAAAATCTGCTTCATTTTGTTCAATTTTAGGAATAGGAGCAATTCCCTGTTTCAGAAGAGAAATGTTGTGGCTTAATTGTGAAGAAAATGTTTGTGAGAATTTAACAAATAACAAATGTGAGAAACTGATAGGCTGTGGCAGTTGGGGATCCTGTTTGATGGTGGTAAATGTGTCACAGTGGCAGAAGTCTTCCAAATTTGATGTGGGTTCTTATTTTTCTTGAGGTGACTCTTACAGACTCACAAAATTTAGCTTTTTTTTAATAGTTAGAGTGATTTTTGAAACATTCTGCCTAAAAACAAAGAGAGATTTTACCCTGCTGTATATAACTTCCAGTGATCTGTGTGTAGGCACATTTGCCCATAAGGAAAAGTCCTTTCTCATGGTGGGCACAAGGCTGCCATGACAGTATTGCACCATGTCCTGCACCATGGCCATCGCTGACAGACAGGTACAGCACTTGGTAATCTGTTTAAAAACACCTATTTAGGCTCAGATTGCTCTCAGGAACAGATGTCCAGGAGTGCCGAGTGATCAACCTGGAGACCAGTTGGCTGGTTTGTCTCCACTCTCTTCACTCCACCACTGAGGACGTGGAGAGAAGGTGGGAACACCTCAGAGAATTTTCTGGTAGTCTCAGATGACATTGGAATTTCAGTTAGTGATTTTGATTGGGATTTTCTCATCCATGTTTTCAATCAATGGAAGGTGTTTTTAAGCAGGGTCCTCTGTCCCATTCAGTAAAACAGTGCTGACTAATTTGGGGTGGGGAAAGGCTTTGCTGCAGAGACATAGCTGGATCTCAGAACAAAGAGCCAGAACAGAAGGTGGATAATCAACTTTGGCTGAGGGATCACAGGATCCTTGGGACCAGCACTGGACATCTATAAGGCCATATTCTCAGCCAGTCAACGCTGTTGGTGCTCTTTTCAAGATAGCTGTTCTGCAGAGTGTAAGACATCAGCTTATAAACTTGAGTTTCTTCTGAAACTTGCTAGGAACTGATTAAATAAGCTAAGAGGGCTCCATAAATGCAAGCATTTGAACTGAGGGTTTGGACTTGACCTGCCCATTTGAATGAAGCAGTGGGTATAGTTCACTGAATCTTGACTGAGACTTTTCAGGTGCTTTAGTTGCCCAGTCATCAGCTCCATCCAGCATTATGGGTTACTCCCCTTAGCTTCTCCAGCAGGCAGTTGGATGTCCCACCTAGCCAGCCCATCTGCAGCAGCCTCTGCTGCTCTTCGAGGAACACAAGTGGGACAAATATGTCAACGCAGTTAGTCTCAGAGAGAGACGGCCAGCTGGGAGAGGCTGTCTCTTCTGAAAACACTCCTCTTTCTAAAGGGAACTGGTTTTGAAGTTAGTAGTTAGAGAGTGGCTCTATCTTAGCTGTTAACTGGTTTGCTTTGGCTTGCTTAAACCCATGTTTTCAAGGGCTTTTCTACATGCATATGCCAGAAGTTTGCTGATAAACCAGGGGCGTTTTTAATAGGAGCTCTGAAGCATCTTCCACGGGCAGTTTTGCACTGATCTAACAACCACAGTTTAAAGCTTGTTGATATTGTCAAATTGATTGGGTTGTTGAAATCAGTTTGAACATTGTTTTGCTTAAGTCATTTTCTAAACCTGTCTTCAAAGCATGCTACTACATTGGTGAAGAAATTTGAGAATAGACATATTTTTTTGCCTTTCTTTGCACTGTGTGCAACCCATTTTTACTTGTACAGCAGTTGTGGTTCATATCAGAGGGTAAAATACTTATCTGACACTTTGAAAGAGAATTTGGTAAAATCTCAGATCTTATGCTTTCTATTTAAGAATGTGCCAAATAAAAGTAGGGAAGATTGGTTTTAGGAAAGATGGGAAGTCAAAACAAAAAATTATTCACCTTCTTTCATATGCTATAAAGCAGCAGAATGACATCATAAATTACAGATACTTTCACAACATCATTAGATCTTTTTATCTTTTCAAGGTCAACTGTTTCCTTTTTGTCAGTACACTTTGGTTATGCTCTTTTATGATCTCTTTTCCACTGCTAGTCCACAAGACTAAACTTTATAGACTGCTTTATATTTTTCACATACATTTCCTTACTTCCTGTTCTTGCCTCCTCATGCTCACCCCCAGGGATCTGGGATGGTTTGAAGGCAAGACAGAGCTCCTGTGTGTTTAAAGATAGCTTCTGGGTGGGTAGTTCACTGTCTGGGTTGCTAATTTGGCTATGAATTGCATTCATAGGCCTCTATGAAATAGAAATAGGCTGCTCTTCAGTAGCTTTCTAGTAGCTTTGGTACAATTTATTCATAATAATATCAATCCAATCCCATTTGTCACCACAACTTTAACCTGCTCTCCACCTGATCTCTGCCAATATGCTCTGAGCCTTTGGATACAATCTGTCCTGCCTGGATTTTCTCCTTGTAATGTTGTTTTCTGTGTTGTTGCTGCAACAGCTCTTTTTACAGAAAAAAAATTGACTCGGTGCTTTTCATTAACCAGAAAAGACAAATCAGTGCTCCAGCAGTGAGGGCACCCTCACTTCTGGAGTAAACCCTCCCTTTGCTGTCAGCTACATCATTTGAAGATGTCACTGACTCTTCAGGGTGCAGTTGACTGTCAGTTTTCTGCAGCTGACTATTTCCAAAGCTCTGATGCTAGACAAGACTAAAAAAACAACCTCTGATCATCTTCAGCCATAAGGATTCAAAGAGTCAGCACTGCTGTGTTATAATCTTTGTGTGACTTTGGGAATAGCAGGCTGGGGAGTTCTGATGTAGAGGGTTCCTTCTGCTGGGTGATCATAGGTGTGGCTGCTGCGAGTAACAGGGTGCTGTTGTGAGACACCCTGGCAATGAAAATGGCTTTTTCTGGCAGAGACAACCCTGTTGTCAGCCTGTGTGTGCACTCAGAGATGGACTAGAGACCCTCTCCACTGATGAAGAAGGTTTGCTACTGCAGCTCGTGTGGTGTCTGTGGAATCTTCTTGACCTGCTGCTGTGCCTAGTGTGCTTTGAACCTGAATAGGTCTGGACCTAAGTCAGCTTGGACTTTCAGTCAATGTTCATCCCACAGCTTGGGAATTAGCTTGGACTCAGTCTTACTAAGTGGTTTGGATGTTGCCACCCTGCTGCAAAAAACTGAACTGGCCAGATCTGTTCTGGCAGTCATTGTCCTAGGGATCAGAAAATGGGCCTGGGCCCATTTTATTTCTGGTATTACTGTTCACTTTGTGCCTCTCGCTATCCAATGTCTACACCCAGTTTTTCTAAATCCTAAAGATGGCATTGTAATACAAAGGCATGACCCGAAATAGGACTGACCATCTAATATCCAGGGAGACATCTCTTAGGGTTTGTTGCACCCCCAAGGTCACCCTGTGCATTCCCATGCTCTCAAGAGACACAGGAGATGGACTTGATTGGACTGGTGGCACTGGAGTAATGTGGTCTCCAATCATATTTCCTAGTAGCTTCACAGGAGTCCCTGCTCTCAGTGCACCACGAAGTAATAAGACCAAGGAAGGAAAACATGGGGAAACAACAACTAGGAGATGAAAGTTTGAAGTTCTGTTCTGGCATGGCAGACTTACTCTGTGGCTTTTGCCAAGTTTCTCTAAGCTTTAGTGTCTTGGCATTGAAAGTGGAGAAAATTTGTTACTCCCATGGTGTAAAACCAAAGAGGAAAACTCACTGAGGATCCATCAGCAGAGTTCATTAGATCAGCAGATGGGAGCATTTGTGTGGCATTCATTATTTGCATCACAGACCTCCCATTTTTATCCGATCAGGAGCTTTTCTTGCCAGGGTGTCTTGTTGGAACTGCCACTGGCATCTGGGCATGGGCTGTGCATTTTACCTGCTCTCTGAACATTGATCAAAGCCGCTGGGAGGAGAAGCCGGCAACATACTAAATACATGTCAGCTCAGCTGTTTCCACATGCAGAGCTTTGCTTAGCCTGCAAAAGCTTATTGTCTCCAAGCCAAGTAATTGAGGGAGTCGAGGCCCTGTTTAACCTTTCGGGAAGAGCTGATGCTTTGACATCCACAAAGAGCTGCTTTGTTTGAGGAGCTAAAGGTTCTTTGCAAGATTAGGCTCAGGTATTACAGCCCAGCACATGCTGGCTGCAATGAGTAGGTAAATGGTTGGTGCTGGGATGTGGGAGTCCTGGGGCTCGATTGACTCCTCTGCCTGAGGGAATCTGAAACTGCACATTTTCCCAAAGACATTGCCCCAGCCACCAGGAACGAAGTAGAATAACCTTGAGGGAGCTGGAGAAAGATGTTGCAAGCAAGCACTCTGTTCCTCATGTTGGATCTTTTGCTTTTCATAAAGTAATGATTAATGCACAAGATAAAACCCAGTCTTCTAGTCCTGAAGAAGTAATTTCAGGCAGTGGTTTGCTGTTTCTTTAGAGAAAAGACTGAGGGTTACCCACACCAGGGTACCTTGGTTGTGATGGCAGACCTCCACTTTAAAATCTTGTGCTGAGACAGAAAATTTGAACCAGGAATATTCCAAACTCTGGGTTAAAAAGATAGTGGTTTTCCTCAGTGTTTGAGCCTGGGCTGTCTGGTGAATGGGGTGAAAAACTCAGGGTAGAGCAACCCAGATTTTCCAGGAAATGCTCTACCTGATATCCCAGTCCCCATCTCCCAGTCAGTGTGCCTGTTTAAGGCAGTCAGGAGTCAAGGCAATATGATTTTTTCACTACAACTGTCCAGCATTAAGTACTGCTGTTGTTTCATGAATCATGTTTCATTCTGTTGCAAAAATGTCTGTAACAAACAAACAAACAATCCTGCAACACCTTTCTTTATTATGCAAGCAGTATACATACAGCAGCTATTTTGGCTCTTTTTTTTTTCCCTCTTAGTTGTCACTGGTGCTGTTTTCAGTGCTTCTGCCTGTGTTGGAAGTGAATTTGGACCAACAGACTAAAGAACTGTCGTTCTTTATCTTGTAGCAATCACATTCAGCAATTTTGTGTTAAAGTAATGGAGTTAACAAGAGGAAAAAATGATTTCACCACCTTTATTTAACTTTATTTCCTTTGTCCCCTTTGAGATTGTTACTGTGGTAACTCAAGTCACCCTCTAATCTCCATCATTCCTCAACCTGGAAAACAGGTTGCTGTTTCTGCTTGCTGAAACAGGCAACACGTGAGGCGTTTCTCCAGTGTCATGCCTGGTATTAGCAAGGTACTGCACAAGCTACTTTGGCATCTTCACCCTATAAATCTGTCCAGTCTAATGAGGATCATAGGTTATTTTAGGTGGTGCTGTTAGCTACAGTGCTAAAGACCAGTCTTTCACCTACATCCTTGTGTAAGCAATTCCTCATGTTTGCTGTCCATATGGACATTGCAAGAACAGAGGAATCTTGGAAGAGCATTTAATGTACATGAGAAACCCATTTGACTTGCTAAATTCTGCAATGAACATATTTTTTAATTGAAAATGAACAACAGAATCATCCAGGTCCCACATAATGTAATGAATACATTGATTGTAGGTAATTAATAACACTCCTTTTTATTCCAGAACATGGCCAGAAAGCCAAGTGTATCATTAGCACCTACTGAGGGAGTAAGCTTCAACTGGGTTGGTATTTATGTCCAAAGAAAGCCAATAATTTTTTGGTGTGTTTGAGCTGTGGAGTGGCACTAATATATATCCTCACACTCCTATAAAACACTATTTTATGTTGCACACTAAGGGGTGATTCTTGCTGCCCAAGCCCTGGCATAAGCCATAGAAATCTACAAAGAGCTGGGCTAGCACTTTGCAATTACACTTAACTGTTGATGCCTTGGCAGTGAGCCTGGTGTAATGTGAGGCTCTGTCTCATGACCCTGAACCCAGAGACTGAGAATACTTAGAGGGCTCTGGACCACAGCTGTTTATGAAGAACAGTCTTTCTTAAACGTCAATTACCAGAAGATAAATTATTTGATGGGCTGAAATGATTGCAGGATGAATGCTGCTGCATTCTTGCATTTCTTGAGGAATGTCCCTGCTTCATTCTGCCTCCTGTTCTGTCTGTGGCTGGTGCAATGTTACCAGCATGCAGAAAGCTCAGGACACATTGTGATGGACAAGGTAGGTGGTCTCCAAGTCACCTGTCCTTGGCTGACATGTTTCCATCAGGTTTTTGAAGCGAGGCATGGAGCTGTTTGCATTTCTTTTGACTGGCTTTCAGTCTAGCTTCATATCTGCTCAGTTCTGAAAGGTCTTACACACTTATGATAAAGTTAAAAAATCCAGGTGCTTCTGCCAGGTGAGTGGTGCACAGCCAGCCTGGAGTATATTTATGCACTGAGACACAGGACAGAGGTTCTGGTGTCCCATTCTGGGAGTGGACAGACAAATGTTTCTTCTTGGTGAATGCCTGTATTTTCACTACATGGGGGATGTATACCCAATGGTGTGAAGAGGACAGAGCTAGATACCTGACTTTTTTTTGTCTCTGTAAGATGTTACAGAAACATCCTTAGCAGGAAAAAAAATCGAGACTATGAGGAAAAATAAATAAAAATTCCTATCTTCTCCAAAAAGGTACTGGAATGTGAGGCAAAAGCACAATTTGAGTTTTAGGTACTAAGCAGGGCTTTGTGGTTGACCACTGCCAATTGATGGTGCACAAAGCCAGGACTTTTGAGGCCTAAAAGCAGTGTGGTGCTGGGAAATCTCTGCCCCACCAACCACCTACTGTTTGGCCTTGGGGTATTCTTGTCATCTGTCTCTGCATCTCTGCTTCCTTCTTAGAATATGCCTTGTCTGTGTACACTGGGTTCTCTGGGGTAAGGACCAGCCCATGACATTTATTAATTTAGTGCTTGGCATGCTGGAGCATGATTCCACTGAGGTTTCCAGTTGCTACTGAACTGCAAAATAATTAAAAGTGTATGTTGAGGCTTCTTTTATGTAATGCTGTCATCTAGACAATTGATGCTTATAGGCTTCTAGATTGGATTTGATTTAGACCTCAGAATTATGTGCCTTGCTCACAAGATTATTTGTTTACTGTGTGCTATACTGTCACGGTTACAACCACTGGAGAACCCCTCTGCATGTGGAAGTGTAGCTGAGCATTTTTCCTGCAGGGCACTGAGACTCGGACTTGTCCCTGCTTACCCCAAAAGAGCACTCAGCAGAAAATACCCTCACAAGCATTTTAGAAAGGGGTCTCTGAATTTGCAAACTCACAAAGACATGCCTTTGTCTCAGAGGCCTGAACAGCCACAAACCAAAGTGCTTGGCAGATCAGAAAACCCTCCACTAGGCACATGATCCTGGCTCTCTGAGGATCTGAGTCCAAGGGAATGTAAGTCTTTTGCAGATTAATGTGACGTGGAAAAGCTCTCCTGTCACCAGCCAAACCAATGCCTAACAAGAAGCCAAGTGACTGTGGTCACAGTGTTCCTGAGCTTTCTGCCACTGCATAGCCAGGGCTGTACCTGGTTTGCTTTGGCTTCACTCAGAGCAGGAGCAGAAGTCACTTGTGTCTGGTGTGAAAGGCTGCATGGGAATACTCCCCATATATTCTAATGTAACACCAAGTCTTCAGCACCCATAACAGGAGACCCCAGAAATACTGGGCCAAATTATATAACCTTTGCCAAGGTTTCCCTTTGAGACCACTGACAGGTGCTGGGACACCTACTTAGAGCAGGCTTTTAGCTCTTGTGCCACATTATTCCCAGACCTTTCACCTCTTCAGCAGGTTGCAGTCCTTCCCATGGCACTGTTGGCTGTGGAGGCCCTGGTGTGACCCAGAAGGGGGAATACAGGGCAGCTGTGGCTCCAGGCAGGACTAAACATGTAAAGTATCAGTAAGTTCCAAGTTGCCTCTTTGGTGCAGATGGTGTAGCCCTGAAAGGTGTGCTCTGCCACATCACATATGCAGGCAAGCAGTGCAAACTGTGGCAATGAGATGATAATCCCCTGAGAAGGAGCACAAATCAGAGAGGAAATGCTCATTTTCAGTTAATGGCTTTCAAATAAAACCACCATGATGGGACAGCTTAAAAAGACTTTTAATTAGTCCATTTTACTTCTGCTGCTTGGTGCCTTATGACTACTAATCTTTTTGTTGCTTTGCATTTCTTTGCTAGCTTGTACTGTAACCCAGTAGCCTACATCAGGCTCCAGTAGCAGCAAGTTCTGTTGTACCAGAAGCAGCTTGAAAGCCACCTTAGGTTTTGCAAAACAAAAGTGCAGTAACTTCTGACAAAGGGTTGGTCAGGCACAGTGTTATTTCTTTCTCTGTACTCAAGTTTTATCTGACATAGCAAGAGGCAAGCCTCATTTGAGGAGGGTAACACTCAAAGCATACTACTACCAAAGCCCAGTCCCACACAGCTGTTGGCAGTACCTCAGGCACTTGTCAGAAATGCAATGAATTGGAAAGATTTGTGTCTTAGGTTTAGTGTTGGGGTAACAAGCAAGGCACATGACTTTAGGGTAGGAAGTGGTGCCATGATCACATATCCTTCTGGAAACAATGGAGTTCCCTGAGAATGGGTAAATCAATTGAGAACGGGTGGGTGGTTGATGAAAACGTACCTGATAAATGATACCACTGAACTGATCCTGTGTAGCTAATGAGAATGGCTGATTTGTTCTGCACTTTGCAAGTTCAGGGGAGATCACTTCCCATGCTGTGCTTTGTGACTCCTAGGGCTGCTGTACAAAAGCTGATGTTGTCGTGGCCAAGAGCCTGCCTTGGCTCTGAACATTTCAGTGAGCTAAACTGCTCACTGATGAACATATTTTTGTTGGATTATTTCCTCCTGGCACCAGAAAAATGTAGCAAATCCAAAAGAGGGGTGGGATGGATCAGGCAGGTGTCTGGCTCACGTCCCTTTGCTGCTACAGCCTTGCCACAGCCCTGCAAAGGCAGCCTGGTGCAAATACCCAGCCCCACACGGTCAGTAAGGGTCAGTACTGCTGGACAGAGATGCAGAAAGCCCCTAGGCTGTGCTGGAGGCTTCCAAAGCCAGCCAAAATGAAATGATGGGCATGGGACTTTTTGAGTTGCTGCCTCTCTCCTGAGAATGGGTGCATACCCAAGGAGTGCTGCCTGGGACTGGGTACTAGCATCTCCCAGTCTTGCTGGAATAGAGGCCTGCAAAATCTCTTTTAAGTTGATGGGTTTGGCCTTGTGTTTGGATTCTCTGTGCTGTTTTCCTTGTTCTAAGGAAGCTGCAAGAACATCTTTTTCTTTGCTCACTTTAGCATTGGGACGAAACACTGGATTTCCTACTTGCCAGAGCCCTTTCCTAGGAAAGGGCCCAGCTGCTTCAGGCTAGTGGAAGTTCCAGCCCTGGCTTTGAATTTCACATGTTCAGGGATGTGTGAAAGAGACATAACCACCATTGTAAAGACTGTAGGCAGATATTCAGTCTATACTGAGATATCATGAAAAAAACACGGGATATGGATGCAGACAAGACACAGACACACATATATGTATATATGTGTATATATATGTGTCTGTATGTGTATGTAAGCCCATGTGTGGTTCTGTGTTCAGTTTCCCCCTGGGTATTCACTGAGCTAGGGGCAGTGTCCCCTGACTCATGAAATCTGTCATCTTGAAGAGACTGCAGTGATGTGGCTGGACTGCTGCTATTATATTGTCCCTTCCCCTTTTACTGGGGCTGGTGTCTTCTTCTCAGATCTCCCACAGCTGCTTGGGGACTACAGTTTTCAAAAAGCAGAACTAATCCTCCTGCTTTATTCTTTGTTGGAATTACTCACCAATTTCCATCCTTCTGTAGCAATATCAGGAAAATAAAACACTTGATACACTATGTAGGTATTTTTCAGTCCAAAGTGAAGGGGTGGCTTTAACTTGCAGAGATCATCTTTGGTCTAGGAGACATGGGTGACAGAGCCTTGATTGATGCATCCAACCAGCCTGTGTTCATGATCTCTGCAAGGAGAAATCCCTGGGGTAATCACAGGGAGTCCATAAGGTCACAAGTTGGAATGTTGGGTCCATTTATAGGTAACCCTCACAGATATATAAACTCTGCTGCTTTGTCCAAAGCCCATTTTTACTTCAGTAGCCTCTCATAAAAATGTTACAGTAGACAAAATATTCTGGACAGAAATCTGCTGAGCAGAAGAAATTCTTAGTTGGAAAGTACCCTTTCTTCAGTCTCACCCAACCCAAAACACTGGCTAACAAGTTTGAAATTGTATCACTTTTTAATTAAGACCTGACTGATGTTACCTTTAGAATCATGGGCTGGAGACACAGGGTGCTAATGATTAAAAGCTTGATCCCTATCCCATAATCCTAATATTTTGCCAGTTGGCTATCAAAGTATGTCCGGAGCAGAGCAGGCACTTGGCAACCTCACAGCCTTCAGTAATTTAAGAAAAACCCTGAATGACTCCCTAGATTATGTTCCTATTTTAACCTGTAGGCAGTACCTACAATTGCTGAAGAAGGGCTGTTCAGTATTTCCTAGGTTTCACAAGCTTTGAGAAACAATCACAATTAATTCTTTTTCCCAACTGCAAAGAGCTTGGTAATGTAGTAACAGGCTTTGGACAGGAAGACAAGATGTTTCTCCAGGGAGTGACAGTAGGACTCCCTGCAGTAAAAAGACCTTAGTCCTGGTCATGCATGTATGGCTGTAAAGGCACGCTCCTGGCTGCGTCCCTTCCTTGGAGTGAATTTGTCTGGTGAACACAATTGCAAAATCGTTTGCCGTGGTCCATCCTCTTCAATGATAGACTTACAATTTTGTCCTGAACTGTGTGAAGTTTCTTCAGCTTGTTTGCTTGTGTGGTTTCTGAACCCCTTCAGAATCTATAGAGTATTTGGGTTAAAAACTGAGCTGTGTTTTTCAAACAGTTTCTCAGTACTGCCACAGTGCCAGGTCTGTCCAGCAGTCAGCAAATGACTTAAAGAGCAATTTCTCCTGTGACAGACAAGTTTTAATGGTATCACATTCAGCAAAAGAAAACCAGACAGGGTAGGCTGTCCTTCCTAGCAGGAGCTCACCCTCTGTGGCCAGACATGCTGGGAGCTGGGGCAAACTGGAGACGGAAATCTGTCTGCAGGAGTGGCTTTGGCTGTTGTGATGAACATTTTTGGTAACTTTTCCAGAGATGGATAACCTCTACATTTTCTTCAGTGGTTGCTTTCTTTCCATTGGTTTTACTTAAGGAGGCTTAAAACCAGTGATGCAGCTATTGCCATTATTGGTTTTGGTTTAGCCACAGATTACTCTCTCTAAACGTTGCTCTTATCGATACAGACCTCTTAATGGGAAAAAATTTGTTTTCCTGAATATCCTACAGTAGTCCAGCTAAAGCTTCAAAAACAGATCTGTAATTGCCTGAGTTCAGCTCACTTTTCCAGCAGATGTTAATCCGGGTGTTTCAGAAAAAGCAACTGCTCCAACAGCTTGTGTCTGTAAGATGATATGCCCTACTCCCCCACTACAGGTACAGTATTTTAATAATTCCTACCTACTTCATGTATTTCCCTACTGCTATTCTTCCAGAAGATTTCTGAGAAGAGAGCAAAGTCAAAGCACAAGCTCTTTCTACTGTGGCATTTTCTATTTGATGACTTTTTAAAGGCAATTTCCTGCAATGATGCTACATCCTCTCCTCTTCCTTGCTCTGGTTTTCAGGTTTTTCCTCACATCTCTTGGGAAGATAAAGTTAAATAACAGCGAGGAGAGTAACTCATGCAGTGATATTCACCATGTTGAAAAATATAAACTCTTTCATGTTGAAAAAAGATGTGAAAAACCCTTTTCTGTGAGATTTCATTGCACTATTTAAAAAAAAAAAAAAAAGGCGCGAAAATATCCATTTCACCT
Source organism: Phylloscopus trochilus trochilus (assembly GCA_016584745.2). Classification (NCBI taxonomy): domain Eukaryota; kingdom Metazoa; phylum Chordata; class Aves; order Passeriformes; family Phylloscopidae; genus Phylloscopus; species Phylloscopus trochilus. The sequence continues at coordinate 13,220,192 of WQNJ02000062.1, forward strand.
TAGAGCCCCATATGTTTTGTGGCTGTTAGCACACTGAGTCTGGCGCTGGGAATCACATCCCAGCTGTTAATGAGGTATTTAAGGGTACTTAAAATGCATTCATTACTAAACCAACATTTCTGCTGTAGTTGCTCTGGTGTTTCCCAGACACCATTATCTGATCTTCTAATTATCACAATTTTATTCTTGTGTGGGTAATTAACAGGACGTATTAGGGTTCCCTGTGTGAAATGCTGTGTTAGGTTTTTAACTCCAGAACTTATTTAAGACCACTTCATCAAGGGCCTGGAGCAGTGCTCGCAAGTCCCAGTTTCTGTGGTGTCTGAGAAAGTGCAGGCATGATGTGTGGGATACTCAACTGGGTACTGGCCAGTGGTCACCACCCAACAGGTGGTGATGCCAGTTTAAATTTAGGGTACCTGGCCACAGAATCTGTCAGCTGGAGAGTCAGTGTGCTTTGGCTAAGGTGGCAAGACATGGTGACATCTGCTAGGTATTAGTAAATGGCAGAAATTTCTTTTGTCAGCTCATCATGAATTTTCTATAACAGCACCAGTGCTATGAATAAACAGGGCAGGAGATGATTATTAACTCCTTAAATGCCTTTATTAAAAGGGGAAAGCTCAAGGGATTGCCCATGCCACTACTGCTCCCTCAATCTGCCGAGGAGGAGGCCTGGGATCAATTCTGCTGCTCTCGCTGCAGAGCCAGGAGCTCATCCTCACGGAAATTCCCAGTCAATCATTGGGCTCATTTTACTCCAGGGATGTCTTTCTTTCCAAGCGCTTTTTGAAGTTATGGTGAGGAGGTGGAAAGCCTCCACAGATAGTTTGATGTCCCGTCAGCCTGGTGGCCCTTTGTGGGTCTGGATTTCGCGTTGACTCCTTGTTGCTAGGGGTTTTTGGTGTTAATTGTACTTTCGGCTCTCACAGGAGTCCCTGCGATTTCCATAAGAGGCATCAGGTTCGGCTTGGCGGGCAGACAGGGGGTCGGCAGGGGCAGGGAGCAGGAAGAGGGGCAGACAGAGAGCAGGCAGGGAGCAGCAAAAACCCAACAAGAGGTAAGGGCATACAAAACTGGGACTTGGGTTACAAACTGGGTACAAACTATTCAAGATAACAACATGCATAACCATCAACAGAACATTCAATATATGATTAGGAGTCTTTAACACTCTTAGAGCAACCATCTACAGAGCATTCAACATTCAACTAGGAGTCCACCCACATCACCAGTTCTAATTTATTCTGTGTTTTCCTTAACCCAGCTCAGTGCCAGAATACAATGAGCTGGAATTAGACCACAGAGAAGGGGCAACCTTCTCCATCCACCTCGGAGAGAGGAGCACGAAGCAAAGGAGGTACCCATACACTGACCAGGCAGAGGGGAAATAGGACAGCTTAAACAGCAATCTTGGAATTTTTTTTTTCAAATTTGGCAGCCCTTTTGGGTGGATTTTTAGGGCCAAACCTTCAAGGGGTGTAAAGTTACCACATCCCTGCACAGCTTTGCACTGGGAGAGAGTATGACTCTGCAGAAGCAGAAAATGCAGCAGAGATGTAGTGTTAGGGAAGGGGTCAAATGTCTACAGTGCGAGACAGACTTTAAAGAGGACAGCAAAGTGCTCTGATAACATCACACTAAAGTGAGGCAAGTGCAGGGAGCACCAAGTGAGATGACATTAATGGCAAAAGCTGTAAACCAAGGCAAAAAATACTAAGTACCTGCACAGCCTGTACTCTGCCTGATGTATGATATGGATTTTACCTCTGCTGCTGGCTACAAACTGCTCCTTGTACAACAGTTGTGGGGGATATCAAGAGTAAGGATCCTCACTCTTCATCGCTATCCTGCGAAGGCAGAACGGTTTTTCTGCCCTCCTTCATTTACTTGCTGCCATCTTGAAGGAGTAACAACGTGGGATGCTGAGGACCTAGGAAACCTGGTTTTCCATAAGGAAAACAGGTCCATTGAAGAGGGGAAGGCAGGCTGGGAAGCACTGCAATGCTCTGCTGCCTGGCCCCTCTCTGCCTGCAATTTTGGAGGCTCAACACCCATGAGTCTCTGTTAACTTTCATCACTGCTCTGTTTTCACATCTCTTGCACCTGATTTGCTTTACTGAGATTTATTCACCTGAAGACAAAGATGACAAAAAAAGAAAAAAGTAATCATTCAGGAGACATAGGACAGTATCTCCTGCAAGAGGATACACATTAAGTTGTCAGCCTCATGGGAAAAGCAGGAGAGACCTTTCTGTTCCTAAAAGTCAGCCTTTGAAAACTTTTAACTGATGGTTCTGTCCCCATTGTCTCCATCCTCCACACCACAGACAGTGTCCCTGTGCACTTCTTCTAAGTCCCTGCATGCATTCATTCCATCCTCAGTTATATTAATTCCTATGGAAAAAATTACATCCTTGCCCATTGCATCACTAACCCCAATGTTTTCCAGCACCCTGAGTGACAAGCAGGTCATGACACTTACTTTTCCCCCATGCTTTGGACATGCACTCCCCTCTTTGCCATTTGCAAGCCTTGGCTTTGCTGCTGGCCCCAGAGCCACTGCATTCCAGTTTCTCCTCTCCAGTCCCCACATACCCCCAAGCTCTGTGTGCCTTGTATTTTCCACAGCAGGAGGGTATGAACCCTTTTCCAAACACAGAGCTTCACAGGGCCACAGCAATGCCTTGCTTGCAGAAGGAAGCAGCCAAACATGGCTACATCAGAGGTCATCCAGAGGAGTAGTCCAAGCCTAATTCCCTAACTGCATGGGATGGGAAGTAAGATAAGGAGAGGGAGAGCTTGCCTGCCCTGCTCACACAGCATGAGCTCAACATTGAGCTGTGGTCCATCCAGCTCACATCAGGCTGCATCGCTCCTCCCCTAAACGCTTCCCTGTGTAGGGTCTGGCCAGTGGTGACAGTGGAAAGCAGATGTTTCTGGCCTGAAAAAGCAGTAGCTGAATCCTGGATTGTGTTTACATTCCTAGCAGATATGCAGTGTGGAAATGTCTCGAAATAGGAAATAGTGTCCCGGCTGAACAAGTAAAAGGCATGAGATGAAAAAAAATCACTATCATCATTTCCTGAGAGACTTGCCAAATTCCTCATTTCTGTGCTTGATTTGCACATCCTGCAGATGTGTCTGCTCAAATTTCCCTTCTGGTATTTTCCTCTTACACGATATGTCAGGCACAGATGCGCATTCACATGAATGAGGAGCTGGTATCCTTAATGATAAGTGAAACACCGACTGTCAGGGGGGCCGTGTGAGGCAGGGGATGTGACCCAGCACACGCACCCACAGACCCAGAGGTGGATGAGCACTGTCACGTGTTGTTACTTTTCTAGGCAACCACAAATGGATCACTGCTGGGGACTGCAGAGGTTCTGCAGGTGAGAAACAGTATCTGCACAGTCCTAAGTACTGCAATATGTTCCCTGTGGGATGTTAAGAGCCACATTTATTAACAGAGAGATTTACATTTGTGCCCTATATTGAAGGCCTTGTTAAATTTGGGGACCATCTGGCAGAAAACTTCCAAATTGATTTCCAAATCTTGTTTAAATGGAAAACATTTCTTCTTGTCTCTCAGAAGATATCATCTGCACATTTAGTTAAGGGTACTGTTGGGAAACATTCCAAAGGAACTGAGGCAGGCAAAGGGTTTGCATAAATACAGACTGGTTTTAAGATTATGGTTCTGATTATTAGTTTTTTTTGTAATAACCTAGTCTTAGAAGACCTGGTCTCAAGACTTCATGACAGAGATTCTATAAAACATGACTGATACGTCCCATCAGACCAGTCTCTGACCCCAGCCAGATGCTGACTCCCACTTGCTGCCTCCTCTGGTTTATCCATGTTGAGGTCAGAGCAGGGCACAGCTAAGTGGTCACCTGGAGTGATACCTCCAACAGGACCCTGACCTCATTCTAGTACAATCAGTCTCATCTGCTCAAGAAAACAGTACCAGTCAACAGACTTGGGAGCATAGGACTTCAAGCTAAGACAACTAAATACCAACTTTTCTTGCAGCAATTTCCCCCGGTCAGGCAGAGGACACCAGAAGGTCATTGCTCCCAAAATGCTGTTTCTGGGCTCCTGTTTCTTGCACGGTCTATTTTTTTTCTCATTTTTTCTCTGTTCTGTTTTATTTGGAGGGGCTACAGTGCTGTGAGTAGTTGCAGAGGTGAAGGTTGGGTTGGAGTGGGAGCTCAGTGCTCTGCAGAGGACAGCAAGAGTCTGGGTGAAGTGAGCAATTGTAAGGAAAAAGGGGAAACTAAGCCAGTCCTTGCTTGGAATGGCACAATATTATGTGCACAAGCAGTTGTGGGTTTATCACGAAGGACAGAGCTGCCCAGTGCAGTAGATCTTGTGGAAGCCATGTAAATGCCCTCAGCAGCAAGCAGGCAGTGCTAGGCAGGCAGTGAAGCACCAATGACTTTCTAACAGACTGCTGATGGGATGGGATTCCCCACAATTCTGCAAAAATGGGTTTGTAGGGCCTGTCAAAGACAGGAGATGCAATCTGACAGACCTGTGGTGTGATGTGGTGCCCCAAACCTCACCATGCCTGCTACAGCTGGATAAAGGAGAGCTTTGTAAAAAGTGGTTGTCATGACAAAGAAATCACCAAGGAACATGAGAAAGATAATATCAAGGGAAGGAGATAAATTAAGGAGATGCATTTTGAATGTATAATGGGCTGGAAAAGTCGTCAGAACAAATATTGCCTGAGGGAGCTGGAATACAAGTCCAATGCCAGCCACAAGTGGAAATGAATTCACAGGGTAGATCCCAGCTCATCCCCAGGAAGCTGAGCACCTCAATGCTCTGGGCTGTCAGAGAGGCCCAGGCCAGGAGGAACAATAGCAAGAACAGATTAAATGGAGAGATTAAGGTCTTGTCTATACAAGAAAAGTTGTATCAGTTTATTTAGATGGATTTGGAGTGATGTAGTTAAACTGGAGAAAACCCCAAATGTAGGGGCACTTCGTCTCCAGCTGCAGTGCAGCACAGCCTTAGCACCTTTGAAGATCCAGGACCAGATGCCTATCTGAGTGTCTGAATGCTGCTGGAAATGCCTTCCCCTCAGCCAGCAGAGGTGGGGTGAGGACAGATTTATGGAAGACTGTGAGACACTGAGGTGCTGTGGCTGTAGGTGCTGGAGGCCAGCACCCCTGGGATGCTCCAGGACACCACCCCTGTCCTCCCATCTGTGCATGAGGACTATGGGGCAGATGATGAAACTTGGCATAGACACCTGTGATGGTGCGTGAGGAATTTCCATAGTGAGTGCTTTTCTGCTGTCTAGTCCAGGTGCTAGAGGAAAATGCCATTGGAGCAGTAGAGGATCAGGACTTTGCTGGGATGTGGTCTGAACTGACATTGCCCTGTTCAGTGAAGTTTCTTCACATTTATGCAGGCTTTGTTTGTCATCCTGTGTGCTAATCCACTGAAGGTGAATAGGATTTTATTTTGCTTTTCAAGCTGCCTAATTAATGAGTTATCCTCTCAAAGTCTGCCAAAAAGGGCAGTAATTTTCCTTTAAAAATCATGCACCAGCTATTCATTGACAGCAGCTGAGCCCTGATGTGCCATTACAGTTGTGTTTTCTGAATGTAGTGGGAAACTGACAGCAGAAAAACGGGACAGCACAAGCCACTGAGGCCTCACTGACAGCTCTGCATCACTCTGAGAATACAAATAGCACTTTTTCTCAGTCTGTAGAAAAAAAATATAAAAAAGGGTTTATTTTGATGGGTTGGATCCTGTCAGATGCTGCACACACATTTTCATGCATGGTGCACCTCTACTGACAGAAATATAAAACTAATATTGATGAGAACATTGGTTTCTTGGTAAATCACCCGGCTATGTGCTGTGACCAGCACCCTCCACTTGCATGCACATACAGAGCTTGCATAACTCCACAGTGAAAGCAAATGCTATTATTAGTTTGTAAAGCAAGTTTTGTTGAATTTGGCAGTCAATGTGCATGTGTAAATTCCCCCAAATTAATTAAAACGTTTAGAGAGATGGTGGAGATAGCAGCACTGCTCATCTAATAGATAGTTTTAACAGGTTCACAAATGCTTTTATGTAATTAATTAATGCTTGGCTACCTCAGGTGAAATGATCTGGGCATGCATGCTTCCTTAAATCAGAGCAAAGGTAGAGGGGCAAATTCATGCTCTGTTTAAGCAGCTTTTCATCAAATTTGGTCTGAAGCCCATTGTGGGCTTTGATTTATCTCTGGAAGACAAAAGTGATCTGATCTGACTCTATGAGCAGAAGATAGAAAACGCATGAAATAATAAATAATGCCATGGTGCTTGCCAGCACTGAGTGCCAGAATTTTCTTCTTGCCTGGTTTAGCTCTTCTTTTGTAGACACAGAGTGAAACCAGGCTCAGGGCCAGGCAGCTGGTCTGGTGCCAACCCTGTCACTGGTATGATGGCACTGTGGCGGCATTGTGAGACTCGAGCTACTTAGCATTGGTCACTTCCTGTGAGAGAAAGCATGAGATGTTTTGGTGCATGGGTCACCACCATCTGTTTGGTGAATGAGCTACCCAAATTTAATGGGATATATCAAAAGTGCTCCTGCCAAACAAGGACAGCTAAAAACATCTGGACTCAGCCCTGCATCTGTTTCGTGCGTGGGGACACAGGCACATGCAAAGTGTGAAACACAGCAAGGAGACAAAGACCTCCTAGAAAAGAAAACCCACAGCTTAACCTGAAGATTTTCTGAAATTACTGTGTAATTCCAGTTTGCCTGGGAGTGTGGCTGAGGAAAATAACCTTTTTTTTATCAGATCCCATACATGCTGAGAGTGCTAACTGCTGATCACTGTACCATATCAGTATATACTCACATTTTGCTAATGCTCACCATGGTGTATTGCCTCTGCCCTGCTCTAATAGGTAGAAAGCTGAATTTTAGTCCTTTACTGCATTATCAGAATAATTATTAATAAATGGCTGTTTGTTTTCCCTGGGCAAAACCAGGCAGAATTAATGACCACAGTATAAAACAACCAATCTGATGACAGATGAAGATAAGTGGAGAACCTTCCCCTCATTTTTCTCCTCAAGGAGGGCATATCTGATCTGAGTCACCAAGAGAATCAACTTGAAGACCTACCACTCCATTTTCCTCTCTTTGCCTTTCAGAACAGCATCACTCTTTAAAAATCTTACTTATATGAAGCACATCCATGTAAGCTATTCCCCTTTCAGGGAGGTACTAAGCTGACTCAGACTAACCTCTGTCCTTACATGGAGACCAGCTGGGCACAGCTCAGGAACAGATCCAGCTTACTATCTAGTGTTTTCCAATTCATTTTAATCAGTCTCTGGGTATAGCACAGTCTGTTTCAGTCCTCTGATGGTGAGGCTGCTTCTCACTTGTTCATCATCTGACCTTATGAAACTTGCAGCCCAGGCTGCATGTGGCCCAGCTTTAATACATACATATACCCTTTTCTGCCCCCTTAATGCCAGGGACATGATATAGCCTCAAGGCCAGGATATTCTTCTCTGTGTGCAAGAGAAGAGCTCATACTCAGGCAGCCTGGTGATACTGGAAGCCAGCTCTCACTGGAAGTAGGCACAGTTCTAGGCATAGGGGTATTTCTCAGAAGTAGATGAAACAAGTTAAGATGTGCTCTGGACTGATTTTAATGCTCTTGTTGTGGGTAGGCTTCCCTTGAGCACACCTGCCAAATCAGACCAATTAAAAGCCTTGGACTACTAGTGCCTAAACCTGTCTCACATTTTTTGCATCTCTGGCCAGATCAGGACCTTTTTGAAAATCATCTTAGGAGCGTCAAAGTTATGAGGCACATTCTTAATGAGTAACCTCCAAGAATAAGTGCTACTGCAGAGCAGCTTCAGGTGGTCTGCATTTTATTTTGAGTAGCTCATTACAAAAGTTAACAGGACCACTGCTGGGAGGCTGATGGCAGTTTCCCTAGGTCAAAGTAGCTGGAACACATCTCATTTTCAGCCAGGTAGTCACCTAGGGATATCTTGTCCAGCCCTGGTATTGAATGGATGCTAAATGAGAAAGCCAGCAATGTTGCTTCCTGCATCACATTTGGTGTTTTCTTTTCCATGACTGTGATGCCTAACGGACGAGCTCCCACCCTGGAAAAAGGGCTTGTGAACTAGATATCCTGCACAGCTGTATGTGAGAGTACTTCCTATTTATTGTTTAAAGAAAATCTCTGGAGTAAATTGTGGAAGAAAAACATGGGTATAAATGTGGATTAGGTTACTCCCTTGTAAAAGACATAACGCTTCAAAGAGTGCGAAGCAAAATGCTCACATTCTTCCTTTGTTTTCGCTTTGCTTCCTTTGACCAAATCCTTTTCGAGGATTACTTAAATCCTCAGAAGATTTTATCTCTGCTTCCACTAGTACAGTTCTGAAGTAACTTCACTGGCCCCAGCAAGGTTGTTCCTGATCTGCAGTTGTGCAAAAGAGAGCAGTCCAGTACCCATTCTCAGTCACCTCATTTGGGCATTGCTGTAAGACCATGCAGATCTGTATCTGAATCAGGGCCTTGTAGTGTTCAACACTTTTCCCTCTGTTTCCTCCTCTGATGGAAAGAGCATCCTGGGCAAAGGGGATGTATGATATAAATCACATTTACAACTTCGATTACTCCATGGATTTCTTGCCTGTCTCCTACCATTCTTTGTTTTGCCTCTTTCTTGATTTTCTTCATGTTCTTTCCATCTTTTATTTTCTCTGTATTTATTTATACAGATTAGTATATTTGTACATTCATAGGTATATGATGTACAGATACAGATGTACTTATTCTGGCCTGTCATGTCTTATGTGTTTATCTCATTCTAGAAAAATACATATACATATATTTGAATATATAATCATATAAAATTCAAAGAAATAAATACTTTCCTGACATCATTCTTGCAATGGGAACTGTATTTCTTAAGTGTTCCGGCCTTGCTTGACTTGCATGTTAAAGCTTCAGTCAAGAAAGAAGCAAACACCATCTCATGAATAAACTGAATCCAGCCTTTTATTTGTCTGAATATTCTTCTCTGTGTCAATCTCTGCTCACTGTAAAGAGGTGTCATCAACAGGCACAAACTTTGCTCTTCTCTGTGGAGTCTAGCAGCCCATCCAGAAGGGTTTGGCTTCCTTCCCAAGGAGAATGGATCTCTGTGGCAGAGTTGAGAAGTTCAGCATGATGGAGCAATTTGGAGGAACATAGGTCTGACTATCAGGCTCAGCAATCATATATAGTCATAATGAGCCTCCTACAGCTACAGTGTAAGATTACTGATCTTTGGTGGTTGGGAATCACTTGCACCACAGTTACAGTTTATATGGTAAAGGCCAGGCCTGATGTGCCTGCTATTCAAACTCTGCAAGTTTGGCTGCATGGGGAGGGATGCAAATCACATCATCTTCTTATAGATGGACATTAGCATTAAGGGTACCTTAAAAAGCCTGTGCTTCCTGGATAGATTAAGAGGAGAGTCTGTGCTATTTCTGGATTCTCCTCTCTATGGCATTAATTGAATTTAGCCCAAAATTATGGTAGTCTGCAATTCGTGGAGGAATCAGATCTTTAGATTTCTTTTTCTAAAGAAATCTATGGGACTGTCGTTCAGATAGCAAAACCATCCATGAGCAATGGGGAGTCAGAACAAAAGGCTGTTTTAACCTTATGCAGAAAACCAAGGCAGTCCTGATCACTGGGAGGCAGCCATTTCACTCTCCTCACTGAAATCCTTCCAGAAGAGAGACAAACTGTGTCCGTGTCCTGGAGGAAGACCTTACTTTTGTTCTTTCTTGTTGTGTTTCTTCGTATAAACATATTCAAGACTGAAAGTATTTGGCTGTTCTTCCTGTCTGGAAACATAAGGGGAGTCATGATGATTAGGTAAGTTAGCTGTGGGGTGATGCATCTCACTGCCTTAACCACCTGGAAATTAGGTGTCTTGGCTCCGTGAATTCTTCTGGCTCTATGAGCCAAGGAGGAAAAAATTGCACCTTTGCTGAGCAGTTCAGCCACTGCCTTAAGCACCTGTCTTAGGACAGGATGACTTACCCTCCAGAGGTGCTTGCCTCTCTGCCTTACCTACAGAGGGAACATATACAACCAGTTCAGATGGAGTGTATGATTTTTAGAAGGGTTACCTGTCCCTGCATATCTAATTTCCTAGTCTTTGCTCCCACAGTCCTGTTGCTGTGAATATGCTGCTTCACAATCAAATTCAGCTGCCACAGTCATCATCTCCGTGTCCAGAGGACTGCTGAAATTAAATGTCCCATCTAACAAGGACACACTTTGCAGGCAGATTTTCCATACCCCTTATTTTGCACAGACTAGTACGTCTCTCTCATTTTTTAGCATGCGTACTTTATGTGAGGAGTCTAAAAACATCAGACAAGGATAAGGATTCACTCTGAGTTGTGTCCTAGCAGCTCTGTGTCAAAACATCCCCATATGCAGTTTTATCAGCTGTTTCAGGGCTGTTGGTTTATATCTAACATTGTTATGCTTTGGGACAAAAATACAGTGGCGCCTCCTGGATAAGTATTTTTATGCTATTAAAAACAGAACTCCTTCTTTCCTTCCCTAAAAAACAGCTCCAGTAAAGTTTCCTTAACAAGTAGATAATTTACTGTCTACTTCTGGTTAATGCTTGATTTACATTGTTGTTACTGGGCCTTATAAAAAAGGGCTGCTCCTATCACAACATTTCTACATACAAAAGCAGTCAAAACCAGCCATTTGAAAGTCCTCTGCTCTGTAACCCAATATTATTTATCTGTGGCTTTGATCTTACGCCTGGAAAAAATCTTTTCCTTGAAACACTGAAAGTGTTCACAGTTCTAATAATGCATCAAAGCTGATACAGTATGTAGTTCAGCCCATCTCCAGTGTTAGTTCACTTCATGAGCCCAAATAAATATCTTTTTCCCCTTCTTTCAGCTTTAATTTTGTGTTTTCTTTGCAGTGATTCTGGGGAGTAGAGTGCTGCTGATGCCTGGGGAAGTGGGAGTGTGAGAGTGCTGGGTAACTCCAGGCACAGCACAGCCAGATGCTTCCTCCCACAGGACTGCCAATGCCCTGAGCACCTCGAGACGTCTCGTGAGCACAGACTGCTGCTCCTGCCAAATTGCATGATGGTTTTGGGGATGGAGGCAAATATCCATTGAGTATTTACTTGATGCTATCAAACTCATTTGTATCCTAACCAGAGTCCCTAGAGGTGAAATTCAGTGCATCAATCCACTGCTCCATCTTTTGAAAGGAACATCATTAACATGCCTAACACATGAACAAATGTGGCTTTGTTCCATGTTACTTCATTAATGCATTATTTAGGGTGATAGATTTGTAAGCCAGAGGGCACCTTCATGATGACCTAGTCTGATCTCATGAGTACCATGAACTAGTAATCTAGGCAGTAACCTGTGGTTGATCTGTATCATGTATTTTAGAAAAATAGCCAGTTTCCCATGGCAGTTTGGACTGATCTCTCTAGATGTGATGATTTCCAGCAAGTGGTTTGCCAAAGGGAGAGCAGAAAACACAATAGCAAAGCTGATGTTTGCTGTGCAAATCTGGAACAGGAGTTTCACCCTAGGAAGCCAGACAAGCCCAAATACAAACAAAGATGGAAACTGCACCATTCTGTAGATCTGAATTTAGATCTAACCTTTGGCTGAGGGTCTATTTCCCCTCTTAAATCGAAGTGGAAAGCAGTCTACTCAAGGAAAAACATTCACTAGTTGAATACCATGGGTGAATTCTGAAAAAAATACAGCATTTTGGACTCCTGTAGAGAGAAGGATTTGTTATTCTGGAGGAAAATAAATATCCTGAGAAATGTTTGTAATTTTATGCTTTCCTTTTCAATTGAGAAATCTGTTCTTGGTTTTGAGTGTACAGTCAAAAAAGGCTGAACTATGGAAATGCATTTGTTTCTTTGAGCTGAAGTCCACAAACCTGTCTATGTTTTCTTTGCTAGCTTGCTTTGCGAGCTGCTGGAAATACAGGAATTTTTTGAAGAAGACTAGAGAAGACTGAAGGAGCCAATGTCCATCCCTTGGAAACATCTTCCAGGAGATGACTGCTCCTGCAAGGCTCTGCTCTCCCCACAGGGTGTAAGAGAAGATCTGATAACTGGTGTGTCACCCTTGGAGCTGGACAGAAGAGCACACCGTCTGCCAGGTCCCAGACCTGACTTTGCAAGTCTGCCTGGCAGAAGAAAGAGATTATCTGACTGCAACACAAGTGGGTTTTGTCAAGTTGAATGACTGGGTTAGGGACTGAGCAGAGGCACCCCTTGAAGGGATACTCTGTTTAATCTGTATTTGAGAGCAATGCTGTAATTATATAATTCAGCAAAATTCCAGGTATGCTGTTGCTGAAGTGCTGTGGAAAAGTAAGTGCTGGAATGAAAGTCAGGGGCAGTCAGGGGAGGCTGTGCTGACGTTCTGGGAAGATTATTGATTTATTGAATGGAGGTCAAAACTACTCAGCAAAAAGGCAGGAAATCTTAGCACAAATAGGCTCAATGTGGAAACCAGGAACTTCAACACTGAGCAGGAAAAAACAGTGCACATGAGTTAAATGGTGCATTTAGAAAAGCTAAATAAGGAAGGTCAAGGCTTTCCATGACACACATCAGTTGGTACAGTGCAGCAATAAGCAAATACCTCACAGCAGGTGTGACTGGCACTGTTGGCCCTTGCATGATGGAGGAGAGGCAAAAATGGAGTGACGCATGATGAATTAGCTCAAGTGCCAAAGGAGTCTGGGGTTCCTGGGCTAAATCTACTCAAAGAACAATATCTTTGGGCAAGGACCAAAGTAGAGTAGATTTAGCCCAGGAACTGACCTCTACCCCTGGATCTGGATGGCAAGACCATACCACAGCCTCCCTGCTAAGCTCTCTTAGCTTCCAAATCACTGTGGCCACATCCTACCTATGTGTGAGGAATGATCTCTCCCCCGTGCAAACTCCCAGCCTGTGCCTAAGAAACTCTTTGGCAAGCACTATCTGGCCTCGGTCAAAATCCTGCCAGGGATCATGTTAGTGATTCTGTCCAGTTATTAGTGTGGGCATAAGGGACAAAAAAATCTAGTGTAAGCCCTCTGCCTGCAGCATGCTCGTTTGAGGTGTCAACAAAGTCGCTTCCCTTCTGTGCAATTCATGGTGTCTTCTGATTGTCCAGTAACTGTGTCACTTGGAAACCAGGATGAATCCATGCATCCACACAAAATCCAGCCAGGAGAACACCAGTACATTCCCTCAGTGCTTCAAAATGGCAGAAGTTTCAAGTGCCCAAATCCTCTCACATAGTGTCCTTTCTGCCACTTGGTGGCTCTCAGTTTTCCGAGCTGTGACTTTCTCAAAGTGAAGGTGTGGGACAAGCTGGCTCTAGAGTGTGGTGTGGAAGAGCAGCACCATCAGGCTAGGGTTGTGCTGGAAACAGATTGTTGCACTGTTTTGGCACGTGGCTCTTCACATCTTCCCTGTTCTCCAAAACAGAGACAGTGTTAAAACCTCTGTGGCTGCTCCCCACAGCAGTTCTTGAGACACAAGCTCATGGCTCCTGCTGTCTCCCTGCAGTGTTCAGACTTCTGCTCTACCCTACCCTGCCTTCCTCTCGGCTGTCTGGTTATGAGTACAGCTTTCCTGGCCACAGACCTGTCTGTGGCAGTCATTCATTTGTTTGTATGCATTCATGAAAAAGCAACACAAAAACCAGCACTGGCACATGCAGCTCATGCTGGCTTTGGAGAAAAGTTGTCTGCATTTGTTTGCTTGTGTTTTTCATTATGCAGCCAAAGTTGTGCTGACAAGATTGAGATGAGTATGGAGTGGTTTGCCTGACGATCCTTGGTGCAAGAAAAGAAGGAGCAAAGCTCTAGAGAAAAATGTCTTTGCAGTGCTTTTTACTGGAGTTGTTAAAAAGCTGCTTTGTTGATTGCAAAGTGACTCATAGGAGTGTAAGAACTACCTTTGGCCATCAAAGCTGAGAGCTGCTGCCTAGTCAAGTGAATGCTCAGGTGAAGAGTTTACATGGACACATACATGGAACATCTTGTTACAAGCACCCAGTGCTTTCCAAATCTGTATCTTGTGGAGCTTGAGACAATTGACCCATTGGCATGGGTGCTCAGTCACTTAGGAACTGCAAATTTTAAAACACTGCATTGAACCCCACTCTACAGAAGCATGTAGTAATGAATTCCACAATGCAATTAGTCAATGGCTAATAACATGGTTTTATTTGGTCCAGACCTGTTGCACAATGATTTATCCAGCTGACCCTTAGTTCTAACCTCATGATAATGCTTGCTCAATATTTTGTCTTAATCGATCTCCTTCACAGGATCATCCTTTTAGAAGTTTCACTTGGTTTTCCAGTACCATTTACTCTTTCCTCATGGCAAAGCTGTTCCATACTTATGTTCATGCCTGTTATCTTCCTGGAAAAGTTTCACAGACCTGCACAATCTATTCACCACTGGTGACAATAACTGTGTGCATATCACACACCAAGGCCATATTTCAGAAAGCCATTACTCTAAGTTATGTTTTCTCTATGGTAAAGAAAAACCTCTTACTGCTTGTATATACTTAGAGCTGATGTTCCTATGTGTACCACTTTCCATGAGTTGACACTGAATTTTGCTAGCCAGCCTATTATTCAGCCACTTGACATTGCAGAGTTCTTTGTTTTTTGTCAGAAGCTTTAGGTTGACTGGACTCAGTTCTTCTCTCTGAAAATGGTATCACTGCACTGTCCAAAATACTGCATTCAAATTATCATGATGATTTTTCATAAATCTCAGCCCATTGCCAAAGGAGAAACTGCCTGGGACCTCTTAGTGTTGGTCCAGGGCTCAGGCAGGTGGGAGCACCAGGTCCCTGGTGGCAGTGGGAGCCTGTTCATCAGCCAGAGATGCTGCAGCATCCCCAGAGAAGCTGTCCTTATTGGTGCCCATCCAGACAGAGTAAGTTCTACATGGTGGAGGTGCTCCTCCTTGTGAAGCTGTTTGGAGAATAAGGGGAGGCACCCCCTGCATTTGTAGTTCTGAGCATCAGCCTCTGGTCTTCCCACAGTGGCCACACACCTGACATGGCTGTGCAGCAGGACACAGACCAAGCCAGTGACATGAATCTCATGGGTGAGGACACAAAGAGAAAGGTGCCATAGCTGTGTTCTGCCAGAGAGTGAAATGCTAGTCTGGGTAAGCAGGGGACGGGGCCACAAGTCAAGTATGGGATTGTCATGCTCAGCATGAGAAGGGTGACCATTCTGCTTGCTCCTCTAGCTCTGGGTAGCTGTCCATAGCTGGGCATACCTTCTAATTTGCAAGGCTGTTTCTAATGTTCCTGTGTGGATAGCAGTGCTGGAAAAGTATAGAAAAGACCACAGGGCTGATCAAAGGTAAGGAATGGCTCCTGTCCAGGGGTGGAATAGACTGGAAAGAGAGATGGCTGGAGGGCGATGAGATACAAATCCACAAAGTCATGACTGCTAGGAAGAAAGCACCTAGGGGATCACTGTATCTTCCAGTAACAGAATCAGGGGATGCCAAATGAAACTCCCAGATGGCAAGGTCAGTGCAAAGGAAAGGAGGCAGCTGTGCTCCCAGGGATGAGGTGAAGGTGTGGGACCCAGTGGTGCCAGAGGTGGTAGGTACTCAATGTTTACACAAGCTCAAATTCATGGAAGAATTATCCATTGATAGTTATTAAATACGAAACCACAACCTCTGCTCCGGGATATCCATGAAGGGTGGAAGAACATCCTGAAGCAGCAGTTTTATAAGCCTGTCCTTTTATACCCTTCCCTGGCATCTCTTTTTTTCCAGGAAACGAAAAGATCCTGCGATAGACAGATTCTTGCTCTGGCGCACATGGGCATTCTTAGGAATGCAGGTGTGTTCTTCACATGAAGACAAAAGAGGATTGTTCCAGCATTTGGACAATTTTGGTCCTACTAATGGTGTGAACTCTATGAAACAAGGTTATGGTTAAGACAACTCCATAGGGCACCAGTGCCCAAATCCTTTTGCTATTCTTGGCCCAAAATGGCTGCTGACTTGCTCATCTATAAGTCAGATCCAGAAAAGAGGGGAAGGAAAGACAGAAAAGCTAGCTGAGTTTGCCAGATGTGTTGGGTGGCCTGGGTGTTGGTGTCCCCTGTTCAACGTTTAGGCTGATCCAGCTGTATTAAGTCATTCAACTTGGCAAATCATGGTGTTGAGCTGTGTCTGTAGTCCAATCATAGCCTTGTACTCCAAAAATGTGTGTATGAGAGGTGTAGCAACAGAGCTGGGTGCTCAGTGATGTCAGGTGGAGCAGCACTTTTTTCATAATGGAGTTTTGTTTGGAAAGAAATGCTGGAAGAGATTTGTTTTGGGGAGTGCTGAGGTACTTCATGTGTTTGAAACCAAGTGGTTGCAGCGTATGAAAGAATCAAGGTCACCCTTGAGATGTGGGCCACCCAGCCTGAGAGCTTGGCTCAGCCACACAAGAATCATTTTCTCAGCCTGCCAAAGCATGAACCAGGGGTTAGCCTATGCTCGTGTATGTCATGGTGTTCATCTGATAACACTGCCTGATGATTAATCTCTGCAATTAATTGCACATTAATATAGTTCACTGCAGCATATTGAAATGGCAATGGAGATTCTCTCCTCAGTAAAACAAAGGAGTTTTATGGCTTGTAATAGAACAGGTAGAAGAAAGTTTAAAATAAACTTGTGTGATGCAACATGTTGAATCCATGTGTCACTTGTGTTGTGATATCCAGCCATCCCTCTCTCCTCCCTTTTGACACTCCACATGCAGCATTGGTTGTTACTACTCTGGCAACCATGGACATGGAGAGATTGTGGTTATCTTAGGTGGTTTTCTGCTGAAAGAAGGAGACTGAATATCTGCACCAAGTCCTGGGCTCTATTTCTGTTGGGACAGCAGTATCATGGAGCTGCCATTGGGTGGGATGCTGTCCTGGGTGTAGGCAGATAAGGGAGCGTGCTGAGCTCTCCAAAGGGCTGTGGGGCTGCTCCAAGGGTGTGTGTCGCACCCCTCCCATGGCTGTCTAGGAGCTTCTCCAGGAGCCTAAAGCCATGATTCAGTAATTTCTTCCTCTTGAGCTCTCACAGTGGCAGGCAGTTCTTCACTTTGGATGGCGTCTGGTCTGGGGGAAGGAAAAATCTTCCTAGGTTGCACCTATTTCACCTACAAATGACACAGTGAAACAATGAGTGGGAGAAAGTGCAGTTCCTTCCTACAGGTGACCAACCCGTGCCACGGGTTCATCCTGACAGCACTCTTGGACCAACATATCATTCATAAAAACCAATGGACCCAGAATGGACTAGGTTTGTGAAGAAACCAGCCATGGCTCTGTGGTCTTCAAGGTGGAGAATCACAGCAAGGTAACACAAGAATGACACAAGAGCATGCGAATGTCAACAAAAAGGGATCACCTCAGAGCACATGCAGAAATAAACAAGTCTTGCACAACTTCTTTGTTGTAAGTTCTGTAAAAGCCCATAAGCTGCCCAAAAAGTAGCTTTGAAAACTATCACCTAGCACCCTTTTCTGCTCAGTATGGCATCAAAGGTTAGAATGTGGATCTCAGCTCCATGTGCTCCTTGGGTCTGGCTCTCTGGGCAAGGACCTAAACCCCAACTGAGGGACAACAGTGCAGTGGCTGGATGGCAATCATTCCAGCTGATGGAAAAAATACAACAAGGCAAAGTTAAAGTTTGTAGGGACAGCCCACTGGGACTGAGCAGGTTCAGCTCTGCTTCTTAGCCTTCTTAACCCATTTGGCCCCAAATGTTGTAAATTCTGCATACTCCTTGGCTCTGAGTTATTTGTTGAAGGAAAAAAGCAAACCAGATGGAAAAATAGGAAATCTAAAGCACATGTCTAGAAGCAGAGAGAAGTTAACCCATACTTGTTTGCATATAGTCAAGCAATGGGCTCCAGGAGGGAAGCAGGCAAACCCACTCACTTTTCTGGCAGAAACTATGTCTGCAGCACTGCACTGTGGTTTTCACTTTATCAGGTGGGGGATGCTCTCAGGGCTTCTCATCTGACAGAGCACTAATCTGAGAGATGCTGAGTGCCACATGAAAATAGACCTCATGAGCAATAGGGTACTAAACAGAGCAAGAAGAGGACACCTGAGAATTTGCAGTTGACCTGAGGCCATGGCTTCTATTCTGGCTGGCCACTTCCACACTGTCCTTGTCCCCATGGAGTTGCCTGGTGTGTGGGGCTCAGGCTGACCCAGTTACTTGCTTCCAGCTGGGGGTGAGATGGGTCCTGGCTACCAAGTCCTGCTCTGACAGACCTCCATGAGGAGTCTCCACAGTCCTAGCTCTAGGTAGCCACCAGCCCACATGCCACTCTGACACTGGAATGGGGCAGAGGAACTGAATCTCCCTAAAACTAATGAGACAGAAATGAGATGGACAACGTCTCCTGGGACTCCCCACACTATCCTCTAATGAAATAACTGAATTTTACTGAGCAGAAATCACAACAACATCCAGATGAGAATGTGGACCATCTTCTGAAAGGTGGGACCCCAAACACTGCAAGGCAATGCAATTCATGCTGGTAACTCAGCAGATCCACTATGAACTTAAGGAGAGGTTCTCAAGGCTAGGTGACATTTTATGGACTGCACTGAGATGGACATTTTTTAAGTTGCTTTGAAAGACTTATAAAAAACATGTGTGAAAGTCATGTGAGAAGAGGGAAGGCCTCAGGTGGTTTATCCTAACCCTAAAAGAAGAGCAAATGGAAGTGTTGCAAGAAGTTCTCGTTGTCAGAAGCATAGATCAGTTGAATGACAGGGCTCATGTTAGAAGATGGAGTCTCTGTAAGAAGGTGTTATTAGAAACTTTTGTCCTTCAATTAAAGAAGTCACACACTTAGCCAAGGGATCCTGCATATCAAATCTATTTTTGCTGTGGTATCTGTTGTTTTAGCACATTGCTCTCAAATACAGGCTTTGGCGTGAACCCATCCAGTACAATTATCCTCAGTCCAACAAATTGGTGGAAAACCTATCAAACTTAAAGGAAACAGCTGTGGCAGGACAAAAAGAAGTGATCAGAAGGCAGACAAATGAAGAATAAACATGGGAATGCTCAAGAGTTAAGAAATGGAAGTTGTCATTTTTGAAGGAAACACAAGTATGTCATGTATTATCTAAACTGTCCGTAATAGCCTTCATCACACGGTGAAAGAGCTGAAGAACTGATGGGAATATAAAAATTCAGTTGTGTGGAAATACGGGACACATTTTAGAGAGATGTATATACAGGAATCCTATGTAGGTCTGGGAATTCAAGTCAGGGATAGCTTCATCTCAGAGGGACGAGTGTAGGAAGCTGCTCTCTCAACACTTATCTCTCATTTGTGAGCACTTGCCAGAGCAGTAATGAGTGGTTTACCTTCATGGTAAAAACCCCAAACTCTTTCTCCCAGTGAAGGGACTTCCAGTTCTCATCTACTGATGCTTTGCACTACTAAAGCTGGGAACAGTGGTGCGTGGCCTGCCAGAAACCAAGAGTAAGGTCACTGTGCAGAAAGCCAAGACAAAAGACACTCCAGGAGAGCTGGGATCCATGGGACTTCACTTCTGTGTGGGGAGGAAGCTGCTCTTTTGGGTGGTACAAAACAATTGCCACAAGGATTGTGGGGAGCCTTGGCTGGGTGAGATTATCCCAGAGGACACAGGGGAAATAGACAACATCTTCCCCAAAGCCAGAACAGAGAGCACTGAGCAGTCTGCTCTGCCCGAAAGAGCCTCAGATGAGCCCCAGCCACAGTGGGCTGAGACAGCTGAGCCCCAGGGCATGGCACAGCCAGAGCAAGGGCTCTTCTGGAGCTTTGTAACAGTGTGCTGCTGTCTGGCTGGAGACACCCTCCATTAGAGCCCAGCACACGCACAAACTACACTTTGTGCACACACACACTGTTCTCTCCTGTCTGGAGGAGATTTGTGTGGTACATCAACCTCTAACAGAGGTCATCCCTTATATAAACTGCTGGGAAGTAAACTCAATAAAAACTGCTTCAGAAGATCCTATTTTTCATAGAAGACGCTGGAGTGGGTGGGGATCTCTTTCAGAATTCAGTCACCAGAAGAAAGGAAGAGGTGCTCAGCTCTTCTGGTTTAGATGCTGAGTTTCTCTAGAGTATGTGGCATAATTAATTTAACTGGTCTGCCCCTTCTTCCCTGCTGTGAAAAACAGACAGTGAATTCTCAATGCCACTCTAAATGAAGTGTAGATTATTTATACAGATCATAAATGCAATGTCAGGATAACTGCGACTGTGAAATTGTCTTTCTCCCAGTGTGAGCACAAGCCCTAAATAATTAATGCTTCTGAGATTTCTCTAAGGCCCCATGTTCACATGGGACCAGGGAAACAGGAAAGCTAATTGTAGCATCATTGGCAGCTTTGCTGGACAAAGCACTGAACTCCTCTTCTTCAGCTCCTCCATCTCTTAAACTGGGATGTCTGTCGGTTTTACAGTCACGTAGTAAAGACTGATTTATTGTTTAATTTGTGTAAAGAATTAAATAACTGCTAAGTATTACTATTATCAAGCCAGAAGGGTGAGTCAATGACCCATTTCCTATCTGAGCTTGCCTTCAAGGTTTGATGTTTCTGGCAGATTACAGGAATTGAATATCTGCCATAGGTTGTATCCATATAGGGATGCAAATAAAGCACTTTTTGTGGGCATTGTGTTGCTTCATGCCTTGTGATTACAGAATAAAGGTGCATAGATTAAAACTACTTTGAGATGCACAGCATCTCCACAGACTTTGCCATTCTGGGAAACACAGTAGTAGGTTCCTACAGGCACATGAAGAGATGGGTGCATGTGGCAGATACATAGAGGGGAGAGGATGTTTGGTTCTGCTCTGCTGCAGATTTCCTGTATGTTTTTTGCAGGTCAGCTGGGAAAATCCTCACAGACCGCTTTGGAAAAACTCAAATGTCACCCATCTGCCATGGCTGTTCAGGTGAAGCCCTGTGTCATTTGGGCTGTGCAGAACTGGTGACATTCCTTGACCATGACATCAAACAGGGAGCTCACCTGTCTTTGCCATGTAGTCACCAAGTACAGTGGTAGTGTCAAGACCATTTCTACTAATTATTCACTGAGAAGCATCATTGTTCTGATATCTATCATTAATTTTGCTGAAATTTGGGGGATGTATGCTAACCCCCATTACGTCCTGAATTGATCCCAGAGAGCAAAGTCAAAGTTTGCATTAATACTCAACCATTCCCTGGCCTTTTCCTGTTTTCCCTTGTCCCCTGCAGCCATGTTCATTCCAGTGGAAGTGCTTACAATGGCCCAATCTTGTCCCATTAAAAACAATGGGATCTCTGCCACTGCTTTGGAAATTAATATCCAAAAAATCATACTGAAAAGGGCATTTTTCTGGATTAAGGTAGGTTGTGACATTCAAAGCAAAACAGAAGGAAAATGCCCTGAGTTCTTTCATCCAGAGGCAACTGGGAAAGAATATTTAATTTAGTTTTACTGTTTGGGAGTATGACCTCACAGAAGGCTCTTCTCAAATACTGTTGGGATATTATTTCACAGCCTAAAAAATTCTTCATTTGTTAGTGAAATAAATCTTAAGAAATTTTGTCAGTATTTCTTTTTTCAGTTGTGAGTGTCTAAAATGAGATCCTGAAGCCATTTCCTAGTCATTTAGGTAGCTAAAAAAATAGATTGCTGAATACTGACCTTTTCTAACATTCTACTGAGGTTGAGCTGCTGTTTTGAAACCATGATTAATTATCCATTGCACCTCTTGGCACTAAAGTACCTGTGCAAATCTGGTCCACAATTCCCAAGGACAAGAGGTAAGTGGAAATGGAAAGACCACCTTCAGATTCTATAAGAATTCTTCTGTGTCCTTGCTGCTCTTGATTTCATCAACATAACCACATTCTATTTGGAAAAGTATGAAATCAGGTGTTTCAGAACTGAGTTTTTGCTCCATTTCTTTTCAAGTTTGAATGTAAGGAGTCAGTCAAGTACTAAATCCTGAGTCAACTATCAGTCTTTGTCAGGGGTATCAGCACTGGCACACAATCTTGCCTGATCCTGTTTCCTCACACTCACCTGTTCCTCGTGTTTGCTTTAACCGCTCCCTTGGCTTTGTGTCTCATTGCTGACTTGGCACCATGCTTCAGCTCTCCTTTTTCCTAGAACAGCCTCCCACTCATGCCTGTCAAGTGCCCATCACCCCCTCATCAAAAATACTTTTATCCCAAAGGAAGCTCCTTTGCAATCTTCCCTCAGTGTCTCAGGGTGTGATCCTTGCTTTAGTGAGATGGTATCTGCCTCAATAAACTGGTGTATGTCTGTGCATTGAAGTCAGCAGAAGGTCAGCAGGACTGATGCCTGCTAACTTTTGTTGTAAGTGGGTCTGTAATGATTTTGCAGTCCCATAGGCCTGGTGCCAACAGCCTAATTAAAAGCAACAATTCGCCATAGTGTTCCAGAATTTCCACTGATGTCACTGCTCCAATTCCTGTTTGAAAATCCGCTGAATTCTGGTGGCGTCTCTTTCCTGCTAGTAATCACCATAAACCAGGATCCTTCTACCATGATATAGAAGACACATTTATGTCCCACAAATGCTTTTGGCATAGTATAGTGGAGTTTTACGTACCTTTTTCTTGTATTGAATATTTTATCATAACCATAAGGATGAGTAATACAAAAAATAAGTGGGACACCACCTCATTTGGTAAAAATTGATGGCAGCTACTGAGGCAGTCTCAGAAGGGTCTCTAGAAAGACTGGAAGCAATGAAGCTGTCTAGATACAGAACCTGCTATCTGCATATTATGCTTAAACAAGCAAAACTGTCTAGCTACTGCTTGATAAAGCCAATGGAAAGGAAGACCTTTTGGATACATGGACACTTGCAGACAAGGACAGAAGCGAGACAAGAATCTGAAGATGTGATTTTCATCTTCATGACCTTGCTTCTTTGGTCCATTTCTAAATCTACCTCAATAGCTGTCATTCATCCTAAAGAGATATTTCACACGGGATAGATTTTTTCATATGTGGTGGTGTTGCATATATCCTCCTTGTCCAGGTCCATCTCTTTGGCAGGAACATGCAAATAAAAAAGGCAAGGAAGATAAAAACACCAGGCAGTAAAAGAGGAAGAGAATTGAAAAAAAACCCATAGCTAACACCAGCATAACAGAGAAAGAAATTATGGAGACAGAGAGTGACCTGTAGATAGAAGGAAGAATGAACAGAGGTCAAAAAACCTAGGACTTATGTGGGCAGGCAAAAGGAAGGTCTATATCAATGGGCACTGCTGACCAAGAAGAATTTCTGTTCTAGTTGTCATCATGTTTGCAGAGAACAGCAAAGTATCCTGACTTGCCACATAAATTGTTCTGGGAGTCAATTTGACAACCAGTCTTAACAGGTGGCCAGAGTAAATCACAGACCTGTCAAGTGTAATGCCAGACTAGATGAGATACATGGTGTTAGGAGTTAGCAGTAAGCCTGCAAAGCATGGAAGAAAGCATGGATCAGCAAGGGAAATGGTGTCTGGACAACATCCAAAGCCCAACCAATTTCAGCCTTGTAAAACAGATTGTAACAAATGGCAGAGTTCTTTGCTCCATAAATAAAAAGGAGAACAAGGAAGAGGAAGTGGTTCTGCTTCACAGTGAAAAGGAGCAGAGATTAAAGATAATATAGGTTTGGCTCCAAAACTAAATGAGTATTTCACCTGAATTTGTCATTAGGACACCAGGGTAAAACCTTCATGCAAGGACACCTTGTCTAATGAGAGAGTCTCTATGTAAATGACAACTACACTGGTGGTGGTGGAAGCAAAACCAAAGGGAGCTGATTGTATTTTTGTGGAAATATTAAAGAGCTTCTAGGTGAAATTGCAGTTACGGTGAAGAGTCAGCTACCAAATCCAGCTTGGTAAGTTCTGGCTGTAAGATTGCAGTCATAGTGCTTTGAAAGGTGGATGAAAAGCCATTGGGAACCTTGAGCCATTAGTCTTACACAGAAGTAAATACATTTTTTTAAGTGTGACTGAAAAGCTAATAAAGTCATGTAGGTAAATTAAAATGAAAAAATGTTATAGAGATTTATCTTAAGATGAAGACTGTAGAATTTCATAGAGAGAATAACATATCTCTAAACAAATGATACCTTAGGAAACTGCAACTGATCCAGTCTACTTGGAATTCAATAAGGTCTTTGTTATTGTACCAAATGGGACAACTACAAGAAAGGGAAAAAAATTTGGTTAAAAAAAGGATTGCAGACAGATGTGTCCAGTGGGAAGCTAATGGGTCTGAAGGAGAAGTCCCTCTACAGAGGATAAGAATTCAGACGAAAAATGCTTTATATCCTTATCAATGACTGTAGCAAGTATGGCAAAAATCCAGAGTGCATTGGTAAAACAAGATGATGGCCATCATAGGTCCAGAAAAGGACATTCACAAGACCAAGTTTAATTTGAAAATTTGCAAATGCAATAAAAAAGCACTTTTCCCTTTAGCCACTTCTGCAAGCTGGTTAGATAACTCTCCCATTTCTGAAGGGTCTCTCATTGTCTCCAGTGACAAAGAAACAAATGATTCTACAGGAGGTAAATCTGCTTACTCTGTCTTGGCTATGTTGGCTTTGCCACGTTACTCAGACAAAAAACGATGTAAACATTTATTTTGGCCTGAGTACCGCACAGAACAGATCTGATGAACAGGATGATGTAAGTTTTCATTTTCTGATCTCATCTTGGGTGTAAAGATAAGATAGATAAACAGCTTTTGGGCAGGTCTGCCACTTTTTGCAGTGATATGATGAAAACCAAGGAAAGTGGAAAGAAACAGAGAAGAAAATTTCAGACCTAACACCCCTGAGGTGACCTGACTGTGAGAATGGTCACTGTGGGGTGGATGGAAAGAGGAGTTTAAGACAAGGCTGCCCTGGGGCTGGCTTGGGAGGCAGCAGCAGAGGGGGAGTAGACTTCAGAGAAGTTGCATACAAATGGCTGCTGTCCTCCTTGGCTTGCATCAAGGTACTCAGAAACTGAGCCAGCAGCAAGGGACAGGTGAGCCCCGTGGCTCTCTTGGGATGGGACAATCACTGCCAATCCTCCTGCCAGAGCAGCCAGACCCTGAGACTCCATCCACAGGGACACAGATCTGTTTTGCCTTGACTGATGGGGAAATCTCAGATTAGCTCCAGTCCCAAGAAGTCTGCACTGAATGTGTCATTATTATGATTAATGTTATAATCAGGGCCATTTGCAATCTCAAACCTGTTTAACGCCATTGCCAATGCCAAGCAGACTTCTTTAAGGATGGTTCAAAGGAGCACAGCACAGAACACACTGTATCAATAAAAGGCACAGCCTGAAACACAGCAGGGCCTGGTCAGAGCTCAGCCAGAAACCAGGGAGGGTGACAAAACACAGTTGGTGCAAAGTGCCCAGAGTTCAGAGCTGGACAACAAGGCCTTGCAGAAAGGCAGGCAGAGCCTCTTAGGCCACAGACTTTGGAGATTTCAGCACTCGTCTTCTTCCTCTCTGCTGTGCTCAAGGAGAGGATGGTTTATGAACACTTTAGAAATCCACCAAGTACTTTTCAAGTCCTTGTCCCATCACAGGAGCAATTTGCTCTGTTTCTTGAAGTGATCCTGAAACACTCAGGTATTGCATTTTTCAACCTCTGCTGGCACTGAGCAGCACCAGGGAGGCTGCCAAGCTGTGTGCTTAGCAGCTCTATAAAGGCATGTCAAAGAATGAATCATTGTCAAGCCTGCAAAAGACAAAAAGATTGATTACAGAAGAGCTGAGAAATAGATTTGATGATGACTCATAATATTCCACCCTTTTTGCATTCACAGACCTGCCAGCTGATTCATAACTGCATTCTGCCTTGCTTCTCCTCCCTGTCAAGGTGATCCATCAAAGAGGGTCCATCAATTAAAATTTCCACTCAAAGGAGGAAAGTGTGTGAGGAAGCACCCATCCTTTTTTTCACTCATACCTGGTAAGCCACTTGTTCTACCCTTTAGCCTGCTGCAAAGCCCATCATTTTCAGGTAATGGGGTGGTGTAGAGTCCACACATAGGACACCATGAGCACTGAGTGATGGAGGCAGGGACAATTCCTTGCTGAATGTCTAGCTTTATGAAGTGAGATTTCCTGTGTTCCCTAACTTCACCATTATTCTGAGCTCTGGAGATATTTTTGGAGGAGTTTATCCATGGAGGGTCACTGTCTGTTTGCTTCTAAAATCGGGTGAGACATAAGGAATCACAAGCGGAAGGCAAAAATCTCAAGCAGATGTCATTGGTTGCAAGTAGGCAAATGGTTCATAACACTTCTGAAAATCCCACTCTATGTTTTTAATATTTTCCAGGGCACCTAGAACTCAGGATAGATATCTAGAAAGAAAGAAAGAAAGAAAGAAAGAAAGAAAGAAAGAAAGAAAGAAAGAAAGAAAGAAAGAAAGAAAGAGGAAGGAAGGAAGGAAGGAAGGAAGGAAGGAAGGAAGGAAGGAAGGAAGGAAGGAAGGAAGGAAGGAAGGAAGGAAGGAAGGAAGGAAGAAAAAAAGAGGTGAGATTTATTTTATTTTGCAAGGCGTAGCCATTTTGGTCTTTTGCCTACTTGCCTGAAGAGTGTCAGAAAAAAAAAGGCAAAGTAGAATTATCTTAGGGAAGGGTAAATACATGTCCATAGCAAGAACAAGTCAAACACATAAAGCTCTTATCTAGGGTACAGCTCTAAAAAGCTGGAGGGTTTCAGGAGTGTTCACTCAAGAGGTCCCAATGACTTCACCAGTTTGCTTGGATGTGCATTTACAAGTGGTGCCATCTGCTAGCACCTTTCCAGCACACCTGACTTAGCTTCTCATAGCTCAGCTGGGTTCTCACTGCCAAATACATTATCACCAGTAACACGATTGGGGGTGTCTGTCTGTGGAAGAGCTGCTTCTCTTGGACACTACAACTGTACAATCGCCTTTCCTACACCCTGATCCCCCAAAGAGGCACCACGGACTGCACCTTGGCAGAAAATGGTGCTCTGGCCAGTTATTCACCAGAGACCTGCTCATAGTGTTACAAACAGAATTTTTAGCAGAGTTGGTGATATGTCAAAACTCAGTGATAAGAGAATGGTCACTGCTGTCCACTGCTGGGACACTTGGAGTATGAAGTCCTTTGGCCAGGTCAAAACCTCCTCCTGGTCCATTTGCCAATCCCAGTGTGGAGCAAAGGGGCACTCACTGACCCTGCACACAGGAAGAAATTTCATCCTGTATTTCAAACTTTATTACTTAATACCTCAATTGTACTTAATGGTGTGTTTTATTTTATAAGCCATTTTAGTTTATGACTGTTCTCTTGCGTGGATTAATCTCTTATTAGTGCATCATGTTTGAAAGGCTTGTTTTCCCCGTTAAACAGTTTAATGGGCTCGGCGAGACACTGCTGGGTGTGTGCTGTGCAGGCTGCCTGCAGGCTGGGGCTCATTGCCTGCTGGCAGATGGACCCTATGCCACTGCATAACCTGCATCCTGTAGGATCCAGCAGCAAGGCTACAGACCTGCAGGAGGGACTGCAGGAGCTGGGGTCATTTAGTTTGGAGGAAAGAAGGCTCAGGGGGTCCTTATCACTCTAGAATTACCTGAGAGGAGGTTGTAGCCAGGTGAGGGTCAGTCTTCTTTCACAGGTAGCAAGCGCAAGTTAAGAGGAAATGGCCTTAAGTTGCACAAGGGGAAGTTAAAATGGATTTTAAGAAAAATTTCTTCATGGAAAGGGTGGCCAAGCTTTAGAACTGGTTACCCAGACAACAGGTAGAATCACCGTCCCTCCAGGTTTTATTCAGAAGTTGCACAGATGTGGTGCTTGGAGACATGGTCTAGTGGTGGATCTGGCAGTGTGAGGTTAATGGCTGGACTTCGTGGTCTTAGAGGTCTTTTCCAACCTTAATGATTCCACCACTCTATGCACTTGTTCCTACTACTTCTTGTCACTGCCAGAGTGTCCTGCCCCTGTGAATCCTGTCCATTCACAGCCAGGGATGTCAGCCTAGGGTGGGGTAGCACGCTCCACATGTAGGGAAAAAGCTTAGTTCCTCTGCAGCCCTGAACCGAGGGCACAAAGGGGGAGCAAAGATCCTGTGCATGTTCAGGTAGCATAAAGTCAGGCCATGACCAAAGTGGAAGGTAAATCCAGGCTCCAGAAGTGATCCTGCCTTATACACACAAATAAATACATGAATAACATTAAAAATATTTATAGCCTGTGGTAAGTAAAACCAGAGAATTTTCCTTGCTCAAGTCGTACACAGAAGCAGAATTAAGAAGTGGTAGGATTTCACCTTACTGATTGTGTTTGCCTTTACCTACAGGCATCTCTGTACAAAGATAGAGTATATTTGTGCTTTTTCTTACATGGAATGTGAAAAATAAGTATGAAGAGATGTCTAATTTACACACTAGGAGTCAATATAATAGAAACACTGTGATTACTTAACCTACCATGAGATCAGCTTTGTCCTTGGTCTTTTCAGAGAATTATAAGGCTAGAGGAACCCCAGAAGATCACCTCATCCCTTTTCATTGATCCTGCCCAGCAGAACGATTTGTTGGGGCTAACAGCATTCATACACAGAAACCTCTTTTCTTATCCACCTCAATAATAAGACTATGAATTAAAAGCTTACAGTGAATATGACTTTATATTCACTTCAGGCACATAGGAATGGAAGAGGGTGAAACCAGCCATCTGCCAAGGGATAATTCATCTATCTGCACACACAAGAGTCCACAAAAGTGCTGACAGGCACAGAACACAGTGCAGCAGCATGAGCTCATTTCAAGACAGGCATTTCCCTTTGGTGAGTGCATAGCTCACAATGGTAGGTGCAATTTGAGTTGGGCACAGCCCTCCAAGCAATACCACACAGAACCAGATCCTAATCTTCTCTTTAACTCTTAAACTCTCTGCACTTTAAGGGTCCTGATGCTGCAGGTGTTTGGGTGGGAAAAAGAATTCCCCAATGACAAGGTCCCTGCACCATGGGGATTGCAATGTATAGTCCAAATTTGGCACCTGGCTTTGTGCATGTGGACAGCCATGCTCCAGGGAGATCTCCTGGCACTGTGAAGGGCCTTGCACAGGTATAGGACCTTCCCTGCAGTTCTGGCCACAAGACCAAGGGGCATTTAGATCTCCTATAAAGCAGGCAGGGGGAGCTGGAAAGATGGTAATACTGATGTCCATCAGAGATACAACTCGGACAGTCCCACTGGTGTGTGCTTACTCTGGCTCCTCTGAAGAATCAGCTTTGATTAATTTGACTCTGTCAGCAGACTGGGCAGCAAAGAAGGTTTCAAAGACTGATGAAGCCATTCTGAACCTCCAATGTCTCTTAGGCTCAGATATCAGGCCCCAGTTCAAACCAGTGGTCAGAAGTGTGCTAAAGGACTGTAGCTTGCAGGACTTGAACTCAAGGTTAAATTTGAACACGTGAGGAAGTCCTTTTCTGCACCAAGACTATGGCTTTATAGCTGGTGTCCATATACCAAGGCAGGATGGATCTCAGTGAAGGCTTTCATGTCCAAAGAAGAGCAATGAAGCTGGTGAAGGGTCTTGTTTTCTAAACAAGTCCAATGAGGAGCAGCTGAGAGAACTGGGGTTGTTTATTCTGGAGAAGAGGAGACTCAGGGGGTCCTTACTGCTCTCTACAACTACCTGAAAGGAGGTTGGTGAGGTGGGGGTTGGTCTCTTCTGCCACATCTCAAGTGAAAGTATGAGAGGAAATGGCCTTAAATCATGCCTGGAGAGGTTCAGATTAGATACTAGGATTTTTATTTTTTTTTTTTTTTCACTGAAATAGGGGTCAGGCATTGGAATTAGTTGCCCAGGGCAATGGTGGAGTCACCATCTTTGGAAGTGTTCAAGCGGTGTCTGGGTTTGGCATTTGGGGATATGGTTTAAGGGTGCTAATTGTGGTGCTGGATAGTTTAAACTATCTAAGTTTAAAGACTTAGATAGGTATTTTACCAGCTATTATACCACACCAAAAGCTGTTGGGGACACAATAAGACTTAAAGGTGAAATTATTTATTAGATAATTTCTAGAAATGGAGGATTAATTTGTTCATAGCAGATACTGCACTGTGATCTTCAAACAGGTAGAAAAATGAACGATTGCTTCAACCAGCTACCCTGTTTCTTCCAAAGAAATGTTGCTTTTATTTCTTTCAGTCCCTGTGGATCACCTTAGAGACATTCATGGCAGCTCATCTAAAAAGGCAGAAAGCAACAGTGCTGGAGCACAATGACTTTAACTAGGACAGCACTTCCCAGAGTAGCTTTGCAGCCAGAAATCCTGCAGCAGCAGCCACAGACCCAAATCTCCCTCCAGCAGCTTCATGGTGGCTCACACTTGTGCCCAGGGTTCCTGTAGCTCTGGGGATGAGCATCTATCTGCAAGGGCATTTTTACCAGCTGAGTGGCTAGCCCAGCAAGAAGAAGACTTTAGGAAGAAGCAAAACTGCCAATATCCTTTTGCTTCTGCTTTTCCCACAAACCCTCTCACAAGCAGCTGAGCACTTGAGAGGTGAGCTATGGGAGGGTAAAATGTTTTACCTGAGCCACACCTTAGAATTGCAGTTGCCTTCTTGTTGCCCCATTGTAGCTCATCTGCAGGCCATCCCTTGAGGCAGAAATGTTCCCAAAAGATGGGAAAAATGCCACAATTATCTCAGAAAGGGAACAAAAGCAGGGGACAGGTCTGAGCTTTGGCACATTATTGCCCATGCGGTTGGCACAGTCTCTGCAGTGGTTTTGGTAGAGATTCCAATAATGTCCTAAACAGTGGCCAGGGCCAAGCCCAGGGGATAGTATGGGTAAAGGATCACCAAGAGCAGATCTCTCAATGTCAACCTGACTCTCAGAGACTTGAGTTGTTTTGCCCTCTGTTGGCCTCAGGACCAAAAATCCCACAGCCCAATTTGTTTGCCAGTGCAGGTGTTGCTGATGTTTCTGCAGAGGAAAGGTTTATTCCTTTGTGCTCCCCCTGTCCTGATTCTTGACTGTCTGGTTCATGAGTGGAGAAGTTTTAGTATGATTTTCAGAATGACTGGTGGTGAAGTGCTTGTTTGCCAAACCTTTGAAATGTTTCATTCCATACAGCAGTGGGCTGCCTCTTTCCAAGTCTTGCTGTGGCTGGACTTGGGCCAGATACATAAATCCAAACATAGATTAGGTTAAGGCTAGGACTCAATGATTAAGCCAGGGGATAAATCAAAGTTTTTGTCTTAGATTTGAGGAAAATTATTTTCATGAGAACTTTTCTTGCAAAATTTAACCTCAGATTTTTTTCTGATATGTTCTGACAGTGAAATACCAAAGACAAGTGAGTATTACTGAGCCCCTTATATGAGTATTAAATTTCATATTTAGTTCATCCAGTGGTGTCCCTCTGTCTTCCGTTTCCTGGAAACTTTTGCCAAATAGTGTTGTGGAAATAAAATTTTTATTCCATTTTTATTACTAAATGGGGATGTGTCATATCCACATTTTGTAGTGCTTTCTTTCCAGCCACAAAATTGGTGGCTAGGTACAACATTCAGCCTCATTAACGGAGTCAGTTGCAATGGATCTCAGGATCTGGTTACATCATGGTTCACTTTACCACTGAAAGCAGCCTGGCAAAGCTTGCTGTGAAAAATGAGGGAGTGAAGATAGCCAATCAAAACTCTTAGAAAAGGAATGAAAAGTGAAACCATATCATTAGCAGCCATGGACCAATAATAGAATCACAGAATGGTTTGGGTTGGAAGAGACCTTTGAAAGTCATCTAATCCAATCCCTTTGCAATGACTGGGGAGAGTAATTAGATCAGATTGCTCAGAAACCCTTCCAACCTGACCTTGAATGATTCCAGGGATGGGACACCTACCACCTCTCTGGGAAACTTGTGCCAGGGTTTTACCACATTTAATCCACAGATTCACCTCTTGTGCTGTCATAGGGAGCTGTAGAAGCACTGGCCACAGGGTCAAAAAGGGGTTTGAACTCATGGTGACAGGTCCATAGATGGATACTAAAATGGCTGGATGGGGTTGCAGGCCTGAATGTGGCAGCTGACCAGAAAGGTGACCATGCTCATGCACTCTCCCTAAATAGCATCTGCTGCTGTACTCAGACCCTGGCTATTGCCTGTGTGGATCACTGCTCTGACACTTCAGGTCCTTTTTAATGTCAGTTTCTGCTTGGTGTGCACACAGGAAGGAGACACAAGGCAAAGCAGAGCCCAGGCTAATTGTTCCCGAGAGACCTCTGCAGTGCCCAACCCAATCAAAGGCACATGGCAAAATATCATGCCTGGAGTAAAGAATGAGTATCCCATACAGCTGAGCACAATACTCATGCCCAGCTCCTGCAGGAGGGTCTGCTTCAGGAAGGTCAGCATCTTTACCAATGTAATGACAGTGCCATCCACAGAGATCAACAATTCCATTCTCAAATACCTGTTTCTAAAATAGCTTAACTTATATATTTTCTCTAAAGCCTGAAAAAGTTCTGAATGCATTCAATTCAGCTGAGTTTTGATTTTAGCAGGATTTGCAAGAGGAGTCTGCTAATGTTTCTTCTTCTTCTTCTTCTGCATAAAATACATAGGAAAAGAAATAAGCCAAATTATCACTGCCAAATACCACAACTAAGCATACTTTGTCCATCATACATGTCATTATCTTTATTATGGCAGCATTTCATGTGGATTATAAAATGTCATAGAAACGTCATTGCTTCCTCTGTTCAAAGATATATAACAATAATAATAATCCCTTAGAAGTTTAATTTTTTTTCTGTGGATGTCAGAAGCTCTTTAAAAAGGTCATCATCATTATCCTCCCTTTATGGCAGGGGAAAAAAGACAAAGGCCAAGCTGTTCCTTCTAGCTTTGGGCATCTAGGATCCTTCTGCCATCAGTGAAGGAAGACAGCAAGACACACATACGCAAGGAGATCTGAGTCCCTTTTTGGAAGGGACAAGTCCTCTTTGTGACTTCCTCCTACCCATGAGTCACCTGGTGCCTTGCTGTTAGAAATCTAAAGATTGAGGGATTAATTAGAGCCTGATCATTTGTACCTGGTTTCTACTCCTTCGATAAGAGAGAATGAAACAGAGCCCAGCCCCTGAGTCCCACCCTTGTTCTGGGTGCCCTCTCTTTCTTTCTGAAATAATGACAATGGTGTTCTTCCAGTATTACCCTGGCTGCCAGGCCAGCACAGGGTGCTGCTTTTGGCTGGGGTAGAGTTAATATTCTTTACAGGGGCTGATATGGGGCTGTTTTGGATTTCTGCTAAACACAGGTTGATAATACAGAAATGTTTTTGTTTTTGCTGAACAGGGCTTACACAGAGGCTTCTTCTGCTTTTCATACTGCCACACTGGCAAGGGGAGTGGGGGTGCATGAGAAGTTAGTCAGAAAGACAGCCAGGACAGGCGACCCAAACTGACCAAAGGGATATTTCATACCATAGGACATCATGCTCAGTGTATAAACCGGGGAGAGGAAGGATGAAAGGGGGGATCTTTGAAGTGATGGTGTTTTTCTTTCCAAGTCACTGTTATGTATTATGGGGCCCTGCTCTCCTGGATGTGGCTGAACACCTGCCTGACCTTGGGAATCACACACAGAATCACACAGAATCACTAGGTTGGAAGACATCCTCAAGATCATCGTGTTCAACCCATCCCTAACACCTCAACTAGAACATGGCACTGAGTGCCACGTCCAGTGTTTTTTTAAACACATCCAGAGATGGTGACTCCACCACCTCCCTGGGCAGACGATTCCAGTACTTTATCACCCTTTCTGTAAAAACTTTTTCCTAATATCCAGCCTATATTTCCCTTGGTGTAGCTTAAGACTGTGTCCTCTCATTCTGTCAGCTGCTGCCTGGAGAAAGAGCCCAACTCCCACCTGACTACAGCCACCTTTCAGGAGGTTGTAGAGAGTGATAAGGTCTTCTTTTCTCCAGGCTAAACAACCCCAGCTGCCTGGGGGTGAGCTGGAAGTGGTAATTTAATTCCTTGTCGCTTTGCTTGCTGCATAGCTTTTGCTTTCCCTACTTAATTGCCTTTATCTCAGCCCAGGAGTTTTCCAGCTTTTACCTTCTGATTCACTCCCTGATTCTGCCGATGGGGGACTGAGTGAGGAGCTGCATGGGGCTTGGCTGCTGTTGGGGGTTAAAGCTCCACACATAGGTCCTTGTGTAGACAAGATTTAATGCTGGGTTTGTGGTAGAGAAATTTTTGTCTGCCCATGCCTGATGGTATAGTAGATAAATTACTGAGAGAAACGTACACTCAGCGTACTCTGAAGCCCTGCTTTCCTAAACATCCTAACGGTGTGAAGCACTTCATCTGAGAAACCTGGTCTCCCCACTGCTGTGTTAGCTCTGGCAATGGCTCTGTGAGGGAAGTAAGGTGGAAGCAGAGCTAACAGCATGCTCCTGTTGCAGGTCCACAGCAGCCAGTGTCATGACAAGAAATTCACCCTGCTGATAATGGCCTACTCTGCTTCCACCAAGGACACCGCAAATCAGCTGCTGGTCATGAATCATCATGAAGTGTGACTGGACATGAAAATGTCCTTGAATTAATGTCTTCCATTGTGAAAGTAATCCTGACATCACCACAGTTTCCCTAATTGACTTTTTTTTTTTCTTTCACAGTGGAGGGTATCAGCATTATTACCATTGACTTCACCCACATCAGAGGCTGATCTGGTGGTTTTCCCTGTGTGTTTCTGATATGGTTTTCCTTCCTGGGCCTTCATTATACTGTAATTCTCCTGATAAAATCTATCACAAGTGTCTTTTAAATAGTGCAACTTCCACACAGGAAATGTTTAAGAAACATGATACTTATAATAGAGAAAATAGTGGAGCTATGAATATAATTCCACACACACATACTAGCATTAGTGTCAATGTGTTAATGCAAATGTTTATGTGGGCAAATGTAAAATGCACAAAGGAGTCTCACAACCCACCGGCAGAGAGTTGCTGTGCATTGAAGTTGCTGTGCATTTATGCACACTGAAAGGCAACCAACCTAATAAGATGCCCCCAAAGTTGGGATTTGGGTTGTGAAACCCATTTGCCTTGTAGCCAGCAATCCTGTCTGCATGGTTTCTGGACTGGGTAACCCTACATGCAGGTAAATTCATTGGGCATACCCATGCTTGGTCTGACAGCTGTCTGGATGTCCATATCCAGTTTGGAGAGCTCTCAATTTTTGATAGTGCTATGAGTCCATCTGTGCAGGGGACCTGAAGCCAAGATGAGTTAATTTTGGAGACTCCTCAGGAGTTAGATGGGTAGTGACAGCACAGTGTTCTCCTCCTTCACACCAGCCAAGTGGAGCAGAAGTTGAGAAGGAGGACTTTGATGCTGTGCCATGAGAGATCTCTGCTATTGCTCTCACCTGGGAACACCCAGGTGCTGAATGAGGCTGAGTCACTGTGCAACCAAACATGAGAGCAGGGAAAGCAGGAAGGAGAAAGTCTGACTCTGGCCATGTGATCAGGGCGTTCATCTGATGGTTTGGGGACAGAGAAAACTAAACCTCTAACAAACTACTCTAACCATAACTCAGCCTACTTTGAGCAGGAGGTTGGATTGGGAAGAAAACTCTCAAAATGCTTTCAGGTTAAAGAAAAAGTTGAGGGTAAATCAAAGGCTTTACTATACTGCAGTAATCAGTTTAATTTGTTGTCACCCATGGAAAGACAAAAGAAAATATCAGCAACTAGATAACTGCAGCATGGTTTACCTGTACAGAACAAGCTCCTCATACTGATCAATTCTCTCATACTTCTTGCTTCAGTATGTTAGTACTCATAGATTAAAACTAAAGGCATTTCTTCTCCTGTGCCACTCTGTGTCTGAGGCTGTATTCACAGCACTTGTTAACAACAGCATGTAGTGAAGGCCACAGCCCCAGGCCAGATGTGTGCAGCCCTGCAGGGGACTGCAAGACTGACCAGAAGGACTACTAGAGAATAACCCTCATGTTTCACTTTTATTCTGGTTTTTGTCAATTCCATGCCCTTTTGTATGAAATAGCAGATGCATATGAAAAATTAAGCAACTGTTTCATATTTAATTATAATATAATTATAATATAGTATATTTATATTCTATTTATAACATAATTATAATATAATTAATATATATTTAAAAGTCATTAAAAGTTGAGATTTAGATTATCTTCTCATCCTGTTTTTCTTAGGTTGCAATGCAAGATGTAACCAAAGGTATGTGTTCTATCACCATCTGTTAAAACCAGGAGGGGCAGTGTTCTTTATCTCTTCCATGACCCATCCTCCCTCCAGGGGAATATCTTCTCTTAATGGGCCATTGAGTCTCACTGCATGACTGATAAAATTACATCATCCCATTGTGAGATGCTCTACCCAGCAGGAGGAGCCAAGCATTCCTGCCTGGATAAAATCTGAGAGTCAGAATACCAAGGCCACTGGATTTCCAGAGGAGGACCAAAATCATCTACACCACCACTGGACCTTCAGAGGAAAACTACACCCTTCAACAGAACCTTCTGTAACTCCAGGAGGACAGGAACCACGATACTAATTTGACTGCTACCAAACATCCACATCAACAGGGTGTCAGGTTGTCTTCTGACTCTGTCAGTGTCTAGTTTTATTTTACTACTGTATTTTTAGTTTAATTTTCCTAGTAAAGAACTGTTATTCCTATTCCCATATCTTTGCCTGAGAGAGCCTGTTAATTTCAAAATTATAATTTGGAGGGAGGGGGTTTATATTTTTTATTTGCAGGGAGGTTCCTGCCTTTCTTAGCTGTCTTTCCAAACCAAGACACTCCTGAAATCCAAAAGGCTGTCTGAAGAGCAAGCTAAAATTTGACATGGGTAAGAGCAGAGTGCTCAAGGTCTCCATTATTCAGAATCCAAAATACTTTGGTCTTGTAGTGAAGTACAGTTCTTTTCTCTCTTGATAACAGTATCGTAACAAGGCTGATAACAACAGGCCACGTGCTGTACCTGTTGCACAGCTACAAATGCAATGAAAACAAAGGCCAAGTGTTACCTACCTTCACAAGGACAAGGTCATTTGATCACAGTAGAAGAAAACCTGCCCACAATTTGGCTAAATGTGTGGTCTGATAACAGCCAATCCTGGCATTGGACTATGAACTGCTGCAAACCAAACATCATTCATCTATTGTGTTTAGTCAGAAATAATTTTTATCTCTGCACCTCCGGAGCTCTTTTCAATATCAATTGGTTGATCTGTGCAGTATTCCAGTGGAGAAAGGGAGGCAGTGCTGATCTGGTGCACACAGGCTGACCCTGGCCAGGGGCCTGGGCTCTGCTCTGGCAGCAGACACTGCTGCTGGCATTGCTGAGGGCTGCTTATATGGCCCCTGCAGTGTTCCAGGTCTGCTTGGGCCACAGGACCCACCTGCCTGCAAATGGCAGACTGAACTTGCTTTTCCATCTCTCTTCTCCCTTCTTCAATGGATTTTGCAAAGAGGATTCTTCCTTTGTTTACATCCAAAAGACTGTACTAGAAGCAGAGTCTGTCTCACTCCACATTTTGAGTAAAATCCCATTTTTTAATAAAAAATATCACCACTGGATCTCCCTGATGGCTCTATATCAAAAGTTTTCAACATTACAGGTACTACCTGCTGTACATTCCAACCACATACTCTTGAAAAATGCTCCAAGAACCAGCTCATCGCAGATTTTACAAAACCCTTCTGAGCTATTGCCAGACTTTGCTTTATTTTTCTTAAGTGCAACTTAAGAATAGTCACCAAAACACAGCACCTGCTGAGCCAGGCAGCCGTGCACCGTGGGCCAACACGTGGGACGGCAGCGGGGGCTGCGGCACGGCATGGGTACGAGTGACACGGAGCATCTGAGTCACCACTACGCGCCCAGAGGGGAGGGGAAAGGTGCAGCTGGGAAGCAATACCAGGCACGGTGCTGCACTCATTGCCTCCACAGGGACGAGGTGCTCAGTGGAGCTCCAGAGCAAGTGTAGGGCACCCTGGCTGAGGAAGCATCCCTGGAGGCTGTACCACCCTACAAACACCTGAGTCATAATCCCCTGTCCTCCTCCTTCCTCCTGGGAGTGGCAGCAATTTGCTATCTGTGTAAGCCTGCCAGAGCAAACCCCAATCAGAGGCCAAGGGACAAGCCTCCACCCTATTGTCCACCTACACCTCACCCTCCTGTTTTGGAAGGAAGGGAACAGGAAAGATTTTGGCTCTCTCCTCCACGCCTGGGCCCCAGGTCTGAGCAGCTCTGAGTTGTCAGAAGTGTTTTTTTCCCAGGACGATTTTCTTCCTCCTGTTAAGTTGTTTGGGATTTTTTTGCGTGCCGAGGAAGAATTTGTTCTTGCTCTCCATCCATGTGTGGGCGTGCTGCCAGGCACTGGCTCTCAAGCTGGTTTTGGCATCTTCTCCTTAAAAGTAATATTCCATCTACAACACCAGACCATTGCTGGGTCTGCTCATCCAGTCTTTTCCAAAGGGTTTTACAGAATAACTCTCCAAAGGAGGTAATATGTGACTCCCAGTGATTTCCTCTTCAGAGCTGGGGATGAGTGAAGATCTTTGTAAAGGATTCGTCCATTAAAAAAAGTAGGTCACCTCCTGAACTCATCTAGTTCACCAGTTTCAATAATAATAATAATAATAATAATAATAATAATAATAATAATAGAGTGGATAATGAATAATCATTTATCACCTTGGAATCTCAATTCCTGCAAGTTATGTGTCCAGCCATGTGTCTGTCTCAAATTCTGCATTTCCCTCCCCTCTGGACTAATGGAGCATGTGTATTAGTTAATTCAGAGATGTCTTTCTGGTTTCCCCATTTAACCTACTTATCTTAAACTATTTTATCCTATTTGCTCCACAATTTCTAAGAAGATCCTACCCCAGGACAAGATCATTCTTGTGAAATTTTTGTGTGTATTGGTTTAGTTTTGGCAAAGTTAGGAGGTAGTTAAAATGAGACTTATAATGGAAAGCTAGCTGCTAACGACTCTCCATAATACATGTCTACCTTGCAGGAGAGTTGTGAGGATTAATTAATTTGTGTTTGTTAAGCACTTTGAGATCCTAAGATTAAAGGTTCTATAAAAATGCAAATTGTTACTATAATGATAAATTCTTTATATGAGCTCATATATTTTGCCTTAGAGGCACAGTCTCACCCTGAGTTGCGTAGTTACACACGTAAATCTTCAAACATTATGATGAAAATGTACCTCTGAAGGCCTGATCTTTCCTACTGCTCTACCACTTCACGCATAGAGCTGCCCTGGATTTCAGGCAGGTCCCATCCATGGGACAATTGTAGGATTCAATGTGTTTAAGAAAAGAAAAGACCATTGTGTGCCTCCAGGCTTCACATTGAGAACATAACTTCCTGTTTCACTCCATAAAACCACTACTGCTGTCAGTAGTTATTCCATCTTATTAATGAAAGAACAGATGACAAAATCTGGATCTGAATTCTGACCCTTCTGAAACTCAGGTTTTCAGAGGTTCATTTAACCTGTTAGAGAATAAGGGAGGTAAAGGCCCACTAATGGATATAAGATTGAATGTCACTCCTGATGTGCCTGTTGGGCCCTTCCCCCGCTATGTGATTTGGCAAACAAAGGTTTTCAGGCACAAGTCGCCAAAGGATAACCCCTTGCATGGAGCAAGGCATGGCTGCACAAGCTTGGCAGACCCATGACCCCCTCCCAAAGACAGTTCTCTGCTTTTCCTTCCCCCTTGCACAGGCTTGGAGCACCACGCTGCCCATCCCCTGCCTGCAAGGGTGTTTGACCATCCTGGTCAATGTCCTTGTCTGAAGCACTGGGGCAACACAAGGGGCTGTGCAACAGACAGGAAGCAGGGTCCTGGGTGAAGTGGTCACTCATTTTCCATCACAACATGCCTCTGTGCCTTCCTTGCCACATCTCTGGCATGCAGACACGTCAACTTACACCATTAAAGGACCAAATTAGAAAAATGCCATGAGGTGTGTTTGCACACATGGGCTTATCTGAGTGCAGAATACAGTGCCAGAAATCCCAGCTGTAAAAGTCTCCTGCCCAACCTCACACCCAAACTAGGACAATGAACAGGTGCCAGATCAGGTCAGCTATGGCTTTTTCTTGCTTATGCTTGAAAACCTCCAAGGATGGCCAGCCCACCTCTGTCTCAGGGTTGCACTATTCTCCTGGAGAAGTTTCTCTGATATTCAACCAGAACTGCCAGTGGCACGACTTATGGCCATTGCTCTTTCCTATAATGCTGAGAATTTTGCACCATCTTTGTAGCTACCCT
Source organism: Phylloscopus trochilus trochilus (assembly GCA_016584745.2). Taxonomy (NCBI): domain Eukaryota; kingdom Metazoa; phylum Chordata; class Aves; order Passeriformes; family Phylloscopidae; genus Phylloscopus; species Phylloscopus trochilus. The sequence goes on from WQNJ02000062.1 coordinate 13,260,707, forward strand.
TAAGATAATCACTTCTTAAACCGCTCTTCATTAGATTAAACTAATCCCAAATTAAACTCCACTCATAATCCAAAATGTGAAGCTTTCAATATGAGGTGTTTTTTCTCGGCTGTTTGCTGTGGGTAGTGTGTAGGTAAGATTACAACTCATTCATTTCCTGAATATGAACTAAAAGTAAGGAACTCTACCACTTCAAAATCTTGTACCATTTGTTGTGTAGTGTCAAAAGCTTTCCCAGAAGTGGAAGGTATGATATAGAGATGTGTTATTCCCTTCCCCTGACATGAAAACCTTCAGAAGTTCTCAGTCTGGGAAGCTGAGAACTATCATGTCTGCTATGTGATATCACAGAAGAGAATGAATACTTGTTATGTTTAACATATCCAGCATTTATAACCTCCTAAATTTTACACTTTTCTCTTTTTTTTTCCCCAGATATTCTGAGCCCTGTCACAGGTTTGATGGACTAATCAATATATTCACTTCCACTATTCACATCATCAATTCCTATCAAAGATGGTAACCAAAGACTAATATTACCACAAACCCCAGGAAACCACGGTCACTTCTGATGGGCTTCTTAAACTTTCCACTGCCCTAAGAGAAAAAGATGTCTTACGTGTTACTGACTCTCATCTATCTGAAGACAACAAATGTTGGACGAAGGCTGTGGGGAAAACCAGGACACTGAGCTTTCCAGTTGTCCTTACTTTAACTGCAAAACATTAGTGTGTACTCAGAGCTCTGCACTGGGACATACATTATGCAGAAGACAAACCTCCGTGAGCAAATGTCACAAATGAACAAACGAGCAACATGCACACATGTTGAACAAGGTCCAACAGGGCTGGGCTCTGCTCACCAATACATGCCATGGACCACTACTGTTCCCCTCTATTCACATCATGCAGTGAATTTCCCACCAGCAACTATGAGTTTGCTCCAGCAGCTGGAGCAGTCTGTTATCTCACTGTTTTTTCACAACACCTTAAGATTTGACCCATGGGAGAGATCTTAGAATTTAAATCTGCAAGATAATAATTTATGCAAATTGTGGTGTATTCAGGTCCTGCAGTTGCTCTCATCAGACAGCATTCTCCTTTCTGAGTGGCCATTGCAGTATGTGCCAGAGAAGACATACAGGGGTCAGATCCAGCACTGGTACCACCAGTGGTCATCATTTTATTGTGATACTCGATGAGCATACAAACACTGGGTGCTTTCTCACTCAAAACTGCTCAAACTTTCACGCTGTTTCTGGAGTAAATCAAGGTCTTTACCAGGGTGGACTCAGAAGCTGGCTGTGAATTAGATGTGACAGCAATGCCCCAGCACTGCTTCACTGTGGCAGAAGACAGTCCTTTACATGAGAGAGAGATCAGTGCATGGGCTGAGCACCAGTGCTGTGCCAACAGGACTGACCATTGTGTACCCCGTTGCTGGCTGCACACACAGGATCTGTCTGTCACTTCCATGGCTCCCTTTCCACTAATCCCACAAATTAATGGAAATCTCACAGAACACCCTGACCTCTGCTTTTCAAGCTAATGTTCAACAGCTTGGAAGAGCTCTTCTCTCTCTCTCTCTCTCTTTTTTTTTTTTTTTTTTTTTTTTTTTTTTTTTTTTTTCATTCTCAGAGAATTTTGACATTGTCTTTGTTGAGAGCAAGATGAGGAGTCTATTAAAATACAAAGTGTTTAAACTCAGCTACACCATCGTATATTGCCTACAGAGTCCATAAATTAACTATAACAATGCTAGAGTCAAATCTCATTATTTGGCTCACTTCTGGTGGGTGCTGAGTTCCTACAGAGGATGATACTCAAACACCTTGGTGTATCAAGTATATTTAACAACATGCATATGAGAGCACCAACTTTTAGATTTTATTTTTCATACAGATCTATCTCAAATCTGTAACTGTGAAGAATTAGACGAGGCTCAGACACAAAACTGGTGCTGTAATGCCAGAGTTATGTGCTTCACCTCATGGCATGTGAGGTTTTGAACTAATTTTTAACCATACTGGGCTACTAGGCCCAAAAAAGGCAAATCAGAAAACAGATCCATAAGCATTTCTGGAGTTGAGCTGCAAAGCAAACCTCTCCAGTCACTTCAAAAGAATTTTGGTTAGTCTATCTCCTTTAGTTTAGCCACTGCAATGAGTTACTTTAGTTTGTTGCTCTGACTCAAAAGGATGCAACATCACATTTGTAGCACTGAGTTGAAAGAAACTGTATTCAAATGCCTAGAAAATGTGTAATAAAAGACGACAAAAAATGTATCCTGGAAACATTGTTTTCTCTAATGGTCCTGGTAGGACGACAGGGACAATTTGTAGGTTTGGTTCTTTTTCTGTGTCAATGAACTGAAAGGGAATGAAGAGCTGCTGCCCCCAGGGGGCTGGAGGTAGCCCCATGAAATTCCCCCATGCACATATCCTGCATCCCACAGCCAACACAGTACCTCCACCTCACATGGGCCCACATCTCAGCACACCCCTATCTGGAATTCACTCTCTGCAATCCTTGGTAAGTCCCTGAATCTTCCTCTGAGTCACTTTTTCATCTGTAAAGTGGAGGTACTATTTACCAACCTCCATGAGCTGTCACAGGGCTTAATTTCTTAAGAAGCGTGAAGACCGTGGATAGACTCAGAGGGAAGGAAAGCAGTTGAGAAATGCCAGGCATTACCTTGAGGTTTCCTCAGCTGCTGTGGTGGTGCTGGCCACTTCATCTCTCTCCTACTGGCCAGCTCTCCCCACCTGGCCAAAACTCAAGGAACATGGAGCTTGGCTCCAGCTCCTCCAAAATTTAGGAGTCCATTAGAGCTAGGACACCCATCATTCAGCAGGGTGAGAGCCCACCAGGCTGCTGCTGCTGTACTGCAAGATGTAGGAGACACTGACAGCTATAGGGAAGTCAGACAGTCCTCCCCACCCCCTGTCCCTCCACAGCACAAAGGGTCCTGTGTGGAGAGAAAGTGAGGAGGGGAAAATCAGGAAGACATGGCCACAGTCTCCTACCAACAAATGCTTTTCCAGTGCCCTCTTCTGGAAAACATTTTTGTCCCAAGAAACTGCTTCATACAAGGTAGTCTGAGACTGGTGGTGATTTGCCAGGAGCTGCAGGAGCATCCCCCCAGTTCTTCACACCCAGGATCTGCTCTGCCCCTGTGACTGGTAGAGCTGGGCAGCTGCTCATGCCCTTCAGAGCAGCTCGGCCAGACCCTCAGGGCACGAGTCAGGAAACAGGAAGCAAAGGACATGCCTCCTTTTTTGTACCTGATATGCCTGAAAGCTGCTCTTGACTGTCCTCTGGCACAGGGAACCAGGGGTCCTGAACTGGAGCCTCTCCTGCAAACATTGTGCTCCTCAAAGCCAGCCTTGTCACCACCACCTCTCAAGGATCCTCCAGAGACAAGAACTGGGAGGAAGTGGAAATATTTGGTAATCCCATCCTCTTGAGGAGCTGATAAAACATTGCTATTAAGCATCTGCAAACAGCTAAGGAATGCATCAGTTCCCCAGGTAATTGCATCCTGTGGTTGGTTTTGTCACTTCTTTCCCTTGGAGCAGTCCAGCCTTTGCTCCCCAGCCCCTGATCCAGTTCCATTTTGTCTCACACCAGAGCAGTGCTACCCACTGGCCCCTGCCCCAGCCAAGGTCAGTCAACCAGGACACACTGGGGACAGCCACAGGCTCTTCTCCAGCTCCAGCCAGAGGGGAGAAGGTGAAGAGGGAACAGCTGGTACCAGAGTTGTGTTGGGGCCAGGTGATGGCCATTGTCCTTATCTAGATCACAGCCCTTGCTTTTGAGCCAGCTCAGTGAGCAGCTGGCTCCTGTGGTGGTGGCGGCACAGCCCTTCCCTTCCCTTCCCTTCCCTTCCCTTCCCTTCCCTTCCCTTCCCTTCCCTTCCCTTCCCTTCCCTTCCCTTCCCTTCCCTTCCCTTCCCTTCCCTTCCCTTCCCTTCCCTTCCCTTCCCTTCCCTCTCTGTCTGCTTTTCCAGTGCTTAATTCCAACTCAGACTATTCTGTGACTCTGTGATCCCTGTTTGTTCACAGTCACCAGAAAAAAAATTAAATTAAATTATATCTGCTGCCCACAGAGCCAAATCTAGAGGCAGGTGAACCTGTTAACTGGCAGGGGAGGTGGTATGAAATTCCTCAGGGATTTTGATGAGTTATCTCAACAAAGACAATGCTTGTGCCATGGTCCTGCTGCACTGGCATCACTGTCAAGGGCAGGTAGTGTCCTGAGGACCAGCTGATGTAGGTGCTACACACTGGGATGGTTTTCCCCAGTCCTTGCTGTTATTTAGAATACCTTCTGTAATTCATGCCTGGATGTGTGATGACATACAAACACACAAAGTGCATATATATTGAAAATATTTTAGGATATTTTGTTCCTTCTTTCATGAAATTATTTTAACCAAAACCAGGACCTCTGTCCCCTGGCATTTCTTTTGGCTGTGTCCCAATCCATCTTTTGTTTATTATCTGTTTGACCTTGGTGTTTTCCTTTATTTCAACTCTTCAAGGGATTCTTTTGTAGCCCCAGTCAGGTGCCCTCCACCCCCAACCCAACTCCAGAAGGCAGACAAGGACATCCCACTCATCCACTTCTGCCTGAAGTACAGTGGGTTTTCCAGCTGAGTTTGGGGGGAGAGGTGGGAGGATGGAACCTCTCAGGCCGGTGAGCACAACCTTTTGCTTTGGGTACCACCACAAGAGCATCCCACACCCCACAGCAGCCAGCATTTCCTATCACTTTTCCCCATGTAGGATGGAGGATTTTCTCCACCTTGCAGTGCTCACTTGCCAACTCTGCAGGAGGCTGGGGGCTGCCTAGATGTCTACTTTCAGAAAGCCACTAAAATAGCCTTCAGTGACTTGGATATGGGGAGCAGGAGCACCTGAGCTCTGTCCTGCAGCATGGGCTGCAGAAAGATTCCTTGGCTCTCTTACAAATGCTCCAGAGGCAGCAGGGTGTAAAAATCACTTTTTCATCATGGCAAGGGCAGCTCCATCCTCCCACAAACATTGACAGGTTAGGGACTCAATCCATCTACCATGGGGTGAGGTTCAAACCTTTTAAAGAGAGGGGGAGAGGGGCAGAAAATGTCCGTCCTGGCAAGGGCAGAAAGCACAGCCCTTCAGGGCTAAACCAAAAAAAAAAATGGATTGAAAGGATCAATTGATACCTTCTTACATCTTCAACTGAAACCCATTCTTAAAACAAGCCAGCAATACAAAATAATCTTATAGTGGAAACAGTATCAGAACAAGAGAGGATAGAAAAAATGTGGTCAGTGTTACGGAGAGTGTTTTGGGTAACACCCTCGGTGGTCAGGGATGCAGGCAGGGGCAGCATCGCTGCGGACAGAAGCAGTGACAGAGCACAGTGGCTGCGAGAGCCGCGCAAACGGGATGGCTCTGTCGCCCCACCGACACCGGCCGGGTGTGACACCAGCCGGCTCCCCTGGCTCAGCAGCGCTTTCCTCCAGCAGCAGCCAAAGGCATCGCTTGAAGCCGCAGCCCTCTAGCCTCCTGCAGCCGCTTTTTCCCGCTAGGGCTGCGGTCCCGAACCGGGAGTACCGACCCGGGAGTACCGAAGCGGCGGCGCGGACGGCGCGGGCCATGCACCTGCTGGCAGCCGGCAGGGCTGGGGTCGCGCACATCACCCCGCAGGTGGATCCCGTCCCGGGCGGCCCCACGGGGGAAGGGGCCCGGAGGGGACAGAGCCCGCGCAGACGGCAGGGATGGGGCAGGGGCCGGGGCCGGGGCAGGGGCGGCGCAGGGGCCGGGCGGGGCGGTGAGGGGCGCCGGGCGCCGTGCGCATGTTCGGCCGTGCGTCACAATAGCGGCGGTGGGAGCGCGCCCGGTCCCAGCCGATCGCGGCTGGTTTGAGCTGGTGCGTTGCCACGGCGACGCCGCGGCGCTATAAATACGAGCGCGGCGGCCGTGGCGAAGCTTTGTCAGCCGCTGCGCCTCGCTCGGCCCGCCAGCCCCGCTCCTCCGCAGCCGGTCCGGCGCTCCCGCCCGGCTCCGCGCACCGCGCCCGGCTCGCAGGAGGAGGGGGAGGCGGCTCGGAGCGAGGGGATCGCTGCCGCGGGGGCTGGACAGCAGCTCCGCCACCGCTGCCCGAGGTGAGGCGAGGCGGGCGGCGGGATGTGCCGGGCTGTGCCGCGGGGCGGGCGGGCGGGCGGCGGGGCCGCGGCGGAAGCGGCCGGCGCGGAGCCACGTGTCTGCGGGGCCGGGCCGGGCGCCGCCGCTGCCGCCGGGCACGGGGATCCCCGGCCGCGGCGGGGAGGCGGGAGGCTTCGGGCGGCTGTAAGCGGGCCAGACCGGGAGGCGGGAGGCTTCGGGCGGCTGTAAGCGGGCCAGACCGGCTCCGCGGCTCGCCTGGGGAGTATTGGCGACGTTTCCCGGCAGCGGGGAAGAGACGGCCCCGCCGTGGCCGCCGGGCTGTTTCCGGGGTGGGGAAAGGCAGGTGCGTGGCAGGAACAGGGCTTGGGGCGCCCGGGCTCGCCCTTGGGCCGAGCGGCTGCGGGACGCGGGGCTGTCCCCCTGCACACCCGGCGGGCACTGGTCTGGGCCGGCAGTGAATCAGAGAATCACGGAGTAGTTTGGGTCGGAAGGGACTTTAAAGACCATCTGTTCCAGCCCTGCCTACGGCAGGGACACCTTCCACTAGACCCGGCTGCTCAGAGCCCCATCCAGCCTGCCCTTGAATACCCCATGAGGAGGGAGCCCTTCTCCCGCGCCGCGCTGCGCCCCCGGGCTCTCGGGGCGGGGGCCCAGCCGCAGGGTGATGTGAGCTGTAATAAAGGTGCACCCCGGGGCTGACAGGCGCCTCCTCGGGAAGCCGCAGTGTCAGGCTGGGTGTGCAGTGCCCCGCTGCCGAGCCCGAGCCCGAGCCCGGCCGCCTCAGGCTCGGCTGCGGGACCGTGGCTTTGCAGGGAGAAGGGCGGCGGTGAGCGCAGGGCAGCCGGCCCCGTCCGTGCCCACCGCCGCCCGCAGCGCTCGCAGGCTCGGAGTCAGCGGCGCCGCGGGCACCTTTTCTAGACGCAGCTTGGCTGTTTGAGTACGGAGCCTGCAGGCATGACTCAGCTCTGTCTAATACAGCTGCTGAATAGGGGAATGTTCTGGAGAACAAATTCTAAATGAGCGTAAATTGCCTTTCTTCTGGGGAGCTGCAGACACTTTGCACACAGTCCAAATAGAAACATACTTTAGGAGGCTCAGTTTGCACCTACATGATCGTGTTCTGTCCGTATGCTGTGTAATTACGCTGTAGTTAAAATTGCGCAATGAAGTGGAGATGGACAGCTTGCAAGAACTTTTTAACAAAATCTGTTGTGTCCAGTAAAAGTAATTTCCCTTTTACATGTTAAAAGGAAAAATGCTTTTCATGCAGTGCTCTGCAGAGGGGAAGTTAAACTAAATTCTTCCTGCTGGTGTTAACTTCTCTTAACCACAGCTGAAGTCCCTGAACTGCTTTCTGCAAAGCTGCAAGTCTATGATGAGATGCAACTTCTTAGTAACAAGCACCCTCCTGAGAAGTGTTTAATTTGCTGTTTCTTATGGGCCTTTCAAAGAGGCTTTTAAGAGAAGACTTTAATCCAGCTTGTGGTAGAATTATCACTGCACGTGAATGAGAGCAGAGGGAGAATGAGGGTCAATGGATTGTTGGGTCTATTAGAATCAAAGCTTAATCTAGTTTGAATCTCAAATTTGATTTGTCTCTGATAAGTGAGAAATGATCAAAAGATGTGAAGTAGTTCTTGTTGTCATATGTTTCTGAAGGTTGGAATGAAAAATAATTGCTGACGTTTCAAAGTTACTCAATAAAATTAATTTTATTATAGACATATATGGGATGAATGATTTTGTTGGTTTTAGAACCTTGTTAATCTGTAACATATAAAGCATTCTCTTTCAATTCATTTATAGCCAGATGTTTTGAAAATAGAGGAAACAGTAACATAAATTAAAATTAGTGAATAATTCAGAGTTTGCATAATTTTCAATCCTAGTCTGCATGACTGATTTGAGTGTAAAAATTGCTGAGAGAGGGAAGAGGGCTGGACCCCGTTACATGAAACCGTATCTTCCCTGTGACTGACTTGCAGTGCTGAGGTCTTTGAAAGGTAGCACACACTCTGCTTAACAGCTTGGTGGAGAATGCTGTTGTTTTATATTTGTGCTACCCACTAAAAGCGTAGCCCACGGACTTCATTGGTCATGGATGGCAGAGGAGGGTGCTTTTGCTCTTCAGTTCTAGTACTCAAGGGACTTTCTACTTGGCAGGTAGATTTCTGTTAGCAATGAAGATTTGTAATGGACTGCTGCAAAATCCTCTTCTAAAATGCTAATTGGGATCACTGTTAAGACTTTGTCTGCAGGTCAGAGTTACAAACCAGTCTCAAAGTGTGGATCTGCCGCTGATGATAGCTGAGGTTTTCATGTAGCTTGAAGGTCATGAGTAGAACAGGAAAGCTCTAACTACCAACAAAGCAACTTCAGGGAAAGCCCTGTTCTCATGTCTGCTTTATGCACAGTCTGAACTGTACTGAGAATCCAGATATTTACCTGGCTTGGACCAGAGTTGTAACTACTCAGAAGTCAGTAACTGTCTTGGATTCTGTTGGTAAACCTTTTCTTCTGAAAGTCATGAGTTAAAATAGTGCTTATGAGTTGTTTTTTAAAAAAAGTGGTAAGTAGACACTAGCCATAGTATTAATAGCTCTGATGTGGAGGTGAAGGAAACAACAGCAGAAACTTCCAGAGAGCTAGACTAATAATATCTGGCAGTATTTATTTGGTTGTTTTTTCCTTTGAGTAGATTCAGAACATCATAGAGTTGTTGAACAGAGGAGAACCTGCCTTCCAGCTAGCAAGATTATTTTGGCCTGCCTCCTTGGTTCTGATTACATCTGTCATTATGCAAGCAACTAATCTAAGCAGCTATCAGTGATCACTGTAGGAGCTGTATAATTGTAAATGATGTGAGCACAAATTAGTGGTCATATAATGACTGTGTGAATCTAAGTGAAGTATTGAATGTAAACTATATGAATTCAAATTTTTTTCAACAGTTCATACCCAAATCCTTTCACATAAACCTGAAATCTTGGAAGACATGAGTAACTTCAGCAAAGAAGAATTTGAATTGACCTTCCTCGATGAAGGCTTTACTGCCAAGGATATCCTTGACCAAAAAATAAATGAAGTGTCATCTTCTGTAAGTATGATGGGAAAACCACTACATTTCATGATGCTACAAACTTATAAACTGATAGAACAAGTTGTCCTTGCTAATGATCCCACAAGACAGCCCCCTCAAATGCTGACCTCTAGGCTTATCCTGTTATCTGTTGTTTGTAACGTTAAGATGTGTGTTTGCTCTAGGATGATAAAGATGCCTTCTATGTTGCTGACCTCGGGGACATTGTGAAGAAGCACATGCGGTGGCATAAGGCCCTTCCTCGGGTGACCCCCTTCTATGCCGTCAAATGTAACGACAGCAAAGCTGTTGTGAAGACACTTGCTGTTCTTGGGGCAGGATTTGATTGTGCCAGTAAGGTGAGATCTCAAGTACCTTCTGATCTGTGATGTTAGTATCTGTTCAGCCTTGCAAGACATGTTTGTATAAAATCAAGCATAACAGAGTAGTGTTGCTTTTGTTGTTCTGATTATATTAATCATCCATGTAGAAATATTTTTTACAAGTGTAATCTGTTCTTCCTTCAGACGGAAATACAGCTGGTACAGAGCATTGGTGTGCCTCCTGAGCGAATAATATATGCAAATCCCTGCAAACAAGTATCTCAAATCAAACATGCTGCCAGCAGTGGTGTGCAGATGATGACATTTGATAGTGAAGTAGAACTAATGAAAGTTGCAAGGGCCCATCCAAAAGCTAAGTAAGTAATGCTAATTGTTCTATAATTCTTTCTTGGATTCCTGAGATACAGAAATAAATATCTGCTTTATCTGAAACTTGTTCTTCATTAGTTTAAGGTAGTCTGCAAAACTGTGAAATAATAAACATACTTTTAACCAGTGAAATCTAATCTTGTATAGTTTACTGGCACTTCAGTAAGAGATACACAGAGCAGCTTGTATCGTTAAGCTCAGACTCATTCTGAGATCATATCTGCCTGGTGATGGTGTCTGTTACACTGAAACTTAACTCGTCATTTTTTCCTGTTTCTAGGTTAGTCTTGCGCATTACCACTGATGACTCCAAAGCAGTCTGTCGTCTGAGTGTTAAATTTGGAGCTACACTTAAGACTAGCAGGCTTCTTCTGGAGCGTGCAAAAGAACTTGACCTTGCCATTGTTGGAGTTAGGTGAGCTGACAGTCTCAAAACAATTGTATTAAATAAGTTTTCTTTAAATGCTCTGCCTGACAATACAGATGCCTTTGCATGTGTTGGCATTTGTTTATATACAAAATTTCTTGATTAATTTGCCAAATGTCGCCTGATATGTTGTATCTTTTTGTAGTTTCCATGTTGGAAGTGGATGTACAGACCCAGAGACCTTTGTTCAAGCCATTTCTGATGCCCGCTGTGTGTTTGATATGGGAGTAAGTCTAGTTCTACTTTATCTGGAACCTACTGCTCAACTGTTGTGGCAAAACTGAATGAAGTGTACGACTGCTATGGGGTTAAAGCTAGCTAAGTCACTGACTTCATGTTGTTGGCATTTTTTATGTCCTGGTAGCTTACTTTGACCAGCTTGGCAAAATTCATCTACAGATGCACTAAAATGGGCAGCACAAACTCAAATGACTGTTACTTGAACATGTGTTAGCTCTGTTTCAAGTGTTAAATGACTTTACAATAGTTTTTAAGCTAAAATGATAAATTATGTACTGATATAAATTATAAATTTTTCTTGACAGTGTTCCTCTTAATCTCATTTTAGGCTGAACTCGGCTTCAATATGTATCTGCTTGATATTGGTGGTGGCTTCCCTGGCTCTGAAGATGTCAAGCTTAAATTTGAAGAGGTATAGCTTTGCTAAGAAGTTCTCAGGTTGTGGAGTCTGCTTGGGTGTTGATCTGGATTAAATAAAATCTTTTTTTCTGTTTGTATGCAGACACATTTGCAAAAATGTGTCTGCTTGGTCAGAGATGTAATTAAGAGGAAAAGAAGAAATTATCTGAAAACTAAAAGTTAAATGAGCTCCTTAGATACTTTGCTAAATGACTGCACAAACATGCAGAAAACTCAAAGTAAAGCCAGTTTTAACTACAGGCTTGATTCTTACTGAGATAGACGTCCAGTTGGTGCTGTACTTCAGACTGAATAGGTTGGCACTACTCCCAAATAGTGTGAAAGGGTAGTGCTGAACCCATACTGGCCTTTAGGGGTGGCAGCATATGAGGTCAGTGTCCAATTTGATTTAGAACTAGCTTTTGGATCATTTTTAAGTTGTTCAGTGTTTTTCAGCCTACTTCACCTCAGCAATAGCTCTGCTTTCAGAAGAGACAAGGAGGCTGAATACTGATAGGACATCCACTTAAGGCCGTGTTGTCAGAGCACCTTGCCATTTAACGCAAGGAGGTGCTAAATGCTACATATTAACACAAGGAAACAGTGAGTTACATGAAAAGAGTTTCCTTAGAATAGTGTGAGCTAACATTGTAGCATTTCTGTTACTGCCTAATGAAATCCGGCTTCTCATAGTCCAGTATGGGCATACGAGAGGCATCAAAAAGTAGATTATGTCATTGGGCTCCACTGCATGATGCAGTCATGTTGCAGTTGGAGGCAGCTGCATGATAACTTCAGAACCTGGAAATAGCTGCTCATGCAGGCAACTGAATTGCAAGTATGATAGTAAAGCCCTTTGTATGCTTATGATCCCATGAGATGACATCTTTTGGGTTTAGTAAGCTGTGGAATAGTGCAAAAGTAGTAGCACTACAAGTGGACTACAAACCAAATTTGAAGTGTGGGGACTTGCAGGGCATTAATGATGTTTTAATGAATCAGGGAGGGGTGATCTTCAACCTCAAACATGACCTGTTTTGTTACTTAAACTTTAAGCTGCAAGGGATGTTTGCTTTTGTTGCTTTGTATAAATTTAATTGCAAACAAGATTTTGAATGAGGAAAAAGAAACAAAAGCAGTCAATAGAAATTACAATAGATGTTAATAGATGTTATGTGTTTCACTAGTATATAATTTTGAATTTGAGGCTCTTACTTCATCTCAGACTTCTAAAGTAGCAGCTGAATAGCTGCTGAAATTTTAATACTGGCATCTGATTTTTCCCTAGATCACAAGTGTAATCAACCCAGCACTGGATAAATATTTTCCTTCAGATTCTGGAATAAATATTATTGCAGAGCCAGGAAGATACTATGTTGCATCAGCATTCACCCTGGCAGTCAACATCATTGCAAAGAAAATTGTGTTAAAGGAGCAAGCAGGTTCTGATGGTATGTAAGTCGAGATCTAGTCTTAGAGCTAGCGAACTGTGTTTCTTTCCAAGACTTTCTCACTGGTGTCTCAACTTCTTCCAGATGAAGAGGATGCAAATGACAAAACTCTTATGTACTATGTGAATGATGGGGTCTATGGATCATTCAACTGCATCTTGTATGATCATGCACATGTTAAGCCAGTCCTGCAAAAGGTATGCCTGTTCAGAAGTATCACATACTAGTCACCTATCACGGATGTAGAAGAGTCCTTGTCACAGCAGCCACTTCTCAGTTCACTGCTCCCTTTATGTTGCCAGACTTTGGCATTTAACTTATGAAGCATGCAGTGGCATTAACTCAAAGCCAGAGGTGAAGAAGAACTTGCAAGCAGTTCTTCCTGTTCTTCAGCTGTGGAATGTTACACTAACTATGATATTAGTTCTGGAAGCTCTGTTTTGATAGTCAAATAATTAAACTCCACTCTCTTCTTTAGCGGCCTAAGCCAGATGACAGCTGCTACTCCTGCAGCATTTGGGGGCCAACCTGTGATGGCTTAGATCGGATTGTTGAGCGGTTTAATATGCCAGAGCTGCAAGTTGGTGACTGGATCCTATTTGAAAACATGGGTGCCTATACTGTTGCAGCAGCTTCTACTTTCAATGGATTCCAGAGGCCAACAATACACTATGTGATGTCAAGACCAGCATGGTTAGTAACTAAATATCCTGATCCATCCGTACTTCTGTAATAAATAGCTCATACCAGTTGGCTACCCCTTAACAAGCAGGGGTAGTTTTGGTCCCACAGGTCTTGTAAAACCTCCTGGTGTGGAAGAAGGCAGTGCTTCTGAAGGTTTTTGCTGTGTGGTTAGAAAAATGCTGATGCTACTGATTACTTTTTTCTGTTGTACACACTTCTAGGAGAGATATTTTTAAAGGGGTAATGTTAGGAGTCTTCATTAATCTGGATTCTAGCTTAGTGTTTTCACTATTGCACAACATAAAGAATCATTATGAATTCTTTACATTTAGCTTCTGTGACTAGTAATCAGAGACCAGTTAATCACAGTTATAATATATTGTCTTCTAAATTAGTAGTTTACTAAATCCTGATGCAGGGAAATTCAACAGTGTTGCTTCACAGTATGATCTCTATGTTTGTTTGAGAGCTATTCCTTGGTTTAGGTTGAGCTCTGGCTCAGTGCTCAGTGCAGAGTGCTAGATCTCCATGGGAAGTTATTAAACAGGTAAGCAAAGAAAGCAGGACTACTTTTTAAGTGCAAGGATACTGTGAAACTGCAACTTAAACAGCAATTTAAAGTAACCTGGGTGCTCTGCAGTGCAACACAGCTTACACCTTCTGTAAAAGTGGGGTTTCCTGTCAGAGGAAGCCCTTACCTCTCTGCTGGTATCTGTCTGCTCAACTAGCAGAGGGCATTTGGGCAGAAGTGTTACCCTAAAGCATGATTTGCTCTGCTATTGGGTTGTGCTTGACTTTACTGAGAATTTTTAAGTTCAGGAGAATTCCTGACATAAAAGTAAGATGAAGCTTCCTCTAATTTTCTACTAACCCTGTAAGTATAAGCAGGGCTTGTATTGTTTCTTTACCTTAGTGAAACCTCCAGTCGATTGGTGCATTTTTCAAAGCACATGAAGCTTTTAGACTTCCCATAGCATTCTGAAACTGTGTCTAATTGAACTAAATATGGCTCTGTGGGAGAATAATTAGCTTTTTCACTGTATCACTAGGTTGCTGTTAAAATTTAATACTTGGTCTGAGGCGTGCTGAGCTTAATTATGCAAACATAACTGTCAGGGCCACAGCACAGCCTTCTTTCAGCCCTACGTGTTTTTTCTGTTTTGGCAAGACAATTCTGTGAGAAAGGCTGGCCCTTAACAGAGACATGCATCAATGAGATTATGGTGCAGATCTTTGTAGGACAGGCAAAGGTCTTTTGGGATGTCATCCACATATTGTAAAGGTATACAACTAAATTTGTGGCTAGAAGCTGTGAAAGATAAAGGACAAGATGATTACATGTGTGCAGTGGCACAGCTGTTTGCCTTGCATACCTAAGATAACTAGAACTATGAGATGACACCAAGCTGAGTGTTGCTGTTGACACACCTGAGGGATGGGATATCACCCCACACCTGAGGGACCTGGACAGGCTTGAGAAGTGGGACTGTGGGAATTTCCTGAGGTTTAACAAGACCAAGTGTGAGGTGCTGCACCTGGATGGGGGCAACCCCTGGTATGAATCCAGGCTGGGAGATGAACAGGTCCAGAGCAGCCTGGCTGAGAAGGACTTGGGGGTGGTGGTGGTTGAGAGGCTGGACACGACCCAGCCATGTGCCCTTGTAGCTCAGAAAGCCAAACATGTCTTGGGCAGCATCCAAAGCAGCGTGGGCAGCAGATGAGGGAGGGGATTCTGCCCCTCTGCTCTGCCCTGGTAAGACCCCACCTGCAGGGCTGCATCCAGCTCATGGGCTCCCAGCACAGGAAAGACATTGGACCTGTTGGAGCAAGTTCAGAGGAGGCCACAAAGATGATCAGAGGGATGGAGCACCTCTGCTGTGAGGAAAGACTGAGAACTGGATTTGTTCAGCCTGGAGAAGGCCTTGGGGTGACCTTATTGCAGCCTTCCCATACCTTCCTATACCTTACAGGAAAGGTGGGGCAAGACTGTTTGCAAAAGCATGTAGTGACAGGATAAGGGGTAGAGGCTTCCAGTTAAAAGAGATATCTCATCCCTGGAAGTGTTCAAGGTCAGGCTGGATGTGTCTCTGAGCAACCTGGTCTAGTTGAAGGTGTCCCTACCCATGTCAGGGGGAGTTAGAACTAAAACTTCAAGGTCCCCTTCCAACCCAAACCATTCTATGAATCTATGAACTAGGTCCAAAAACTCAGTCAACTGAGGTTTTATTTTAGTACACACTCTTGTTCAGGTATGGAAGGAGTTTCATGGTTTGACCGGTCTGGTCAGCTCCTTTATATTCCTAGTCTGTTATCCATACTTTTTCTTGATTCAAGGTACCCAGTAATGTGAGGGTGTGGGATAAGTGCCAGTCAAGTTGTCAGGGATTTTCCCATCTGAAATTCTGAATTATTGGGCACGAAGTCAGTAAATCTGTATAGCATGAGGTATACAGATGTAGCTATAGGTGTATACAGGTGCATCTTTGCAGATCTAAATCCTACACAGAAATGGTAATGTCAGCGTGGTATTGGCACTTACCCTAAAGCCTAGCCAGCCACAAGTGACCTTGTGGTCATGGATTCTGCTTTTATTTTATTTTTCCCCCTATGATAATAATGTCTGGATTGTAGGTGATGCATAAAGAGTTCATTTCATACTCACTGGCAATTAAAAAAAATGTATCTTGCATTTTTAGGTAGATTGCAGTGAAACAGTTTTTGACTCACTCTTTGTTTTTATTTTGTTTTCCTTTCTAGGCAACTAATGCAACAGATCAAGGAGCAAGGGTTCCTAGCTGAGGTGGAGGAGCAGGATGTTGCTAGTCTGCCAGTCTCTTGTGCCTGGGAAAGCGGAATTGAATATCCAGCAACTTGTGCTTCAGCTAGTATTAATGTATAGGTAATATTTAGTAGCTAAGTGCAAGGTTAGTCATTGAATTTAGGGCATTTGGGGGACTGTTAACTTAATTCTTGGTAGAATTTTTAAGTGTTTTTTTAACATTTAGATTTGGCATAAATGCAAGAAAAATGACTAGGAGATGGGTCACAATTATCTGTGTTCCTATGGAAACTATTTGAATATTGTTTTATATGGATTTTTATTCACTTTTCATGTATGCTACTAAAGACTGACCCTCAACTGTCAAACAAGTATTTGTAGCTTGTGTATGGCAGAACGGGCTAAGCTTAGTGCTTTGTGACCTACCTGTTTTAAAATAAAGTATATTGAAATAACTGGTCCTGTGTTTCATTAATCTGTAGAAAATTAATGTGTCATGGATGGCTCTTAGAGCATACATGAGGGCAGACCAGATGCTGCAAGCCCAGAACTTACTAATAAATGGATCTCCCCAACCCTTGCCCTCCCAACTGAAGGAAACCCTCAATGGGTAGGGAAACTGAATTGTCTTTTTTCATATGTGATTAGAAGAAGGTTGACTGTCAACAAATTTGATACTGTGTGAATTCTTGTGAATTCACATTTGTTTTTCAGTACTGAACATGTATGTAACAAGTTGCAAATTGCAAGTTCAGTGCAGTGCTAGTTTTCTGCAAATTAGTCTGCAAGTGCCGTGGCCAGTACTGATGGCTGTTTATAAACATATCTAGAGAATACAGCTCAGGCTCCATGACTGGCACTCTGCTTGTTACGTGTGTGAGAACTAAAATCTGCTATGGGAAAACCCAGGAATCTGAAACTGTGTGGCTGACAGGCTCTCTGACCTGTGTTACCTAGGGCTTTAGTATAAAATATCAAAAAAATCATTTGTATGTGCAATATCATTAGAAGCTCTTATTTAATCTTGTGAAAAGACGTGCCACCCTTCTGACTTTGGATTAAATGTGATAGATGACACTAAGGAATAAATACTGATACAGGGGTGTTGGTGATAAAATAGTCTGCTTATTGAAGCAAAGTATTCTGACTTATGTTTAACCTATGCTGGTTTGCTGCTAGTTTGCACTAAAATTAGAAAATGTTTCTGACAAAATAATTGGTCCTAGAGCTGGATTTGATCTGTTTGCCAGAGGGTCCTGGACTGCAGGCAGGCCATAGAAATGCTTGATGTATAAAGATCTTAATGTACCAAGTAAACAGGAAAAGCTTAAACTAACTTGGAGTAAATGTTGAAAGTTGGAGGGTTGTCCAAAGGTTGACATTGCTGATAGAAACAGTGGCTCTAGCAAGATGAGAAATAAAGCTGTTTTTGTACAAGCAGGTCTGAAAGGTAATGTTTAATCTCCATTCTGTGCTTCCAGCAGAATCTCTCCATTAGCTGAAGTAGTAGGGTAAACAAGATGGTGCCTTATTCCTGAGTCTCTTGAAGCATCCCAAGTGACTTTTTAAATTTGCTTTATTCCCACCTTCAAGCTTGTGATTGAAATGGCACTTGCCTTTATTCTTATGCATATGACAAACTTCAGTACATACACATAGTGGAGTCCCAGAGCATTAATCTCACAGAAACTGACTGCATGGGTTTCCTTTAGCTTCTCTTTTCAACTGGAAACTTGATGATTCTTACATGTAAACAGGTAGTAAATGGTAACCAAATGTTAATGATGTAACAATTTCACATCTAAATCTTGCTCTATGAGGGCTAAGTACATTTGAACAGGTATGCAAAAAATAAATTCTGGAAGCTTCAGTTGTCTAGAAGAGATGTAGCAATTTTTTCAAAGTGCCTATTTGAAGGCTGGAGCTGTTTTGAGTCAGAAGGGAGTTCATCTGTAGTGAGACCTTAGGTGATACCTGCACTAGCACCTAATGTCCTGCTGGGCAAGTAGCACAGTCTGCCTTCCTCTACTCACAACTAGTGGAGACCAGCTCCAGCAGGTAGTTTGAAGGCAATCACTTATGGAAACTAATTAGTGAGCTTCACTGAGAGGAAGGTGGCAGGGTACCAGTTAATTTCTTCATCTGCATTTAACTTGATTGGTAATTTTAGCTATTTCACTGGGTTTTGTGTCAAGAATCCAAAGTTTACGTCTCTAGTGGAGACCAGGACTGTGGAAACATGTTAAACCAGCATTTTGATCAATATGATGCTCCCCAAAAATGATATAGCTGACTGTAGTTCTTTACCTTTCTCTCCTGTGGCAGGTATGTCATGGATTTGGCTGATGCTCTCTAATCCATGTCTAACAAGTGTGTCAAGTGTTAAAAATGGCTAATCTGAAGCCATTTCTTAACACAGAAGCCGTGGCTTCTGTGTTAAGAAACCCCAATGGATTTTGCCAAGGGACTTCTAGTACTTTCTGGGAGTAATAAGTGTTTACAGTAATGCTAGTGTGTCTTTAAGCAAGATTTAACTTTCTCAGCTTATGCTGAACAGATGTTCTGGGCTTTGGGATACTTCATCTCAGAGCTACCTGGCTCCCATGGAATCTTAGTTGCTCATTTGTTAATTAATTTTAAAATGCCTCAAATGACAGCATTTGGTCATAAGGTGACTGTGGGTGTTCCCTACAATCCACACTAGGGAAATTTGTTTATTACTGGTATCTGGAGTGAGGACCATGTAGGACAGCAAAGATGTAACAAAGTAAGCAGTGAGCTCCTATGGTTTTAGTTTGACCTCCCCTTGATGGCCTTTTGGGACTTTAAAGACTTTGCTCTGTTTTTGCTGTGTTTATTGATCAAATCAGTTGTTCTAACTGCACATCTTAATTATTCCTCCCTGGGGCAAGCTTGTCTGATACAGGAGGAAGGGAGGAGCTGCATGCCAGAAAAAATGAGATCAACTGCATCTGTCTGATGTAATTAGCTCAACAAATAATAAAATTGGAGCCAAGAATAGCCTGTGCCTTTCAGTTGCTCCTTGCTAGCCTTGCCTCTGTATGGTGCTCTGTCTGTCTCACTGTGGGCTTTGCTGGCACATTAATAGGGGCTGTGGCATCCCTGCTCCAAATGTCCCTGGTACTCACTCCACTCACTGGCACCAGTGATAGTGATGTTGATTCTCTTGGGATCACGTTTGTACAAAGAAAGTATCTGAAAAAAATACCAAGACATCTGCCAGAGGTGGCTTCTCATAACCCCGTTTTTCTTTTCTGAATAGTGAAGACCCTCGAGATCTAATTTGAGGTCTACCTGAGACCTTATGTTTAGTCCCTATGTAGCCATACATGTCCTGTATGGAGTTCAGCTGACATTCTTTGGTGCAAAGGCAGTTTCATATACCAAAAAAAGCTGAGGAACACTTTTCCTCTGGAATTACACGCAGAGGATGTAAAATCAAAGGTGGAAATGTTTTAGGAGAGACTGGAGAATACCAACACAGAGTGAGAGGAAGTAAGGGACAAGGGGAAGTTGCTGATGGCAGCGTACCATGGGGCAGATACCCTTTGTCTTGCTGCATAACCATTTAACTCATGTTTTACTCTTTAAGCTGCTGTCATCCAGGCTACCACATAGGCCTTGCAGACAAAGTGTCAGTGCACCATTTGCCGTGGCAGAGTCAATTCTGCCCCCTCACTTTCACCAGCAGAGAAACCCAGAGCTGGGAGCAGCACTGAGCAGGACCCCTATGACTCCACTTGCAGGAGCAGAAATAAACCTGGAGCTAGTGGGAGCTCTTCTGCCACAGACCTCACCCCCAGAAACTACTATCCTTTTAATGTGTTTATAGCTAAGCACGGCGTCAATTTGCAGTAAGATTTCCAGATCAACACCAACCCTCTTCCACAAAAAAACCAAAAAAGTAAAAAAAAATCATCTACAAGTATTGCAAGAGGAGCTTAGATGAATAATATTTAACTGACAAAAAGAAAAATATCAATCATTTCAATAATTATTATTTTTCATTTTCTCTTGAAAGAAGCACCGATCAGTACCAAAAGAAGTGAGAGTGACTTGCTTTGGAGAGTCACCTGGTTTTGATTCCATCACCTGATATTCTTTACAGTTTGAAGGTGGTTGGTATCTCCATGGCCGTGGTCTGGTTTCAGTACCCATATCACAAATGCCTGCTATTCAAATTTGTCTTAAGCTTATTAAAGCACTGTATTTGACCACCCTAAAAATATTTTGAGAGTAGGGAACATATATTGAGGCTGGGACTTAGGTTTTGGCAAGCTTTGCTCTTCGGTTGGTTTTGTAGTTCTCAGTACAGGAGGTGTTTAGAGCAACTCAGTGACAGTGGTGCCACTTTTGAAAAGCTGATGATGAGCACCCAGAGGGGCACAGCCACCAAGATGATGTTGCCCTTTGCACAGTGAGTCTGAGGGTGAAGGTGAGCACTTTGGGCATGAACAACAATGGCCCTTGAGTCCCCTCCACTTCAGCATGGAGAAGCCATAAGCATTACAGGGAAATCACTGGCAAATGAAGGGAGCTCCCTTAAGGGAGCACACTGCAGTCTTGTGTGTCCATGTAGTCTTGCAAGTATTGCTACAGTCCAGTAAATATTGGACCCTTATTTGCATGTTTCTTGATGCCTACACTGCAGCAACAGTTTTCCTTTATGTGTCAGTCTTTGCCTGAAGACAAAAGCATTAGCATGCTGAATTCGACCCTTTTTCTCACTCATTTTAGGGAGCTGGTCCCAGTCTTACCCACAACATTCCCACAAAAAAGAAGTGCCTTCCAGTTAAAGTCTCTTCAGTTCATGCTCTCAAAGTGCTTTGCAAAGGACTAATTGGTTCACCCTGCTTTTGTGTTACAGAGCCAGCTGCCATGTTCCAGTCCAGAGAGCAGCCAGAAGACAGCATGGCTGTGCAGGCTGTGCAACTCAGGAAGGGAGAGAAAGGCAGAAACGCTTCCAGAACAGTGATGCAGAGACCAGCACTCCCAACGAGGTTGCTACCAACACCTTGCCGTTGCTAGAGGTGAGGAGGCTCAGAGTACCTTGAGAACTCAGCAAGCACTGAGTTTCTCAGCAAGGAGCTGAGAAAGGGCAACTGTAGCAGCTCAGTACAAAGAATTCCCAAAATACTTCACAGGTATTATTTAATACCCTGAGACAGCAGTTCCCTACTGTGTGAGAACAGGATTTGGACATTCAGTTGGCTTAAGCCAATCACCTTTTATATTTGGCTACTAAGCTCACTGGCTGGAAAAGGGAAGATACTGGCAATCTTGCAAAGCACAGGATTGCAATGCTTGGAACAGGATAACATAGATGCAGTTTTCAGTAAGAACAGAAGTGTTGCTGCCCTTACAGTGAGGATAAGAAGGAAATAATCTATTGCATTGTTAAATTAAAAAAATCCTGCTTAAGAACTCCATTTAGTTGTTTAGTTCATCAGTAGCAATAGCATTTCACTGTAATAGCTCAATAAATATTTCTCAGCAATGGTTGTCCCACTTTTCTGCATACATTAAACAATTAAAGCATCTGACTGAAAAGCAAAAGAAAATCCAACTTGCCAGAGACTGCTGATTCAGGGGAGGGAGATTTCTCCTGCACTCCAGCAGAATGGCTCCCAAACTCCTCACAAGTCAGGTACTATGAGGACTCACCTTCTTCTGCCATCTGGGTGTCATTTCCCAGTGGGTTATTTGGGCAGCCTGGTTTAGTGGAAAGGTGTCCCATCCAGGGGCAGGGTGTTAGAACTAGCTGGTCTTTAAGGGTCCCTTCCAACCCAAGCCATTCTCTAACTCTGTGATTGATTCTGTGATTATACCTGACCACAAGCAAAGCAGGGAGGTGTTCCTCTGACCGGAGCCAAGGGAGATCCTCCCAGAGACAAGGATGTGGTGACTAATTAGCTACACAAAAGCCCACAAGATGGAGCTCAGCTCAAAAAAAAAGATGCATCCAAGAAACTTACTAGTCGGTGAGAACCAGGGGAGGAGGAGGAAAGGAGTGAAATGGAAAGCTTTCAAATGAATCCCACACTCCCGATGCTAGACCACAGCATGAGTGAGATGTTATTAGAGTGAACAAATGCAAATTAGAAAGTACAAGGAAAAAATATGTACAAAGTAATAATTAAGCTATTGCACAGCTCAAAAAACCCCCAACCAAAGCTCTCATCCCATCCATTCAGAGATGGGAAATAGAGGATGTAAGGGTTTTAATACACAGAAAACTTCAAAAAGGGCTGGGGTTTCTTTAATTATTTATTAAGTCTGTTACCTCAAATGTCCTGTCAGCTTCCAGCTTCCTGCTTGGAGCCCAGTCTGAGGCTTGGCTCTTTCAGTAGCTATTTCTGTGGTGGTTTTTTATCCCTTTCTCTTGCTGGGGTTAATTTAGGTTTGCTGTTGTCAGAGTTTTTGGGGTTTTTTTTTTTGAGTAAGTGCATGAGACTGATTTATGCTGCCTTCTGTAGAGCAGCTTTGCAGGATTGCTCACCCAGTATCAAGTGCCAGTGGACACAAGCTGAAACCTGGGAGTCAGGCTGGATGCAAGGAGAAATTTGATTAATGGGGACAGCCAGGACTAGTGGGGTTGGCCAGGCTCGATCTCTGGAAGCTTTTGAGACCTGACAGATCAAGGTCTTGAGCAGCCCAGAACTGATCTTGCAATAGATCCTGCTTGGAGCTGGAGCCTAGGCTAGAGACCTCCTCAAGTCCCTTCCAATCCTAGTGTCCTTGCCATCGCCCTGCTCCCTAGTGGGTCTGGCAGTGCCATGGGAATGAGCCCTGTAGCACAGTTCCCTCAATTCAGCAATGGGGTTTGCCAACACTACTGGCTCCTTGGCTGCCTGCCCCTCTATGGGGCTCTGCTTGGTGAGGGCTTGTGTTCCATTGCTAAATGGATCTAAACTGGGCAGCAGCCTGAGGAAAAAAACAAACAAACAAACAAAAAACCACCAAAAACAAAAACAAAAAACACCAACCAACCAACCAAACAAAAAAAACAGGTAGTGGGGACGAACTGGTGATGGATGTTAAAACAAACACAGTGTGTCACTGTCGGAACAACTGGAAGAGTCTCATCCTGCTCCATAGCGTGAAGCAGATTCCCCACCCAGGAGCCCTGAACCTTATAAGGTGGCTTCTTGCCTCCCTAAAGCAGTTTTCCTGTGTTTCCCAGCTGAATGTGCTGATTGCTGTTTGCTTCTCCTGGGAGAGCTACAGACATTGGAGGGAGCAAATGGCTTCAAAAACTGAGACCTATTACCAGCCTGAGATGTAGGACACTGAGGGTGTCCTTGGGACAGGCAGTGGGGGAGCAGAGGGATCCAATAACCGTGGCAGCCCCGGGGCACGGCGGGTCCTGCCCCGGGCCGGTCTCAGGAGGAAGGATGCGGTGCGCGGAGCCTGCGGGGAGCGGGGCGGAGCGGCAGGCACGGCTTCGCTCTTGGAAACGATGGGCTAAACGAAGAGAGCTTAAAAGATACCTTCCCTGGGTGGCTCAGAAGAGGAAAGCCGCAGAAAAGCAGTAGTGTGGGCAGATCAGAGCCGAAGGAGGTGGCGTGGGTGAGGGCCGAGCGGCACCGTGGCTAGGTGGCAGCAGCAGCCCGCGCTATCCATCCCAACACTGCGAGTCCGGCTGCTGCCGCCTGCTCCCCAGCAGCTCCGGGACCTTCCCAAGGCTTGGCTACTGCCCGCGCACTACATCTTTGGGAGAAGAGAGGAAATTTCTTTTTTACCAGCAGATAAATTGACTGGCGCTGAAGCAAGCTGAGAGGGAAACAGGGCTTGCAGGGAAAACATAACTCCCTAAATCTTTGGCTTTTGAGCTGGAGGTAAGATGGTGGGGAGGGAAGAGGTCAGAGCAGAGAGGGCCCAGTACATCCTGCCCAGGGTGCATCCCTCCAGGTGGGAGCCAGCAGCTCCCAGCATTCTTCTGCCCAATGCCACCAAGTTCAGGGGTTTGTGGGGCACCACAGAAACTCCCTGAAGTCTCTGCAGCTGATGAGAGACAAAGGGCAGGCTGGTAGAGAGAGGGTTCCCTAAAAACCTCTGCAGGAGAGGAGTCCAGCTGTGCCCAGCTCCCTGCACTCCTGACCAGACAAGCATCCCATGGCTCAAGGAAGGCTGGAGACAGATATCTTAAAGTGCCTATTGCCTGGGGGAAATGGAGGTTACCCCTTACCCAGGGCTGGACAGCTTAATCTGGGTGTGCCCTTGGATTCACCCCAAGACATGCCCTGGGAGAGGCCCTGAGTTTCTCCCACTGCTGTTGTGTCCTGCAGAAAAACACCCTGCTTGGGCAGAGGATACCAGAGCACATCTCTGCTGCCCTGGCTTATTAATACTGCCCCCAGTAACACACAGGGACCCTCTGCAACTGTCCTCTGATATCCTCTATTCTTCCTGAGAGCCTGTGCACCAGCAGAAATGAAGAAAGGAAAGAAAACGTGAAAAGGAAAAAAAAGCTACCCTGGTCATTATTTATTACTATGAGTGTAAAGTGCTGGACTGCTGGTACCTAATGAGGCTTTTTCTGTCCTGAGCACTACTGCACAATAAAGTACAATTTATCTTTGGGAGAAATGGGTGCAGCTGAGCCGGTACCAGACTTAGGACAAAAGAGTATTGACGTCACCCTCAGGAGTCCAGCAGCAGATGTTTAACATCGTCTCCAGCCTCAGGCCAAAGGTACAAGCCTGGTACACAAATTACTGAGGCAGATTTTCTGGCCTGCATTAGCTGCAGGGTCAAGAGAGGCTCATCAAAATGTTCCCTGCCTGCATTAGGCAGCTGGGAAGCCTCTTGCCACTGCTCTGCACGGGGATGGCTGACACTGTACGTGACTTAGCCAGGTACCAGCTGCCACGTAGAGAGTTTAAATTGTCAGCCAAAGAGCTAAGGGCACAGAAACTTGGGCACACAGGCTGCACAGGGGGGACATGCTGTGCCAGAGCAGGGGTGGCAGCTCCTAGAGGCCTGTGTAACCCCATATGATGGGTACCATGCCCAGGGAACCATTTTACCCAGGTCAGTAACATCTCTCCAAAAGCTTCTTTTTCTTGTAAGGTGAGCACTGAGCTGATATTTTCAGACCTCTCACCGAAGTGATCCCAATACCTTTTAAATTTTGACCTCAAAGTATATGAATGGTTAGAACTACTGTTTTTCAGACTCCTATTTTTCTTTTACTTAATATTAGATAACTAAGCTTTAGTTAATGGGTAGTAGCTTTGCTGCCTCAAAATCTATATGGAGAAAAACTTCTGTAATATTTTGCCTAATCTCTAATGATCCTAAACAATCCTGTATCACTAGTAAATTTCTTTATACTTATCTGTCCATCCATCCATCCCTTTTCAGATCATTTAAGAATGTGTTACCTCTTCATTCCTGCAGAGATCACAGACTTATCAGGCACAACTTCCATTTATAGGAGCTCATTTTATCTCTTCCCTTTATCCATCACATTTATCCTAGCATCTGGAATGCCTGTACTTTGCTATAGTTTCTACTGATTTTTTCTGGTCCAGACATGAGGCTTACTGATTTGGAGTTCCTTAGAGTATGCCTTGGAGTGATTAAAAAAACCCCAGCTAATAATTCAGTATCACGTTTGCTGCAGCCTGATTTAAGAAAGAGGTTACAATCTCATTCTTCTGTTCTTCGGGTGCACTTAGTTGGCTACCACCTGATCCAAGCAATTTCTTTCTGTTCATTTTAGCAGGCTGCTGGAAAGCCTTTCGTGTGGCATTTCAGGTGGCAGCAGCTCCTCAGCCTGAGTTGCTGTCGCCCATAGAAGTGATTGAAACTTTGGTTAAGGAAAAGAAATTAAATATCTTGGCATAAAGATATGGCTGGTGGCATAAAGAGCAAAATAATACTATTTTGGGATGAAAAAGAAAAAGGTTGCTACTTTAAGATTCATGGATAAAGGTAAAAAACTTGCCTGGGTCAAATACATTCACTTCTGGTCTTCTCATCTGTAAGAAACCCCAGCTTACCCAGATACTCACTGTACAACTCCCTCCTCTCTTCCAGGACACAACAGGGCTTGCCTGTGGGCTCATTGCAAATCTCTAATTAGTCATCCAAGATAGCCAGCCAGCCTGGTAAGGCTGTGGCCCCTTCTCTGAAGTACCATTAATCCTCTCAGTCCCATGGGCAGAGCAAGTGAACTTCAAGCTTTGTTTCCAGAGGCCAGCCCACCATGCCAACCCCTGCAGCTGGGTCTTAACACCTCCCAACATCACTCTTTTTCATATTAAAAATAATATCCCCCTATTTTTAAGGAAAAGGCCTGACCTGGAGGCAAGCTGGAGGGTGAATCTCATTGCTGTTCCACGATATGGGTGGCTACATACCACCACTGGAACACACTCCCTCACCTTTCAGGGCTTGATTAAGAACTGAAATCTCTGACTTCTGAGGGTGCTGAGCCATCCAGAAAAATCTACCTGCTGTGTCCATGAGCTTCTGGTGCAGGTGAAGAGAGGATGCAGGGAGGGATGATGACAGTGCTCCAGTAGCACCCCCCTGCAGCACTCAGAAACTCCTTCCTTCTGTGTCATTGTCATGAACAATATGGGAATTGTGCTATTTTTCCTGCTTGTGTCCTTTTCCTCCATACACCCACAGTAGAGAAATCAACAGATCCAAGCTTGGCAGTCACTTCTCAAAAACCCACTCCAAACGGAACCAATTTCCTAGAAGCATGTTTCTCTTATTTAAGTGGCTAATTTGTCCTTATTGCCACAAGGTGAGGAAATGACTAGTGATTGAAGGGTGATTTAAATCACATTACTGAGGAAGGAATCCAACTTTAGCAGTCTAGCTTCAGAAAAAGCCTTTAAGACAGAGCTGTGCTGCTGATGGAGGTGAAAATTTTGAACTGACTCAGACTTCAGGACAGAGGTGGGAATTGCTCATTCTAGGGAAGAACAAGGCAACTCCAGAGGCAGGACATTTAGCTTTATCCTTAGGAAAGTGCTTGTGAGTACAAAGCAGCACAGTAAGGAACCACACTGCCAGTGCCATCAGCTTCATGCACTGCTGGTGGCATCAGCTGATGGACATTTTCAAGAAAGCCCCCTTGTCAGCAGTGCCTGCTGCCTGCCTGCAAGTTCAGCTGCAAGGTGGCTTGCTGGGAATTGTGGGACACCCAAAGCCAGCAAGCATGGGCTGCTGGGGGAGTTACCATCAATTGGTGCTAGCTCAGGCATGAGAAGGAAGCTTTAAAACACAAGCCTTATAAGAGCACTGAAACTTGTAGCTGGGTGGAAGAAGCCTAACAAAGACAGCAGGCACAAAAGGAATTAAAATTAGAAAAATGATGGTGTAAATGCAAGAAACAGCACAAACCTCACTGGCTGATGGTAGAATCACAGAATATCCTGTGCTGGAAGGGACCTCGAGTCCAACTCCCGGCCTTGCAGGACCATTCCCAAGACTCACACCATGTGCTTGACAGCATCATCCAAACGCTTCTTGAACTGTCAGGCTTGGTGCTGTGAGCTTTGTTTTGAGAATCAGCTACCAGAATATGGACATTCATCATAATTGTCCTTCACAGTCCTCTTGTCCCTTTCCTTGTATTCTAGGTGATGCCAAATTCCACCAAAAAAATCCAGGGGAGTGCAAATCACAAGTGCCTTGAGAGTAACTTTGCCAGACAATTGCCAGAATGTAGAAGAGAAAGAGAAGGCTCGGGTTCCTTCCCAAGTTGCCTTGGTCACCAGACCTACCCGTGCATGGTTGACTCGTGCTACTGGGCAGGGATGTTTTGTTGCTTTCAAGCATCCTGCCCAGTGTGGATGTTGTGAACTGTGCAGACAAGGTGAACTTGGGGGGCTGCAAAGTCACCCAAAATAGAAAGTTGGGTTTCAAGCAAGTTGCTTTACTTTGAAAGTAAAAAAAAAAAAAGAAAAAAAAAATTAAACTCAAACTCCTGGCTTCGTTTTTTATGTTACCATAACAACTGAGGTGGCCTTGGCCTCTATGGAGAACATCATTTGGATACCATGTGGTGAGCACAGGAGGGGCCACAGGGAGGTGCAGCCACAGTGGCCAGCATCTCCCTCACAGGCACCCCAGGAAAGCATCACACTCAAAGGAAATAAGGGAAAAGACTTTTTTCTTGGGTGCTTTTGGGTGGGTTTTTTGTTGTCTTTTTTTTTTTCTTTTTTTTTTTGTTTGTTTGTTTGGGGTTTTTTTTGGCGGGGGGAGTGGTTTGTTTGATTGTTTTTTTCACACAATTTCTAGCTGGCAGTTATTAAGGGTCTGAGCAGATTTGGAGTTGGTGAGTTTCATCAGGTGAGCCATATTGAAGGTTTCACCAATGTGGCCCATGATGCCTTGGCCCGTGATGCCAAAAGACACTGGGATCCTCAAGGGACAGCTGGAGTCCCACAGGGGCTGCTTGAGGAGCCCTGCTACACGCTGCAGCTGTCAGCAGGCCCCACAGGGGACTGGTGGTGACATGCCTGAAGCACTAGCAGCTCAATGAGAAGTGGATGTGGAATTCCCTGCCAAGTAATTCAGAAGGGTTCAATAGTTACTTTTAAAGCTGACTTAAGCCACTCCTGCCTAAAAGTGAAGTTCTTTTACGCATGATTAACTTTAGCCCCCAGGGTTACCCAGGTGGGGCATAGCAAGGCTATGAAAGCCAGCTTTCCCAAAGATCACATTTCTCCAGAGTGGTCAGGGTGCCTGGCAGCAGCAGCTCCCTCAGGCATCACTGCACACAATGCTGATGAGATAGAGGATGGCACAGTGTGGGGTAAACCCTGCACCTGAAACCCATTTCAAGCACCAGCACTGTCCACAGCATGCAGGCAGCCCTGCTCCTCGGTGTCACCACACAAATGCAATGGCACTTCCTATGTCCTTTAGCAGGCATCAAACCTGCTTGTCATGTGCCTCACATGTATTAATAACTCATAAGGAAAGCAGCAAAGGAATAACCATGGCTGTGCAACACTCACATCTAAATTAGCTGAGTTTATTTTATTTTCTCCAAGGAAAGTGTCCATATTGTTTGTGTTTTGTTCCTGATCATTAATGGCATATTAAGGCACAGTCAGTGCACTCACCTTTTCCCTGAGGAACCAGCTGCCACTACTGTGTCCATGGCATCTGCTCAGCAGTGGAATTTGCCCTGAAAAGGGTCCAGGAAAATATTAAAGAAAAGAATAAAGAGGAAAACCACACGTGTTCAGTCATTGCTGCAGCCCCAGGAGCAGGGTGTTTGCTCACACCAGCTGGGTTTGGTGGGAGGAGGGGTCTCTTCTCCCACCTCCACTTTGCAACTGAACCTGTGCACCAGAGCGGGGATGCCGAAGCTCCCACACAGCAATCCAGAGGGAGCTGGAGATGGGAAGCCTGCTGCTCTTAGGGGCTGCAGCAAATGAGGGCTCAGTGTCCCCAAGAGGATGACGCTCCCAGCTCCACGCTGTGATGCTCAGCACATGGCACTTCCCCTGGCTGCTCCCAAAATACTTTAAAAACCATTCACAAAGACGTCTTGCTCCTGAACAACCCAAATGGAAGACAAATTCCAGCTTCATGTAGAGGATTACCTGTACCAGCTCTGTTTCTCCCTAACCCAGTTCTGCTTCTCCATAAGAGGGCATGGGCCAATATCCTAGTGATTTAGCTGGCACTCTCCTCTGAGCCTGGGCATTTCAGTGTTTCTTCAAACAAACCTGATTTCTCTTATTGCCCATTATTCATGTTTAGTTTAAGGCCTGGATGAGGAACAACCCAGCCCTGCTCCACAGATCTCCAGCACAGTCTCATGGCTATGTGCAGAAAGTGTGGGATGGGCTGTCCCTGCAGTCACTGCCATGGTGAAGATGCAGTAGGAAGGTTCAAAGATGCACTAGAACAGTTCTTAGAAGCAGGAACCAGGGTCCTACAGAGATGAAAGGGAGAGGCTGCCTGCCAGATACCTCCTTTGGAGTTCACAACCACTGGTGCAGGCTCAGCACAGTACTGGTTACAACCCAAACCCCACATGGGAGGAACAAAGTCTCTCTTCTTGCATGAACCCACAATGGAGACACCAGTGGGACACAGCAGTTCCCTCGTGCAAGCAAGTCAAGGAAGGATTAGAGGTGCTTTAATACACAGAAGAAATACATGGCTGCTCTTGTGAGTGAGGAATGACTGAAGCAGAACCACGCACAGCCACAGCACAATCACAGAATTATGTAATCATTTAGGTTGGAAAAAACCTGTAAGGTCATAGAGTCCACAAGTAAACCACAGCCACATCTACACATCTTTAAATACCTCCAGGGATGATGACTCAATCACTTCCCTGGGCAGCCTGTTCCAATGCTTGATTACCTTTTCAGTGAAGAAATTTTTCCTAATATTCCTAAGCCTCCCCTGGTGCAACTCGAGGCCATTTCCTCTCATCCTGTTTCTTGTTAGTCATCTCCACCTGGCTACAGCCTCCTCCCAGGTAGCTGTAGAAAGCAATAAGGTCTCCTCTCAGGCTACTTTTCTCCACATGTTGCTGAAGAAAATCTGGATTTAATCTATATAATCTGTCTCAATCTATATATATCCACATTAGGCTTTAAGGATAGTACTTACTCAGAATTGAAAAGCAAAATGCAAATAGTGACTGGAAAGGTGTCTGTGTCCTGACCTGGGAAAAACAATGAAAATTTATGTTGTGTGTGACTTTGACACAACGGGACCCTTAGGTAGGACTTGTCCCTGCTCCTGTTCTCTGCTGCAGTGCAACCCTATCCCCAGTGCTAGGAAAGAGAAGGCACAGCCAAGTGCCAGGGAAAAACAGGCTCCCTTGCTTACACCTCATTTCCTGCAGAATGGTCTGGGTGACACTGCAGAGGCAAATTTCACCCAGCATGTAATTTGTCATATTTGCTGTAATATATCTGTGACCAGCTTGGATTTTAAAGTGTGACCTGAGTTCTGCACTAAGTTCTCATACTGCTGCATGGAACAGTTTATGCAAAGGAAAAAAGTGTTAAGGCAAAGGAAGCTGCCAAACTGCTGAGCAAAAGAGTTGCATTGGTTTGGAAAGGTAAAAAAAATGCTGGGGTGGGTGCCCTGGGAGCACACCTGTGCATTGGCAGTGCCCAGAAGTTTAGTGATGCAGCTCCCAGTGCCAGGTACAGGGTAGAGAAGACACTAAAGATGTGTTCAAAGCTACGGTCCACAGGAAGGGAGGGTTTGAGGGAGCTGAGCATGACCCCCCCAGGCCCCAGCACCACCAAACACCAAGGTGTGGGAATGTGTGTGGAGAGGAGCAAGGAGGGGATCCTGCTTCTCACCTTCATGAGAGAGACAATTCCCTCTAGTGACAGCCCAATCAAATACAGATTTTGTTTGTGATAAATTGTTCCTCCATCAGGAAGAGCCAGCTAGTTCTTAAAATAACCCATCCAACTGGTGGTCCTGACCTTGCCCATCTGTCCCCAAAGACACCAGGCAGCTGCCATGACAATTCCTTGCTTCCTTCTGGCAGTGGTTTCTGACTCATGTGACATGGTTGAAAGCCTGGGATTAACGTGGTGATGCTCTGGTTGCCCTTTAGCCACAGTGAACATGAGAGTGTTCAGAAGTGTGTCTGCATCCAAACCACCACACTGGATGCACGTGGCCAACAGGTAAGGTCTGCTTGCAGGCACACTGCTCCCACCAATGCAGGCACATCTCCAAAGCTCCTACACAGAGAGATGCTCTGCTTTCCTCTCCCACCCTTTTTCTTCTTTTCAATAAAGCATCTCTCCTCCCAAAAGAGATAACAGCAATTATCAGGTTCATCAGCACAGGATCTGCCATGGTGCAGCACAGGGAGCTCAAAATGCCAGTCTGCCCACTGGACCATTAAAGTCAATGGCTGTTCCTAACCTTTAAATATGAATAGAGCCCTGCATAATGGATCGAGGACTATCCATGGAGACCATCTGCCCCGTGCTTGCAGAAATGTTCACGTTGTTCTTCACAGGAGTTTATTACTCAGAGGCTAACGCTAAAAATACATTGCAAAGGGCCTGATTTAAAAACAAAGGGCCAATTCAAACTTGGCAAGGGAGACATCTAAGACTGAACCCAAGCACCTCTGTCAGCCATGCTTGCGTTAGGCTGCAACCAGACAGACTTTATCTGAAAGGCAATGACATAATTCTGAATTAGCTTAACAAGACCTGCAATTCATACAGAAAAGCCTGAATTTATGTAGTAATTAGCCAGAGCTTTCAGAGTGTTAGATATCTCCATGGTGAGAAAATAATCACATAGGTTATTAAAGTGAGGTTAAAATGGACACAGTGGTGAGGGGTTTTTTGTGCTAAACTACTTTTGCTAAATTTGACTCCATTTTGACTAAAAATACAATTCACAAAAACACTTAAACCACTTAACAAGTTGAAGTTTTCTATTAATCACCTGGACTTCATTTTCCAAATGATTAACCCCTCTACACAATAGTCCCTCTATGAAAGACATTCCTGGGAGCCCAGCAAGCAGTAGAGCTTCTTTATCTTTTCATTGATTTCTCCATTGGTTTTGAACTCTGCCTGTATCAACATGCAAATGATCACCCTGGAGAAGGAGCCTGGAAATTGTTCTCCCCTCCGAGTCCTCGTTTCCAGTCAGGAAAGCAGAGACATCCTCTGAGGAGCTGCTCAAGCACAGCCAAGAGGATCAAAGTTACCCAGTAACTGTGGATGCACAACCTCAGCCTCTGAAGCAAGTCTGATTTTAAGAGAGGTGCTTGGCAGCAGCAGATAAAACCCTTCCCAGTACTTAGCTGGCCTTTTAATTAAAAGGTTCCCCATATCAGAAGCCACCTTTGAAAAGCTCAGCCTGGTTGGGTTTCAGAGCATCTCTTTTTGCTCAGGATGCCATGCACAACCACCTTTCCTGGGCATCTTCCTTTACTTCTTCCCGAAATGCAAGCTGGGAGCATCTTACATAATTTGTGCCAGTCCCAGTCTGAAATTAAATAATTTTGCCCTGTAAAGAAGAAATTCCTTAAAAGCTATGAAAATATAGTATAACTGAGGCATAACTGAAAAAAACCCCCCAAATCTGGGATTGGAAAATTTAAAGAGCAAAGGGAAAGATGGAAGAAATTTGGTCCAATGAAGCAGGACACAATCCCAGTGTCTGCACAGGGCTGTGCAGGGGCTTGTCAGACCATGGCAGGCAGCAAACTCCATCATGGATACATAGGCCCACTTCAGAGAAAAAATTGTAACATCAAAGAAATGGGAAATTTCTAATCTCTAAAATTTAGATTCTTTCATTTTCTTTATGCAAAAACGAGGTCAAAATAAGCTTCTGTAAGGAGACTTTTTTTTTCCCTCAAATGAGAAGAGTTTGGGCTCTGTTAAACTACTTAAACTTCCTGTTCACTTCAATCAGAAGAAGAGAGATGCCAGGAAAAGGCAATAATATTTCCACTTAGAGAAGCCAATGAATGATGACAGAAGAACTGCTGCATTTATGAATGCTACAGCAAAATAGTTTTTACATCTTTGGTACCCAAGATACCATGCAATGCTTGACTGAAGATTTGCCTGACTCATTTTAAGAATGCACAAACAAGATTCAAATGTTGTGGTCCACCTCAGAAGTACCATTCCAGGACAAGGTCAAAAACATTTTTTCACACTCTCAGAATGATACAGAAAAGATAAAGCCCATGGTGGCCAATTCACATCTAAACAGCTGCTTTTGGACCCAGCCCATGCAAGAAGAGTCATTAGTGTAAGGACATCTGCAGCATATCTAACACCCCAGGATCTTCTGGCAGACAAACTGACAGCATGAACACAAATAGGTTGGAGACAGACTATCAGCAACCATGGAATTACATTTTTTTAATAGTTGGGTTTTTTTGCTGGGCTCGCCCTGGGAAAGCAGGCAGGCTTCTGATTAACATCCCTTTTAGAGCTGCCTCATCAGCAGGGTGTTGTGGTTGAATGGACTTAGGTTTAATTGCTCAAATTTGAATTTCCAGGGGAAAAAATGAACATACTCTTACTTGGCAGCACTGACACAAGTCTGTATTGTTGACCAAGTCTGACTAAATGCATTTCCACTTGGATACTGCAAACATTTCTCTCTCTTTCTTTTAATATTAAAGTATTATCATGTGACGACTACACAGCAAAAATTCTACACAGCAAAAATCCCTTCATTACATTCTCAACATTAACTTCAGGCCAAATAATTTTTTGCTACTTTATTTTGCAGAGAGGGCAGGCTTATGCAGCTACTTGCAGACCTGATCAGTGTGGAGAAAACCACTTCCCATGCTACCCATGTCAAATGTCAGTCCAACAGCAAGTACCTCACACCTGACAGGAGTTTTATTTTGTAAACTGTGGTCATGCAGCAAGGCCAGCAGCTTTTCCCTCATTGCCTTGAGTTGCTCTGCATCCAGCAGAAATTCCTTCCTGCAATCTTTACCCTGGATTCAGCTGGGATGGAGCTGGATCCCAGAGGCACCAACACCACTGTGTTAACCCAGCCACAACAGCCAGCTCCCAAAATCCCTGTGTACTTAAAAGGCAACGTGTCTTGGACAAGACTGGGAGGTGTGCAGGGAGCCATCCTTGCCCCTCCCCAAATACCTTATGCTAGGAACTTGGTGCACAGCTTAGACCAAAACAGGCAGTGACAAGAAAAGTAGTCTTTTATTTCAATTAATATTTCTTGGCATTAGGCAGATATTAAATAACACTGGAATGCACAAGACTATTAACATATTGACAGCAAAAGGGAGGAGGTGTAGCCAAGTCGAGAACAGCAGTGCCAGTCACGTCACCTCGGGGCACTCAAAAGCCATTTAACGCAGCAACCACCAGAAAGTAGGACTCCACTGAGAAATACAAAATGAGGATGAACTCCTTTCAGGTCTTTTGTTAATACAGTAATGCTGGAATGACTGACAGTAAAAATGAACAAATATTTGCATTCAGGAATTAAACAGAGTGAAATATCCACAAACTGCTAGTCATGCATTTCTTTTGGAACAGCAATTTGCTAATGCATAAATATCACAAAAAAACAATCTCCAAGATTTGAATAAATCACAGACAACTAGAAGAAACAAAGCTTGAATTCTATTTTATGCCTTAAATAGATGACCTAAATATTTAAAATTTTACTTCACCATATATATATAATTTATATATATATTAAAAGAAAGTAAAGACCATTAGATAAGTGCAAGCAATTTTCCTCAAAAAGAAAATTGGAACCATGCCCAGGAAAGCTGCTTTTTTTTTTTTTTTTTCCTTTTTTCTTTTTCTTCTTTTTTTTTTTTAACTTTCTACTCCATTCAGTCCACTTTTTTTTCTTTTTTTTTTTTTTTTTTTTTCAACATAGTAATTTCTGAAGCAAAATAAATTATCTACCATCTGCTATTTTGGGTAAAAGTCCTACCTAGCATCTTCTCGGGAACTACAGGAACATCACCTTTCTCACGGACTAAGTGAAGTGGTATCTCACCAGCCATTGAACTCTCTCGTAGCTGCATGTAAACATACCTTTCGATTAATGTTTCAAATGTGCAGAGTGAATGGTAACATTACAGGGAAGCAGAAACGGAGCTGCCGCAGGAGAACTGCACTGGTGTTAGTGGGGGGAGCGAGGGCTGGTTCGCTCGGACACACACACACACACACAATCTGGCAACGGGATCTTATCCGCGAAGTGTGGAGGGATGGTTGAGAAGGCATCCGTTTGCGAGCAAAGCTTGAAGGACACAAGCTGAGATTCTCTGAGCACACTGTCCGCTTTTATCAGAATTGGCTCGCGCTGCTGGGGTCGCACTGTAACAACCGCACGATGGAGGGATCGCTCTTGGCACCTTTGATGAACTCTTCCAGAGAGAGTTTACCTGAGAGGGAGGAAAACCGAAATGAAAATCATTTTTTAGAAGTCGGTTGTTCCTGCCACCATTGCTGTAGCAAAGAATCCCTCCTCACCGAGGCAACACAACATCTATTTAATCTATGGCAAAGGCATCGAGGGGAATTTAGCGCAATGCACAGCAGCTAAATCCTACTCAAGCCTTTAAGCCCAAATGTATTTTTCTTCTGCAAAACAATCCACCATAATAATTGCTATTTTTTATTTAAAAAGACAGTCCCAGATCTAAAAACAACTGTTCCAATACCATTTGGCAGCTTTTTGCTCAGAATCAGACTATACAAATAATATGTCACACGAACACAAGGTACGGTACCTGAAAACATGTAGGCTTTGAAATGATGTTTGTGTTACTGCAACACTTTAAACCTAAATATTCCAAATACCCCCACTTTGTCCTCTTGTTCCTTGTGACACATAGGGCTGAGCAATCATGGCTTCTCTGGCACCTACATGGTAGGCCCAGGGTTTGAGCAATCTGATCTAGTTCAAGATGTCCCTGCTCATTGCAGGGGTGTTAGGCTAGATGACCTTCAAAGGCCCCTTCCAACCCAAATTATTCCATGATTCCATGACTCTGCAAGTCCCTTGCTGTGCCCTGCTGGGTGTACAGGAACAGGATGGGATCTGTTTTTCTTCTTTTACAAGCAAAGCCAGCCCTGGGGCACACCTACTGCTATGTGTTGCTCCTGAGCACTTCTGGTTTGTACATCTTTAGTTTAGGCCAGAGGAACTGACTTGGACAGATCTTGTAACAGTCTGAGGGTCTGAAAATTGATCTCTGAAGGAGCAACCATGTCAGTGTCCCCTGGCTCCAACAGTCCTGTGGAAGGGCATAGCACAGCAAGGAGGAAATATTCCATCTGGTCTTTCAGACCTCATTGTGGGGTGACCCAGCCTGCTGGCAGGTAGCTGTTCCAGCACTCAGAACCACAGCAGAAATAGGATGTGGCAATATTAATGAAAAATGAAAGAGTTTTCCCTATGAAAAGAAGACAAGCATTTGCTGCATCCCAGGCATTATGTCTAGAGATCTCCCATTTAGCCCGTGCATTCACCTCCCCTACCCTCACACAACACCCCAGGGCTGTCCTTACTCACCCCAAACTGCTATGCTCGAGACAGGACCCACACACAAACATCTTGCACTTGGGAGGTGCCTGCTGTCACTTTTGGCCATGGGCACCCAAAGCTCACTGTGCCAGTCTGCACCAGCCACAGGACGCTACCAGCCTGTTGTGGGGATGGGAGAGGAATGCCTCTGGTGGCCAGCACCCAAAACAGGCTGAACAGGGAGGAACTCCTCTCCCAAGTAACAAGAAATAGGGCAAGAGGAAATGGCCTCAAGTTGCACCAAGCAAGGTTTAGATTGGATATTGGGAAAAATTTCTTCCCCAAAAGGGTTGTCAAGCATTGGAACAGCCTGCCCAGGGCATTTAAAAGACGTGCAGATGTGGCATTTAGGGACATAGTTCTATGATTCATGCTTCTATGATTCCATGAATGAGCAAGCCTTCCTCTTGTAGAAATTACAGAAGCTTAAAAACCTGTGGTACTCTAACTTCTGGCTTTTAAGCAAATGTTCCCAAACCAAGTGTTTTTAACAAAAACAGGTCTCCTAATTATCAGGATATTTATTAGCTTGTCCTTTGCCTTGTATTACTTAAATGCAAAGCCCAAATCAAAATCCATTTGCAATGCCCAACAGTCAGATGGCAAAGAAACACCTTCAGCCACCAGACACACACATGCAGATGTTATTTCCTGGCACTGCATGGCTTGCAGGGCTGATATTTTACCGGGAATAGGATGATGTTATTTCAGCAATAAAGTGCAACAGATAGAGGATGCATATATAAAGCAGATTTTGGGACCACTACTCTGTTACACATCTGCATGCACTGCTACTTTCTGCAGACCAAAAATATTTTAATCATGTTATTTTAGGGCCCTACACATGTCAAGCCAGAGGATGAAGTGCTAGTTTTGATCAAATCAATGGTAAAATACTTGAGGACTTCAGCAAGGCCAGGCATTTGCCCTGGGGACTGCAGCAGCAGACATCAATATGCAGCCATAAAATTCCCTTAAATTAAACCCCTTCTGTACATAAGATGGTATTTTTTCAGGTCTCCATATCTCACTGCTAGGATCAAATCTTTGCTCCCACTGAGCAAATCAGTAGGACACAGCTCCTGGATTTGATGTGGGCAGTTGCTACCTCAGCCTCTGACAGAGTAATTCCTAGGGAAAAGCTCCATGTCAACTGGGAATAGAGGAAACATGTCATCAGGCTGATGAGAAGAGGAAATTGATCATTTCTTGTCTGTTTTTTAAATCCAAGGAAATGAGCCAGCACAGGTGAAGGGATTGTGATGGTACACTGACAGATAATTTATCAAGGAGCTCCACAACCTGGCTTGGGAGCTGCTACATCCCCCTGATGCTCATAGTGCAACAGAGCTGACTGACCACACATGTATACACACCAAAACCTTGTCCCAAATTTGTGCTATGCCCAGAGAAAATAACCCAAGGACAATGGACATGGGAATTTCAGAGGAGCCTTTGCAGAAGGAGATTCACCCATGAAATGTCAGTGAAGGGCTGCTCCCCTACCAGCCCCCCAGCAGGAGAATTCACCCTCTATTCTCTGCTCACTTATTCACCCTATTTATCATGGACCAGAGATGCTCAATGAGGCCAGGCAGAAACCAGAGACACCAGTGGGGACATTCCTATCATCTCTCCCCTCTCCCCAAATTCTGACACCTACCAGGGCTGGGTTAGAAAACAGGGCTGGTTATTTCTAGAGCTTAGGAAGGGGTACCAGTGGGAATCCTACCGTCATTGTTTGTGTCCATCTGTCTGAAGATCTTGTCTGTTCGCTTCTCAGGAGTGGATTCATCCTCTGGCATTTTCATTACTGACGAAACCATTTTGTAAATTGCCTGAGTGTTAAAAAAAAAAGTTTAAAAAAGAGATATAAGAAAAACACAATCCAAATGATTAAGCAGGGAACAGAGAAAAAGAATTTAAGCCTGTAGCAACAACAACAAAAAACCCTGGCAGGCAACTGCAGGACTTTATGAACTGAAATGAATGGGAATTTCTGACTGCAGCTTTTACATTTTTCTTTCCTGTATTCATTCATGCTTCAAAAGAAGTGTTAGGTCAGTCTAACTGAAAGTCAATCTAGAATAATGTATGAGCAGGACTGAGCTAAAATACAGGAGACAATGGTGTGCAACCCTCTCTTCTGCAGCTGGGCTAAGCCATCTCCTCTTTGTCTGGCTCCCACCCTCCACCCAGATACAGGTATGCATGTGGGGTGAATGTGAATATATAGCTATTTTGTCGGAGTTGTTTTTCTTTGTGGATGGGTAAGGAAATGCATCTTCAGACTTACAAGAACATGAATAATGATAAGACCACTTTAGAGTGTCTGCAGGCCTAGTCTTCCACCTAAATTATCCCACCTCAGCCTTGAGGACCAAGTGTCAGGGCACTGGCTGATGCATGACTCCCTTGCACTGCACAGGACACACATCTCAGCTGCAGTGGGTGACAAGCAGCCACTGCCAAGGCCAAACGCCTGCCAGCATGTGGGGTAGGGGCACAGGAGACTGCACTGCCTGCCCCCACTACAGCCTGTGGTCCACGTGTCCTCTGCCTTTGGGAGACAAAGGAATGCTACAGCCTTTCATCCAGAGTTCACATTGACTCAGATTTGACGATTCAAAGCATCAATTCTGAGGTTAATCAGGTCAACAGAATTTGCATTTAGGGTTTTTTGATCCCATGAACATCACACTAAGAAACCCCCAGGGAGAGCTGCAGAATTTTGGCTGCAGACCAGCTGCACAAGTGCCTTGTTCATATCTCACGCCCTTTCCTCTTCTGCACCTTGTAGGTCCCACCATGGGTCCCTCTGGGGACCATGGGCTCAGGAACCTCCCTGGGACAGGAGTAACCCAGCTCAGCACATCCCTCCTCTCCAGCTCCGGCTGCCTCGTGCTGAAGAGGTTACAGCAACAGGAATAAGATGTCCAACAGAGGTAATGCCTCACCTGCACTATTTCTAGCATTTCCCCACGGCTGATGTACCCGTTGCCATCCAGGTCGTACATACTAAACGCCCACTTCAGCTTCTGCTCCAGCTTGCCCCGGGAGGTGACGCTCAGGGCGATGATGAATTCCCTAAAGTCAATCGTCCCGTCGCCGTTAGTGTCAAAGGTGCGGAAGACGTGCTCCGCAAACTTCGACGCGTCGCCATACGGAAAAAAATTTGCATATATTTTTTTAAACTCTTCTACAGTCAAATGGCCTGTGGGGCAATCTTTTAGGAAGCCCTTGTACCACTCCTGCAGCTCGTGGTCTGTGAACTCGGTGTTCTCACGCAGGTCCTGGAGCACCTCGGGGCGCAGCTTGCTGTTCTGCTTCCCCATCCTCTTCTGGGTCCGGGTTCAGCAGCTGCAAAGTAAGAGAAAATCTGCCTGAGCTCCAGCCACACTAGGCAGAGAGAGGCTGGGGGGAGGTAGAACCCTGTGAGAAACAGGGGGTCCCCCTACAGCAAGGGGAAAAGAGGAGAAAAAGGATGCTATAAATCACCAGGAAAAGACCTCATTTAATTTGGCTTCCTTTCCTCTCCTCTAGGCTCTCCCAGTGACTAATATGCTGTGGAAGGAAAGGTAGTTTGGGAGAAAGTATTTGGGAAATATTAATTCTTATTATTAATCCTTATTATATGGGAAATAATAAAGCTCAGTATTTTAGTTCTCTGCTGCAGTCCCACTCCACCATCACTCGGCTTGCGATGCCCAGCTCTGGATTCCTACACAGGCTGATCTGCTGCCACAACGGAGCTCCAGCGGGCAGGGACACCAGCAGTGATGAAAAGAAAAAAAATGTATCTATTCAAAAGTGAAAGTAAACGCAGCTGAACAAGAAGCAGGAAGGGCAGGTGGCTCTGTGCCAGTCACGTTTGCAATGTCCAGATGCTCTTTGAAACCCTTTGGCTTACACAGCTCCTCCTCCCTCCCTGCATCCCTTGCCCTGCAGCAGTAGGGGCTTACCCCTTTGTGGTGGGCTTGGTTGGTGCTCCTTGTGGCACCTGAGGGTCACAGGAGGGTGCAGCAAGGGTAAGCTCAGCACAGCCCATGCTCAACAGCAGCACCTCAAAAGACTTCTCCCTCTTCTTCTCAGCCGTGGAGGCAGCATGAGCAGATGGATCACTGCGACAGCAGCACCAGCACAAGGGATTTCATCCTTTCCAGCCCTCCCAGAGATTCAGAGAATAAGGCTTTTTAAAGCCAAATGTTTGGCAAAGCAACTCTTTTCAGGTTTACTGGGATTTATACTGTTAGAGAAGCTTATTCAGTAGGCTCAATATTCCCCCACAAGGGCCAAAGCACATTTAAATTCAGGATTTCATCAGGATATCAGGAGAGGGCTGGATCTGTCCTCTCTCTTGACAATGCCCACGTTGTACCACGCAGGGTGAGACTGCCCAGCATTAGGAGAGCTCCTTCTTTTCAAAATGAAAGATGGTCAATCTGCACTTAGGCAATAACAGGAAAAAGGCAAAATGTTGATAATTTCTGGCTCCTATCCCTTGCAGTCTTTCATGGCTACCTAGTAATATCAAACTGTGCTGCCAAGCTAGATGTTGAGCTGCATGTCCTCCCCCAAATTCAAGAAGTTTATTCATAAGTATGCACAAAGTCACATCCAAACCCCTGTGACTGGTTCGCATAAATGATATTTCTCTGCACAGACTGTTGTGCCTGTTGGGTTTGCTCAGAGCCAATAGGCCAACACTGCAGACTACCTGGAAACTGCAAGAGCTGAGCTGCAAAGCATGCAGAGATCAGGACAAAC
Organism: Phylloscopus trochilus trochilus; assembly: GCA_016584745.2. Taxonomy (NCBI): domain Eukaryota; kingdom Metazoa; phylum Chordata; class Aves; order Passeriformes; family Phylloscopidae; genus Phylloscopus; species Phylloscopus trochilus. Next base: position 13,302,457 of record WQNJ02000062.1, read on the forward strand.
AGGAGCTAAGCACTTCCCAGAGAGTAAAAATTCCAAGCATGCATAAGAACCCAAAAAATTTCAAAATGCTAAAGGTCAGCAAAAAATAAGTTGCTCTACAGCAGAATGTAAGCTTGTTTTATTTGTATTCCACTTAGTCTGTGCACTGCCCCAGCAATGTGAAAAATCCACATCCTGTTCTGTGGCTTAATGCTCAGAGACAAAACCCAGCCAGCTGCTCGTTAGTTCCGTGCATTGGGCTTAACAGACAACTCTGCTATCGTTACCACTTCTGTTTTCCAGAAAAGCTGCCAATATTTCAACTCCAAAGCTTTATTTTTTTCCATTATATTGCAGAGTTTTCTCGACATACCTGACATACCTCTGCTTGCTCCCAATATGCAGGGATGCTACAGCTCCTGGTCCCTGCCAGCATCACCCCTAGGAGAGCATCGGGCTGCCCTCCAGTTAAACCACTCTCAGCTACTGCCACTGCCTTTCCATCTCGGAATCCTCTCTGCTCTGGATAGTCATCCTTGCAGTGCCAAGGGCAGAAAACACAATATTCTAGTCTGTTAAATCAAATTGCAGAAAAGAGCAGCTTGGAACAAATAATGGATCAGATGTGGTCCTTTTTTTTAAAGAGCAGAAATTGTAACAGTATGTTCCTGTCCTTGGGTGAGGAGCTGCCTGCAGTTTCCAGCCTTCAGAGAGCCCCTTCACTTCATGATTCCCAGGTATTTTATAAGGACTAGTATCAGGGTTGAAGAGCAGTCCCTGCCTCATCAACCACTGCCTCAGAGTTCCCTGGGAGAGGGGCAGGAGGAACAGTAGAGCCCACTGAATGCAAGAGCTGGGCTTTAAGCAGAAATTACCTCAGCTTTACTGACTCACAGGGTTAAGGACTGCAAAACTTTCAACTGGTAGTTAAAAGAGGTTGAAAAGGTTTAATATAATTTATTCCTCTTCCTATAACACCTTTATTATTCCTGTTCCCTTAAAAACAGAGACCCCTAGACAACAGAGCGGTAAGGTAATAATTCTACTTACTAGATTTCTCTGCTTGTCCTAGTGGTAGATGCATCCTGTTATTTGAAGAGATGCTCATTAAATATCAGCTTCAAAAGCTTTATATTCAAGCAAATTTTGCATTCAAAAGGTTACAGACCTTTTCAACCCTCCCTCCTCTTCCGCATCGCTTTATATTCGAAGATGTGAAATGCACAACCTTTTTTTGCATATGAGCTTTCTGAAAGGCTTCTTAATGTGTTCAGCCCAAATGCAATCCTGCAGTTGTAACCAATTTGATGTGAATAATTAAATAACCAACATTAACATTAATTTATTAAAGCCCATCTAAAAAAACAGCTTTGATGTAAATTGTGTTGCAGGTAGCTCCTTCAAAATGAAATGCCTAAATACCTCATTAATCATGACAGCAACCCCTGCTGCTGGCATCCAACTGACATTTCATTCGATTGCTATAAAATGCTTTCATCAAATCACTTTCCAGAGGCTCAGCAGCTGATTTAGCCACAAGACCACTCAGAGGATGGCTGCTAATGGAAGTCACAGGGAGCAGGGCTGGGATGCTCTGGTCAGTCCTGTGGTTAGGGCTGTGTTTTGTTGCCTTTTTTTTAAATGAGTTTTTACCATCTAAATCACTTGTTGTAGTGGGTGCAGAAGGCAAGGCACGAGAGACATCCTTGCACCCAACATTGCCCTGGGCAGTTAGCAGAGACCTAACTCCAGCATGGCCTGCCTTTCCCTCATTCCCCATCATACCAGGGAAGCAATGCCACATACACTACAGCAAGGTCTGTCCCTGCTTACCTCAATGAGCAAAAGCCCTCAGAGCATCTGGCACTATCATAGCAGTAAGAAAAACAATCCCAGAAATACCCTTGAGGTGATCAGACAAGGAATATCTTGGTAGTCTAAATGCAGAGCTGAGGGCTTAGCAAGTCAATCACTGCTCATGCAAGAGAAGCTGGGCCATGTAAGGCTTAAACAGGGGGAAACGGAGATGCACTTTCCTTCCAGTTTCGCACCAAAATTTTTGTTAAAATTATGTGGTGCTGCTACCAGTTCTAAATCATTCTAGCCAGGCTCAAAACCGAGCTGCCAGAGAATGTAACCTCTGTCCTTCTAGGCTTACAAAAAATCAGCAATAATCTCATAGCAAGAGCCTAGAAATGAGCAAAAAGGTCTTTTACTGAGGCTAAAACACACACTGGTTTCAGCTGGGGTAAGTGCTCATTTTCTTCCTAGTAGCTGGCACGGGGCTGTGTTTTGGATTAGAGAATGAGAATAATGTTGATAACACACTGACATTTTAGTTGTTGCCGAGCTGTGCTCACCCAAAGTCAAAGACTTTTCAGTTTCCCATACTCTACCAGTGAGGAGGCACACAAGAAATTTGGAGGGAGCACAGCCAGGACAGGTGACCTGAACTGAACAAGGGGATATTCCATACTATCATGCTTAGAATATAAACTGGGGGGGATTGTCAGGGCAGGGATCACTCAGGGATGGGCACTTGTCAGCAGGTGATGAGCAATTGTACTGTGCATCCCTTGTTTCTCTCAGATGTTACCTCTCTGTCTCTTTTTATTATCTCCCCTTTCATTACAATTGCTATCATCATTATTACAATAATATTTTCTTTTACTTCAGTTATTAAACTGTTTTTATCTCAATACACGGATTAACCTTCTTTCCCCCAGTTCCCCTCCTCACCCCACTGGGGGCTGGGGCTAAACCACAACATTTGGTGATGCAGCGCTGGGGTGAGTAACTGCAGCAAAGTCTGAAACAGCTAAAGTAGCAATTCTGTGTTTTTACCAACAGATGGACTGGCTGTCAGCATCTACGCACTGAAGTACTTGAAATATTTGTAACAAAGCTCAGTGAATCCCACTTTCACAGGAACTCTCTGTCAACCACCAGTTACAGCCGGTAGAAGCATGCTTTGACCATGTAACCCAGAAAGCCAGAGAGCAAACCAGATTTTTACTGCAAAGCTTGTGAAAGCCAAACTGCCTTGAAATCAGCTCATGATGGGATCCTCTCAGTGAATCAGTTACGGCTGCAAAAGGAGGAATGACTCCTTAAAGATGTATTTCCTTGTGCAAACCCCCTTGGATACTAATTTAGTGCTAATAAAAAGAGGAAAATTGATGAAATGCCTGTCTGTAGGACAGAGGTGCTCTCCAGCTGAGAAAGACAGTGCACAGAGAAACAGAACAAATACTCTTCATATTACATATTATCTGAGCTATCTGCTTTGCAGGGGAGAAGTGTAGCACCATTTCTCTTGCAGTGCTCACTTATAAAGCAGAATAAGTGTGTCAAATCTGCTACAGTTGTGAAGCTGTAGCACAGTGCCTTCAGGACTGCAGGAGCCCAAAGAAAATGAACAGCATAAGCCAGGCAGCAAACACTGCTCTGGGCTGGTCTGAAATGCGAGAACCATTTCAACAGGGGTGGAAGATTTTTTTTTTTTTTTTAATTAAAACACCTAAAGCATCAGATCTGTCATGAGGTTCTATTTTAAAAATTTGATCCTTTTATTAAAAACAAACAAACAAACAAAACCCCAAACAAAACCACTGCAAACAAACAACAAAACAAAGCAAATAAACAAAACCTCACAAGAAACTCCCCACAGCCAGTCCCAAGGTAAGCCTCAGCCACTAAAGATCTGTGTTGCCACAGTTCAGGAACACACCCTCAAGAATATCTTTCATGCACCAGTAGCACCAGCTCACACCAACTCAGCCAACACACAGAGATGTTTAGGAAGCCTCCACTGCTGTAGGCCAAGATGCAAGAAGGAGATGGGTTCCCAGACGCCCCAGCTAGTGACAAATATTTAGGTGAAAAATGATCATGCAGCAACAGGCTGCAAAACAGGATTATAACAACGTCCTCTGGACCTCTGGCTAATGGCTCACCAGTGGTTCTGATCTGAGCTGGTGGGGGGAAAAAGCACAGTTACATGGGCTGGGACAGATAATGAACTCCAGAGTGAAGAGCAGATTTTGTTACATGTTTTAATGTCAGTATCCTAAGCAACCAGCGTTGCAACAGACAAGGCACAGGATATACAAATACGTTGCTATAGATATCTGGTCCTGACTGGTAAACTCGTGTGAACTTCTTTCCTGCCCTGCGGCAAAAGCCGACACCCAAATACCAGCCACTGCAGCACCTGTGTCATTTTCCCAGGCTGCAGGGGGCCAAAAGTAACACCTTTTGATAAAATCTGAATTGCAAAAAGGAGTATCTTCACCTCTTGAAAAATCTAATAATAGAAGCAGTGAGACAAAAGAAAAACGTTAATCAATAATGCTGCAAAAAAATTCAAACCCTACAGGGTTTGAGATGCGAAAGGCTCGTGGTCGAGAGGGGCTGGAACTGCTTCTGCTGCTGCCTTTGGGGAAACAGAAACAAAAACGAAATCTGACAAGTGAAGAAAGGACCTCTCTAAATAAATAAATGGTCTTTTTAAAATTTGCACTTTCAGTGACTAATTCTGTTTTATTTATATAAGAAACATTGCTTATTTGCAACTTACTTTCAAGTTCAATCCTTTTCAGAAGTTTATTGAAAACAGTAGGTGAAGGGGGAGGACCACTCCGTGTACCACCCATATTTCAGTTTCAGAAAACTAACAATTCATTGAATGTCCTTTGAAAGGTGGAGTGAATTGGTAAAGAGACCTCGAGCCACCTCACTGTGTAAGTTTATCCATAAACACATACCCAGGAACTGTGTGATCTTGAAAACCTGATTCCATGTCTGGGATGAAAATCCATTATAAATAACCACCTACCCCCCACCTTGCCAAAGAAGGATATAATTACAAATACTCAACCCTGCAAATGGCTATGTGAGACAAGTATTTCCAGGCTGGCACATTGATTTCATGGAGTCACCTGCAAAGGCTAAAACAGAATAAATTCACTTACAGGTGTCTGGGTTCCTCCCATCTACTGAAGTCACTTTTTTCAGGATTATATTTCTGATTTAAAGGGAAAAATCAGTCACTGACACTGAGCATCAGTAAATTAACTTGAGAACCATTTTACATTTGGATCACAAGCATGTGGTAAAGAGGTGTTTGCAGATCACAGTGGCAGAATCTTTCCAAGTGCTGGAGTCAGAGCAAGGGGCCAGGGGTGGTGGCACCTGCTGCACCCATTGCTGCTCACTGTGCCCACCAACACTGACCCTCACCAGCAGAGGAGAGTTTGCCATGGATAGTATGGTTACAAACTACTGAAAAGAAGCAAACAAAACACAAACTACCCCCAAACATTCATGAATTGTTGATAATGAGTAATAAATGAGTTGGGACCAGAAATGCGGCAGTTCTTTGGGGAGCTCTCCATGATGTTCTCCAGCTCAGGGAGGAGAGCTTATTACTGTAAAGGGCAAATATTCCCAAAGCAGTAAGAAAAGCACAGAAATATTTCAAGTAAATTAGGATATTGGGTTAATTTGGGTGGGAGCAGTTTGGGCAGTAATGCAGCTTGTAATTGCAGACAGGAAAAGAAAATCATGAGTGGATTTTCCTCATCTCCTCCCTTTGTCCTTTTTTTTTAAACAAAACCAAGGGAGAAGCAGCCAGTCCTATTTTTTCAGACGCTGTGTAAAGTTGGCAAGGCTTAAAAAAATAGTTTGTTTACACAATATTGCAGATCAAGGAAAACATGTCTGCACAATATCTTAATGCACAAAGTCTTTTTCTGAGAAGGTTGGGTTGCATGAGGAAAAACCCACGTCATGCTCACTGAATATAGTATTGTAATACATAATTTTTAATAAAACTCAGTGAGTGCTGGCCTGCAGGATAGGAGAAGGTTCCTGATGGGAACTGGGAAATCAGAGAAAACATTTTTAGAAAAAGGGAAGAAAAGTGACAAAAAATAGCACAAGGCACTGTGTTGTTAATATCATTAAATCCACAGAAGTAGCACAGTTGGGCTGTTTTGTCATTAGATTTTAGAAGTTTCCTACGATGCATTTATTTAATTGATGAAGGTAAATCACAGAAAAATTCTCTAGAGAATAATCACAGCCCTGGGAGAAAGGAACCCAGATTAAATATCAGAAGAAATAGTCAAACTTTAGCAGTAACAAGAGCCCCCCAATGGCACCTGAGCAAATTTTGCAGCAAGCATTAGAGCCACTGCTGTGGAGAAGATGGAGAGTTTGGGGACAATGACACCAGCTAACCAAACAATGACAGATGATATCCAGCCTTCAGGCATGGTCTGCAAGACCATCCTCACTGCTAATGATGCCTAAATAAAAAAAAAAAAACAAGCAAAAGATCTGATATCCTTCCCTTGCCCAGCTGCAGGTACTGTGCTGAGATACGGGGCTTGGAGGAATCAAGGGGATTTCAGGGTAGCTACTTTGAAACAGAGCAGGGAAGATAGTTGGGTTTGCTTTCAAAGAGTGAAAAGAAACCTTTTTATTTAACTAAAAAAGCATTTTTGGCAGGTGTATCCTTAGTGAAAATGATGCCCTGAGAGGCTACCTAGAACAGAGGCTAGACAGAGTTAAAGGAATAAAGTATTTATTAATACTTTTATTAATTAATAGTTATTAATTATTAATTAATAGTTATTAATTAAAATGCCTTCAAAGGATACACCTTGGGCAGCACAAGACCCTGGCCAAGGCTACACCCAAGATGGACCATGGGTCATGAGATTTCACACTTTTATAAGTTTTGGTCCATTTAGATTTTGGGGTTAATTGTCCAATTACAGCTTCAGGTTATGAAGTCCCATCCTCCCAGATTGCTCCCCTCAATTCACTGCTGTTTATACTCTTTGGGCCTGAAGCTGCAACGGTGTTCTTGGGCTGGAAAAGGATTGTTTTGTCTAACTAAGCTGTGAGGAGAACTTGCTCACACTTTATGTGAAGTTCAGAGTTATACACCAATGCAGTACAGAATCTGGATAATATGAAACCTAAAACTTAAGGCACCAAAAAGATGCTCCAAAATGTGGCTTTGGAGATATGCCAACCAGCTACCTCTAACAAAAATTCAACATTAACTAAAAGTAGTAAGATATACTGGGGAAAAAAATCAACCAAAAGAGAAAGATTCTTTGTCACCAACATGTTCAGCCTCCAAATACATAACTATTGCTAACAATTCCTGCTACTAATACACAGGTTGATTTTGTTCCAAAAATATTAAATCTAATATATGTGCACCCATTTATTTTATTAATCTAGATTTCTAAAGTATCTTTCTTTTTTTTTTTTAATTGGTCATCACTTCAAAATAGCACAAAAGCCACTAGTTAAATTCCTTGTAAAAATAAACCACTAAACCAAATTTTTTCTCAAAACAGTGTTCTATTTCCCCTTCAGTGGTAAGCACTAATAGCAGTAATCAAATTGTTTCACACCTTTATTTTCCTGTTTGTTGAATGGAAAAAAACCCACTGAAATCTAATAGCAAATTTCAAATCTAAGAGCAATCTATGAGTTTAACTTCCCTGGATTTTTCTCCTTACAGGTATGTGAATTAAAAACTGAGAGTGAAATGACTACATGAGAACGGCATCCCACCCATAAGGAAGGAACCTGGTTCTGCTGAATGCGACAATTCAAGGAGCAGAAGACCAAATCTGCTGGTAGGAACCAGCCCAAGCCCTAGAATAGCTAAGGATATTACTCAAGTTGGTGCATGTGACTGTACCAATCTCACAGGGTTTTTTAAAATTCGTTTTTAGAACCAAGGGGCCAAAATGACAGCAACTACTATCCTGTGCAGGAAAGCCATGGATGCAGGACACACCCTGGACCAAAGTGTCACACCAGGAACATGATGCAAGGTTTGTGTTCAGGTTATTACCGGGGCAGCCTTTGTGCCTTGAGAACACAATGGCAAGCACCTTGTCTTGGATTATGGCAACATTTATGGTGGGATGTGGACACCCAGCTGTCCTGCAATGTCCTGCTGTCCTCCCTGGGTGGCAAGGACTGCCCATGCCAAGACACACCCAGGCTGGTGGCTCCCCACAGGCAACCACCTGCAAGGGCATTGCCCAAGGCAGTGCCTTGATGGTGTGAACTCCAGACCAAATGATCACAGGGATGAGCAGAGCACTGGAGTTCCTGTGAGGTGGATCATGAACACAACAGGCCCTCTTGACCAGCAGTGATATGACAGATCATTTCTCTGGCCATGCATGATGCTCAGGGATACAGTAATACCTTCTCTCACCTCTCACTTCAGCTTCCATCACTAAAAATGGGAGAGTCATCTCCAGAAAACAGCAAACCATATGATTTTGTGACTAAAATCCGTACAAAAATGGGCACCACCCTTTCACTGAGCTATCAGGGGCAGCACTGACTGGACTCTCCCAGCAGTCAAGATCAAAGCAAGAGGAGGCTGGTGCAGCAGCACGGCAGGACACCTCCAGTCCCAGCCCACACATTTAGTAGTTGCAACTTCCATTAATCCTGAGCACTCAAGAGTTTGATTTGCTCTTAAGTGCATTCACTATAAATTATGCAGAAGAACAATATGACTGTCTGTCTCAAAGAAATGGAGTGCTCCATATCAGAGGAGAAAGAAAAGACAGTAGTAATTTTAGGGGCACCAAGAACAGCCCTATGAAAATCCTTTCTTCTGGCATTTCTGTGTAGCATTTAACACTTGAATGCAAATCATCTTGGAAGCAAATCATGCAATCTGCACTCAAGACATCACTTTTCTCATTAACCTCCACCACAGGACTCCATCCCCAGCAATACCCACACCAAATGTGCTTTTCTGAGCACTGTGGGTGAGGGCTGCCTGGAGCTGAGCCTCTGTTAGTAGGCTGGGTAAGAACCAAATGGAAAATCAAGTCATGCTGTATTTTATATTTATATCTGATTGATGGCAGTAGTGGCCAAATGGGTGTATTTTCTTCCCTAACTGGGTATAGTAACAGGAAGGAGATGTGATGGTTTTGAAGCAGGAAGCATCCCAACAGGCATGGGATAAGAAGAGCTGACCTCCACCTGAGACCACATATGGGGCACATCCTGTCCCACCGCCTTGTGCCGCATTGGTGAAGGTCTCGATTGCAAAAACAGGAAATGTGTCTTCTCTCAACAGTGATGTTGAAGATGGACTTTCGTGTTCACATGAGGAGAAGAGGATGAGAGAGAAAATCTACTCCTGATACCCCCTCAAAATTGCTCTCTCAGGTGGAAGGATCTTCGTGAACTTCATTTTAGCAAATGCAAAAAGAGCACCTAATCTGTAAGGTTTTAATTTATCAGGCCATGGACAGATAAGCTTTCCTGGGTATGACCACACCAGGTAGTAAGGATACTGACCTCAGCCATTTTGTAACCTCTTAATTTATCACTCTGGTCTCTGAAAAGACCCTAAGCTACACCTAGTATCAACTACTAGTCCGCTCTACTTCTAACAGGACTAAAAAAAAATTCTGCTGAACCCAATTCTGCGTCTTTTGCAAACCAAGATTCACACTACATCCACACCAGGCTGGCTTGTTGGTGCTTTTTTTTTTTTTTTTTTTTTGTGTGTGTGTGTTTTGGTGGGGGTTTTTTGTTGTTTCTGTTTGGTTTTGTTATTTTTATTTTCATTTCCCTTCCCCAAGAATAACATTATCTATTTCCCTGGAAGCTTTCAGCAACTTTTCTGCAGGAGGAGAAGGTATCCTGTGTGAGAAACCATGTCAACAAGATCTTTCCGTAAATGCAACATTTGCGTAAGATCAACACAATAATTTATCATTTATTTTTTCCTCTTGAAAGGAACAGGAAAAAAGTGTTTAAAGGCTGCATCAGTGGTTAAAAGGAGGGCTCTGATGGTGGAGGATGGTACAGGAATCTAAAGTTTCTGAAGTGATGCCTTCTCCTGCGGTGTGCACACATCATCTTTCAGCACACAACAGCCAGGCTGCTTCCCTTTGCCTTCAAGCCTGCTAACAGCTCTTTATTGGCACTACGTATGTTGAAAAGAGAAGGCCAGCAAATGCATCACCCTCAGGGTCAGAGGAGTCAGTTCCACAACTGATAGAGATGTTTGGAGTCACACTGGCATTGGGGGAGAGGTTCCTGCCACAGGAAGATGAAGTTTTATTTGCTCAGCTGAAGCAAGTCTGGACCATGGAAGAACCAGGTAAATCCTCCAACTGACACTGTCCCCTGACTGAGCTTGCCATTCAGACTCTTCTTACCCCCCCTGCAAACACAGGCATGATCCTGCTGCTGGAGTGCTCTGAGATAAATGCAGCATAACAGAAATAATCCCACATTGCCCTGCCCCTGCTCTGAAGAGAGTAAGCAGTAGTACCTTAAAAGCATTTTAGACTCTCGCATTCTAGTGGTTAACACTATTTTTTAGCTTCTTGATCCTCTATTGCAGAGATCATGACTTGTCAGACCTTGAGATCTCCTTGAAGTTTCACAACTAAAACTCAGCAGCAAGAATCAAATAGCCTCCCGAAGGAAGGCTGACCCTCATATTTCCTCTGCAACTGACATTTCCAGCTGCAGGAGGATGGTGGGGCAAGGTAGACAGATGGGCATTTATACATCTCTTAGCCCAGGACAGAACTCTTCAGCATTTTGGTGTCCAAACTCTGTGTCTTACAAAAGAAGAGGAGCCGCAGCTAAAGGATGACCCTGCTGAACAATAGCACAGAGCCCTGGCGTGCTGGGTTTTGGAAAGACTCCAAGCAGGGTGGGACTGTAAGAAAGTGGACAAAAGCTTTGGATAGAGATCTACAGGGAGGAAGCGCTTCCTACTTCCGCCACAGAATGGACCAGGGCTTTAAATAAACCTCCTCCTGAGCTCTGCTGAAGACCAAAAGGGTTGCTGCTGGTAGAAAGTTCTGTCTGACTGGGACCCAGCTGAAGGCTGATGAGGCTCTCCTAGGGAATTCTGCTGCTCTGCTGCAGTTTCCAGCATGCTGGTGGGAAGTGTGGGAGGGCTGGGCTGCCCACAGTCCCATTGTGACTGGCATCAACCAGACAAAAAGCCTGTAAAACCTCAAGACAGGGCTCTCAGTTCTGCCACCAAAGGTGCAGAGCCAGACCTGCCCGTCAAGCACATCTTTAGATGAAAAAGGTAAATCAAAGTGTACATTTATATTTTGTAATGCCATTTCAGCATCATGTCATTTCTCAGACCCATTTACCTTTTAGCCCTTTCTTGTATGGCCTAGGAGGCTGCAGCAGCACATTTATTCTGATGGACAGAGACATTCAACCTGCTCCATCCCACTCAGCTCCTTTCCACACTCCCTCACCTCTTCAGCCACATGGGATCTTCCTCCCTTGCCTCCCTCCTTCCTCTCACATTGTCCCACACACAGACCATGAACATGGGAGCCAGGGTTGGGCAACAATACTGATGAGAAAATGACTGGCGTTGACAAAAAAACACCCCTCTCCTAAAAAATACCAATGGAATATTTACTTTGCTTTGATGTAACAGAATTAGACCCTAAACAGAATAACACATACTTGCAAACCACCCAGATCTTTCCTCTGTACAGTGCCACATCAGTTATCTTATCCATCCATTTTAGTGTACATATTCAATTGTAATAACTCCCATCTTCCCTGATCTCCACCCTGAGCATCACCCCACTGCAAGAAGCCTGTTTATTATTTTTCAACCTGTCCTTAGTCTGCTAGAGCACCCATTGCTTACAACCCAAAAGAAGACTTGTGTTGTGCCAAAATTGCTAAAATTTACATCTCAGATATTTTCTGGTGGTCTGGAAGACTTAATAATAGAAAATAAGAAAGAAACCATAGGTTTGGAAAATATCAGGCTACACAGATTATGAAACAATGTGGAAAAAAATGCTCCAAATTATATTCTCACAACAAAAACAAATCTATAGGCAGGTCAGAAAGAACTGAGTTATGCACACATTCCTGCTATAGTAAAAAATGGCTTTTCTCTGCAATGGGATTGGATAAGCAAATTTCACATTCCTGGAGGAAAAAATTATTTCATGGATTCATTTGCACAAAGCAATTACCCACCAGTTTGGAACAGACATCTGTGATATTGACCTGCTGAGACAGCCATTGAAACTGCACTTGGCTCAAATTTGGGAGAGAAAGTTCTCAACTCCTGTCCTGTTTTACAAAGGAGCAAAAGAGTCAAAACTACTTTTCATAGCAATTATCTGCTAGGCTCTGGCTTCACTGGACAGCAAACTGCTCTCAATAAATGTAGTGTTCTTATAAAATTCCCAGACTTTCTCTACTAATTCACAGCCCACGGTAATCTGGTGAGCACTCTGCTGGAGAGGTGACTCTGTTGGGCTGAAATAAGGCAAAGTGCAGTAAGAAGCAGCCCATGCCAGCACTAAATTTGCAGCCAAGATTGAGAGGGGCAGACCTGCTCAAGTACCAGCCCTGGAAAGGCATATCCACCACTGGCATGCACTGAAGCAAAGATGCTGAATGCCACTGTTCCTGAAAATTCAACATGACTCTTATAGGTTATTTCTCTATTTCTTGTTGTTTCCAAGATGTCCTAATGTCATTTTAGCTTTTGTTACTCAGCTTTGTCCTAATGGCTTCTGTACAGAGCTATGTCAGAGTGGATGTATCTTAATGTACTCGTACTTTAATACAGTCAGTACTCATTGTTTTCAATATTCCTGAAGATAAGCTGCTCCTCTTGGTAAAACTATGTTCAGGCCCTGATATGGCAGATGTAGTATCAATCACTGACTTTCTTCCTGAACTTTATCCCAAAAGCCAGATAGGCTTTTCTCCCGCCACCCCAGTCAAGGCCTCATTTCTCTACTGGCTAAAAAATCATCTTCTAACTTGAGCTCAAATTTATTCAGTGCTGTAACCACATCTGCTCTGGTCCAACACGATCTTCTCTGGAACCTCCCCTCTGCTATGCACGGGGATAGAGAGCCATCACTCCCACATCAGCCTTGGCTTTCCTGGTTTAACTGATCAGGTTCTTCTTGCCTCCTGTCAGACAGAGAGTGTCCTTTCCCCGTGTCATGGAAATCCTCCCCTGCACTTAGTGCAGCGACAGCCTCCTGACCCCGGCACTGCACGCACCATCTCAACACCAAGTTTCCTTATCTGCACTGGGAACTCTTCCAAGAAGCAGATTTGCCTTTTGACCTTAGTGCCTTGGGTCAATCTGTGTTCAGCTCTGCCTGGGCTCTCCTCCACACTTCCAGTGAGCAGCTTGTCCCTGTTCAGAGACAGACTGCCCCTGTGTTTCATGCCTTTTCTGTTGCTGCCATCCTCAGGGGCACCCTGGTCTCTCAGAATGACATCCTGATCTTTTTCCAAGCTGATGGCAAATGGCAGTGTCATGGCACTAAATACATGACCAGTGCCCCTCTGAATCTGGAGCTTCAAAACCCATCTGCTGAGAAGGTCTAATGGATGAGATGTAAAGCTCAGAGGAAAAACAATGCCAAGTAAATGATCCAGTACGTTACTGGAACATCTCCACATGTAAAACCTAGTAGTGCAAGTCATACAAGAATTTTTTCCAATTTCTTCTCTAGCTCTCAGTGTCAGGTGAATGACAAGGACCACTTTTATCACTCATCCAGTGCATGAACAGGGAATAGTAACCTATTTGTTTTAAAAACAAAACAGTATGGTTGTACAAAGCCAACCAACCAACCAAATGTAACCACACCCTCAACTAGGGGAGACCACAATCACTCTCTATTTGCTATTCAGTAGGATCTGTGTACTACACACATATATTTCCATTTTATTCAAAATAAAGGTGTTATTTTTTTCCTCATAAAGGGTGAGATTCAGTTCTGACACTTCAGAGGAACAGCTGAAACAAACAGAAAGGCCATCAGGCAGTTTGCTCTGAAAATACAATAAAAAGTACCCCTCCTTACTAAGCAGTGAAAAAGGTGACTGAAGATACCCCTGAATGCTACAAGCAGGCTGTAGCTCCCTTGTAGTGTGAGGAGCCTCAGGATCTGCTGTAGGGGCAGCAGAAGCAGTTCAGCAAATATTGAGGGATGCTTACAAATCCATGATTCTTGTAGTCAATGAGAGATTTGCTGCTGAGAGAAGCACATTTTCTTTCCTTTTCAAAGAAATTTTACATCAAAAGAAGCGTGTTTTTGCTGCTCTAACCCATGGGTGGGCTGACAGGGATCTAACACAACTCTTCCCCTAGCTCCAAGGGGATCCTAGCTCCAATGCTCCAAGCAGCATTCACACCAGAGCAACACAACATGACCTTCTGCAAACCAGAAAGTCCCTCTGGACTGGATCACTGTGCAAGCCAATGGATGGGGAGAAACAGTGCAAAAATACCCCAAGTTTTCCAGAACTTTGGGCTATGCCACAATGGCATTTGGGTGTACACTGGGGCATGCAGGCATCTTTGGCCAGGTACAGCTCTGCTCAGCTGGGCACTCACTCAGATGGCCCATCACTGCTGACATGTGAGTCATGACAAATGTCTCAGCATGCCACTGAATAAAATCTGTGTGTGCATAAACCCCCCCATATTGACTTTTCCTATGGAAAGTCACTGCTTCTCCACCAGCACTGCTCTTTTCAGCAGGGAGGAAGCTACAGCAGCACATTTCTCGAGGCTGCACCATGAACTCACAGGGGCTGCTGGCAGCACCTTAGGCATAGTTCACAGAGCTCCTCAAAAACAGCACTACCCTCTGCCCACAAATAACCCCACTAAAATACATCCAATTTCTTGATGCTGCTGTTACTGCCAAGATTTCCAAGCCTGCAGCTTTCCAGGAGAAATCTGTGGCATGCACACACTCCAGACCATGCTACACTTGATATGAGTAGCCTGGTTTCAAGCATCCATACAAGCAGTGGGAGCTCCCATTTTTTCACTAAGAGCACATCTTAGGCTAGTACAAGTTAAAGTTAACCAGTGGCAAAGCCTACTGCTCCAGCTCTGCAAGGGGGAACATCTGCCAGTGGCTGCCCCAACACAAAAGCAAGATGCTGAAGGGCTCCTGCTGCGATGCAGAGAAGTGGCAGCTAAGATCTTGCTTCTGCTGTGCCAGGCACCATGTACTGGGCCAAAAAGAGCCTGCTACTGTGCCAAAAAGTGATTAACTCAAGCTGAAAGGCAGCTGATGGGACTTCCCATCTTTGCCAGGCAGCTGGCTGCAGAAACACATTTTGCAGCAGCAAACATCACCCTGCACTGATGAGGTGGAGAGTCCTTTCGAGTCAGTCCTTAGCAAGTCTAAAGATGGGCTAGAGATAGAGAAGCTGCTTGATAAATGGCAGTGTGCGGCAAGCAAAAAAAAAAAAAAAAAATAGGCTTCCTCTCCTCCAAAGATTATGGTCCTTTTTCCTACTGCTGCTTCCCAGTCCATTAAATATCATTAAATTTACCCTGACTGAAAATAATAGAGGTCTCATGTCTTAAACTTGAAGAACATTTTTTCCACTCAGAGGAATTTTGCTTACCTTAATCAAGCAGCAGTGCCAACAGTTGTTAAAGTACAGTATAAATATCAGCCCTTGCCAGTAAACAAATGCAAACTTTGGCACCAGATCAGACTGAAATAATCACATAATCACAGAATGGTTTGAGTCAAAAGAGACATTTAAAGATCATCCAGTTCAACCTCCTGCCATGGTCAGGGACACCTTACACCAGACCAGGTTGCTTAAAGCTCCATCTAACCTGGCCTTGAGCACTTCAAGACATGGGGCATCCACAACTCTGGGCAACCTGTCCCAGGTTCTCCCACCCTCACAATAAATTTGTTCCTTATGTCCAATCTAAACTTACCCTCTTTCAGTCTAAAACCTTTGCTCCTTGTCCTGTCACTACAGGCCCCTGAAAATACCTTTCTCCATCTTTTATATAAGCCCCTCCATATTAGAAGACTGCAGTTGAGGTCTCCTTGGAGCCTTATCCAGGCTGAAAAACTCCAACTCTCTCAGCCTTTCCTCATAGGAGAGGAGCTCCATCCCCTTGACCATCTTCATGACCATCCTCTGGACTCACAGCAACAATTCCGTGCCCCTGCCTGTGCTGAAGGTTCCTGAGCTGGACACGGTGCTCCAGGAGAGGTCTCACCACAGGGTCAGGAATGCCTCCCTTGAACCTGTCAACACCTCACACAGAAAAGCCCAGCTGGGGGATACCACCAGGGATTGAGCAAACCCACCCGACAGACTGAAGAATATATGCACAGCTACACTGGACCACAACAGTTAGAAATTCCATTTCCATGCTTCATTTGCTCGTATTTAACAAATTAAAACTCTAAGTGCCAAACTGAAGGTTCAATGACAACTCATACTAAACAAAATAGCCACTCAGGTCATTAAAACTCTCAAGGGATGCTTTACTTCCTTCTGTGTATGCTCTACTAATCTCTACACTTCTCTCAGTCTGATAAAGCAACTAAAAAAAATCCATTTCACTTTCAGTTTCCGACCAGAGAAAGCACCATGGGTTCACAAGTTACCTGGATTTTTTTTTTTAATGAGAAAAGTTATTTTTCATATACTTTCAGTAAATAATCCCAGCGAATTTAAGTATGAAACAGATCTGCAAAACAAAATAGGCAAGAATGTAAACTTGGTGCCTCTGCCTCAAAACCCTTCCAGCCTCACCTAAGGAGTGACTTGGCTGGAAAGGTATTTATTGGAAGAAAGAGGCACGGCAAGGAGGGCAGGGAGTGCAATGCCTAAGCCGGTTATGTAAGCGGGGAAGCACGGGGTGAAAGGACAGCAGGACGCTGCGGGACGCGTGGCAGCCAGCCTCGGAAAGCTCATAAGGAGCTTTGGCAGGACCTGGCTGCCCCGCTGCTGGGGCAGGTGACAGAAGCCAGGCTCCAGCACCCTGGCAGCAGGACCCAGCCCAGCCACAGCCACAGCCACAGGTGCTTCGCCTGCTGGGCTTTGTGCTCATGGGCCACAAGAGGATGCTGAGGAAAACAACAAAAGGACTTTGGTGCTTTCTCTGCCATCTATTTCAGGTTTTAACACTGCTTTTGCTTACCCCCCTCTCTTCACTGCTTGAAGTGCCCACAGACAATGAGACTATTGAGCATTTACTACAGCATGAGATTAGTTTGGGTTTCAGTTTCTGCTGAGCCAGCTCATTTCCTTCCACATTCTTACAGGAACAGATGCTAAAAAGTAAAAGGGCAGTCAGCATCATAAAGGCAGAAAAAGGAAAACCCTTCATACAACAGCATGAAGTTAAAAATACTTTTTCACAGCTTTAGCCAGAGCCATTCAATAGTTTGTTCTGCCATCTAATTACATTAAAGAGGAATAAAGATTATTATTTTTTCTTATGAACAAAAAAACCACAAACACATACACACCTCAAAATAACAAAAACCCAACCAAACATCCAACTACTAAACTGGCCAAACCAGTTGGATTAAAAGAAGTGTTCAAAGAAGCTAAACAGAAAAATTAGTTTTGTCCCCTCCCATCATGCATGACTGCAATGCTGTCTTCAGACACCAAATTCAATTGCTGCAGCAATTAAGTCACAAAATTCAAGGTGGGCTGAAACTTCCAGATACACCAAGAGCACCCCTGCGCTAGGATCAGTTCTTCCCCCACAGAGGCAAAACAAGCAGATGGACAACTTGCAGCTCATAAAAAGCCACAAGTCGTCCCTGGGCTGCAACAGCAGCAAGGACAAGGTGATGGCAGCCCTCGCCAAACAAACTCCCAGCCCCTGTGCCACCTCTCCAGTCAAAGCAGGAGCACCTCTTCCCTTGGAGCATCTGTTCCCTGGGTGCTTTGGTGCTCAGTGGCCACAGCCCAGGGCATCCCCACGGGGCCACGCAACAGAGGCGGAGCCACCAGGGCTGAGACTGGCTTTAGGGAAAAAATAGGTGGAAAGAAACCCAGATTGCCCAACTGCACCACACCAGCCACGTTTCTCTTTCCACAAAGTTACGTCCATCAGTTTTATTCTTTTTCAGAAAAGTCCCAAGCATGGCAAGATGCTTCTCCATGCAGCTCTGACACTCAGATGCTTTGCCAGCTAGATGGGCAAACTGCAACCCCTCCAGACATTGTTTAAAGTACCTTTTACATACAGACGTAACACCCATTGTCCTCTAATGCTTTTAAAATCCTTCTCATTAGCCACTGCAGATGTGCAACCCACTGCTCAGCAAGCCCACACCTTCCTGGTGCTACTCCACCAGCCCACAGCTGAACCTGCCAGCACCATCTCCTCCAAGCTGTGGGAAAAATACATTAATATAGGCCAGAAAACTGAGATCACAAAGGACAGAAGCCACTGATTACCCCATCAAGTTGTTCCACTGCTCGATACAAATTTTTCCATGAGGTTTCTAAACCTCTGAGAACTACCAAGCTGTAAAGTATAAATATGCAATGTAAATAGAGAGACATTGGTAGGACTAATGACATGAAATCACCCGTAAAATATAGGAGGATTTTCAGACAAATCTTCCCAAATCATTAGCTTCTGGATTTAAGACAAGTGAGGGAGGTTCATGGAGATTCAAACAAGGTGAAGTAAAACAAATTTAGATCACAGGAATAACATAAATGTCCCTGCTGGCAGCTTGGGCCAGAACCAGACTCCACAACACCTTACTGACAACAGCCTTGGGGAATTTCAATCCTGCTTGTAAAGAGCAGAGAATACGAAGCAACTTCATATTGCCTTTGTCAACTTATTCATAAACATCTTAGTACTATGAACATTTTAATCACCAGTGCATTGCTTACACAGTGTCATTAGGTTTTCTTTCAGAACAAACAAACAAAAAAGTAGTATCCTTCATGTAAAAATAAACTCCTAGGGCAACTCTTGACAAACACAGCTGCACCATCCCTTCAGCCAGGAGATGCCTTTCTCCCTTCCCTGCAGCTCTCCCAGAACTGGCTCAGCAAACCACTCCAGCACCCACTGCTCCTCCCTGGCTGTAAGGCAAAGCCCTCTGCAGCTGCCAGGCTGGTGTCACACCATGCCCAGTGGCTCTCAGGCCCAGTTTTGGCACCAGTTACACCACCCTGTCTCCATACTGCTGCATCAGCACAAGGGGCTGCCATTACATTACACATTTTTGATAGCTTCACCATTTCTCTGCTTGCTCACCCATTTCACCTAGACCTCTAAGCCATTCCAGACCTCTAAGCTACTCTCTGGGATTTCGGGTTTAGAGCCAACCCCTTCCCTCACTGCCAAAACATACGCTTGGGACTGATGGAGGACATAAACATTCGCCCCACAACAAATATTTCTGGGTGTAGAGGAACTTGGTGCAGCCATCCCAAGTGGGACAGACACCCACAGTCAGTGGGTGACTGCAGGGTTACCCCTGGCAGCCAGAGAAGGAACAGCCCCACATCACCAGCCCCACTCCTCACTGGCTGCCCAAGAGGGTGCTGGCTGCCCTGTACTCACCCCCTCACCTCACCCCTCCAGATGCCCTGTGCTCAGGCAGGAGGATCTCCAGGCTGGACTGGCCACCCCATCCCTTTGGCTGCTCCTTCACAGCCCTGTGTGAACCAGGAAGTGGAGGCGAGCCAGCAGTTTATTTTTAACTTTTTTTTCCTCCCTTAAATAAAAAGCAAAACCACATGCATAAACCACATGTTCGCGCTCACTCCACCCAGTGACGGGTTTTACATTTTGCATCCTTCCAACGCTCAAAAATTCCTGGGCAGTGACGCAGAGCAGACATCACCCCACAGATTTCCATTGTGCCCCTCAGTATCCCTGCTCCTACACTGGCAAAATAAGAGTCTCTTAAACACTGAATTAGGTCCCTCCATGAAGCAGGCAAAGCCTGAGAAGTCAGTGAAGGTGACCCTGCTCTCAGCTTGTCTCCCCCTTTCCCTCCTTCCCAAAAACCATCCAGGATATCTCCAGCAGCACTGCCAGAAGTTGCAGCTCAGAATTCCAAAGCTTTAATGCAGACTCTTCAAAGAAAGAAGAGCTAGTATGGGATTATGGGTCCTTTCCCATGAGCTCAACCACAGCTTTGAATCCCTACTAACCAGAAGCTGGCTCTTGCTTCTCTTCTGCATCTCCTCAGGTGTATCTTTGAGTGTTTCAGATAAACAAATTACAGGACCTCAAGTGACTCCTCAAACTTTAGTTTCAGAGGTGCAGGCAGGTGGAAAGAGTTAAAGGGTTTCCCAGCAGCAGAAAGTGAAGATAGTTTTGTAGTCCACAGGTTGACTTTTTGAAGCTAGGAGACCACCCATTCACCATGGGAACTTTTGGTACAGAACTTAGCTTCCCTCAAAGCTAAAACAAGAAGTTGAAAGATCCCATTTTTTCCAAAGTGTCTATGGAAACTTCACCTTCTTTAAAACGAAGGGGGGCCCTAGGTCAGTACACACATATCTACACTTTGAGCAGCAAGAATTCTGAATCAAAGTGACAAAAACTTTCAAGGAGCAAAGACATCAACACAAGACCCAGTTTGTGCCCACAGCCTGATGTGGCTACATTCAGGCTCTAATGACAAAATTACCTGTTTTCAACTTCTGTTCAAAGAGAAACTCCATACCAGCAGAGTGCCACTTAGACATGAACATTAATACAGAAACGCCTGCTTCAGAGCTCTGAAAACAGTAATTAATCACAGCACTGGCTTTATGAGTGATCATTTACAAACGCCACACCAACTCTGCACCACCCTGAGACTGCTGGCAATGCCTCACCCCAAGCAGAAAAATGTCCTCACTACTTGCTGAATACCATACTGCTTGGACAGCAAGTGTAAGCCATCAGTTTTGATGAAAGCAAACTTGAGAGATAAAACAAGGCACTTGAAATCATAAGAAAGCATCTGCCTCAATTTTAGTATCTCCCTACTGACTTTTACCTCCAAGACAAGAAGAATTTGGTGAGTTTGCACAGCAGCTGAAGGATGGACTGAACAGCTTCAAGCATTGCAAGACTTGAAGACATAAGCTTTGCTCCACAATATCAACAATAATAAGATGTTTGTGAATACAAAAAGGTGGAAGCTGAGATGGATCATTCCAACCCTTGTGTTCCTTTACACTAGGATAAAAAGTAGATTCAGTGCAGCCCTGCAGACACCTTAATTAATTCTAAAATCTGTTGGAAAAGCTGGCAACTATTTTTGTATATTTGAGGAAGCAGAGCTGAAGTGGAACATCTTCTCCCAGTCCAACCTAACAAACACATGGTAAGCTGTTGGCTTTAGAACAGCAGATTATATTAGCTAATGACCATCCCTTGCTTCACTCTTGCTCAGCCCTTTGGCCCATCTCAACCAGCCAAACTAGGTTTTTAAAACAGCTCATTGGTTGTTGCAGGTGTCATCAGCCACCTTGTCCATGCTTTATCCAATTATTTACAGTGCCCAACCAGCACCCTCTGAAAATGCACCAAGGTGCCTGGTGCCAAGTTTAATTATCCCCTTAAGAACTGCAGGTTATTTTATGTGAAGCAATGGAGAGGTGTATTTGCTGGGCAAAGGGAAAGCTTATACTTGTACCTCATTTCCTGAAGGAGACTTGAATTTAAACCTATTTAACTAACTACCACACTGTGCAAGGAGCAGTGTGCATACTGTTAGGAAGCACCACCGAAACACCACAGTCAACTACAATTTCCTTGCTCTGCAGAAGCAGCATTTTCTCTTTCCCACTGCCTGGGGCTCTGCCTCACCTCTTTGCCAATGAGGTAGATTTGAAACTGCAGTAACACCAGCCTCCTGTCCCCTCCCACACAAGACCACCCATAAAAAGGTGGCTCCCTCTTGTCTCACCACAGGGGTGGACACAGACACCCCACAGAGCAGCACCAGGGAGGGCTGAATCATGCTGCCAGCCCCCTCAAGGAATGGTGGCACAGAACCCTCAGGCCAAACATCATCAAGTTCCCAAAAGTCAAGAGCTCTCCTTCCCAGCCTCCAAGGAATCCTACAGATTCCTTCAGCAGCCCAGCTGACTGTGTTTATTGCTGCATCCTTCACTTTATGGGTCAACATATACCAGAGAGCCAGCAATTTTCAGCTAATCAGATTTTTGTGCAGACTGACAAATGGCTCCCAATAAGAACATAAAAACCCAGTAAAATCAAGAGTCTCTCTAATCAACTCACTTGATGCAATGCAGTAAGCCTGCAGAAAGCTCACACACTTTGTTAACACATTGGATTGCACTTTGTGGCAGGATCTCAGGGGGCTGGCAGCAATGGGGGGACCCCAGCCCAGGCCAGCTGTTGGAAGGAATGTGTTTCTCTTTCTTCTTTGTGCTCCACTCAATTCTATGCTATTTTGAAACTAATTCATGGTAAATCCTTGACGTACCATTTGTGTGCTTGCCAAATGCCAAAGCTTAAAACTGGAGCGTGAACACACACTCACAAAGGAGGTTCTCGCTCCACAACTGGATTATCCCAGCCTGGAAACTTCCTATAGGTGGGTCCTTTCTATCTCCCCAGGCAGACACGAAAAAAACGTGAACTGACACTGCTGGTGGGGAGTGAAAATCATCTTTCCTATGAAGGCCAAGCACCTTGTCTTGTTACCAGCCCTGCAGCTCTGCCACATTCTGTTCCTCCAACCTCCTGATCCTACACTCTTTACCCCACAAAGCTCATGCATCACTGAGAAGATCTTCAGAACTGCAATGACATCACTGACATTCATATGGCAGCCCTCCTCGTCCCAGCAAGGCTCATGGTGACAGCAGGGCACTGCATGCCCCAGGAGCCAAACAGCTGAACCCAGTGAGACAGGAGAGGAGGAGATGATGTGCAGAGAGGCAGCTGGAAAATCATGGCCTCCTCCTCCACAATGGCCCTCAGCTGCTCTTAGATGATGATGAGGATTTCCAGCTAAAACACTGGTGCTCTCAGAGGTCTGGCACCCAAGCTGCTGGAGCAGGTAAAAGGGACGGCCAATCTGTCAAAGTCCCTGATTAGGTGTGAAAGAAAAGCCCTGTGCACACAATGCTCTTACTGAAGCTATAAATAGTCCCCTCTGCACCAAAGTTGTGCATACTGTATTGACACTTCTGACTTAATAGGATTTCCTAGGTAGCCTGAACCAGCTTGGGCTGCTGCAGGGCAGCCTTGCTGAACCATTTTCACAACACATGCATACTGCTGTGGCTGGGGGGAGCATAGGGGATAATCCCGTGTTTTCAGTGATCACACTAAGGCAGGAAAAGACTCTGAGAAACTCCTAGAGGGTTGTAATGACTTTGCGTGCACAGCATAATAGGGAGAAAACTTCCAGGATGGAAGTTTTTCAATGCAACAAGCTTATCTCCCAGCTACATATCAGGACTTACTACAAATGACATTTTTTTCTTATTTATATTCATCCTTTTGCAGCAGTAGAGAAAGATAAGAAACAATATTCTAATAAAATATTTATTTTTATATCAAATAACATAAAATATTATTTTCCTATTCTAATATATCATGCCATTTCAGTTCCTGTAAGTAAATTAAACCAGTTCTCCCACTAATGGCTCATTATTGTCTTCAATACATAAAACAAGAATTTAAACATCTCTTGTACTACTTTATTCCCTCTAAAGAAATCCCACCCTGTTTGAGTTACTGTCTGTTAACCTGACAGGCTGACCTGAGAACTGTTAACCAAATAATTTTTTACTGTAACATTTCCACTACATCACCTTTGCCTTTGTGGTGCTTAACAGCCTGCCAGTGGTGCTGGGAATCATGTCCAGGTTTTGCCCTGACCCTTTGAGCATGTACAAGACTTATGCCCTGCCCTCGGTCCTGAAGATAAGCCACACTGCTGAGCCTTCCCAGGTACAGCCATTGCTTCACCTGCCCTGCCTCATTTCTTCCATCACCTGATAAAGCACTCCAAAACCTGTGGAGAAAGCTAATGTTGACCCTTTCATGCCCAAAAGGTACAAGTACAAGGGCCTGACTATAAGAACCTGACTGCAAACCCACTTTGCACTGTAGTTGCAAGGGTTGGGCAGCACCTGGCTGAAAACATCACCCCAGCATCTTGGGGCTTGGGTTCCAGAACAGGAGGCAGCAAGACTTTATGTTATACAGATGAAGAATAAAAAGATGTTTTGTGGTACCTCATGTCCTTCCCATCATCACTGCCTCACAGAAAACTTACCTCAGCACGGAATGATATAGGACAGTTACCTATTGCATATTCCCTGCCAGCCTCAGCTTCCTTCAGCTGCTCCATCACCACAAGCAACACAGAAACCATGCAGGGCAATTGCACATGTCCATCCCAATGCCAGGTACTGCACAGTGATGACCCAACCTGCTGAAGACAAGCTCTCAATTGTGCCTGTTGTCCTGGGCATGCTGTGTCTCCAGGGCTTAGGGATGCAAACTCTCTGTGCAGCACTTCTGTGTTTTTCTGGAATGACATTCGGCTATTTGGAGCACTGGGAATTTGTAATACAAGAAGAAGAAGTAATAAAGTTGACCTCAAGCTGGTTCAATACACTCATTCTGAAACTAAAGTAGCTAGAACATGGTGCATCATTTTTTCCTACCACAGTCTTAGCTGTTATGGAAAATGCAGCAATGAAGAAAAGAGTTGGCTCATGAGCTAACATTACCTATCTACACCTCTTCTGCTCCTTCAGTATGCTCTGTATGCCACAGCACTAATACATATAGTGCTTGCATGGCTATCTAAGAACCCCAGCCAGAAGTGATTGCAAGAGATACACGCAGTTCAAAATTTCATTAAAGAAATGGCTATAATACAATCACAAGCTACTCAATGCACTGGGGGCTGAATGTTGCCAAGGAAAATTATGAACCTCCTCCTGCAAATATCCTTATCTACCCACAACAGAGAAAGAGCCAATAGTGTAGCAACATCTATATTCAGCACAAGGACTAGACCAGAAAAAGGTGATCATTAAATAGCTTAAAACAAAGAAGATAGCAAAATGTAGTGAGCTTCAACAAACCAAGTCAAGCAGGGCTAAGAGGCTCTACCAGCTATGTCTTGCACTTAGGCACCTCTTAGGAAACTGTTTGTAGGAGATGGAAGGACAATCAGCACCCCAAGAGCTTCTGCACTGAATGGATGATGGACAGATGGCTCCTTTTGCAAAACCCATTTTCTTCATTCTGCACACTGGATAATTCAGCTCAAGCATAAAGAAAAAAAAAAAAAAGCAGAGAGGGAGGTAGGGAAAATGCTTGAATGCTAAAATAGGCAAATTACTGAGCTAGAAAATCTAGATTAAATCAAGCATTCCTGCAAATGTGTAATAGAGAAACAAATGGCTCCCATCTGTAAGCTCAGCAAATTAACTTGGATCCTGGTTAAGACAACAGCACCAGAGTCTGCTTCCAGAAATGTAAATATCCAGTGTGCATTTGCAATCCAATAACAGGCTAAAAATATAAGATAACTCGGAGTGGAAATCTGATTTTGTGTCTACCCTCTTAACGGGAAATAAAACAATAATTCTTTAGACACAGCAATCTGGAGTTATTTTTCCTGCTTGGAGAGATGATGCAAGACATCTTTGCACCAGGAAAGCCTTTCAGCTGCTTCTGATTGCAAGGCCATAGCTCACGTGTTGGAGGCCTGACTCTTCTCCATCATATTCCGCTTCCCCATCTCCTTTTCCATTCTGTGTCCCATGGCTGCTCCACTGTACTGTCCTCAGCTCTCTGTTTATTTATACCACTTCACTTGATTCTTCCTACTCAGAGTATTCTGGTTCCTTTTTCCCCCAGAGGTTTATCTCTGGCCTTACAGTAAGAGAAGGGCTCTTGGTCTCAGTGTGCAGATGGAGAACTCAACCACAGGCATGAACCAGGCTCAGGACTAAATTTAGCCCAGAAGAGGATAGTCTTTCTGCTGGTAGATCAGGAAGACAATTTGGAGCAGAAGCCTATTTTAGATGCACTCTGGTGGTGTCTGCCTCCCTTTAGGCTATAGAGAGAGTCTGGGGAGACCAGACTTAAGACTCTGAGCATCATCCCTGAAGACCTTTTGATGCTACAAAAGGAAGGAAAAGCTATTACAAGTTAATGTCATCCATATGGATGGGAAGTTTTAGGGTGTTCTACCAGCAGAAGGCATTCATGGAAAAAAGGACGTTTTCTCTGTGTATGAGATCCTTCTGTGATCACAGCAGGCACAGTCAGGCATTTTAAACTACAGAAAAAAAAACACCTCCAGAGACAGGATAATCAGGAAAATCAGTTAATTCCCACATCTGGTTTTAATAAACAGGTGGGGGGATTGGTAAATGTGGACCAAAACACACATAATATCCAAACTTAGGAGAGCAAAGAACATATGAACATTAATAGCAGCAGTCAGATAAAATGTTAGATAATTAGCCAGAATTCACAGATGATGAGTAAGAAACAAGAGCACAGATTAACATACTGATACCAAGAGAAAGGGCACTGCAAGAGAAAACTCAGGTAGCAGAATAAGGAAGTCTAAAGGACTGCAGTGGTATGGGGTCAACACTGCTTGGAAGAAGGAGGGGTCACATCACAGGTTATTCTACACCCTACAGTGTCTGCAGGGCAGTGCAGTGCAGATTGCAAGATTCATAGCAAGACAGAAGTGCCAACAGGGCCTATCTTGCTGTGGGAATGCAACTTCCCAAAATACTCAACTGAAGAACCCACAATTAACGTAAAGAGCTGACCACAGATATTCCTGGAAGCAGAAGACAACAATTGTAATCCTCCAGCTGCTGAACTAGAAAAGGACAGTTCTAATTTAGACACTGTAAGTAGCTGAATGTCTTCAATGAAAGCAACTCTGGAGGCAATTGTAATCATGGAGAAGTGATTTAGGAAAACACAAAAATTCATCTTTTCAATTTCCCATAAGATTTGAGGAATCTAAGGAACTCGGCATGGATGTCAACTAGACAGAAGAGGTCAAGAACACACTTGTAAGAAGCTTAGAATATCTGTATGGCAAAGAGGGAAAAAAAAGTTGGTACTGAGCAACCCCAAACAAAGCATGGGATATATCTAGGGAATGAGTCCCGATCTAAATGGAGAAAAAAAAGTATCACCAAAAAGGAATTTTTAGGGCTAAGCAGGGTGTATATGAGGAATGGAAAAGAAGGGCTGTTCATCAAAGGCAGCTGTGTCAGAGGTCAGGAAACAAAGGGGGAAAGAGAAATTGCCAAAGTCAAGCTGAATTAGGTCATGCAAATAAAAATAAAGAACAAAGATCAAAATGTTCTTCAGTGATACAATTTTTTTTTTTTTTAAAAGTACAGAAAGTGGAAATTAGCAGCACTTGACTGATGTATCTTAAAACAAAAGCACAAGAAGGGACAGGAGCTTTTGTTGTTATTGCATCAGGATGGGGAACAGCAGATGGAAAAAATAAACTCACAGCGCTAATAAAAAACCCCTTCTAACTATTAAACAGTCCACGATCAAGTTGAAATTGAAAGTGTTTCTAGTCAGGGTGGAAGTGAACAGCCTATCCCCAGGGCAAGCATCCAAGAGGGGAGCAATTTGTTTGGGCTGGAGTCTACTCCCTGCTCCCTGCAACAATACGAGCCTGCGCTTTGCAATCAACACAGCCTCATGAAATCTGCTGTTTTGAAACATGCTGACCACAACCAGCTCACAGAGAAACCTAAACAAGAGGATGATGAGAGTGTGATGATGAGTGTGTAGAAAAATATCTTTAAAATAAGGTTAAATGGGACCAATTGCCACTTGTGGCCTCATCCCACAGCACCCAGAGGCAAGGGTGCTCTTGATGCTCCCCTTGCATCCCTTTTCTGACTTCAGCACAAGTCTCCCACACTTGGAGGTTAAGAGGAAGGGAGACTGCTTATTTTTAAGCACTGATCATTTGAGTCATTTCTGAAGAGGCACCAAAGCTGCCCCACTAAAACAATAATAATCTGTTGCTGGGTTGGTGTAGTCTCTCTCACCTTTACCTACTACCAAGCTTTGTTCTGAATAACCTTAACAAAGCACATATATCTTCCTGGAGCTCACTCCCAAACTTCAGCATACTGAGCAAATGCAAACTACATAATTTATAAGCACTTCAGGACTGTTTCTTCCACTGTATGGAATTAAAGAAAGGTGATTCATGTACCTGAGAAAGCTGGCATTGTAAAAGTGGGCAGTAGGAGCCATTGTCAAAGTTTTCTCATTTCCAACGAAAGTGTAACTGTCAGAGCACCAAGCTGCCTTTAAGAGACAAGAAAATATTTCCAAGTGCAGACAAAATGTGCTATAGCTTCATGAAGTCGTGGTCAACCATGCACACAGCAACTGGCTTTGTGCCTGATGTTTACTGAGAGCTAAATGCAAAACCTCTGCAACAGCAGAACTGGCATCACACAAGCCAGAGAAGCAAACCTATTATTGTCCAGAGTTATTATTACATTGTATTATTAACCAAAACAACTTAAGGAAAAGGTTAAGAATCTGTGAGCAACTCCATGACTTATGCCCAGCCTCACTGCTGCTCATCAGCTCCAAGCTGGCTCCACGGGGCATACAACCAAATGTATCATTGCTATTCAGAGTAATGAGGAACAGCTTAACCTCTAACCTCAGGTCACATTTGAGGACATCTCTTTAAACAGCAAAACAATTAAAACCAGAACTAGAACATAGGAAGGTCCACAGCATCAACAGATGTTGGAGGGTCCCTCTGAGTCAGTTGTCTCAGTGCAGCATACTACACAGCGTGAAGATTTGTAGCTGTAAAAATGGTAAAAATGTACAAGTTTGTAGAATGCATGAAGAAACAAACTGGAATCTTTTCTGTGGTCTTGCCTTTTCTCTCACAAACTATGGGATTTTACAGTGTTTAGTCCTAACCTCCCTAAATTCAGCTGCAGATTCAGCTCCTTAACTAAGCATGAAAAGTTCTCCCTCTACGCTATGCAGCCAAAAGCAGAGACCTTTTGAGAAGAAAACCGGAATATAAGCAGGTATTCCCATTACAAGGACTGCTCCAGACAATGAGATGAGCAATGAATATTTTCACATGCTCTGCACCTATACCACTAACATAAAGCAAAACACTTGTGACCTCCCATCAACAAAATATTTCAAGTATCATTATTTTCCTGGATTAAGCATGCACTTGCACCTACATGCACAAATAAATCCAGCCAACCCCAAGATAATTTAAGCATATGCCTCAAGACTGAATGTTCTGGCTTAGAGCAGACTTCAGATCCTTTCATTACACACCTTTCAGAGCATACAGAAGCACAATGTTGAAGCAAAGGAGGAGACTGAAAAAGAAGCAGGCCACACACCACAATTTATTTTATGGTCAGTGTCTTATCTTTAAATCAGACTTGCACGGAAAGAACAGCAGACAAGAAGCTTGAAAACTATTTCAAAGACACTACTGCACTGGCTGTCTAGTAGTAGATTAATCATTTAGTTGTCAACCTTTCAATAACTGTAATTGTTTTGGAAGACATTCATATTGCAAAACTGTAAGCACACATAGTAACAGTGAGTCAAGTTGAATCTAACCCTTCTTCATTTCACATTTGCTTTAGACATGCTTTCTCCAGTACAGAAATAACCAAATAAAAGGGAAAAAAACCCATCATGTAGATTAGAGTTTATTGATTACCCAGACACTAATTACAGCCCAGCTCTTTGAGATCTCTCCAAGGGGAAAGGAAGAGATGGTATTTACAGAAACTGCTTCTAATGAGAAAACCTTAAGGCAAGGAAGGTGAACCTGAGAGCAATGAGTACCAATTTTATAGAATATAAACAACTGTTTGCTCTTGTAATTACATTACAAGAACTACAGTCCCTATTCTCTACCTTCCTCCAGAAACACCCACTGCTAGGCAAGGATGGCCAAAGCTGGATTACATCTCTGTAACTATGGGGAAAACATGTTATGATTTGCTTAAATTCACTTTTTTCAGGGAAAGCCTTAAGTTTATCAGTTAAAAAAATGGTATAAAGTCAGTGTCACAGAGGGGCTATCCCTTTTCCCCCACTGATTTGAACACCACAGTATTGAATAGAGTTCTATGATGAAGGACTATTTTATTTCCAAAACAAAACCCAGTTCACTTCAGAAAGGGCACCAAGGCAGGAAAAAGGAAACCTACTTCTTCCAAGTCTTCTCCTGACAAGACAATCTTGTTGAAGGTAATGATGAAGTCTCCTCTGTTGGCTACAGACCTATGCCAGCAGGACCTTCACATGTTCTTCTGCAGGCAGAAGACACTCACTCCTGCAAAGCTAATCCCTGTTAAACTCCTGTGTTATAGCTATCTGCTGAAGCTCCAACACCTGGGGTGAGCAAGGAACCCTGACCATGGGACTGTCACACCTTCTCTAACAGCCCTTGGCTCTGCAGGTGTGGGTTTTGCCTCCATCAGATGTGAAGTACCTGCAGTTCCTCCATTGCTGAAGGAAGGGAGCTAAACCCGCGCCCCAAATGAGCATAAAGCAACTACACTTTAAAAACTGCTCTGAACTGAGCTACAGCTGAGCTTGCATGCAAAGAGATTTGGGTTTCATGGACAAGCAGCAACGACAGGAGAGGAATTAATAAACAGACATTTGCAAAATACAACTTTCAAAACAATTTGTCAGAAAATGGCAATTTTGGTGAAGTGTAGGAATAGGATGGAATGGACATTCTCACAGCATCACGTTTTTTATTTAGAGAAGACAACTAAGGAAAAAAAATAAATACATTTTGCAGATGGTCTGTCTCCGAGTGGCCCTGATAAAAGCTGCTGTGCCCTGACTCTGGGCCAGCCACATTCCATCTCCAACTGCACAGCCTTCAGGAGCATTAGCAGTAATTAAGAAGAGCCAACCACAGTGATAAGCCAGATGTCTATAAAAAAATACATGATGCACTGATACAGATTTATTTTTTCTTTCCCCTCTTTTTGGTAGACTAACATAGTACACTCCTTATAAAGACATTTTTCAAGTCCTTCACAGTTATTCCTCCAATGTTGACTCACTGAATCCCAGATGGGACCCTTGGCATCCCTCATCCCAGCAGGTCTCCAGTACAGCACCAAAGACTTTATGTGTGGTCACCATGCAGATACTGCTCTTTCAAATTGCCACACAAGTGCCTGAAGCACAGTTCTTGGAATTCACTGTGATCTCACAAAAAGCATTGAGAACCACTGATCAAATACTTTTTCATTCAAATAATTTCTCCACGAATTCTGGCACCCAGCCACCACCCAGTCGGCCTATACCACCTGTTTTCAAAAGATATGCAACCCTGACCTAAAATCCTCCAAAGGATGAGAACCCCCCATAGCCAGAAACTGTTTTCCTCAAACAGTGATGTTCTTCTACTATTAAACAAGCAAAGGATGCACAGTTTTTGCTGTGGTAGAGGTAGGATAGGGGAATTTGATCAATTTGTGTCATCTCCATCTTTGTATCATATATAACTCAGTGCTCATTTGTGCAGCTCACTGAAAGATTAGTTGGCTCGTTCAGACAGGCAAGGGTAGACTCCTAAGGCGTTTAAGTGATTTGGGGCAGGATGATCATCTGTCTCCTCCCTGCCCACAATTAACTGTTCCATGGCCCCTGTCTGTGCTAGGCCTGAGCATGCTGGGGAAGTGAGAAAAACACAGGAGCTGAGCTCCTTCCACCATGACCGGGAGCATCTCTTCTCCCTCAGCCTTCAGTGGTTTAAAGGAAGTTGTCACAAAGGGAACCAATCCCACTGATGATCCAGGATCTTGCATATTCAACCTAAAGCTCAGTGTTTCAAACAGCAAGGAAATTAAACAACAAAGCATTGCAATAAGCTAATAAATCATTGTATATCTGTGCTCAGATGGTTGTAAGGAGCATGACAAACTTGAAACAGCCTGCAAATTTCTAAAATTAAACAGTTCTTGGTGTTACAGAGGTCAGCCATCTGTTCAAATATTCATGTTTTAGTTAATATAACTCTTCTTGTTCCACTCTTCTCTCCTGACTCAAGCATACTCCCTGGGAAGAAGAGAGTATGACTCTGTAGGAAGAGGAGAATATCTCTGAAGTCACCACAACTAGACAGCCATCCTCTTCCACGAGGAACTGCCCACAGAAAGCACGTTTGTGGTTAGGACAGACTGTGGAGGCAAACAAGGAAAGTGGTGGAAAGAACAGTGTATTATCCAGATCTCCCAGGAGCACCAAAGCCTGCAGAGAGCCAGGATTTCTGATGACGTCTGCAAGAGAATTTGTCAGGTTCTGAAAGCTGCGCTCAACATCCCTGGCTTGTCAGGAGACCTCTGGACCTCTGGCCCACCCTCCACCCCATCCTTCCTAACCTCTGCTTAGTCTTGCAGGGCTCTAAGAAACATCAGAGAGCACATCAACATTCAGCTTTAAACTGCCATCTCATGACAGGGAGAAAGTGAAATGTGAATGCTCTCAACAGATTTCACTAGATTTGTAGTGGAACTGCTTGCTTTATAAAAAAATATTGAATTATCTGGAGTTATTCAGCAAGCAAGGCCAGCCCCAAGCTGAAACTGGGTTTATAGAGCAAGAAGTGGGCTTCAAGTTGTGTATGGTATAAAGAGATAGGATGTAAAACAACCAAATTCTGCTGTTTGACATCCTTTCAGAGTCTGGGTTATTCTGTCCTCTCCTCTGTTCCTGATAATACAAGGAGGAACAAAAATCCCGTGAGCTCTGATAAAGGTGAAGAATGAGGGGGACAGGAAGACAGAAGCCAAACAAGCACTTTCAGGAAGAAACCAAACGGGCAGGGCAAAAGCAAAAGTTAAAAAGATGTGCTGATGGTTGACTGAGAATAGGTTGGTCTTCTGTGACCATCAACCTGCTTAAAATGTGTCTTCAAGGGAACTGGCCAATTTATTTTAGATATGGGTAGCCATTGTCCGTCAGGACATCTAGCATGAAGGAAAAGGCATTACATGCCTCTTTAAACCTTTGGCTTTAGGCTGGGAATTATGTCCTCAAAGGAGACAAAGCAATATATTGCTTTATTGTGTGTAATTTTAAACCAGCAGGAGTTGGAAGAAGTTTTGACAAAGACATTTGGATAAAATTCTGTATAACAGAGATATTGAGCAGAACTACCTACTGGGTTAAACACTAAGCTGAATTTAGACAGAGAAAAGTGTCCCCATACTCACTTCTAAACCCATTTTGGAACAGGTATGAATCCCTGGTATTGCATGTGGCTTAAATCAGGGGAATAACCGTGAATGAATTACTGAAAACATTGTCATTCATTATTTTCTAACACCTCCAGTTTAAAGCCTAGCGAACGTTTCACAGCTTGACCTTTGGGATGAATGTAAAAGCAGTACTACAGCACCAAAACAAAATATTTTCTGCTTTTTTTAAAGTCAATAGGACCTGTATTATTTGAAGAATGGTAGCCTCAGGGAATCTGTTTCACTGCAAAGCCATTTAGGCAGCTGTCATTAGTTTAAAAGCCAATTTTTGTTTAATGACTGCTGTTTCACATACTCCCAATGCCATGCATCATAACTGTCATCCCTAAACCTCAGATTTATGAAAGCATACAGCAGCAGCATTATACTCAGGGGTCTGCTGATATTCCCATTATTAACCACTTCTTACAAGTTTTGACTTGTGTTTAGGCATAACAAATCCTGTGTTCTGTGTGGGTGCTGTCATGGAGGTAGATGCTGCTCAGTTCCCCCAGGATGCCTGGCTGTCCAGGCAGAGACATCATCATCCCCAGCAGGGGCACCTTGCAGAGCTTGGGCGAAAGGTGCTTGAGACACAATGAGAAATAAAATAAAATAAAATAAAATAAAATAAAATAAAATAAAATAAAATAAAATAAAATAAAATAAAATAAAATAAAATAAAATAAAATAAAATAAAATAAAATAAAATAAAATAAAATAAAATAAAATAAAATAAAATAAAATAAAATAAAATAAAATAAAATAAAATAAAATAAAATAAAATAAAATAAAATAAATTTTTTTCATTTGTTTAGATATTCTTTATCATCATGGGAAAGATTCAGAAGGGATGAAAAGTACGATAAGGCCTGCTCGCCTGCTCTCCTACTGTCACACTTTATCCAGGGTGCAGAGAAAACGTGGCTGGAGGGGAACACTACCCCAAAGTTGTTAAACATCTGGAAACAATTGAAGAACCAGATAACCTGCAAAACCAAACCCCTTTTCCTAGAGTCCCAGGCTATGATCTTTAAAACACACTGATTCAGGAGGACACTGTGAAGTCATTTCCCAGGTACCACACAAAATAATACCACATTATTTAGTACCTGCCTGCTGTGAAATTCCTTTTGCATCTGCTATCTGCTATGAGTCCTCCACTCAGCTGCCACTTTGCAGGTAAATTTGCCTCCCACTATTTTTATAGTGGAGAACAGGGAGCATTCAATCCTCTTACCTCACTCTGTGACTGAGGAGCTGAATCTATGAACTCTACTTAGTCAAATGGAAAACAAATAGCCAATCAAAACAAAAGAAAAATCTGTTTTCTTCAGATTCAAAACAGTTAGAAAACACATGAAAACTCAGGGAAGGTATTCCTGGCATACTCTGAAACCAGTAAGCACAGATTTTACATTCTCAAGTTTATATTTTCAGGCAACTTGTATTAATATATGTCTCTATTTTGCTCCTTGTTGTAGTGTTAAAATATTTCCTTACCATTTGAAAGAAGGTATTTTTACCTAGGAAAAAAAAAGGACCTAAAAACAACCTGCCTTAGTGATTCCAATATAAATTATCAGAACTAGATAATTAACTATTCTGACAAATAGGAAGTAATGGTAAATAGCAAGCAATGAGACATGATATATACCCATAAGGATATATGTCTTAATGCTGATGTGCTACAAAATAATTTCTTGATGGTAAATACCTAAAATGAAATTTCCTCCTCAAATTACAAAAAGTTACATTTTTTCCTGTGGCATTTCATTGAATAATATGACAAATTATATTCCCTTTGAAATTCAATGAAGGTCAAATACAATTTTTTTTTGATAGAATGAAAAATTCTGTAGTTTAATCCACTTCATTTTTACTGTAATAGATTTACTATACTCAATTTACTGATGAATTCAATATTGAGACAATGAATTCTTGGGCTTTAGGGCATAAGATAGTCAGCCAGCAAGCACCTAGCAAAGAAAATCTCTCCCACCTCTCCTGCATGAAAGCAGGAACATATCTGCACTGGGATCTACAACCCAGTCCTCTCCCAGCTCTCCAATCCTGTCTGCACTTGAATAGAACAAAGCAGTTTAGTTGGAAGAAGACCCAGAGTGATGATCTAGTTCAGCTGCTGATCCCAGTGCTTCTTCCCAGACAACAACAAATCTAGAAAAGGGACCAACAGCCAATTCTGCTTTTCCTGGGAGTTCATTTCAGCTCTCTGGAAAGGAATAACTGGGATTATGACTCCTAGCTAAGAGACCAGATTTATGGTAGCCCAAGGGTGATATTTATAAATACCAAGTGCATAGGGAGAAGGAAACAAAACTGCCTGACTTAGCTGAGACTCTGTTTGTTCATACAAAAAGGTTTGCACCCCACCAACCCCACTGATGCTCTGCTGGAACTTCACCAGAACACCACGCAGGAGCAGGGACATGTCTGGACATGACAGCAGATGTACATGCAACACTTGGTGGTGTTGGGGGAACTGCCCCTTTCCAAAAAAGTCCCAAAAGAAGACTGCCAAACAAAATCATTAACAAAGCAATGTGCGTCCTATGTCAAAATTATCCATATATTTTGTTATGGCAAAATGGTACATTATGTTCCTCTACCCTAAATGATATAACAGAGACCAGACTTTACCAGCTGATTTCCATACCTACTGCAACAGCTCGTGGCCAGCAGGAACAGAACTGTGCAAGGACCTGGCTGTGGACCTGCACCACAGTATCTTCTCCCCCTGTCACTGGACATGCTGTGCTGCCCACACTGAACCATGGAGCATCCACCCACTGCCACGGGGGTTCTTCTGTTTAAGGTAGCAGTCAAGCAATTATTGAATGTTACTCTGCATTCCTGGTAATCAAGGAGAAGGCTGTAAAAAACCCCATATTAAATGCCTCCTTCATTTCAAATGAATGCTTTGAAATGCTCCTTCTGTGTCTCTTAATGTTCATACTCACACAGTTGCAGGCCACACTCAAGACAACCATGGCTGCTTCCTGATGCCTTTGGGTGCCATGAGCCAGTTACAGCAATTAAGCTGCTCACTAGCCAGGCTGTCTTGGGATTAGAGCCCAGGAGGATGCCCACATTCACCCTCTCCATCACCTCTCCTCCCAAATACTGATGTAGGCCAGAAAGACTCCTACAAACTCCCCCTCAGGAGACAGTGCTGCATTCCCTGCCCTGGAGCAGCCCCCCATCCCAGTAAATCCTGGAGGTGGGAAGTCTAGGAGTGGCAATGTTCATTCTACTGAGTTCCCCAGAAAGGGAGCTGCATCCAAGCAGCTTACAGGAAATATTCCCTGGGCTACTGCAATTCAGCTATGCAATTCCTAGATCACCAAAGCAATGTGGTGAAGCAGTTTTTGCACCCACCATCTTTGCAAACCATGCTGACTTGCAGTGGTAACTCCACTCAGACCCATTGCAAAGGAACTTATTTTGATCACCTTCATATTTGTCCCAGTTGAGGAAAATCACACCCAGTCTCATTGCATTCCCTTTTCAAGAAAGGCCATGATTCTTTTTCCTTCCCCTCTGAAAAAACAGTGGTTAGCAGTCTCTCCAACCTGCAGGCCTGCAGCTGGACAGACATGCTGTCTATAGATATTCCTGACTGCATCCCTTAGCCAACCTCAACCCTAGAACACACGTTTATCTTTGCATTACCAGGGTAACAAGCTGCTGCAGGGTAATGAGAAGGAGCTGAGCAAGGTAAGGATCCACTCCAAATTATGATTTTTTAAAATTAAGACTGGTGGGGCCTGATATAAAAGCCAGCAAGGTGGATGGACAGGACTGCTGGTCATGGCAGGACCCATTTGCTTGAATTAGAAGGGTCCTCAAGGCTTCAGGTGGGTGAAACCAACTTGCACTCCCTTGGTGACTGCCCAGGTAACTCCCCTGAGCATCCCCAAACCTTGCTCCGTCTTACACCAAAGCCCCCCACTTACCCTAAAGCTTCTCCAGCAAGTACTAAATCCCTGACAGCATAAGTCAAGGCATCGTCTTGTTTTATTCCGAACCTGGTCAACGTGATGGAGATTGCAGGAAAATTAAAAATGTAACAACTCACTGTAGAGGAGAGGGGGAAAAAAAAGTGTCGAGTTCATGACTAATCTTTGCAGCTCTTGCCATGGACAGGATTTGTACAGACATGTTGATTTTTTATAAAAATAGTAAATCGTATTACACCCATGCTTCAAGACCAAAGATTCACAACGATACCTTAATACAGCTTAAATAAAAATAGTACTACCTGAGTCAATCTGAGCATGATAATGCTTTGTAATCCCACACTCTTAGGGGGATGAACAGTTGTATAGCAGTGAATCAACACGAGATACTTGCCTTAGGAGCCATTCCTTTTTCATGCTATATAGCAACATCTCTACAAAATGGAGAAGGCTGTTGTTTGGGGGAGCACAGCACCCAATGGGGAAAACAGGGCAATTTTAGAGCCCCACTATCTTCCAGTTTGGAAATCTTGGCCAAGAATTTACTTTTTTAAAAGGAAAGCCTGTTTTAGTTTTTCCCCATCACAGTAAAGAATTAAGGAAAAAGTTTGAATTTTAGAAATCTTTGAAAAGTGAGTAATTCCAAAGCCTGTGAGCACTCACGCAGAAGATTAATTCATAAAAACAAACACAGCCAAGCAGCAGTGTTGCACAGTCATTCTGGGTTTTTTCTTAACATCCTTGAATGAGCAAACAGTGTATATGGAAAACAATTGTGCAGTAAAACATAGAAAAGTCTCAACAGAGGAGACATCAGTAAAACATTCTTATAATAAGAATGTAAAAGTCAAAGACTCAACAATTGTTAAGGTGGTTAAGGAAAAAAATTGGAAGCTTTGATTAAAGACAAGTTAAACCATAATGAATTATTTTCAATTACTTTGTTACATAAGCTACCCACAAAAGGTACTTCATTTGCTATTGTGCTCCCCATTTGTTCTTTTTTAAGACACATTTTCCAGTTAATTGCACTTCCATCTCCCTCCCTGTACCCACAGTATAGTTTTATGTATGGCAGATATGTGGGCTCTCACAGCTCCCTCCAGACAGCAAGGAAAGGTAACAGGAAAAGTTAACAGAAAGGTCTCTCTTTCTGCAAGAGGACTTGAGTTTTAGTTCTGAAACAAAGCAGATTTTCAAGGCTGTAGAGCAGATGATGCCCAGGGGAAGGAGAAAATAGTCTCAAATTCCCACTTATCTTGCCTGCTCCCTTCTCCTTATCTGCCCTGGTGCTCAGCCTGGCACTGCTGTTGGTTTTTTTCTTTCTGCAGAGCCTGAATGTTCACAGGAAAGGTGATCCTATGGACCCTGGATATAGGGACACAGGTGGGTTCTAGAGAAGGCATGGAAATGCTGACAAGGGCAGTAGAGGCAGAGCCAAGCTGAAAGGCACCAGGACTCAAGGATGAGGAGATCCTGGTGAGGGGGGATGTTCTAGTGATGGACAGAGCCAGGTCACAGGGAGATAGATGACCATGGCCTTGCTCTGTGCACAGAACATACAGCATATTTCCAACACAATTCCCAACACCAATGGCAAGAACATTCCATGATTTCCATGTCTTGCCATAGGTGATCCTGAGATATGTTCAGAAGCTCAGCCCTCCAGTATTTCTTGCAACCTCCCATTGAAGGGGTCGCCCCTTGCCACAAACACAAAGGCTGCAGAGGTTTCAACTCAGTTTTCAGTTTAAAAATAGAATGTTTGTCAAATCAGTTTGGTAGGACACATCTGTCAGTCTGGCTGCAAAAAGTTTCACTTTCATGTTGCATCAAACACACCAGCTCTGGACCAGAGAAGTGAGGAGCCCTGTTCCAGACTCAGAGCCCCATGTCCACGCAAGCAACAGGCAGTTTCTGAAATGATGTTCACATCTCATGTCCCATCCTCTGCCTTCCCAGGCCTTGGGTCACTGCCACTTATGTGCTTCTCCAGAACAGCAAGGAGGTTACAGCAATGCCACCACCACTGCCCCCCTGCATTGCACCTGCGAGAGAGACAGACCTCCTGAGCACATCTGAGCTCCAACCTCCCAGCACAGTCACTCCAGCAGCACCCTGAAACATGCCAAGGCATGGGGGCCCTGACCCAGCTGTCCATGCAGGTGTCCTGTGCAGGGTGGGTGCATCTCCCATCGTGTGTCTGGCTCCCAAGTCTTCCCTGTCCAGAGCTGCTTATGTGCTTACAGGCAGAAACACAGGTAAGCAGCTTGCTGCATTAGACCCTGGGGTATCCCAGCAGGAGAGCATCCAAATGCCAATTCCATGGCCAGCACACTCACTTCCAGATGTGCTTAGCTGGGGTAAAATTCAAGCTACGTTTAGGCACGTTCATACACATTTTAGTTTCATACTTCATTCTGAAGCCATCCATGTGCCACTGGCCACACATTACATTTGGGAAAATGCCCATCAGACTCAACACTGGTCTGCCTTCAAGTCTGTCTCTTACTATATGTTAAACATGAACTGATGCAGCCAGACCACTGTAAAGCTTCACACAGGAGTGTTACGCTCTGGAGGGATGGATCTGGTATGGATCATATAAATTCCCAAACTGAAATCATGGACACACATAACTTGAAAAGGTGAGGAATATAGACCATCAAAAAATGTGATGTACAAACACCCAACAACTCTAATCTATGTTAGCAAAAGTGCATCAGGAACCCAAGCTCTGCTGAAAGACCACAGGAGCTTTTCAAAGCACTATCCAAAGAAACTGACTACCCAGGAGAGAGAGAGACATATTAACAGTCTGGAGTATCAACAAGTGGGTTTTTTACTCATACCCTGTCCAGGTGTTACCTGAAACAAGAAAACAAGAAAATCTAATTTTAAGTGCAATTTAAAGAGACAGTTTAAAATTACCTGGATTTTACCCACATGGTACTACTACCATCCATCTCATACTCCTCTCTGTCCTCAGAAGGAGAGTCTTATTTCATTTTTCAACCTCTCAAAAAAGGTCCACTGAATATTCAGGTCCCATTATAGAAATTAGCAATACAAATCATGCAGGTTTACAATACAGATCCCATCCTAGCTGCAGGGCTGGGGAAGAGCTGTTCATAAGCTACAGCTCACAAGAGCATTTTGGTGAATGGCACATGGGATTCGTGATTTGGGCTTGTAAAACTCAAGCTTTAGGAACACAAGCCTCAATGCAGAAAATAAGAATAAGACAGGTTACTAATTAAGAGATGATTTCATTGATGCAAGATGTAGTTGATAACACATACATTTAAGGGGTGTTAAGTAAGCCCCTTATAAATGCAAACCAACCATTTTCTAGCACAATGAACACATATTTAGGTTGACAGATACACCACACTCCATCATCCTACCCTGCCCTGAGAAATTACCAATGCAGATGGCTACATTTCACCTGTATGGACACTTCACATCAACCTGGGACCATATGTATCAAAGGCATCTGATCTATGTGAGATACACAGATTTGGAAGGCAGAGAAGTCCATTAGAGGTTTGGGGCATTCTGCCATCGTCGTTCATTAGTCAGTCTGAACACACAAGAGCTCTAATAGCTTGTATCCTGTGCACTAGGGAAATGCAACGAAAGAATGAACTTCCTGAGGAATTAATGGGTAATCATATAATTTGGTTAATCTCAGGGGAAAGAAATCTAGAATTGAAAAAGGAAACAGAGTATGTATTTCTCTAGAAACAACAAAAACAAACAGCAAAGGGTGTTACAGAGCAGAGTCTCAGAGGGCACCAGTGGAGAGACCAGCTCCAGCAAAGGAAAATAAATTGTACTGATTGACATCAGCATAAGAGGTGGCTTTGCACCTGCAATGGCACCACATTGGCAGTCCTTAGCCACCTCATCCTCCTGCAGCTCTTGACTGATTTAATGTTTCACTTACTCACAAATAAGAACCTAATGAAGTGCATACAAATGAAATACATGGAAGCCTTGGGTGCAGGCAGAACAAAATCAGTCACATGTGGCAGAGATTAGCATGGGTTATGCAGCTCATTTAACTCTCTGGAAGTTGCATTCCTTTAGATTAACATGTAGGACAGAAGGGAAAAAATCCTAAGGTTGCTTTCTGATACAGAAAACACCGCCCCAGTGGGGTGTGTAGGCTTTTAGTAAAAAATACAATGTAATTTGTACAGACTTTCCCTAAAGTCAAGTATTTTTTAAAACATAACAATCCACTTCTCCAATCTCAGGAAATTATTTTAGTGCAAAGGTTATTATTAAGTGCAAAGCTTAACATTTTGACAACCAAACCCTTCTCAAAGATTAGTCCTGCCAGCTTTAAAATTAAAGCACGCCATTAACTAAGCAAATGCAAACTTCTGCACTCAGCGCAAAACAAAAAACAAAGCTTGTATTTTCTCATTTAGTTTTACTATTACTAAATTGAAGAGTGTCTTGAAAAGAGCAGGCTCTGCAAAGTACTCACCACCTATTTTGGAATCTCTTCAGAGAAAGTCCACAGGGTTCGATTATCTGGAAGAAGACACAAACCAAACATGCTTTACATTACAGTTTTCTCTAAGTGACAATCTTCACACCCTTGGCCTCCCTGGTAACAGCTACCATTTCCAGTTCAAAAAAACCCCCAGAAATAGTCTAAAAATGAAAAAAACAAACCCT
The DNA here is from genome assembly GCA_016584745.2 of Phylloscopus trochilus trochilus. Lineage (NCBI taxonomy): Eukaryota > Metazoa > Chordata > Aves > Passeriformes > Phylloscopidae > Phylloscopus > Phylloscopus trochilus. The sequence goes on from WQNJ02000062.1 coordinate 13,344,264, forward strand.
GGTCCAGTTCTTACCCTACAATGGGAAACAGTTTTGTTATGCACTTGCGTTTTATTATTTGTCCTGAAGTAAGAAAGAATTCCATGTTGAAAAATGCAAAGATTTGTCTTGAATTCAGACTGCAGGCTTCTGATGTTTAATAATCTGTTGGAATCACACTTCTTACTTTAATTTTTTTTTTTTGTAAAAAGTAATCTTTCAAAATAAGCAATAATTGAGTTCAGATTCAGAAGGTTTTCTTGGCTCATACCAAATATTACTACATCAAAATGTAAAAACTGGAACAAAATAAACAAAAAAATATGAGAGCCTATGAGAGCTGGTTCCAAGTTTACTGCAGCCACTAAGCATTGCTCTGAAAGGTTAGAAATCACTTTTCCCTCACTGAGTGTGTTCCTCAAGGAAAAAAAAAATATAATTTGCATCCCATCAGCATGTGCCAGCTCTGGATGCTGAGGGTTTATCAGCCTTTAAGGAGTCACAGATAAGAGCACCAGGAGCAAGGTTCACCTTCTCCCATGATTCCTAATCTCTCAAAATCTGTGGATTAGAAAATCGAAAGCAAGTGACTTGCTCTGATTCCCTCTCTCACAGAGCTGACCATGATTTTCCTCCACCACCAAGGCCAAGCTCAGCTGGGAAGAATTCATCTTCTCTAGCCCAATACACCAACTTCTTTTCTACCAGATCCCTGTCTGACCCAGTAACCCTTTAATTTCTGCAAACAAAATCTCACTGTGTTTAGCTCCCGGGTGCCTCCAGCCCACACCTAACACACACATGTGGTCTGCCCAATGCCAAACCCCAGCCACAGACATCCCAGACAAAGCCTCCCAACAAGTCTCCTTCCATACTTCACCATCCCTACAAACACGAGTTCCTGCTTTTCATGATACCACTCACATTCATTTCCACTGGCCCTAACCCCTCCAGACAGAGGGTTTCATATTTCTCCCCTTACAGTAAGCTGCTGCTGTTTGCTGACACTGTAACTCCTCCTGCCAATCCTACACCTTCTCTCCAGACCAAACACCCTTATTCCTTCCCATCCTTCCTTTTGAGTCCTCTTATTCAGTGCCTCACCAGACTTTTTCATTTTTTTAACATCTTCCATTAGGTGCAGTGCCCCATTCAGGCTTCAGTACTCCTGCAATGCCAAAGCATCAGGAGATCCCAACACTGGAGATGAAGTCCATCCCCCTGTTTATGGGAGCACGTGTCTGCTTCTGTTGGGGCAGGATGACGCTGGAAAAGCAATGTATGACCCACCATGACCACACAACACTTTTCAGTGGAGGCCCTCCAACCACCCCTGAGTATTCTGTACAGACAACCCATCCACCAGAGATAAATGCAGGGCCACACTAAAGCCTTTTGGGGAGAGTGATGGACCCTCCAAGATCATCTTCTGGTTCTGTCCAAACCTACTTGAAAATAAATACCTTTCTCTCCCCAAGTACTTGCAACATCCCCTAGTTTGGTGCTACTTGGCGAGTCTGAACCAGCATTCTATCAAATGCATCAATAACAATGACCCATGCCACAGGGTCCACTTTTGGAAATCCTCATCCAACACTACTTCTAAACTTGATCACACACAGAAGCTAAGTCAGCACACCAACCTTGCACTATCCATAACTTTCAACAAAATTTCTTTTCCTTATTTTTTTTTCTATGAATATCAAAACACTACCAAAAAAATCATATCATCTGCTCTTTTTCTATCTACAGGACCTGTTAGCCTACTCCAGAGAGTAATTAGGATGTCTGACATTATTTGTTCCAAACTAACCCATGCTGACTGTTACTCATAAGCACCCAGAAGATGACTAGGTGGGAAATAATTTATCAACTTCCAGAAAAACACTGTAATAAAAGTCAGAGTGACTGCACTGCAATTCCATCTCCTTCTTTTAAAAAATTAAGCAGTATATATTTTGCTTTTTGATTGTTATGGTAACCTCACAAACTCTCCACAGGTTTTCAGAAGTAAACACCAAGAAGAAATTGAAAAGAAGACAAGCAGCCAGCTGAAGTGCAGCTCCTTCTACAAATCACAAGAACAAAACAAGTGTGTGTCACAGAAGTGAGGTCAGGGTATCCTGCCCTGACATGGGGTCACCAGTCATCCCCTGAACATGCCCTCTCCCTGATCACTGCTGAGTGATGCTGGTTGAATGGCTTGTACTGAAGACCAACCTTCCCACATGCACCCTTCCCATTACCTGGAGAGCAGTTTCAAACAAACTTACCTAAGGCCCAAAGAGTCTGGAAGGAAAAATAAAGACAAAGAGAAAAAAAACCTCCTGAAGTGTGTGCCCCCTAAATTACTGAGATCTGATTTTATCCTGGTAGCTTTCCTCATCAGTACAGGTTTTAATTACACCAATCTTCTGCCCCCAGGAAGTAAATTCCAATAAACGTTCTGTTACCGTGAAATTTTCTGTTACTCTTGAGATCCATGGGCAGGCACTAACAAATTTTGCAACCTAGCAGCAACAAAAACATTTAAGCAAATCATTTTAGATTTAACATCTTTTTATGATAAAAACTTAATATCCTTATCTTACAGAGTGATGGATGTTATTTCTCCAAGCTGCAAAACAAACGGACACCAATGGAAAAATAAGATAAGGACTGAACTTGGTCAATGGCAAAATAGGAAACACAACCCACAAACTCTTTTAATTTCTCTTCTGTATTGCTACTACAAAATTGTCATACTTTCCCCATCCAACAAGCCAAATAGTGCAATATTATTTGGCCATATGTATATGCTCGAAGTAAATAGAATTTCACAGTCCTGATGCTGGATTTTGACATCCCAAAAGACTTCCAGAGATGTCTGAAATCATATATAGGTTTGTTCCAACCTGCAGGAGTACAGGGTAACTGGTTAGCACACACTAATTTCTCTTTACAGTCCATGCAGTATTCAAATTCACTGACAATTAAAAGTATGCTATAAATGAATTAGCAGAAGAAACTCATGGCAGAAATTCAATTACAAAGCAGAATTAAAGGAAGGGATGTCAGAAACTTTTGGAGGCTGGGCAGGAAGAGGTGAGTGCATCAGTCTACTATTTTCAGAGCTGCTAGCAAAAAGCTTAAGAAGCAGACTGCTCCAAATAAACACGTGTAAAGATCCTCCTTACAAAAAGAGTTTAATTGAGACACCTAAGAAACCAAGGTGACAAATCATTTTTTCAGAACACATTTTGATCTGACAGGGGTAAAACTCCTTCTGAAGGGTCAGATATCACCCACCCCCACCTGTCCCACAGGCATTGCAGCTCTGCCATGTCCTGCAGAATCCTCGGACAGGCCTTGGCTTGCACCAAAGACACTCCAGACACCCTTGTCTTGTTTTTTCAAAGTGATTTTAACTCAATTCCTTTACTTTGAGTCAGAGGTATTACATTTTAAGCAGATTTTGTTCTACTTGATGGAGAAGCCTCAAGTGCTGTGGGCACTTTTCTTCCTGTACTGGTCATTATTTTACCATGCCCTGTTCTAGCCTCCATTTGCTCACCTTTGGCTGATACTCTCCTTCATCAATCTTGATGCCAATTACCAATAAGGCCCTCCCACACCTCCAAGGTTCAGCTTTCATAACTGCATTAAGACAAATCAATACTGTTATTAGCATTGCCACGTTTGTGGATGGCGTGACCTGCCTGCAAACTCCGCATGCAGCAGTGGAGATGCTCTCAGGACTACATTAAGTCTCTGCACTCCCTTATTTGCAATTTCTTTCTCTGTTATTTTATAAATTTGGGGTGGAGTTTTTTTTTATCTTTTTCTTGCAAATGCAAACTGATGAAGGCTTGTAGAATACACAACTCTGCCGGCCCCTTCATGTGTGGGTAGCAATAAGAACTAATAAGAACTAAGAGCTAATTGTCCTGTCACTTGCTTTGCAATTGGGCTCAATGATCATTGTAGGATCTTTGCAACTGAACTGTTCTATTCTACTCTTAACTTTCCTCCAGTCCTCCCAGCCAGCTCACTCATCACCCACCACCTCACCTCAGCTTTGGCTGTTCCCTTGTGCACATGCTTGTGGATGCATCCAGACAGCATGTGCAACCAGGCCAGCACTTGTGCTGGCTGCCCAGCTGCTCTGGAGTGTGTCCACTCACCCCTTCCTCTAACACACAGTCTCTTCCCATTCACATCTCACCCCCTTCTCCTCCCCATCTTTCACACCAGGCCCATAAGCCACCATGCCTGGATCCCACCTCAACATATGATTCAACCCACAATGCCAGGAAACTAACTCCCTGGCTGAAGCAGAGGCCTCTACGTGCCAACAGCAGAGCTGCTGGTCAGTTCACTCTGGCCATCAAAGGACAATCACTACCCAAGAGCACGACCAACCTAACTCAAGAGAGCCCAGATGCCATTGCATCCCAGCGCAAGCTCCTGGGCAGGTTTTCCAGCCCTTCCTGACCTCCATGGTGCTACAATTAGGAAATTAGACACTGGCTAATGTAAAAGTTAAATTCAAGTGTTCTTCTCAATACCCTGCTGTAGATGCAGTACAGAAACACCTCAGCCTGTGCATCACCTGAGAGGCTGGTACTGTTGAGAGAGATTGATGCTGTGTCCACAGCACAAACTGCTGCCCTCCTTTTTCTGCCTCAGATTCCTCTAGTGGCACCTCTCCCATTACCATTTCACCTAAGCAATGTGCTTGCAACACCTCCAGTAACTATGAGAATACTAATAATGCCAGAGCATGGAGGAAACACCGGGAACTGACAGTATCAAGAAACAGCAACAGGGAGGAGTTTGAAACATTCCTTGGAGGCCAGGTATTGCTTATTTGGAACACCTTCTACACCTACTGACTGAGCAACTTCAGCAGGCTCCCAGGCTGCTTTGATTTCACAGGCTGTAAAGCAGCCTGCATTTTTTAGTAGGCGTCCAAATCCTGCCAGCTCTCTGCCTCCAGGGTTTCCCTTCTGCAGTTTACTTAGACAACCTTCCAACATAAATTTTTGCAACCTGAAGCCTGTTGCTGTATCATTGGTACTTAACATCTGTTCACAAAGCCACCCTGACATTGTGTGGTGAATTTAACCTGTAACAGTGAAGTGAAATGCAAAGCCAGGTCCACCGCCCAGCAGGGAAGAAAGAACAAAGAACTGTGGATGTAAAATCATAGGATAGCTTGGGTTGGAAGGCACCTTTAAAGGTGATACAGTCCAGCACCCCTGCAACCACAGCAGTGACATATTCAACTAGATCAGGTTGCTCAGAACGCCTTCCAACCTCACCTTGAATGTTCCCAGGGATGAGGCATCTATCACCTCTCTGAGCAACCTGTGTCCATGATTCACCACTCCCAAGGTAAAAAACTTGTTCCTTACATCTAGTCTAAAGCAACCTTTCTTCAGTTTAAAACCATTACCCCATACTGTACCATTGAAAAACCAAACAACAAATCAATCTAAATCATAAAAAAACCAAACAAACAAGAACAAAAACCATTAAAAATAACAAAAAAAAAATCACCAGCTTGAAATAGGAGAGTGGGTCTGTTGGGTGTTGCAGGGATGGTGGTATAATCTCTGTCCTGTTTTCCCTCAGTTTCCCTTGGCAATCAGTCTATCAGGTAAGTCAACAAGTCCTTGAGAGCACAAGATACTCACCTGGGAGCTTAAATTAAACTCTCCAAGGGACAAAGAGACCAACATCTTTGTCTGGAAGGCTGTGACTTATGCTCCTGCCCAAGCAGGAACATCACGCCTTAGCTGTGAGACATCAGAGTTGGGCTCACAGAAGCCACAGAAATCCTACCAAATGAATACATCTATTGCCTTAGATTTTTCCTGTAGGACTTTAGAAAATGCTCCATGCTGCCCTATACATATTCATTGCATATCTGCTGTGCTGGAGCTCTCCTTATAGCACAGAAACACTTGGAGCAGACTCTGAAAAGGTAGGACCTACATTAGTAGCTTAGGTCTGCAGTGACTAACTCTTGTTCCACACCTTCAAAAACCCCATTCCCAAAGAGAATTCCCAAAGGTTTATTTATTGAACACAGCTGGAAAGAGGTAGTTAAACCACTGACAGCCTGAAGCCTTCTGTACAAGAATCTTATCTCTGACTGATGTTATCATAGCAAGCAGTGATCCCTGCCAGATTCAGGGAAACAGCAGGGAAATCAACAGAAGCCACAAGAAGCTTGTGCAAAGGAGATACCCGCATGCCAACCAGGCCTTTCATGAACTACATCATGGGCTACTCTGCCACAGATTCATCTCAGTGCAGGCAGAAGCAATTCCCCCTGACCCAAATTTCCAGATTGCATTTCTGCATTATATGTCAGTTTTGGCTCCTGTCCCTCCTAACTTCCCTTACTGAATCACAGAGTTGTTTAGATGTTGGTTTGTTGGTTTGTTTGTTTTTTTTTTCCCCAAGAGGACTATAGACAAATGCCACATACCACCTGGTTTGACTTGCACCCTAGCAGTCAGCCCACAGCTAAACAGGGTACAGGCAGCTGGGGACAGTGCCAGTTATTTACCCTATCTCCTCTTAAACTTTTTTCCAATACAATTAACTAAATTGTGCAATTACACATTCATTGGACAGGAAGTTTCTCTCTTCCCCTTTTTAGCCTCCTTTTCAGTTGCATTTCCCTGCTTCACAGGATGCTCTAAACTAAACATTACATTCAAGTTACACAATAAAGATTTGGGAGTGATATAATGAATGAGGAAGGTCACGGGAAGGGAGGTATCTGCTAAAATAAGATTTGCTAAGCAGCTACATAGGGTCTAGTGTCAACTGCCTTTTGTTACAGGAGACTGTAATTTATATTAGCTAAGATACCAGGTGGAGGGGCATAAGAGATCAATAGCTGAAATAGTTCAAAAACTTTCCAAGGACTGAATGAAACCTGAATTACTTCAAAACCCAAATTATAGTGATATAAGCTGTTATGGCAGAGCCAAGGTGCCTCACATAACCTTAATCCTCTCTGCATATTGAGGCTTTTTCATGCTACATAAAACCACACTCCAGCTACAGAAAATGCAGCTGCATTTAAATTAAGTTTATCACAAACTAGTGCTCCTGGGCAGATCATTTATTCATTTAAAAAAATCTACACACTCTCATCTTTATAAGGGGAAAACCACCTTGGAAGAGAAGCAAAAACCAGATGCACCAGGGTCTTGTTAACCTCCAGAGAACTGGAAAAGCAACGTTAAGCGTAAAACTTCCACCACACATCAATCACAGTTTCAGAGGCTGTAAAATATCAACCTCAGGTGAAAAAGATTTTTCTAAGCTGAGGGGTCTTCCCTGCTATGCCAGGACAGGCTGCCACTTCCTCACAGGCAGCCCTCCTGCAGCCCACAGCTTTCCTTGGCACAGTCTGTCCTGGCACAACCAGGGCACATGCAGATGGGTTCAGCCAGCAGCAGAGCTGTCTGGAACACAGCTGGGCAAACTCCTCCTCGGGAGCCACAGGGACACCTGGGTGACAATGCTGCAAGTCCCCTTGTCTTTTTACCTGGTGGGAGTCATGTCCTGTGAGAAGCCAAGCTTCTGGAGAAGTCTGACGGTGACCACCTTGACGTCTTTGCGACCTGTCACCATTGCTACTCCAGTCAGCTACTCCAGTCCTCTCCTTTCACCCACTTCTGACTACCAGTTAAGAAATGGGCTTAAATGAAGGCTGATATGATGAGCAGGAGCCTGGCATCGCCATGGCTTGATGTGGACAGCAGGGTGAGATGGGGGAGGAGAGGAGACAAGCAGTGACAAACTGGTGTCCTGCGAGCTCCACAGCACACCAGGCACAGGCTGCAGCCGGAGACACAGAACCTGGCACAGGGATGTCACAGTCACAGAAAGAAATGGCAGTGGTGGCTGGCCTTGAGCAGCTCAGCCTGCAGCACTGCTCTGCCCCAGCACCAGCACATCTTCCTCAGGCCCCGCTGCATTCCAGCGCCGGGCACGACACAGGGAGTGTGCGTGCCTGGCAAGCAGCGGGCACAGCATTAAACCCCTGGTGGAACTCACGTGCCACCCACAGCTCGTCTTTCCTTCTAAGGCTACTCCACCTCGAGGCACTTCTCACAAGCCCCTGAGGAGCCATTAATATTCAATAGTCAGCCTGGACTTTTGCATGCATACGACTTAAGAACACCAGAACTTCCACCAAAATATTTTTGCAATCCTTTCCTGGAACTGAGTAAGCAACGCAGAGCATTTTTGTTAGAAACGTGTTTCCTCACCAAGCATAAAAAGCTGGCGAAGACATTAGTGATACACAGAAGACCTCAGCACCTGCAGTGGGCATCAAGCATCTGAAAAAAATGCACAACTAATTCAAAATGTCCCAACACAAATGGAACTAACCAATGCCTGGCTGTGAAGCCCCTGGTGCCCAGAAGGCGATGGCTCAGCCAAATGCTGAGGAAGATCATCTTTGAATGTGTCCTGCAACAAATCAGAGCTCTGGAAATGGCTAGCAAGTGCACCTTCATTTCCAAACTGTGCCTTCTGAATTACACCCATAAAAACAAGCACACAGTAAATTCAGCTGTTTCTGGTGCTCTCAGTTCAGAACAGCTTGCCTCACTTAAGGGACAGGACTTCTGGAAACCTCCAGCACACGCCATGTGAACTGCCTGCCAACAGCCCACAGCAGGGTCCACAAAAGACAAGAGTCAAATACCAGGAGACCTGAGAGAAGAGAGATCACAGTTGGTGTGACTGAGCAGATCAGATCTGGCAAACCCCATGTATACCAAGACATTTTGTCAGAAGAGGGACAGGGAGATCCCCCACTGTGACAGGCTCAGCAATTGCATCTGTCCTCCACTCTGGACAGTCCAGTGGTACCTCAGCAGGTGTCAGCAATGGAATTTTCCCCTGCAGAGATTCCTCTCTTCTTTGTGACTGGTAGAGAAGCATTGCTGGAGTGACAGATTATTCAGCCTGAAACTGCAAGCTGCTTTGGAGGGCTGTTCCATCTGAACAGGAGGAGACAGACTCTTTGCTCTCTTGCAAATCCCACTGAGGTCAGGAGGCTTCCCATGGGGACAAACCTGGCTGGGAAATTCAGCCTGCAGGTTCAGGGAATCCTTAAGGAGATGGGAGACTAGGGCTAGAGAATGAATTTAATGTGATCTTTTCCTATCTCCTGAGACAAACACAGCTCTTTGTAACAGAGCTTTAGGACCAGATTTAGGAATGAATGCCATTTTAAGAAGCGTGACACAAGCAGAACAGAAAGTTGTGGCTGCAGTCTACAGAGCTGAATCTCATTTACTTTCAGACCATTACCACCTCTTCAATTACCCTCAGCTGGAATGAAATCTAATTTTCATTTTTAAAAAAATGATTTTTTTGAGGCATCTTCTGATAACCCTAGAAGAAAGAAAGCCTGACTGTCCCGGCAGAGCGGCTGCTCCTGGGACAAGCCTGGCACGGAGCAGCACGGCACCTCAGGCTCACACTGTGCTCCCTGGGGGACAGGCACGTGCAGTGACCAAACTCTCAACATCCAGAGAAGGGGCTTCAGCCATCACTGAGGGTGCAGGACACAGTGAAACATCCCTTGCCAAAGAGAAGGGGAACCACCTGAAATCAAAAGGTCTTACACAACTGATTCCATCCAGGTTGCTTCACATCAAGCCTAAGCCAAGGGAAATCATTTGCCATGGGATTTGGGGAAGTCTGGCTTCTAACATCAGGGGTGATCTTGGTCCTCCACCTGGACGCAACCAGCCAGGGTTCATTGCACAAAGCCACTAGAGAGGCTGGACACAAGCATGTGCTCATTCCCATTTAAATGGTTCTGAATTTCAGAAACACAGTGTGATACCACAACCGTCAAATATCTGCGTTTCCAACCCACGTTTTATTTGGCATAAGTGCCTCCTTTAATAAACTCTTACACACAGGAGCACCCATTTTCTGGAAAGCCTCCCAGAACCCCTCTGAAGCAAAGCTGACAGACATGAGCTCAAGGGCAATAAAACCCAGCCCAGCAAAAATTCTGGCGACTAACCATGGAGGGCCTTATATGCTGAGCCCACTTTCTTCCCCCCCGCCCCATATTGTGACTCCAGATCTCTCAGTACAAGAGCTTTAGGAGGGTGGACACCACGGAGGGGAGATCAGAGAGGTGATACAAGACACAGGGGTATTGACTGTTGAAAAAGAATCTTGAGTTGGAAATTAGAAGGAAAAGCAGAAACCCCAGCTTGGTCCAGGACAGTGCTTTGATCACTCTGCAGAGGAAGATGAAAAGCAGTTGCCTGTGATACCCACTGGCCAGGCAGCTCCTGCCAGGTCCCTGCTCCCAAACCTAGGTTTCAGGCTGCTGCCTTCCCTTCAGCTCTGGCAAGTGAGACACAGGGTTTTCAAGCGTCTTTTAACACATTGAACAGATGTTGCTTCTAGGCCCTTTCCTAAGCACTGCGGAGTGCTTATGGTTGCTTTTATTTTTTGAACACACATTTCATAATCAAAGTTGGTGCTAATGGTTATGCATCCACAACATCTTCCCATATAACTCCCACTCTCCTCACACACAAGCAGCTTTTTTTTTATCCAGCAGCCCCAAACTGCTCTACAAAGAAAAGTCTGCTTCTCCCCAGATAAGTTTTAAGAAAGTGATTGTGTTTGGAGAAACAAAATTTGCCTGCTAAATAAAAAAAGCTTTATTTAAGAGAAAAAGGAAAGGATGCCCTGCAAATGCTAACTGGCTTTGACACTGGCTATCTGCATTGTGACCAAACCAGCAAGCTTTCTCCCCTCACACAGTGGGCGAGCTGCCAAGAACAGAGCATCCTGCGCATAATGCCCTTTTGAAAGAAAAAAAGAAACCTGAAAAAAATTCCTGATACCGCCGAGCAAGGAAAAGCTCCTTTCTGCACAGGCAGGCCAGGCTGTGCGGAGCAGAGGTGAATGAGAAGCCGGTGCAGAAGGCTGGCAGGACGGCTTGCAGCACGCCCACGCGCTGGCTCCCAGCCCCCTGAAGGCATTTCTTTTCCTCCCTCCTCCCACCACCGCCCCCGACTATTCTAAAATGACTTTGCATGAGCCACACGCCACCTTCTAAGCACAAGGCATCATGTATTTCCTTATTCCGTGCCCAAGCTATACCATCCATCACGTTTCTATTTTCAAGATATTACAAGAATCTGGGGTGTACACACAAGCAACACACAAGTGTACATGGGGTGCACATGCTCCCGCTCCCAGACAATTGGTGTGAAATGCTTCTTGCACTTCCATTGCTGGGAAGTACGTGCCCGATGCTGGAATGCTGCATGGTTGGGGAATCAAAAACAAACCCCTTTGCCACTCTGACTAGTCCACCGGCTAATTCATTATGATAAAGCCATTGTCCAAAACAAAAACATTATTTAATTGCTAAACCAGCTGCCCAAGTTTAGCTGTTGCTCTTGGCAAACATATCAGTATCTCAGTACGCCTTTTTTTTCAGCAAATATCTCTGTAGGTGCAAGCCATGCCTTCCACCCTTGAAGTCTCCAAGTGTCCCTGTCACCAATCCAGCGTTTCCCAACCCAAATGGATATTTAAAGGGGTACCATCAGCTTAAACACCTCTCTGAATGCATTAAGATTACAGCAAGTGAAATACCAGCAAGCATCCTTTTTCCCCCCAGCTGTTAAATGTGCAGTTATGCAGCTGCACTCTTCCCCATCAGGCAGTCTGATTTCCTTTACAAACAGAGGGCAGAAAAAGAAAAAAAGATTAAAACATATTTGAAGTTGTCACCAAAAAAAACTGGCAGAAGGTCTCAAAGGCTAATGCCTGAAGTGCATGCAACTACAGCTATGCCTAAGTTTTCTTGTTGTTTTTCGAGTGGATTGTGCCGCTTCAGACAAGCAGCTCAATCACTGGGAAATACATTGCATGAAAGGGAAACAAAAGGCTGGCCAGTTTGTAGCTGGCATCTTTTGAACAGAATGCTGCTTGGCATGGGTTTCCAAGTATCTCAATTAACATTGATCACCAGGGAAAATTCCTTAAACTACTTGCTGCTTTCTTTGATTTTAAAAAGATACACACCTACAGGACAATAAACACTGAAACAACCCGACACATAACAACTACCACTGCCATTTCTTTCACACTGGTTACTCACAGGTATCTACAAACCTACTGTGCAAATGATAAGCAGCATTTCTTAACAATAATAATAATAATAAAGACATCTTTCATGCACTGCAATCCAGAAGAACTGCAATATTTCTTAGATTACAAGACTGATCTGCCCCCCCCACCCCTGCTTTCTAATTCCAACACAATCAGAGCAGGAGAATGCATAATTCATCCTGCGGTCAGCCCTGTGGGTCTCCCAGTCATTAAGCAACACCAGACTTCCAGAAAGGTCACATTTCCAGGAAATTCAGCTGAAAATTCTCTCCTATCCACTGAAAGAGTCTGAGAGGTAAAGCAGGGAGCTCCTCATGGAGTATTTGCCCCCACTACTCAAGGATTCACAATTACTTTGCTAGCAGAGCATGACAACAGGCAGAGGCTATTTATCTGGGTAAGTAGAGAAATGTAGAAATCAATGGTTAATTAGCAGGTTAGCAAAACAAAACCGACTAGTGGAACCCTTTATACAGCAGAAGACTGACTAAGTGAAGATAACTGCTTGCATTTGTTATCCTCTCCGGCTGGTAGAGGATTATTGGAACAATGGAAATTTTAGACACTGATCAAAAACAAGTTCTGTCTATTAAAGCCAAACTTCAACAATTTTGGAAAAGCAAATCCTTTCATTATCCATGGGTAGCATCCCACACAATACAGTAACACAGTTAACACAATGTAAGATAATCCTCTTGCCAAAAGAAATTTAACTTCTGTCCAAGTTAAGCTCAATGCACATGTATGTATTGGACACAAACAATTTTCTAATACAGATAATGAACAAAGAAACTGATCCCACATATAGACATTACGGAAAGCATCCTAGGAACATGATGGAAAACACATAAAAAAAAATAGTCTGTATTTCTTCCATTAACTGGAAAACACACTGCATTTTTTCCTGAATCTGACCTAAAAGTCAGGCTTGAAGGAAATTCCAGCAGTCCTTGGAAATGTGTGAGATCCTCTTCCCATGAGTATCAGTACATCTTGCACATGCAAACAGTGCAACTTCATTGCTTACAGTTTCACATTACTAAACAAAGTAAAAAACCCAATGATACAGAATTTTAATTCACACTGCCCCCTTGGTCTACCAGCATTCTTGTCTCCCTCATGTCAAAGTAATCAACACTCAAAAAAATGTTGCCTTGCTTGTAAAAAACAAAATAAAATCACATTGCATGCGTATTTTTAATTGCAACATTTTTAAACCCAGATTACATGGGGGGTTTTGTTGTTGTTTTTTGTTTGTTTTTTGGTTTTGTTTTGGTTTTTTGTGTGTGGTTTTTTCTTTTTCTTTTCTTTTTTTGTGGAGTTATAATCCAAGTTTAATGTTGCTTAGGCTACAAATTAATCTCTATCCCCAGCTCCCAACAACTGGCCCATGTTACTTCCATGCCCATGAGCTGGGGTGGTAGAATGGGGGCACCACAGTGCCAGCTGCGACACACAGCGAGCAAAGCATCGCCTGCACCCACAGAGTGGCAGCCTCATCTGAGAGCTAGAAAGGTTTGTCTACACAAGTTCCTGCCGGTGCAAGCAGCCAGCTGCAAGAGCAAACCCTGCTCCAGCACCGTAGCAATTCCCTGAACAGCCTAAGCTATGCCAACAAAAGCACTTTCTTTGCCAGCAGAGCTGACTCCTCAGCAGAGCTCCTGACAGTGTTGCAACAGCCACTCTATAGTGGCACCCATTTTTTCCCCTCACACTTCCTACAAGTGTAGGAAGTTCCCTACACTTCCACCTCTACAAAGAGAAAGGCAAGAAACAAAGAAATGCAGAGAATAGGTGTGAGGACGAGGTAAAGCATGTCCTGCTGGCTGGCCAGCACCTCCTCACCGAACCTAAGGAAAATGTGAGATGATCTGCCTTCTTCCCCAAGCCCACCACGCTACATGAAGTCAGACACACTCAGCTCTAAGATCCATTCACCTGAATCAAAGGGTTCCCAATCCAAGCATCTCAGAAGAGTTGAGGGGTCAGAAGCAAGGTTGATACTCAGCCCTGGAACAAGCAGTGAGGCTCCTCCTGGCCAAAAGTACCCAGCAATGCTAGTGGACCCCATGTAGGACAGCATGGTATCAGTGGATATCAGTGGCTGCTGAAATAGTCCCCCAGTCTTCGATCAAATTTCATCCCAGGCAAGAAGAGCTTTTGAACCTCAAATTATAACAAATGGCTCCCATTAGGAAAAATGGAAAATATTTTGGGGAGGGAGTGATTGTTTCCTCCTTTCTTCCTCCCACAGAGAAAATTTGATCTTCCTACCAGATTTTCACTTGTGAATGGGATTACAGGACAATGCTCAGCTAGAGTGCTTGCCTACAAGTATTCCTGTGAAAAAGCCCAGGATTTTGTCACACAGGTATAAATCACCCAGCTATGAGCAGGAGACACAGACCTACTGAGCACCCAGCTGTTTTTCTCAGCAAACCTTTCCTTCCCAGCGATGCGTAAGATGACCTTTTCCCAAACCGAGCAGGAGTTTTCTCTATTTATATAGAAACTTACTTGTAAACACACTTGCCTTGTTTTATTTCTTATTTCTTCTAATTCTCCCTACTTCGGCAGCTAGTGTGTGCTGGAGCCATGTGCTCCAGCAGGTCCCCCAGCAGCCTGATGCAAACCACGGCTAGCAGATGCCTTTGCTGCCACAACCTCACAGAAGCAGGGTGTCCCCCCTTGCCCAGCTTTCAGGGAACTGGGGTGACCTTGGCTGCAGCCATCCAGCCTCCAGCACAGCCCCAGACATCTCCCAGGCGAGGAGACAGGCAAAAAAGCCAACTCACCAGAGGCAAAAGCCAGCATTTTTTAAAGGTCGTTTGGGAAGGTTGGCAATAGGAAGTCCGGATCTGTAGGAGTTGACTCAAAGGGCCCTGTAACATTCATGCGTCGGGAACTTCTCCGGGTAAACCATTAACCACCATAAAGCAGAGCTGCGAAACGCCCCTCACCATCGGGGAGGCTCGCACAGCCGAACACACACGCGGGCTGCACGGGGATCTGCACACACAGATATCCGAGCAGCTACAGACGTACAAGGACACAGACACACACGGCTTGGGGTTTTCTGAGGGCAGGGGAAACGCTGGCAATTCCCTCTGCTCGGGGCGAGGCGAGCGCTGACACCGCAGCCCCGCGGCGGCAGAGGGGGATCCGCTCGCATCCCCGGACGCGAAGAGGGCGCCCGGATCCGCTCCGCATCTCCTGGCGGCGAAGGGAGCAGCCGCCCCGCTCCGCGCCCCACGGGGATGTAAGAGATGCGCGGAGCGCCCCGCGCCCGCAATCCAGACAGGACGTTTTGAGCCCTCTCTCCCCGAGAATACCCACGCCAAAAGCCAGAAATCAGCCCCCCTCCCTCCAGTTTCCCTCTCCGACAGTCTCCGCGGCAGGAGAGAGCGCGCAGACCTCCCGCAGCCCTACCGAAGTTTCCGCGCCGCTCCGCGGGCGGCGGCGGAGCGGCCCCAGCCTCTTACCCGGCTGGCGGAGCGGGGTCCCGGGGCGGCCTGGAAGCGGCGGCGGCGGCTGCGCGGGGGCGCGGCGGCTTCCTGGGAGCTACAACTCCGCGGCGGCGCCCGGGCGAGCCGCGCGCCTGCGGAGCGGCGGCGAGCGGGGAGGAAAAGAGGAAATGAGCGGGAGGCGCATTGGAGGGAGGGAGGGGGAGGAAGGAGCGGTCGCCGAGGGACCAGGGAGAGCGAGGGACAGAGCGCAACTTCCCCGGCGGGGCAGCGGGCGCGCCGGGGGGCGGAGCGCACCGTACCGCCGCTCCGCGGCCGCCCCGCGGCGTGCGCAGCGCCGAGCCCCGCGCTGGGGCCGCCCGCCGCCGCCGCTCCCGCCGCGCCGGACACTTGGTATCGCCCTGCCCGCCCCGCCAGGGCCGCCGCCGCGGGCAGGAAGTGCGGGGCCGGGAGGGCAGCGCGGAGCGGTGGCTCCGCGGGGCTGCGCGCCCGCCGGGAGCTGCGCCCGCCCCGCTGGCGTTCGCTGCCGGCCCCACCGGCACCGCGGGCGCGGGCATGGGCAGCGGGGCGGGAAAAGTTCTGATTTTTGGTGTTTGGGGGGGGTTCCTCCCCCCTTTCTTTTGTTCTTTTTTTTTTTGTGTGTGTGTGTGTGTGATTTTTACCCCCGAAACAAATAAGGGAACGCCGGACAGGGACCTCTCCCGCGGCCCCAGCTCACCCTGCAGGCATCTCACAGCTCGGCTGAAGGTGTCCAGGGCTGGGTGCACGGGGACGGAGGGAGAACGGCGGCAGCAGTGGCCGCTTGGACTGGCCGCTGGAAGCGAGCGCAGCCGCCCCCAGCACATGGAGCCCACGGTTCCCTCTGAACAGGGCAATGGGACAAGCCCCTGCCAGCACAGTGCCCCCATCCCGTGTCGGCAGTGGCCCCAGCAGGGCGGGGAGCGGCACCGATGAATTTGGTGCCGTCGGCTGAGTCTGGACGGGTGCGTCCCGCTCGCTGGAGACAGGCGCCCACCCTTGCCTCACTGTTCTTTGCAAAACATCAACTTGCAGAGCCTCTCCGCGTACCCCATCACAAAATGGAGGGGATTTAGGGATTGATGCTGATCTCCTTCCTGAGGGAGGTGATTGGAAGCATTGCTCAGAAATACGGCATGTAGCACAAAGAAGCGAGTTTCCTGTTAGGATATTCCTCCCCACCCACCCCGTCCCACCTCCTGCCCAGCACATTTTAAAGTCAAAAATATATGGAGAATTTAATGTAGTTGTCACTGTGCCTTATCGGTAGCTTTCACTCTGCCTCCCCTTTTAGGAGACTCCATGAGCACATTCAGTGCTGTCTTGAGATAAGAACTGAATAGAGCTGAAATCAAGGCCACACCAGGAAAAAGATACTAAAAGATATAAGCGACAAAATGGGAGGGAACACACAGAAAAAATTCACTGCCACCAAAGCAGTTTTTCAAAGCTTATCTTTGTATTAAGTCCAACACATTTTCATAGGGACAGGGGAAATGGAAAAAAAAAGCCAAAAAAACAAGCAAACAAATAAACAAAAAATACACGAAGAAATCAAACCTTCCGCATGTACTCCAAAGCTGGAATACCTTGAAACTGGATACATTGATGCAAAGAGAAGAAAATGTAACAGAGATAAAAATACTACTTAACAATAACCACTTTCTCCAAGGCCCTTCAAAAATAGTCGAACTATTCTGCCAGTTCAAAAAGAAAATAATAAAAATGTGAGCCCAAGGAGAAAAACAAACTTTGAAACTAAAGAACAGTTTAAACTAGAAGAAGCAACTCAACCAGGAACATATAATGGAAAACTCTACCTAACCACCAATGCTGTCAACTTCACCTGCTTAAGGCTGGATTCTCCTTGCAGGAGAAGTGTGAGTTTTTGATCGATTTCCCAGCAAACCCTTCCCTGTGCCAGCACTGCCGACGTAAGCGCGGCCGGGCTCAGGGATGGGGCTGTGGCTCCCGCCGAGCCTCCCTGGCCGCTCTGCCAGCGAGGGCGGTGGCACAGGTGACGACACCACTCCGCCCAGGAATAGGTGGCAACAAACCAAGTACCTACTTGAGGCCTCCTCCAAGATTTACAGCTCTCAGGGCTCACGTCTGACGAGACAAAACAGTTTGTGGTGCTCAACCCCACTTTCCTTATTAATGTGGTTGTCACCCGGTAGCCCCAAGGGCAGCAGGTTTCCCTCTGTGTGGCGCTGCCCTGTGAGCTGTGGTGGACAGGTTTTGAGATGAGACCTGCAGCCATTTCTGGGCTCTTCTCCAGGCTGCCCAGGTTCAATGGGGATTGGCAGCTGTGAGTACTGTGTTCTGTTTGGGGAGATCCTCAGATGGGTCTCTGTGCCGCTCTGCACCCGGCTCAGCACAGGGTGTCTGTCAGGACCTGCCTGTGTTGGGAGGCTCAGGGACATTCCGTGGTCAGTGGGTACTTACTTGAGAAGTGCCTGCAGCTGCTGCTCTCTTTGAGCCCTCTAATGTTCTGTGTATTATCCCACAAGAAATTGCATAAACACTGAAAATAATTCTGTATTCAACAACTATTGGGGAGTACACAAGATCCAAATGAGGTGTTGCTATCATTGATGCCCAACTTCTTTCTTCAAGAATCACAGCTTTCCAGCATGCAACATGTTTGAATCCAGATAGACAGCCAACCAGATAAATACCACCAAAATGTCAGATGATTTAGAGTCCTAATGCTTGCTAATGATCAGTTCCTGAGTTACCAAAATCCCTGGAGAAATGAAGAAAAATGGCCATAGAAAGCTGACAGCTGCTCGCAAACAATCTGAGGTGAAAAGAGGCTGCAGATCCATTCCTGCAATGGTTTGTGAGGGCTGTGAGGGCTGCTTCTCCCCTCCCAGAAGAGAAATAGAGCTGGTGAAGGATCTAGAAAACATGTCTTATGAGGAGCAGCTGAGGGAGCTGGGGTGTTTAGCCTGGAAAAAAGGAGGCTGGTGGGGGACCTTATCACTTCCTGCAACTACCTGAAAGGAGGTTGTAGCTAGGTGAAGGTTGATCTCTTTTCCAGGATAGTGAGTGGTAGAATAAGAGGAAACAGCCTCAAGGCATGCTAGGGAAGGTTTAGACTGGATGTTAGGAAAAATTTCTTCATAGAAAGCATTGTCAAGTATTGGAATAGGCTGCCCTGGGTGGAGTGGTAGTCACCATTCCTGGAGATATTTAAAAAGTGCGTAGATGTAGCACTTAGGGATGTGGTTTGGTGGTGGACTTGGCGCTGTTAGGTTAGTGGTGGGACTTGATGATCTTAGAGGTCTTTTCCAACCGAAATGATTCTCTGATTCTGTGAAGGCATTTGCAAAATTGGTCCCACTGGGTATATTTGGTTTATTTGGAGTTCTTTTGATGGTGTATGTTTGTTAAGCCTATCTATAATAATCCCATGATGACCCAGCGTGGACGTTCGCAAACTTAAATCCACAACTGCTCTGGCATCTCACCTTTTGTTTGATTTTTCTTTCTGCTTTTCATTCTGTTTCCACAGTCAGGAGTGAGAAACAAAGAGGGATTAAATTAGATTCATTTGCATCATTCCAATTATGCTGAATTTGAAGATAATGTGTGAAGTTTTTTTTGCTGTCTGGGGTTTAATCATCAAGGGATTAGATGGAAACTAAGGCATTTGAGGTGCGTGGCTTTTTAAATTTCTTTGGTAATAATGTGAGCTTCATAAGGCTACTGCTAATCTTGAATTACTATCTGCCTTCCTGTGGTTTGCCATGATTAACTGGAGGAAGAGATTAAAGTGGTATTTACCTTTTTTGAGCACTTTATCGACTTGACCTGGCCAGCCCAGCACCAAAAAGCAAAGGAAGAAAATGCTGGCAAGGATTTAGTATTGAAGTCCTTTTTTTCAGTTGGTCTTTCTATATCTGTCATGATTGTTGGGATGGAAAGCGCTGGTGGTGTCCTTGAAGGTGACAAATTCCTCCAGAGACAGCCAGGCATCTGCAAGGAAGATTGCTGTGGGTCAGGCTGGCTCTGATCTGCCTCTCCCAGAAGAGCCAGGACTTGCCTCCTCTGCAAACAGTGACAGCAAAAGCATGTCTTCTGGCTTTGAGCTGGGACATGGTCATCCCCACACTGTGGTCCTGGAGGCACATGGCAGTTCCCCAAGGGAAGCTTCTGGCCAGCAATTTTGGCTGGGAAGTAGCTCCTGCCTGGCTGGGCCATTTGCAGAACAACCTTGCAAGAGAGGTTGGAGGAGCAGCCCTGAGACTCCCTCCATCACTGAGCTTCCTCACAATGTACGTTTGATGAACAAGAAAGCAATGTTTCAAAAGACAATGTAATTTTTTTCTTAAATCCTCTTTTAATCTTGTTTTTGGAAAGCCCTCAATGAGGGATCATCTTAGAGAGATTCAAATGAGAACAATAATGGGGACAGGAGCCACTGTTTTCTATTTGTGATAAAACCAAGCTGGTTGGAAGGTGCTTGGGGAAATAAGAGAGAAAATTGTTTGTCAGAACTATTTTCTTTGATAAAGTTTGAATTCCATTGATAAACCTCTGGATGTTCATTTATAAAGCCTCCTTTTTTGTTTTTTTTTTGCTACCAGGTGGTGGGGCTTGAATCTTTACCCCCTCTTTGTTTAAGAGGTTTAACCCCTCTTTCTGGTCCTTTTCATTTTCAAGTCAGACTAATCAGGCAAACATAACTTGGGAAATGCCAGCTGCATCCATGGTTCTTCCCTTCTGTATGGGCAAGCAGCATCACCTGAACAGGCAGACCTAGTATTTAAAGTACTACCGAAACAAATATGCCAAGGAGTTTTGCCAGTCATCTAGATCACAGAAACTGGAAGTGAAAAAGAGCTGGTAGACTTTTACAATGCATTCCTGCCAAAGCAAGACTGTTCCCTGCAGTATTTTCTAGGGTACTTCCCTGACCTATTTTAGATGATGTTGTAGGATGGGGAGAGGTAGGAGAAGGGAATCTGCTACTTACCTCCATAGGTTCTTTGTCTTGTTTGAATAATATAACATTATTATATTTATATAATATTATATAGCAAGGGAAATGAGTGTTCAGAGAATGTAGCTACAATACAATATTTAATGTTATTTTTGCATACTTTTTCATCTCCAACCTACTTGCTATGCCTACCACCATGCCAGTAACATCAGACAGATGGAAAAAGAAAGTAACAAAAATAGTGTGAATAGTCCACCTTTGCATGATTCTTTTCTTTTAGCAGGATTGTCTTGGGTGCTTTCTTCCCCTGCAAAGAAAAATAAATGGTAAGAGCTGCAATGATTGGCAGCAAGCCTGAGAACAGCAGATGTGAGCCTGCACAGCTGGACAAATACAAAAATGCACTTCCTACCTACATTTATATTAAGGTTGCCCCAGGGGCACCCCAGTGCCTACAGGGGCCTTAGTATTTGAACAGCCAAAGCCATCAGGCACATTTACATATATGAGAACACTCGGTATCCTTTGCAAAGTCAAAAAGAGCAACAATTAAACCAACATAAAGGAAAATTGGCTGCGTGGTTCTTCTCTCCTATAATAGAAAGACTGAGGGTGGAGATATTAAAAAAAATTAGGCTTGACAGAGGTGAAGAATTTATGAATTAAACTGACACGTTTTCATTTAATTTACTGTTGTCTACCCATTTATTACATGGAAACCTAAAAAGGACCTGATTTTGCCTCCCAGGCTGCAGTTGCTATGTCAGACACTAAAGTTAGGTGTTTTAGACAAGATTTAATATTAAAGTTTCTTACGCAAAAAGAGAAAGACTTTGCTAAATAAGGAAAATTTAAAAGCCTCATTTCTCACTATGGTGCTTTGCTATAGTTTTTCACTCTGGGTTTTGCCACAATATTTGCTGGGATTCATCATCAAACAAAATTTGGGGCCAGGGGCACTTTAGCTGTATCTATTAGCAAAAAAAAAAAAAAAAAAAAAAAAAAAAAAAGGAATTTCCTACACTCCATAGCCTGCTCACAATTATTTCCATTTGCATCTACCAACAACCCTGTTGTCCCACAGGGTCTCTGCACAAGGATATCCACCATCAGGGCAGAGCAGCAGGGCCTTGGGTGTCTGCCTGTGATCCCCTGGCATTCCTACCTGGGCTTGGCATTCCCACCCAGGCTATTTCCTCATGCTGGTAGCAGCAGCAATTTCTAAACACAAAATGACATGTCTAATTTATCTGAGCAGAAAATAACAGAGAGCCCTTGAAATGGATGAGTTCCCACAGAGAGAAGTAGCCATTGAAAAGCTGAGAGTAACAGAGTCAACTCTGGTTTTGTTGTTCAACATGGCAAATTTATGCTGAGAAAGGGGGAGTAGAGTAAGAAGACTCAAGTGTTTCAGTGCAGCAGAAAGTATCAACAGTGTTACTTGTTTCTGTTCTGAAACACAACAGGAGAATGCAAAAGTCAGAAAATAAGTATGAAAAAAATACTGGCATGTCTAAATGAAAATCAGTTTTTGCCTTGCAAAGCTTTTGTAATGCCAAGTATTTTTGCTCAGCTGGGGCAAAGAAAAATAATATTCTAAGCCTGGTATTCCCCCACAGCAACTTTCAGTCTTGCTGAGACCACTTTTTTTTTCATATG
This sequence comes from Phylloscopus trochilus trochilus, assembly GCA_016584745.2. Classification (NCBI taxonomy): domain Eukaryota; kingdom Metazoa; phylum Chordata; class Aves; order Passeriformes; family Phylloscopidae; genus Phylloscopus; species Phylloscopus trochilus. Next base: position 13,366,512 of record WQNJ02000062.1, read on the forward strand.
GCTGAACAAAGGAGAAAGATAAAGAAATCTGACAGCACTTCCTGGGCTGCTGGAGCCAACAAGATGATATTGTAGTGCTCTTCCAGCCTGCATGCTCTGGGATGCCTTCCAGAGCCCTGCAAAAGCCAAGGCATTCTGCACGCTGGCATCAGGATGCTGCTTCCCCAGCACCCCGGGATTAAGGGACTTTGCACCATGTTTGCACTTCTCATCCAGGGCTCAAACCTTACTGCTGGGACACCCATGTCCTCATGCTGCTCCCATCTGCATGAAACCACCCTGGAATACTTATTATTGAAATTAATTTCCACACTTAAGGTGGGCTTATAGAAAGGTAGGGACAGACTTTTTAGCAGGGCATGTTAGAGTAGGACTGGGCGTAATGGTTTTAAAACTAGAAGAGGGCATGCTCAGATCAGATAGAAGGAAAAATATTTTATGAGGGTGGTGAGACACTGGCACATCCACCAGAGAGGTGGTGGATGCCTTATCCCTGTAAACTTTCAGGGAGGCAGGTTTAATGGTGCTCTGAGCAACCTGGTCTAGTTGAAGAGGTCTCTGTTTATTTCAGGGGGTTTGACTAGATGGCTTTTAAAGGTCCCTTCCAACCCAAATCAATCTGTGGTTCTGTGAAAACAGAGTCCCTCATAAAGCAGCACTTCCCATGGGATTGAGGTCTCCTGCTTAGTACCTGGAGGCACAGCCATGTGGATCATTCAATGCAATTTGGGAAAGTCAGTTTAATTTTGGCACTGGCAGTGGAGCACTCTTGTATTGCTCCTGTTGGTAATTAAGAGAAAGCAAATCACAGGGGAGGACACTAAAAGTATTAATTAACAACATTTTCAATGAGAAAAAAGTTAGTAATTTTGGAAAGGTTGCTTGACGCCTGAAGAAAATACTTAAATGGGGTAATCACACTGTTGGGCATTTGACAAATGCACACTAGTAAGTAAATGGGAATATTGATTACGCATTTAGATAATCACCAGATCCTCCACCCTCTTGCAGGGATGTCCCAGTTCTCCTGCCTCAAGCTTTGACTTCAAGTAGTGAAAAACACATTTAATTCCAAGCATGCAGACAACCACGTTCCAATTCACGTGTTTCCCACCAACAGGAGCGCCCAAGACACGATCCCACAAAGCCACAGTGGCAGGCACAGGGGAGCAGGTCCCCAGCTGGGGCTGCTCACCCAGAGCCATGTGGCAGCCAAGTGCAGAGGACTCCTGCTGGAATGGCAGGACTTCTCCCCAGGGCAGGCTGCTTTCTAGCCTTGCACTACCTTTGCCACAGCACCACCAAAACATGCACTTTTTAAATAAAACCAACAGAGAGAGAGGCAGCAACTTTGCAACTAAAAAGGCTCACAGTTTACATGGATGTTTGATCACCTTTTATCACAACACAAACCGTGAGGCAATCTGCTTCAAGCAGAGGGTATTTTCCCCTCTCCAAACAGACACTAATCCAATAAAAGAGCCCACTAGCAGGAGCCTGGACAACGTGTGACACTGTGTTATTATCAGCATCCCATTGGTGTTCTGGCAAGGTACAGCCACGCTCAGCTGACAGCATTCAAAGGCACAGCTTGGAGCAGCTCCTCTGAGGTCTGATTGCCATGCAAATACCACCAGATTTTTTATATTATCATGATACCAAGTGTCCTGTTTCATATCAAATTATATCCAGTCAAATAAGAGAAATTCAGTTATTTACTCCATGCTGATAGTATCTGAGCAAAATATATTCTGACAGAGGTTTTAGAGGCATGCCTTTATGCTGACAGAGGTTGAGAAATAATAAAGAGCACCTGTTAAGTTCCTAATCCAGAAGTATTCCTAAAAGTGCTGGGCTAGGTCACCTTTCCTGTAAGAGTTTCAGCACTGATTAATTAATGTACAGTTTGGCTTCAACTAGGCAAAGAGCATGTTTCTGCCCTTCCACACATGAACTCCCAAGAATGGCACAACTGCTGTGTCATTCTTTGGGATCCTGTCAGAAACAACCAGCCTTTAATGGCACATAAAATTTAATTTTTGGTAACAAGAAGATAGGTAAACAAATTACACTGGCAGGGCCAGAGAGTAAAGTAGGGACTGTGGAGCTTTTGGGATCTTCCAGTATCTTCCTTTTCTGGCCCCTGCTAATTTTTTTTCTTTCACCCTGACAATGCATTTTTCCATTGGAAAAAAGTCTGCTTCTCTGGAGTTATCACTGCAGGAAATCTCCTGTTTTAGTGGGGTTCTCTGTGCCTGGCATTGGTGGCCACTGGCAGCCACCCCTTCCTCAGGGCAGGTCCTATCTCCCAGTGGTGGCATCAAAATAAGAACACAGACCTCCTATTAATAGCTCAGCTGTAGACAACTCCAGGTGTGGAATTTGGTTTCCGAAATTACAGATCCAACCAAGCCAGTCTTGAACCAGTAAAATTCAGTTGAGTTTCCTCTGACTCATAACTGTTTTTTCAGAGAGGTTTTCAGCAAAATTTCTTCAGCAATTCCTCTGTTGTTGCCTGACTCATACTGAAACACCAAAATCATTATTAAAGTGAAATCATAGCAAAGGGGGTGTGAATACTTGGTGTTTGTCAGTTCAAAATGCTTTGAAAAACATATTTTGCTATGAAATGTGCTTTGTCCACTAATTAAATACTGTATTACTTACAAAAGCAAACAAAAATCTGTCATATAAGACACAGAGGAAGTTTAGCACTTACAAAAAAAATTAATGTAAGGTTAATTTATTCTTCAATGAAACTTCATTTATCCTTCTGGTACCTGTGTAATATTTGTGCTCAGCATCCCACCTGCTTTCAGTCTGAAGGCCCATCCATGACAGTGGGAAAGAGGATGCTCAGTGTGAGGTATGATCTGTTCAGATGTCCCAGGATGAGCAGTGGGATGAAATACACAACTGTGAGCAGTGATTCCTGATCCTGGGTGCAGCAATACATGCAGAGGTGGGGGCGGAGGTGTCCTCACAGCCCTCCTTGGCAGAGCAAAGGGATGGGAGAGAGGAGCTGGGTTAGTTAGCAGGTCACTGAAGCCTCTGTTCCTGAGGAAAAGCTCCAAACCTGCTGTGGTTTGGCTCTGTCAAAGGGTGATCTGCTGCAGGAGGGTTGGTGGTTTCGTGCAGGTGTCAGTCCACTGCCCTCACTGTGGGTTTGCAGTATGGAAGCAGCAACCCTTCTTCTGATGGAAGGCTCTGCCTGGGAATGGCCTGGCCCCCAGCTGCAGTGGGAGCCCCACTAACCCACCCTGGGTTTTGCAGTGCCATAAAGCTCAGAGGCCTGGGAAGGTGGACCTTAAAGGTGCGTTTTGGTGGAAGAAAATATTGCAACATTGGTTTGTTTGCTTTTTGAATTAAAACTCAAATTGTTGTGGCAAAAGAAGGGACTAAAAAATCCCCAAAGTCTGGGAGCTCATATTTACCTTCTTACCATCTCTGCAGATACTTAATTTGAATGTTGCTTCATCTCCTGTCTCCCTCATGTATCATCACTAATTAAAGTACACACTCTGCATTTACCCAAAGGAGGATGTGGGAGGCAGAAGAGGCTCAATCTCATTTGCTGGTGCTGCTGTATTGCCTCTGCAGAGCCAAATGCAGGGAAACCAGGGTCCTGTTCAGAGTCTGGCAGCTGCAGCACAGACCTTTCCCTTCACTGCTCTGTGTGATGGAAATTCCCAGTGTGAGTGACCTTTCCAGGGGAAGGGGTTCCGTGAAAGAAGGGGCTGTAACTCCCTGGGAAGATGGGGTGAGGCTGGTGAGGACAGGAGCAACCTCACTGTGGGCACATCTACTTTGAGCAGTCCCCACACAGCTACTTTGGGGACTGCTCAGGCTTGGCTGAGCAAGCCAGAAAAACTGTGCCAGTAACAGCCCCATAGGTCTGTGACTTGATGCTTCCAAGACCTTCAAATATTCCTACTAACTTCCTGCTTAAGTGAGATTCAAACATAGCTTTATGCTTTATTTGGACACATCTTCCCCAGCCTGCATCCCAGAGACACCCCTCTCACATGTCCTCAAGAGCCCAGCCATCCCCAAACACACATCCACTCTCAGCAGCAAAATGATATTGCTGACTTCTCCCCAGCTTCTGGTTCCAGGCTAGAAGTCTGTGTCTGCCAATCTGCACCCCAGCTGCACCTCAGCCCCATCCCAGCCAAAATGTGGAGATATTTTTGGCAGTGCTCAGCTCTGCAGCCACACTGGTCCTCCTGCTCAAGCAGCCCCACCTGCCCCACTCTGCTACAGGTGGCATCAACCTGTAACAGGAAAATTGAGACTTTAAAGCCTAAAAAAGCCAGGGAGGGAATACAGGCACTTTTAGCCTCAAAGATTTTCTATGCCTCAGAAGATTCAAGAAGATGGTGTCAGAGGAGGACATGCTGAACTCAGCGTGTTTAACATTTGGACAAAGTCTTTCCCTTGTCCCCATCTGAAATTCTAGTGCATGCTCTGCTCTACATGAGTGAAATGCATCCACATCCATAAAAGCTATGGAAAAGCACTGCTGAGAACTTTTACAGCTCTGAATAATTAATTCACAGAACTATAAAAAGCTACAAGGGAATGAAATTTAGAAAAATCTAGTTTTAGGATAATTATAGTTCAAACCAGGAGAGCACTTGGACCCAAGACAGATGCATTAGTAGGACAACTGAGCATAGTGGATGAAATTCAGACTTGGCAGAATTGTATAGTCTTATAGACAGGTCCTCCTGGGGTGCATTCAGCCCAGGGAGAGAAAGCAGCCCCTACAGATAACTTGATGAAGTGAGTAGAAATCTAAAACAACACCTCTTAGCAGAGAGAGCATAAAAGAAAGGACTACAATTGTTTCAGGTTAGTATTCATACCCCAGATGTAAATAGGGAGTGATATTTTCTGAAATATTTTGTTATAATGCAAGTTTAACCTGTTTTGCTTCTACATTGCTTCCACTGCCATGTCTACTGTGTTACCACTGGTTCATAAAGTCCCAGTTGGTTTGCAGACCATATCACATGTAGGCTTTTTTCAAAGCCCCAGATGCTGGAATTCATGTGTTGCTTGTAGACACAGACCTTCAATTTCCTAACCAGTTATATTCCTAGTCCATATTTTTTCATGGCAAGTTTGAAAACATTAACTCTGAGCCCTGAGTCACCAGCAAGCAAACACAGAAGTTTTCTTTCATTTTCCTAAGTTTAAAGCCAGTCATTACTGTGCCCAGTTAGATGTTGAATCTTTAGGACTGCCCATTTAATTCATTCATCTCAGGTAGGGAGATGTGGGATTTTTAAGGTTTATGTGCTAACACATGTAGTCAGGCTGTGCACTGGGCATGTTTTCATTGAGTGCTGGAGGAGCCAGTGTTGGGTGACTGGTTTATGGCAGATATCATGTAATCCCAGAGGCCTCAGCATCTCAGAGGGCTCCAGAAGACTCTGCACAGGATCCCACAGACCAAGTCTGCTTTTACTTGTTTTTTTTTCTGGTTAAAAGAGCATACCCACAGAGAAGCGGGAGTTTATTGCTTTTTTTTTTGGTAACAGTAGCAGATCACCTGAGAAGTCAGTTTTATTCAAGCCAGAAGTGGCAGGCTACTCACAGACCAACAAGGAGATTATCAGTGCTTCAGAGGAGCTGTTTCAATGTCCAGTGTCCTGTTTGGCACAGGACCAGCACTTCCAGTCTTACCTCCTGACTGAACACATATGTGAATTGGCAGAGGGGTCTGTGCTGTGTCAGCTCCTGTTTCCACAAGCTCCCTGTTATGCCATTATTCATTACCAGTATGGAGTTACTGGGCACTGCCATAGCACACTATCAAACAAGGTCTCTTTTCATTGTGGTGAGCTATGATTTTCTAGAGACTTCATTTACTAAGAGCATTGGCATCATCCAAAGCAAAAGGCTCTCCTGTATGCCATTGCCATTCAATGTGCACAAGAGGGGTGTATATTATAAGCAGATGTCCTCTCCTTCTTTTGCAAGTGCAGGAATTATTTGACACAACATGAAGCAACTGGAGAGAGGAAGCAGGAATTACTGTATCAGTCAAAAACTTATCCAGCCCTGCTATGGGGTTCCTGCTCCAAAGGGAACAAAATCCATTTCTCTGAAACTTAGCTTTTTAGAGCTGTAAAGTGGGTGGCAGATAAAACATCACATATTTTTGCCTTGTGTCCAAAAACATTAGGGTCAGTTAAAGAGAAGAGCATCCTTCTGCTGAGGGTTCAGATGATGGAGAAATTGAGAGTATGCCTGTCAGATTATGGATAAAGTGAAGCAGGTGGGAGCTGTGGGCAGGAAAAGGGCAGAGTGACAATTCAGGACAATGATGAAAAGATGGGGAAAAGGCCTGGGAAAAGGATGCAGTTCAGTAGAGATGCGTGTGAGGTAGGCAGGAACAATCAGCTGTGCAAACACAGCCTGGGTTCAGCTGCCAAAAAAAGAGATGAGAGGGTGGTTGTGGATTGCAGAGTGAACATGATTTAACAATGTCATGTCGTTGTGCAGAACATAGATGTTTTAGTGTGGATATACTAGGAGAAGAGCCCATGCAATGGGAAATTACCCTTCCACACGAGACAGAGTGATGTGCTGTGTCTTGAGGAATGGAGCTTGCAGAGAGCCCAGCTGCCAAGCAAGGGGGGGAACACCCCGGGAGCAGAGGCTGACTGAATAGGGGTTTAGCCTAATTATGTGAAGCCTGAAGGGAAACATAATCCTCCATCTACGTAAAATGTTGTCATAAATGGATGTCTACCATAAGCAAGAGCAATGAGCTTGAATTAAAGCAAACAAAAATTCAGAGCATGCATGGGGAAAAAAACCCTGCAGGTAAGGACAGCAGTTAGGGAGATAGAAATTTCCATCATCCTACATATAGGACTGACAGGGGGTGTTTAGAAATGATAAAGTGGTACAACCTGCCTTGAGGCTGGAGAAAAAATTAAATGAGCCCTTGTGACTCTTTCTAGCCCTATTTTTCTGTGATTTATCACAGAATTCACAGCTGCAGTTTTCCACATTTTCATGGTTTTAAGATGTAGTTCCACTGTCCAACATCGTAGTGGAGATGCCAGGAGTAAGTGGAAGCCCTCTTGTGTAATCCCAGTGACACCTCACCACTTTTGGAGCAAAGCCCCCATGAAGTCACCAGCAGGCTTTGCTCTGGTCTCCTCTGGAGCTGAGAAAGTAATGCTCATAGCTTTCTTCTCTGTTTTTGAGGAGCCAAAATACAAGCAACAAATTACAGATGGGTCAAAATAAGAGAAGTGTTTCTGTTCATCTTCCAGATGGTTTAACCCTTCTTTCTTCCATCATTCCTTGTCAATCTCTAAGTCTCTTCAAAGGCAAGATTAAAGAAAACCCCCTCAAATTCCTGTTCTGGAAGTGCCAATACCAAGCTGTTCACCTTTGTGAATTTATTCTGCTTTTGCAGCAGAAATGATTCATAAATTGAGATTCACGTGGCCTTTCAGTCTCCCAGAAGCTATTATGAATATATTGGCTCAGATCTAGTACCTTCATTTGCTTTTTTGGAGGGAAGCAGCCTCCCACTGCTTAACAGCATGGTGGGTTACAGGGAAGGAGAGAGCATCTCAAAAGGTGCTTCACCTCTTCACAGACACGCACCTCAAAAGGACAAGGGAGAGCGGTCACACATGCATCAGGGGAATCAAGCAGGATATTTTCATCATGAGGGTGAATAGTCCAGCATGGGACATGTTACCCAGGGAAGCAATGCTTTCTCCATCCTTGAGGTTCAAAGTTCAGTGGATTGAAGGTGTGGACAACATCACCTAACTTTTAAGTTGGTGATACTGTGATCAGAGGTGGGACCAAGACCCCAGAGGACTGTTCTATGATGCCAACTGAGTAAAACCAGAAACTTCCTAAGTGCCAGCAGAATTTCCCGTACTTTTTCATACCTAGAACATACTTTTCTCCTGTATTTAGGTTACAAATGGTTAGGGTGTCTCCAGGCTGCCCCAGTTGTACCCAGTGCAACCGAGCAGCTGGCTCAGGGCTTGCTGCTCAATCTATTCCACACCACATCCCACCCCTCATCTCTGCTTGGCTCACTTCTCCTGATGGATTCTGTCTGGAAGCTTGTTAATTAGAACAAACATTTCATTTTCTTGCTGTGTTTCATGAGAACAGAAGAGATACGTATATCAATATGGTCCTTAAAATAAAACCTAAAGAAAAGAAAAATGAACTTCCTTGCTTCCATTGCTGTGCCACTGCAGCATGGGAGAGAACAATTTGTGCCAACTCCTCTCACTTTCTTATAGCATTTGTTGGGGTTTTAGGGCCAAATGTCAGCCAGAGAAGACACACCATAGCAGTAATGGCTGTAGTCAGAACAATCTCAAAATGCACTTTGCAAATACTGAAAAGCATTCACCCTATCTGAAAGAGGGAAAAAAAAAAAAAAAAAAGAAGTGAAAATCACCAGTGTGTTACTCAGATCAAAATGAGCATATATTTTTATGCAGCCTTTGCTTACAACTGTGCCAAACAGCTTTTGCTTTCACTGCATCTGCTGGATGTCTACCCGTGATTACAGGTGACCAGGAAGGGCAGAAGCCATTTTGACTTTCAGAGCCTGGGTGATTTGGCAAAATAGGGCTATTAGGAGATGACTGTCTTGTAACCAAGCCAATTTTAGTGCAGCTCTGGAAGCTCTACACTGATGCAACCACGACAGTATACGTAAGGAAACCACTCCGCCTTCTTGCAACACTTTTCTCCCTATTACCTAGACAATAAATTCTTAGAAGTATTCTATTTCTTTGCATAGAAGTCAGATATCTAAAGCCAAGATGATGTTTAAAACTACCACAGAGACTTCTTGGCTAAAGCACTAAAAATGTGAGCAAAATTAACATACCTTTACATCCACCATTGTAAAGGAATATGCAGGGCTGCCAGGATTTCCATCACCTCCATGGTGATGAGCTCTCCTGAAAAGAGGGGTGCTTAGTTGTAGGTGGTGCTAAAAGAGCCTTTCTGGGTGCTTGCATAGGCAAAGGATGGACGAGACAATCGATATGCTGGAATTTAAAAAGACAGATTTATGAAGAATAATTGCCTCCTAACTTGGCAGACAAGTGTACTGCCTTGAAGGGACTCACAGCTGTGTCCTGTTCTCAGGGAGTTAACTGAGCTTAGAAAAAACCATTTGATCTATTCTTCCTGCCTTAATTCAGCATGGCTGAGAACCTCCCAGGATATTTCTATTTGAATTGCAGCAGGCTTTCCATTTTGATGTGTTGGCAGTGAATATCTGTCACACTGATGGCATTTTCTACATGGAAAGTATCACCAACACTTACAGTAGACAGTAGCATATACATCACCCAAATGGCTGACTGTTTGTTGTAGGAAAAGCAAGATGGGCTACCTTAGACTATTAATGCAGGTTGCCTTGAGCAACACAAGTTTTACAGCCAGAATCACAGATTTTGTACCATTTCTGAGCTAGACTGACAGCTCTGGCGTTTAGCTTCATTTAAAGCTAAGCCACAAATTAAGTACATAACAAATAGATCAGCCAGCAGCACCACTCATATTCATAACAACCTTCCAAACTTCATCCATTATTTCCTGCAACTCCATGCAAAGATGCCTGGCTCTTGTCTTTTAAAAAAACATATTTTTCATTTTTAAATTTCCTATTTGCTCAGCACTTAAACACAGCTGGAAAATTCCTGCATAACCTTCTTCCCAGGGAAGAGGAGGAGGCAAAATTCCCTGCAGAAGGTCTTGAAAAGTGACCACAGAATGAAAAGAGTAATGCAAAAACAATGAGTCTAGAAGAAGAAAGAAAAGTAAATTTTATCTCCAAACTGAAGCTTTTTTCCCTTCTCTTTTTTTCCCCCTTCTCTTGACACAATATTGCTTCATTAGGCCTATGTTGATGGTATCAACACTGAAACCAGCATTTATAGGAGTATGATGCAGCCACCAGGAGAACCAGTTTGCAAACCCTCTCAAGTGTTACCTATCTGCCCTGACTCAGACTCTGAAGCTCATAGCTTATGTTCTTTTATTTATATGAAGAATAGGAGTAAAGTTGTAGAATCATATTTCCAAGGCAAATCATTAGTACTCAAAGAAAATTCTGTCCCATGTCTTCAGGAAAGTGTTACTTAGGGACGAATCCTGAGTTCTCTGGGTATGTCAAGCACATTATTTCTTCTCTGAACCTGTGTCTCATGGCTTATTTCTCTAATGAAGACCTTTGCAAGGCAAGAAAAAGCCCATAGTGCTATGCACAATATCTGTAAGGCTCTCTTGGATGTACAGGTACCAAGACATTGCCCAAGTCCCTGTTAGGACTCTGGTTCATGCCAACTTCTCCTTTCACTCTGCAGGAAGGAAACCCTGAGCTTGGTCCCATCCTGGGGACTGAGACTGAAGGGGGCAGGGTGAAGGAACTGCTTGGTTTTGGTTTCAGTCCAAGTGCAGATGAGGCAGTACTCCTTACATTAATATATTGTTAACATTAAATTGTTAAATTATATGTTTCTGCTAAATCCAGTATTTGCAGGGTTTGAAACCTGCCCAGTTTTAAAAGTAAGATCCCAACACACTTCTATGGTAAACATAAAAAGGCAGTTTAGGCCATCTCTGCCAGAAAAGCATTGCCCTGGAGGGAAAGTTTTCAGTCTTGCCTGAAATATCCCTTCATTTCCCTGAGAGGCCATCCAAAGGTCTGTTTCATGACCTGCATATTCAATTTCTTCTGGCACTTACAAGACATGCATATGCTAAATGCACACAGATCTCAAACAAGGCTTCAGGAAAAATTTCCAAATGAGTACATTCAATTAACTGAGTTTGCTCTTCCAAATTCATTATTTATTTTTTTTAACAGTCTACAAACAACCATTCAGTGACTATGAGATGGCTTGTACTGCATCCCATCAAGTGGTCAAACCAGGATGTAACTGGCAGCACAGGGGAGGTTCCTTCCTATGTACAGATGTCATAACTGCACTCAGGAGAGGTCTGAGAGTCAACAGCCCCTCAGCTGCTGCTCTGGGAGCCTGCTGACACTGGTCAGTGATTTCCTGGCCCTCATTCCTCAACAAGGGTGCACCTGATTCACCCTGAAGGTGAATCACTTTCCACAAAAGCCTCCTCAGCTGGATTTGAGGGCACTGATCTTATATTGGAAACGTATTGCTCTTGCAAATGTCACCTCCAGAAAATACTTTGCAGAGATTCAAGGCTACTTCTTCAAACCAAGCCTGCATCAGTCATTCACAACTGAAATAACACTGCTCACATCTCCCTGGCACTGAATGGAAGCACAAAGCACCCCCCATACACACCCCCATCATCCTTCCTTCATGAGTCAGCTGCATCCCTCACTTGTTTGCCAGATTTTCATTTCTTCTCCCAGCCAAGGTATCACACTCAGTTTGTGCTCCAGCTGCAAGACCGTCACTTTCCTGTGATCAATGCCCTGTGGCTACCCACTAATTTTAATACCTGCCTTGTCCTTTAATTGCATCTCTGCATCAACCCTGCTCAAATGCTGCCAACTCTTCACAATCCTTTCCTCGAGGAGAAAAGCAAAGCCTTAACCTGGATGACAATAAGAGCTAGAGTTCATCATATATGGTGAATGGATCACTTCAGGTTTAGCATAGAAACATGCAGAGCTCTATTTTCTGCTGTCAGGGTTAATACAAAAGGTATTAAATTTGGTATATCCTGTCTCCTGTACTTCTCTCCTTCAAAGTGTCATGCATCCTGCAGCATGATGTGCTCTGCCAATCTGTCCCAGTTCTCTTGATGAAGCTTGGAAAAACAATTCATTCCTTAGCTGATATTATACAAGATATTAGAGTGTTCTGAAACACGTCTGCCACATTTTGATGGTATTGTTCAAACGCTATCACTAGAGACAAGTCTGCTTAATGTGGCAGCAGTGTTCCTCTGTGGTGACTTGTCCCACAGGCTGAGGAAACCTTGTACTGAAATGTCTCAGTGCTTTTCTTCTTCCCTCCAATGTACTAGACCATCATCTCCTGTGTATATGAGGCACCTCAATCACCTCTATGCTCCACCCCAAAGCAGTCCTTACCCCACTGGGCTGCTTCGATCTGTGAATCTCTTCAAACTCAGCTCATGGGGCTGACAGCAAACCCTTGCCTTCTATGTAGGAGGACATTTACATTTTACTCGATGTTATTTCCAGTCCATTTGCTGGGGAAGATGCTGAAGAAACTCACCCATCCTGAATTTGATCTTAGAAGGCCATATATTCCACTGATTACAAACCCACCTGCCTCCCCACCATCTTCTCTTGCTTCATATCCCAGCTCTTTATTGTGCTTTTTTGCCCTGCTCCTGTTCCTACCATCCAGATTACCCTGTCTATCTCTACATCTGCTCTCCACTCACCAGTCTGTCCCCGCCTGCTTTTCACAGCTTTCCCTTATGCATCCATATGCTTGAACTGCAAGTGGGGCATTCCTTCATCCTTGGCTCCAATTCCCAATTACAGAGGAAGAGTTCCTCAGACTCTGTTGGGCTGGAGCCTTAAGTCCAGAGATGAAATCATCTGAGAACTTACCCGCAGCACCATATATCTAAAGTGTAAGTGAAATAGTGATTTTTTTTCAGAGGTTTATGTCTTGGCCAGATTTGAGGAGAGGGAGAAATGAAAACTGATCCAGTTGCAAATCAAACCCTCCTACTGAGCTTCATTTCCTGCTCCAAAATGAGGCACTGCAGCTCAGGCTAAAGAGGTCCAAGAATTCTGACTTAAGGAAATTAAACTGGTTTGTGTCAGACTTTTTCCAAATTTGATGGATCAAATTTGCTGAAGCTTGCAAGGCCACCAGCCTCTGAGATAGGTAGTGTAATATGTAATTCATTTGGATTCAAACTTATTTGACAAGGCAGAATCAACTGAAAACAGGAGTTGAGAATGGAAATTGTTTAGTAATTCTAAATTCACACAGCTGGGAAAATTTAAATGTTCTTGTCCTCCAAGAGTCTGGAAGCACAGAGAAAAGGTAATGAAACACAAGTTACTAGTATTAATCTTCATATGTAGTAAAATGAGAGATTCGACACTAAACAAGGTTTATCTCAAGTGCCATTAAAAAGTCAAATTTTGGTGCCAGCAGTCATCCTTAGCCCCTCCTAAATGCCCTCCTAAAGTTACAGTTTCTGAAAGACAAAAAATGCCAGATTGAGTTAGAAGCTGATGGAAGACCTTCCATGGTCTTGTGTTAGAGCTCCAGGATCCCATGCTCAGTTACCCACAAAAGGTATTTACCCTGCACCATACTGCAGAACATGACATTTTCAAGTAATTTGGGCCTTTCATGGCTTTAGTTTACCCTCATTTAGAAGGGGGTTCTTGCCTCAAAGCAAAGCTGACATTTGTTCTCATTTGTTAGTGGCCATTATATGTTTACCCAGCATTCAACAGAGCAGACACCCAAAAGTTGCCCTCTGAATGTTACAACAGTATGAATCCACAATGTCCCTGCTCTGTCACCAGCACAGTTTCCCCCCCAGCTCCCTCTTTCCATCTCCAGTTTATATAAAGCAGATGCCCTTAGTGTCTCTCCAGCAGCAGCAACAGCTGGACTCTCTGGCTCCATTCCCATCCCAATCCCAATGCCAATGCCACTGGATGCTTTTCCCAACCCAGTTCTCTTTCACATGTGCAGACAGAGACAGTCTCTGAACAAGAGTGGGAGCTCTGTCTTCCACCCAGGGAGTACCTGCAGCTCCTTTCCAGAGCAGGCTGGGGCACTGGCTTTTCTGGATTTGCAGATCTACTCTACCCACCCGTCTATGGTAAATGAAGAAAACCCAATACCTCTGGGTTAGGGATCTGCTGGACCTTGTTTCAGCTCTTTATGCAAACCTTTCTCTTTGTAGATCACAAGTTGCTGGACCATCCCCAAGGGCACGTGCCCAAGTTTGCTTTGAACCTCTGTGCCCAGCACAGCCCCTGGGCAGGCAGCTTCATCCCACCACCCTCATCCTCAGCCACATACACTTTCTCCATCTGTTGTCACAGCTTGGAGAGGACTCCAGCGCTGCAGAGGCCCCTTTGCCACTCTGCCTTCACCACTTCATCCTTACTGACATCACTGTGGTGAGCTGAGGTGTTACTGTGTCTGACAGTAATCCCTTGTGAACACCCACCTCCAGCCAGCCTCGCAGGGTCAGCTGCAGACGGCCTCTCACAGACCCTCTCAGAGTCATAAAACTCACACAGCGTGACTGCAGTACCTATACAGCACATTAGCCACATCTTCCACTGCACAAAATTTTAACACAGAGAGCCAGAGAGCGTCTTCAGTCATTTACCACAAAGATTGACACAAACTTCAAAGAGAAAATACAGCTGCAAGTTTCAGTAACTCAGAAGAAAATACGCTTTTCAAGACTCCATACATATATCTTCTCACATTATGTAAAATTAATTTCCGTATCAGACAAAGCCAAAGAATTATGAGGATGAAAGGTCACTTAAAATGATCTGTGTTACTGATTTTATCAGCCACTACTCACAGCTTTAAAAAAGTCAATGCCATCTAATAGTGTCCATATTTCATCTGCTGAGAAATCTAATACTCTCAGAAAGGAAGCAATATCAGACTGCATGGTCAGTCTTATGTAGAAGAGAAATACAATTCTGAGAAACAATAAGAGAAAGAAAATCATGGCACCCAGCTAATATGCTGCATTTATACACAGAAGGAAAGAAGAGGAAAGAAAGGAACAAAATTATTGTGATGAATAGCGAGAACATCTTACAAATAATGCAGATGCCAACATAAGGTATCCTTTATTTCTGGAGCTGGTAATGAAAGAAATGAAGATTACTGCAATGTCACTCCAACACTGTGAGAGCACTGTTGATCCTGTCAATAATCCCAGTTACAGAGTGGTGTGTGTATACAGAAGGTGTCGGTTTCTGAAATTCAGGAGTGCAATGGTAGATGTCCCATATTAACATCTCTTTTTCCCAAATTTTATGTTGTGCATGCACCTCCACCCACAGGGTGCTGTTGACCTTATGGTAGCACAAAGATGCCCTGACTTGTGGTCCTGTTGTGTGAGAAGCTGCAGTTTCAGCTGGCAAAGGCTGTGGCTGCTCCCAGCAGGTACCAACACGTGGGTGAAGGGCAGGCAGAGACACACAATGCCTAGGCAGCAAGAGAATCCTGAAAAAGGAGCATGTCTTTTCTTCATTCAAACATACTCATAAATACCAGCACAAGGAAACCTAGCTAGATTTATCTAATAGCAATGAAAATCTCTCTTCAAGGGATAATCTTACCTCTTGATTGGCAGCATTTGTGGCAGAGCACCTAGTCCAAGGCACAGTCACGGTCACTTCTGTGAACTGTATCAAGTGGCAAAAAAAGCAGAGTCAAAGAGGTGCTTCTGTCTCCTGTCAAAAGGAATACAACTATGGCACATCAGGGCATCGTATGGGCACCAAAGACAGAGATTGTTTCTGCACTGAGACAGGTGAGCTCAGTACTGAACACCAAGTTGCCTTAGTTACTGGCTCCCAGCTGCTGTGGCAGCTCCATCTCCCTGTATTGTCTCCTTTGGTGTGGACACAGACACCTGAGGCCTTTATCCACCCTTGAAAAGCACTTCACCTTGTCATCCTCAAGGGCCAAGCCATGTGCAATGTGTGTCCAGCCTGGTCCCTTTGCTTGCAGCTGTCCCCTCCCTGCCACCAGTTGCCAGGGCTGGGAGAGCTGGGCACGGGAAGTGTTTGCAGCAGTGCTCCCACTAGAGCTGATTTCCTCTGTCCCCACATTCACTTACACATCCTTATGCACTTGCAATTATCCCTTCCTGCTGCCTGGTGGGGGTTACCCCCAGGGAAGGGCATGGTCCTTTCTGAACTGCTCCAAGGCCCCCAGACTGGCAGGACCTGTGCAGAAGTCTAGTCCTTACCTCTCGTTTTATCCCATGCCATTATTTGTTCCTGTTTTGCATTAAGAGATTTTTTTTATTCTCCTCATTTCATATTTTTAAAAAATCAGCTTTGTCAGTGTTCTGCTGCCAGAGCAATTGCAGGAGCACTGCATTAACTTAGGGAGCAATGCTACCAACACAAGGCTTGTTTTGAAGCTGGTAACACCATTACAGGTATTTTGCTTTGACAAGTTTAGTGCACGAGATTTCAGCATTTAACATCCTTCTTTCATATTGCAGTTTTAGTCATATTTTCTTTGCTTAAAAGGTGTGGGTTTTTGTTTCCACATGTTTAACCTGCTTTTATTTAAGAGAAGCTCCATCTCCCTGATCTGGCCCATCCACAAAAATACTACAGTCAAAAGAAATCTACCTGATTGTACTGCAAGACTGATTTGGGGTGAGAACATCTGCTCTCAAGTTCTGCCTCAAATCAGCAGCTGAGATACTATCTCCCTAATCAGGCAGTCTCTTACATTTTGCGTTAAAAAGCTACAAAAGCTACTTGTGACAAAAATAAGTCAGCTGACTCCCTGAAACTTTTAAATTATTATCTACATATTCATCTTATGATCAAATCGAATGTGTCTTATCTAAATGCTTACCACAGTGCCTTGTTATCCCAACTTCAGTCTAGTTAGGAATGTTGTTCACAATTTTTATTTTAGTAGGAACCCACTCCTAAAATTATTTGTCTGATCACGACTTCTGTTCAGTGGATGAATTTCATGGTCTTGCAGAATTAGGCTTTACATTATCACAATTATGTGCAGAAATTACATGACCTTGTTTTGTATTTCCCTGACACAAATTTTTGTGTTTCCTATTAGTTCCAGATTTTTATCTGATAGCACAGTGATAATTTCTTCCTGAACACCAAATACAGTGTACTTGGCAATTACAGACTCAGAAAAGAAGCAATTATTTTGCTTACAATGCTTTATGAATTAAGTTCACAAAGGTTGAGACAGAGGTGTCATCTATTCTCCATACAATCTGATATTTGCATGTTAATTGAATCCTCCTCCAGGAAGGCCACCCTGTTTAGCTCATCAGAGAAGAAGCAAGAAAGCTAATTCATACCTCAGAGGGGGTAGATGAAAAAGGACAGCCATTACCAAAACAAACAATTACCAACATGAACAATTACCACGTTTCCCTTATATTAGAGGTAAAACACACACGTGCATAAACAAGGCTCCGTCCATGGCTGTTGTCAATGGGCACCTTTGCAGTCAATGGGGTTTTGTGGGTTTGTGCTGGCTGAGAATCAGAGCAGTGCTGAAAGAGTCCAGGGGGAGCCTGTGAAAATGAAGGAAGCTCCTAGTGCCAGACCTCACCTGGCAGAAGCTGCAGCATTTGATGGCCATTTGCATGCCACGACCAAGGCCCCTAAAAATCAAAACTTGCCCAAGTTCAGGGTGTCAGAAGCATTACCAAGAAGGGAATACCTCGTTTGTTCCAAATCAGGAGACCTCTGTTATCAATGGCAAAGTTTGGCTGGAATAACTGCTAAATTGCATCAAGATTTAGCCAGAATATATCCAAATACTCAGCCATTTGTCTTTATTTTAACGTATTGCCATAAACCAATATTGTGTGTGACACTCTGGCTCTAGTGGTATCTTGCTCATAGAAGCAAGATTTCAAGGTTAGTACACCTATCAGTGTGGCAGCTCTATCCTAAAGAGTGAACTCTACAATTTTTGTCAGTTTCAAAGGTTCTGACAACTGCAGATTGAAACAAATCAATTTTATTCATATCTTGCATAAGTTACTTAAAAAAAGTCATTCTTCTTTTCTAGCATTCACCAGGATACAACCTTTTAAAACGTGCTAAAAGATTGAGATATATGAGGTACTATCTGTAGACTGGTGGATAAACTTTATCTCTACATCTGGCTTCCAAATTTTTATTGTAGCTCATAATTTCCTATTTTAAAATATAAGTTGAAGATTTGTTCTTTGCATGTGACTTTTTTTCCCTAGGTAATTGGGATAATTTTTTTGTCTAAAAATACAGATACAAAACCTAATAACAACTTAAAAATAAAAAAAAACATGTATTTTGGTTTTATAGTCCTTAAATCCTTAATGAAACATGATTGCTATTGAAAAAGTTTCTTATTTATTAGCATAGGCATTTTCTATGGTAAATTAATTGAACTGGCCACCAGTAAACACCGGGTCTGTCAAGACATCGAAGCCATTTAAAGTGCTCTCCTCACATTCAACTTCTATGAGAATGCAGACAAATCACACTTGGGTTTTTTTTCCTATTTTGAAACAGTTTTTCATCTTTCAATTTATTTGTCTTTGAGCTCAATTAGATGAACATGCTGAAACAAAAACCCCACTGAATTCCAGCTGAGATGAAATAGCTGTAAAACTGTCTTATTTTGACAAAAAATACTCCTGTTCTAGATGCTTGTGTGGTGAAATTCTCAGCTGTTATAGCAAGTTCTGCCCTAATACACTTGTCATAATTTCATATCTCAAAACAGACCTTCTGTTTAATTATTTGCTTCTTTAAAAAATCTGGTTTAAATAAATATCCTCTGATTTTTAAAGCAACGTAATTTTCTATAATGGCAAATTAAATACACTGTGGATAAATAGACAAGAGAAGAACAGATCTTGCTTTGCTTCCATGATAGCTGTTTCTGGACAATCCCTTACTACTCAGGAAAAGGATGCTGAAGTTTTAAGAGAGGTAATGAGCTGTAAAGAGCTTGAATAATGATATCAAAAAATATTGCTGCTGACACAGAGCTCTTTAAACAAAAAAAATTTTGAAGAATTTCAGAAGGACCTTACTGAGCAGTAGTTGGGCAGCAGGATGGTAGGTAATTAATGGAAAAATACATAGTGGCACGCATGGAAAAAATTCTAATCCTGCCTAAGATGAATTTTAAATTATTTTTCCATATGGTTAATAGATGAGATAGCTTTTGAAAAAATCAGCACAGCTGCAGTTAGAAGTAATGATCATAAAAATAAGGAGAGAAACAAAGAACAATAAAGAAATTGTCCTAGTGGGGCTGGGGCCACACAGAGAACACCTCCAGGCCACGGTGTGTGGGTCAGGTGCTCCACCTCCAGCAGCATTGATGAGCTGGGAGGGACACAGGGCAGGGCAATGAAGGTTCAAGACACTGGTTGTCTTTAGGTCAGTGAGACAATAGATCAGAGGCACCACAGAGAGCTCCAAAGTTCAAGTAGGACAGAGAAGACAAGCAGGATGATAATTTCTCAGTCTGTCTCCTATCAGTTTTTTTTTAATGCTCTCCAGCTGGACAAAATCTTGAGAGTGCAGAAAATATCTGATTACACAACATCTCTAGAGCTCCTTGCCACAGGTGACAAAAAGCTTGTGGGTGCAAAAAACAGTTACACAAATCTGGAGGAGGACAGGAGCCCACTGAAGACTATCAACCTGGACAAATACCACCTTGTGTCTAAACAGATGGGAGGTGCAGATGGAAAGAAGGTGTGAACATGTTACTGCATGCTCATTCTCTTGCTTCACTTTCCTATAACTTTGAAAATAACCATGTTTCTGGAAAGGGCTGGATCACCACCTAGGCAGGTCTATGCACTTGAGCAATTCCTTGTGCCTGAAACTGTAACCTATATTATGCTATTATTTGTCATGTTTTACTAGGCAAATCCATTCTTTAAGTATGATACCAGCATCATGCAGATACTGCTGACATTTCAGAAATTTCAAAAATTTCAGAAATTAAATACGAAGTACTTCTAGTGGAGAAGCAAGCAATGTTTACTTTTCATTTCTATTTAATATGTTTAATTTTGGTATTGCAGATAACAAAATCTGTGAAGTTGCTTAAGCATTTGCAATTGATGAATGGTTTCAGAAAACTGATATTAGTCTGATTGCTGCAATAGGAAGAAAAGATTCAGTTATCAAATAATTCATAAAAGATTCAAGTATCCTTGACCACTGCCTGCCTCCCTTGCACAAAGCATATTTTAGTATCTCCATGGATCAGAAAATAACCCTGATACTCAGCATCCAAATGGGAACTCTACAGATTGACTGGCACTCTATACACATATGGTATTTAAATTTCCAAACTGACAGCAACTTAGAAGAAATTCAAAGCAACAAAACCCCAACACTGCCTTTCACCTATCCAGGCACTAATATTAACCAAATGAACGACAGCACATAAGAAGAGATTTTAACCATAGGAACATAACCCAGCAATATTACCATGGGTTTGCATCTTCAAATTAGTGAGCTATTTCTACACCTTATCACAGCAAGCACTGGGACACTTTGCTGCTTAAGGATTTGTAGAGGTGTAGCTGGAGACACAAGAAGATCTTTCATATCTAGGTTGCATTATTTTTAAAGAACGTTATGACCTAATCTTGATTGACAAAAGTGTCTTCATCCATCCTCTTGGGATAGCGTGGCCAGCAGCAGCCCTTGCTGTCTCCAGCTGCAGTGGCTGGACTGTGGAGGAGGGCTGGGAAACCTGCCAAAGCCTGCAGCTGTTTGCTGGATGTGACAGGAGGGCATGATGAACAGAGGCCAGCTAAAGATGGCAAAGAGAGAGGCTGAGGGACAAAAAGGAGTGTCCCGGTCTCTCAGTTTTTTTCTGGTACTACATCTTGTTCACAATGTTAATAATATCACCAGGCTCATATTTAGCCCTTTGTTTCATCAATTCTCAAGCACTTTGTGTAGAGAGGAAGAGCCACCTGTCCTCCAGGCCATTTTCTACATTGCACCACCCTGCACCACCCAGACATTCAATGACAGCCCAACTTCACACCTTACTTTCTTAAACTCTAGTGCTAAGAACATCTGCCAGGAACAAAACTAGTGTTTATCCAGCAGGTTTCAAGAGCCAAAAGGTTCCTGATTTAAATCTTCCCAAGTGTTTCCCTGCCTACAAAATTAGTGCTTTGCTGTCAGGGAAACAGAGAACTGAGCACTGATCCCTGCACTTTGGTCTGAAAAACAAGAAGCACTTGCCTGAAACCAATTCAGATGAACTAGACTGTCCACCACTGGACACAATTCAGATGTTAATTATGTGGGGGTTGACAGATGGGAAGAAAAACACTTCCTCTCCCTTCTTTGCCATGACCTTGCTTTCCTGGCAGTTTGGGAAAGGGGACCCTGGGACAGCTGGGGTGTGAGTGAGCTGGTGTATGTGGCCCTGCAAGGAGAGCAGGAAAGAGATGTTCATGGCATACCCAGTGCCAGAACAGAAGTCAAATATCTGAACAATACCTCTGAAAGCTGCAGAGAAGCCAGATTGAGGAGGGATTTCCCAGACAGCCCAGCAAAGGGTCATTTAGAGAAGCCTTTGCATGAAACCAGATGGCCCTAAAGGCTCCCTGTCTGTGGGACCATGCCAGGAGAGCTGACCCAAACATGCAGACAGATAACACCACCCCAGGGAAACTGCTTCCTGGCTCCAGACCAAGACAATGCCCCCTAAAATTTCTTAGTTAAATGCAGATGGCAGAATCCATCAAGCCAAACTCTTAACCAGACAAAGATCACTTATCTCTCAAAAGTACTGTGCACATACTATGTTGAAAATAGATGTTATTTACATTATTAAAAACCTGATCATTATCAACAAACCTGATAAGCAAAAAAGCAATTAAAATATTAGAGGTAGAGAAAAAGCTTTTCTGGGGATATTTTTGAAAATGCTAGTACTGTAGCAGTAAGACCCCTGGTGCCTTCAGCATCTTTCCTATTGCCAGTGAAATATTCCCACCTTTGAAAGAATTTCAAGCAGCCATGACCAATCCCACCACCAGCCATAGCTGAGAGTGGATGCTTGGGAACCCTTCTGAAAACCTGTCTGAAAACCAGCATGGGGTGCAGTGGAGCCAGTGGATTTGACTGTTCTTCATCCTGGAGAACTGGACTCCCACTGACAGTGTATTTGATAGATTGCCAACAGAAGTGAAGTCATCCCAGTGAATGATGCTCTCTGTATATCATTTGAATTCCAAAAGGCCTGCTTCTTCCCAGTAATGACAGTCAGCAATAGCAGGGTAGCTCTGAAATACTGAATGACTACAAACGATATTTTTTATTCACAAAATATCTTTCATCCCAAAGGGCCATTATAATTAAAATTACAGTCTAGCCTATAGTACTGTAGTCTTGGTTTGCTCCCCACTTTAAAGCCCCAATAGAGTTCCTGAAGGAAATAGTGATTCACAACCCTTATTTACTATTTTGTGCCAGAATTTCACTAATAATTAATAGTATTACTGTAGCAGTGTCCTACTATACAAATTATTTCACATACACAGAATAACACACTCACCAGCTTTGGTGAATAGGAAGCAAAGGATCCACATCTCATAAACAGAGAAAATTTAGATCCAAATGCTTAAGTCACACTAAAGTTAACCAGAAATTATTATTGCAAGTGGAATCAGGCTTATAAAGTTGTCTTTAGTGACATAGACCTACCTGACTTAGAAAAAAGTCTAGGTCAAAGATAGGAATTAATGTCTTATAAATACTGATTTAAGTCCAAGGTTTTAAGTACTTGGCAGCACAAGCCAAGCAAAAGAGGCACTTGATGCTTACTTGATCAGAAAAGTTCACCCTTTCCTTCCTGAGGTAGAAGCTCCAGTGTTAGTCCCTGATGTTCCCATCTGCTGCTAGAGCAGCCAAGCCCAGGGGCTTGAACAATGTCATAAAAGCAGAAGGGACATCCAGGAGCTGGCCTATGTTGACCTTTCATTCCAAAGGCAGTCCTAGAGATCAAGCCAACACAGCCTGGCTTTCCAAATAACGTAAGTATTCTGTTGCTTATATGGAGAATAAGAATTTGGAAAAAAATTATTTGCTTCCACTGAGATTATTTCTGTATCCCAAGTCCCAAAGAAAAGCCCTGTCACTTTGCAAGGATGGAAAATAAATAAAAACAGAGAGATAAAATAAAGAACTCAATATGTTCAGACTGGGGTAGGATGTAAATACACCTCCAGGGTACAAGAGATGGAGAACTTTGGGAAGTCCAGTGACATTTTTAGTGCAGAACATCACAGAACCACCACTCCAGGACTCCCACTGGACATCAGAAAAGCCATTGAAGTGCTGTCATGACTGGCAGTGCTTTAGTGGGAGCAGTGCACATATGAACAGCACTGTATATATAAAAAGATATGGCCAGGATTTAGCTCTATTAGGAAGAATCGAGGTAGAACCTGGGTAATTGTCATTAATTCAGGGATCTTTATCTGTCATTATACCAATGCATGCACTAGTGAACCATTCACTGTGAATAAAACTTTTTTTCATCCAAAATAAAAATAAAAATAAAAAATAAAACCTGTAAATATTCCATAGTTTGCTATATAAGAACTTGCCTATTTTATGATCCTATTCATTTTGGTAAGTGTTGAACTCAAGAGTTATGCTGATGTAGAAACCTTAACCAGTTTAATCTTCCTGTGATTTGGAGGATCTTTGATACAGCATCCCTACATTAAGAAGACTGTTATTATATTTTGCCTCTCAAGTTAATTAAAGTCTTTTTTATGAAATGCTGCATTTGTAACTACTTTCCCCTTCCTGAAATGAGCCATCTTGTCTGGTACAGTAATTACAACAACATCATTGAATCTGTATTCATAGGCTGTTTTTAAAATAGCTCCCATTTCTGAGTAAAGACTATAGATGTGGTGGGTAAAAATGCTGATAAGATGGGTCTCTGTGGCTACATTCAGTCGTGGATCACACAGCACACCCCTTAACAGGGAAACAATTGTAAACTTCCAAAGGATGACATCCCCAAAGTTTGCATTAAAACAACACTGCCCTCAGCCCTGCCAAGCAGCCACCATCCCCAGAAGCACAACAGGATACAGCCAACCCCTTTTTTCTAGCTGGAAGTTACAGTTAAATCCATCAGTTCAAGCTGGGAACGGAATGAGCTGCATTGGTGAGACCTTCCAGAGCCAAAAGTCTACCCATGCCAGCTCTGCAACTGACTGACAATCACAAGTGACTCACTTCATCTCCTTGTGCAAGACTTTCCTATCCAGTATTTCCCTCACATTTCATTACATGAGGAAACTGAAGACATTTTCTTGTGGAAGGGAGTGAACTGGTTTTCCTTCAAGCTGCACACACAAATAACTGTTGACATTAAGAAAGCTTTGTGCCTTTAAAATGTCATTCTGGAAGTCTGAAAATTTCCATTTCAATATTTCAGAGAATTTAATAAAGGAAAAATTAGTTTTAAAAGCAGCAGCATATTTTAGGAGAAAACTTTTTACCCAGTTCTTCTCTAAGCAAATTTAAATTGGTTGTCTTCATCAGTTTCTCAAGTTTAGGTGGGTTACAAAAAACCTCAGGATTTCAAAGAGACCAACAGAACATATTACAAGAACTTTAATGTAAAGAAGCAAGGGTCTGTCTGACATAAATCTGCAGCTATCAGCTGACATGGATGGAAAAATTATCAATGCTTAAAGAAGTTTTTTTAAAAAATAATTTCAAACTCCCCAACCACTTCAAATAGTTGAGGAAGAAAATTTATTCCTTTTCTGCAAAAACTGTTCTCAGCCTGCAGTAACTGAAGCAAAACCTAGATACCCTGAATTATCTTTAATTGGCTCAGCATTTTCAGGCCTTTAGGAGAATGCTAACTGCTCACCCCTCAGCCACAGCTACACATACATATACAGGAGACTTTTCATCTTCTTTGATGCAGTATTGCAAGTAAGGAAGATAGAAATGCCTGGCATTTCAACCCTGCCAGCTCGGATCAGCACCAGACTGTAACATCATCCCAGTGAGGAAAGAGAAAGGAACATTTATAACAGAAACACACTGTCAAAACTGAAACAGGAGTCACTTCAAGTCATGAACTGGGTTGTTATGATTTCCAATTATCATTTTAATTATTCTTCCACATCTCTTTTCCATATTTCCAAGACGGCAGTTGCTCTGTTCTTTAAGAACAATGTTTTCAAAAGGAGCCCAGATGACCACAGTAACCACTCATATACAGCAATGTCAGCTCAGATTTGTACAAGAATGCCAACTTATATTAAGTGCAGTACATTTAAGAGCTGAAATCCTGCTGAAGATGGCAAAATGAAAAGCTTTACTGAGCAGGATGTGGTCCCAGAAGGTTTTAGTAATACATGGAAATGGATATTCAGCAAAAGCAATGGGGAAACCCCAAAATGTGGTGTTTCTCTGGGAGATTTTGTCTGGGCTTTGTTTCCCTTTCTTTCCTCATTATTAAATGGTTCAGGGTAGACCCTATGCAGGTTTTTCAGAAAACATCCTTCATGCAGACCTGATTAGAATCTTGTCCACTGAGCTGACAACCTGCATCTTCAGTAGATAATCCTTTGTCCTGCTCAGTGACCCAGCACATGCAGTGGTCAGGAGTGCAAAGGACAACCCTCAATGTGCAGAACAAGTTGAGATGCTTTAGGTCATATTGTGCTTGGCTTGGAGAAATAATGTGGAAGGACCTAGAGGGAAAAATTTCTCCATAATGCCACTGCATGCTGCCTGGTACAACATGAAAAACTGGACACTCAATATAATTTTCTAAAAGACATAATGATGAAATGTGTGAGCTTGGCCCGAATTTTTAGAAACTCTGTTCATTCTGGCCAACTTCCACTTGGTGTACCTCAATAAACAGTGAGAAAAGTTGCCAGATTCCCAGTGACAGGGCATAACAACCACAGGACACCCATGCAGAATGTGTACACTAGGAACAGAGTCCTTTTCACCAAGGCACAGTGAAACCATTCCCTCTCCCAGCTCAAAGCAGCCGTGCTCTGCCACTGTGCATCTTTGTGCTATAGCTAAGTGGCATGTGGAGTGAAACCCTGCAGTGGTAAAGCACTGGCTCACCACAAAAGAGTACAAACTATAACGTGGATCTCAAAACCAATGAGAGTGTCAACTCTGAGACTTTGTTTCACATGCAAAATAAGATTGTATGTAGCAAAAATCAACTTTCAGGTAAGAAGACAGCCAGTATTTTCCTTGCCATCCATGACCTTGCAGGGCAGATGATTAGAGGAATGGAGTACCTCTCCTATAAAGAAAGACTGAAAGAATTGTGATTGTTCAGCCTGAAGAGGAGTTTCTGGTGTAATCTTATTGCAGCCTTCCAAAACCCAAAAAGGGCCTACAAAAGAATTGGAGAAGGTCTTTTTACAAGGGCGTGCAGTGATAGGACAAGAGGGAACAGCTTCAGGCTCAAAGAGAGTAGGTTTAGGTTGGACATTGGGAAGAAATTCTTTACTGTGAGAGTGACGAAGCACTGGAACAGGTTTCCCAGAAACGTTGTGGATGCCCCATTCCTGGACGAGTTCAAGACCAGGTTGGATGGGGCTTAGAGCAACCATGTCTTGTGAAAGATGTCCTTGTCCATTGTTGGGGGCTTGTAAATGAGTGATCTTCCAATCCAGGCCATTCTTTGTTTCTATGATTCTATCCCAGCCTCTGGGCTAAACTTTGGTCTTCTCGGCAAGGCTCTTAATTTGCAGCACATCCTGTTCAGTCCCTGTGAGCCCTAAGGAAAAGTCTGTCTCTCTTCCCTGAATCCAGTTGGAAGCATGCTTATCTCAGTAGTTGTCTGGTCTGTTTGGCCACTCCTGGCTCTCTGTGAGGCTGTGCTGAAAACACGCCTTCCTTCCCTGGGAGCAGGCATGCAGTCCTTCTTCAAAATACAGTCCCCACCTCACCCAGAATCAGCAGCCAGAAGAAGGAAACCAGGGGGAGTATTTCTGGTGCCTAGTTTTGCCCTGCTGACTGCACACAGAATTGAGCACATGAAGATACAAATCAGAGAGCACCTGCATATTCCCCTGCCTGTGGCCGAGCTCTCAGGAACAGCAATCCGGATCTCCCTGCCTGCCATCTGATGATAAAAATGCTTTTTAAACAGGTTTCTATGGGAACAAGGCTTAATGCTTCCACACTTTTTTCTTGTCTCCTTCTAATAACTTCTGAACCCTTTGGCTCATCCCAGCCAGAAGTTGACAGAAGAAGAGATATTCTAGTTCCTCAAGTATCATAAGCACAGGGGCTGAGCAAGTAGCAGAGAGAGAAAACATGCTGTAAGTGCCTTGACAAATGGAAAAGCTGTAGTCCAAGCCCACAACTTAATGACAGCTACATGAGCCTTTTTATGAGGTCCCTCTGTTCCCTAAAGGTAAGACATCCACTGGGCCAGCAGGCAACCAGCAGACAAGTACACTGGAAACTAGGCTTCATCAGTACCTGTGCACACAAAATTGCTTGTTCCTTCTTATCATCCAGTAGGTAGAAATATAAATAGTACTTGATTCTGGAAATCCTGAGGGATGAAAGATCAGTCTGATTGTCACATACTGCTGGACAGAGTTTCTCCTCTGCTTTTTAACCCCAGCTTTTCCTCAAGATTTTTATTCAAATTTTTGAATTTTATTTTCTCTATCAGTATCAACATTTGCAAGCACACTTGCATACACACACATTTTCTTTTGTTATAGTTATATGACCAAATGTTTAAAACTGGTAACATCTGGATGAAAATCTGTATGTATATTGTTCCTGTTTCCATATTGTAAACCTAGCTCCAGCTGATTTGGAAATTTCATCATAGTCTGTAATGGGCTTTGAATTGCAGTTCTGCCATATAAGGTTCAGCAGTATTCACAGTTACTGCTTTGGAAATTGCAGAATTTAATCCCAAATGAAATAAACATCATTACAAACCATTGCAGAAATAAATATGAGTTCACAAAAGGTTTCTAATTTTACCAACAGATAAAATCTTATTTTCAGGTGAGTGAACTATGTCATAAAGAAGATAGAAGGTCATACTGAGGGCTTTTTTAAATGGTGTTGTTCACCTGGGGATGCTACAAAGGAATAAGGACAGGATGTAAGTGGTGTTTTCCCCTATGGCAGGTTCTCAGCTGACGGAACAACTAGAGCGTAACTGAACAAAGGCATAAAAGCTGCTCCAGGACCACTGGATATTCTGCCTGTCAGTAATTTACTGTGTTTGAAATGAAGGATCTGTTCTACATTAAGAGAAAAGATAACCAGCTTGCCAAGCTAAAAGATTTGAGGCTTGACTGTACTGTGAACTCCTCCTGTGCTGGCCAAGTGAGAGCATCCAGAGCACCAGACCCCAGAGGTGCCCAGAGCCACAGAAACTGCAGCAGGCACTGCCTACAGCCCCCTCCATTAGCAGCCTCAGGCATAAAGACTTGCCTTTGGCTAGCAAGACCCCAAACTAATGGCTTGCATTTTGCAGTGCTTTACTTTTTGACTGCTGTTTGCACCACGTGAGTTTCTATATCAAGACGCTGCTGCTGAAGCTGCAGGTACAGTGCTCAGAGCAGCCTCAGCAAGAGCCTTTCCTGGCCCACATGCCACAATTCATGTTCCTCATCTCAGCTGTGCCATGATTCACTCCTTCTCCAGCATCCTCCGAAGAAATTGTATTAAGTCCTCTTGTGTATCTTGCTAAACTGTGACATCCCAGTTAAGGGTAGGGATTTATTCTTGCACCTTGCTAGCAACAATAACAGTTTAGCAGGGATACACACCATGCACAGCAAAAAAAGACCCCAAAAAGTTCTCCTACATTCAATCATAAGAAACAAAACCCAGTCTTTCCTTGTAAATTTTGGTATAACACTGGGTCACAGATGTTAGTCTCCTCCTGGCATCCTCTCTTCCCACACTTCACATCCAAATGATTCACTGAGGTCTTGAGAAATCAGCACAACATGAAACAGGATATATGAAATGTGATTTTTTTTCCCTTGGATTTACTCATTTCTACAATATTAACAGAGGAATATCTCAAAATAGTCCCAGATCTGTTTTTCCTTACTAGCTCATTTAAATTGTCTCTGGGGTACCCTAACCTACTTTCTGAGACTGTACTACTGCCTTTCCTTGTAGCACGCTTGCTTTGCAAGTTTCCCCTTAAAAAATAAGGTTGAGTATTTTATTCTCAACTACTTTGGCATTTGTTATCCCCTTAAATAGTACTACAGTCATTGAAATAAACAATCTGTATCCTGCCTTATGTCACAACCTAAACAAAAAAAGTACTAGGCTGGTATAAAAACATAGATCTATTATGGTACAAAGCTGTTATTAGAGGGAGAGGAACTCAATTCTCCTGCAGTAACATGGCAAGGTATTCTATTTCATAACCTTCCATAATGCCTCCATTGAAGGAAAAATAAAGCAGTACATTTTGACCTGAGTATGAAAGAGGTTTACATTATTCTTACTTTGAAGATGGATGAAAGTGCCTAAATAGCTGTAATTCAGAAATAACCACTTGTAGCAGTGGTTTGCTGATCATCTTCCCCAGACTTTCATGACCTACTGTACAAGTATTTGTTCCTGTTACCCTCTAAGAACGCCTTTTCATTAAGCTTCAGTTTATTACACTCTTGTCTTTCCCCTCATCTGTCTTTTGCCCAGATCTTTTCATCCTTTGCAGCTTGCTACTTTGTTTCCTCCGGAAAACAAAAGCAACTGTTACATCACTATTAACAAAGAGCAGGTATAAAATTTTTTTTCCCTCCTAATCCCTTATGATCCAGATATTCATCAAATTTTTAATTCTGTGGCATATGAAGTAATTAGAAGAACCATGGTTGAAGTCTAGTTGTTAGCTGCTTTACTCAACCGAGTTACCTCTCTGCAGGAATGAGATTTTAGTGTTGCGCAGCCAATGTTATGAAAAACAACACAGTCTTTTTAGCAACCATAATGTAGTAACATGTACATTAAGGATACAACCACCAGTAGACTTTGTAGAGGTTTTTGCACTCTACACACAATGCAAACATTCCTTAACAGTGAACAACCCAAGATCTGCCTTGTCCAAATTAAACTACATAAGTAAAACAAGGTTATTGACAATTTAGGATCTACCCATTGTTAGAAAGGTTTTGCCAATATTGGGAAAGCAAACTGAGCATCTCATTGAGATGGCAAAAATGTGAGGCCTAGTCACCCCTGCGACTTCATAAGAGAAAAATAAAATATCTGGGGTGAGGATCAAGCAATCCTCTAGGAAGAGATGCAGAAGGCCATGGAGATGTCTCCCTAGCCCTTGGTCTCACTGCAGAGATGAGCTGGGAACACGGCTATACTGGAGAAAACTTGATTTTTAAACTCTGCTAACCCTTTCAGACCTTGCCTGAAGCCTTTCCCTGGCTCAAGGACCATCTATGGCTCTCAGCTGCCTGTTTTACAGTGAAGCTGTGTATTTTGGCACAGTTATGCCATATCTGCACCTGCTGACAATTCCCTACTGCACTGTATGCCCACAGAGCTCTTCCAAGGCCATGTCTGAGAAGGCTTCAGGACTGGTGTAATGTCCAACCTCTGTTTCTGTGGATGCATGATCCAAACCTCACCCACTCTGAGGAACTAGCAATTAACCTACCTTAGCTGGATGGTTGGAATTAGATCTTCTGCAGGAAAGAACACTGCTCCCTCACTATTTTATCTCCAGGTAAATGACGGTATGATTTCTTTGCTCAGGAACTGGCCAGCTTGTGGTTTTCAGCACCTGTATGGAGCCCATTCACTTTCTGTACGCTCTCAAATCCCTTTAGATTTTATCTGACCTTTTCATTTAGCAGCTTCCTAAGCAGCAGGCTTATTTTCCCTTTACTGTCATCTATAAGGAGATCTAACTTCAAATCTGCCAGCCAGGGGATCCAGAAAACAGGACACAGAAATAAGCACCAAGGGAAGGGAAGCCAATGCCAACATTGAAAACAGCTGAAAAAGATGGACAATTGTGTATGCACTAAAGGAAAGGCAACCCAAGGAGAACACATCAGGATCCCGAAATCTCCACAGACTGTGGCAAGAAAGAGGGCTGACTGGTCAGCAGTGCAGTGCAGTGGTCTGATAGGGCACGAGGATAGCCTGGTCCAGGGGCAGTGTCCACAGGTGTGATGGTTTAAGGCCAATTTGGGAGGAGAACTCCGAGGGACCCCCCCCCCCCGCCCCCCTCTCCCAGCCGGTTCAGGAGAAAACTCATCAGAGAGAAAGTAGAAAGAAACCTGTTTATTAAACCAGCAAAACACTCCCCCAGCACAATAGATCGAACAATACCAGATGATGAATTATGTAAAGCAAAGTCTTTCTTGTAGATGGTCTCTGCTCTCGGTTTTTTTTCAGCACTGGTGGATGTTGCTGCCAAGGGTGGCTCCCAGTAGGTCCAGGTGTCGGCTCCCCCAGTGCCCCCCTGGTCCTCCGTATGGGGCGAGGTTTGAACCATTCCAAAAAACAGGCGGGGAAAAAGGGAAAAAAGAAAAAGGAGAAAAAAGAAAGAAAAAAAAATGCAAAGCTTTTCAGCCCTAACTAAGCTAAACTAGCGACAGGCAAAGCAAAGCAAAAGTGAGTGCTGCAAAGAAAAAAAGAAACTGCCTCTCGGTGCCAGTGACTCACATTCTCAAGGCCAGTCTGCGAGATTCCTGAAAACAAACTGTGCACTTTCTCCCCGTTTACTCCCAGATCCAACATAAACCAAACAGATGATCAGGGATACATTGTAACATCAACCCAGGACAATTGGTCTCACTCAAACACCCTTGCAAGTCTGCTGAGCCAAGGTTCATTCTCCAGACTCATGACACACACACAGACAGGTGTCAGGACTGAGCTAACAGGTGAATTTGATACAGTGGTTGCCACACCCTTGGAAGTGTTCAGGGCCAGGTTGCATGGGCATCTGAACATCCTGGTCCAGTGGAAGGTGTCCCTGCCCATGGCAAGGGGGTCAGAACTGGATGATTTCTAAGGTCCCTCACAACCCAAACCATTCCATGTTTCTATGATACCATGCACCCACAAGGTTTGCAGCCCTAGCCTCTGGTCTCTCTCCATCTGTAACCTGAAGCAGTACATTGCTTTGGGCTTTTTTTGCCCCAGTCAGCAGGCAGAGCTGGATGGTCCTCTCATTGGCAGAAGGGTCTCTCCTTGCTGGTGGCCAACTAAATTCTTTCCCTCCAACTCTGAGTAAAATACCAGTTTAATCTCAAACACTGACTAAACCCCTACTTCGATACTTAAATTGAATAATCACATCAAGCTCTTCGAAAAAAAACCTAGGCCTTCATTAACATGAAGTGGGGAGTTAATCAAAGGATGTTTTACAGTTTCCAGGAAAGGAACCTCTGAAGCATTTCCACTTAACTTGCTGGAATTTAAGGAACAAGCTAATTAATTTGTGGCTTGTGGAAGAACTCGAGGGCTTACTGTAAATTCTTAAAGACCTTTTAAAGTGATTTAATGTTACAAAAAGTACTGAGACACCACCCTTGGAGACTGAAAATACTTTCTTTTCTGCAGAGGGGCTCGAGCTGCCCTCTCAGCTTCAGTAAAGCAGCATGACTTGGACCATCTAAGCTGGGGTTAGAAGGCAGGT
Organism: Phylloscopus trochilus trochilus; assembly: GCA_016584745.2. NCBI lineage: Eukaryota > Metazoa > Chordata > Aves > Passeriformes > Phylloscopidae > Phylloscopus > Phylloscopus trochilus. The sequence goes on from WQNJ02000062.1 coordinate 13,398,956, forward strand.
GTTCACCCTACACTGGTTCATGTCTGAACAGACATTTGAATGGACCCTTTCTCACACACACACACATTTGTCTTGAAACTTGTCAGACTTCATTGGAAGACAAACTTTGCACTAAACTGCTGTGCTGAATTAGGTCCTTGTACATGGCTTCTCTGTGGAGAAGAGTAAATGTCAGCAGTTACAGCTGTGATTCTCTGCCACGTAAATTGGAATAATACCAGATGATAGAAAGGTAATAAAACCTTCAGCCTTCATCTTCAGAAGAGGTGTAATTACTCAATGTTTTGAGTAGCAGCTGAGGTCACTTGGTCTGTTCAGCCTGGAGAAGAGGAGACTGAGGGGAGACCTCTCAGCAGATACAACTTCATCTTGAGGGGGAGACGAGAAGCAGGCACTGATCTCTTCTCTGTAGTGGACCAGTGACAGAACCTGAGGGAACAGTCTGACACTGTGTCAAGGCAGGTTTAGGTTGGATATTAGAAAAAAGTTCTTCCTCCAGAGGGTTGGGCACAGGAACAGGCTCCCCAGGGAAGTGGTCACAGCACCAACCCCAAGAGAATTCAAGAAGCTCTTGCACAATGCTCTCAGGCACAGGGTGTGGGGGTTTGGGCTGTCCTATGCAAGGCCAGGAGCTGGATTTGATAATGTTTGTGAGACCCTTCCAGCTCAGAATAGTCTCAGAATATTCTGCAATTCCCAGAACTACCATTGAGCAGTAGTTAAAGCTGCTACGAAGGGTTTACATTTGAGAGTTGGGAATTCATGAGGGCACAATTTCTTTCTTGTGCCTGAGTACTTCACACCATATCACATTTTCTTCCTCAGGTGAGCTGCCATCTCCCTCCCAAGTCATTGAGCTCCAGATATTCTGGCCTATGATTTTGGAGGGATCCATTACAGTAGATGGATGTGAAAATGGCTGGCTCTTTTGACTGAGTAGAAGGATGCCTCTTCGCTCTTTAGCAAGAGTAAGCAAAGGTAAGTGACTACAATACAGCAACAACACAGCACTCCCTACTGTGTCTGTGCTTTAACTTCAAAATTCTACTTCTAATTATCATATCCTGTGGAGTTTCTAAACCAGTTTTCTTTGAATCCATATGGGAGAACCCTGGTCTTTCTGTCGCAATACGACACAAATGAACGACACTCACACACTGAGATGTCCAAGGCAAAAAAGGGGCAGTTTACTTACAGACCTCGACATCTATAGAATTCTAACAATGGCCATGGATTGGAGGATGAAAATTGTCCTCTCCAACCACACTGGTCAACTCAACAGTCCATCAATTCTCTCCTCCTCCAGAAAGGAATGCAAAACAATCATTATTTACATGAAAAGTGCGTGAGAAACTCTAGCACTAGAAGTAAACATCAGAAAGCTTAGAAGAACTTTAGAAAAACTTTAGAACAGAGCAATATCTTTCCCCTAGTGAAGCTCTAGTTAGGGTCTGGTAAATGGTTCATTCCTTGTCTGTGCAGCATTCCTGACATTGCCTATCCGCACCCCTGGCTGTACTACACTACCTCCCTTCAACTTCCTTCAAACCTGGACTCCAGGAAGGTGGTGTCCATTCACCAGAGGTGTCCCCATTTATAGTGAGTCCAGCAGGCCTAATTTTTCATACTACAAAAGTGAAGTCACTGCTCTCAAAATTGGGAAAAGGAACGAAAGCAGGTTTAGGAAGAATAAGCATTATCTCTTTGAGGGTCCTTCCCTCTCTCTGCAGTGGGCACATGGGAATTCAACACGGAGTTCCCACAGACCGTCTCCAAGAGTCAAGAACCTAAATACTCCTAAAAGTGCTCAGTAAGCACTATAGTGCACACAATGCTCTGCTTTCAGCCTTGCAGACAGAGTTTTCTTGCTAATCTGTGCACATGATATGCAACATTGAACACAGGGAGGAAAAACCAGGTGATTTTATGAGAGGAAGGCTGGCAGCAGAATTTCTGACTGCTAATACACTTCAGAGCTCTGAACTTACTCACTTGCATGAGCAAATCTGAACCACACTGAATAATTTATTTTTTCCCCTTTACTTCACTCTTGTATTGACTGAAAGGGACATCTCACATGCCACGAACTTGGTATTGTTTCAACATACTCACATGTGAAGGAGTCAGAAGAATATTATTTGGCCTGATAACATTGTTTCCATAAGAAAATTACAGTGGGGCATCAAAGGGAAAGGAATTACTCTAAATGGCACTTCATTAAATCTTTTTATTTACTTAAGAAACAATGATATAGTGGATAGATAGAAAAACAGGCATTAGGTGGAGATGAGGGCTAGAAATGGGAGAATCTATTTTAATTACAAAGCAGTGAAAGCTAGAAAATATTTAACACAAAAAAGAGGTATATTTTTGTGAGGATTTCCATATAATCTAAACCCATTTCCTCTGCTTCACGTTGACATGACATTCTGTACCAGCACTTTGGTTCAAACCAGAACATTGCTGCCAGGCCAGTTTGCCAGTCCAGCCAGAGGGCTGATATCCCAGCAGCTCTGCACAAATCAGAAAAGCCATTGGCTAAACTTCACTGGCAGAAACATATTGCAGCCCTTCTTCTCATTAAGCAGTTGACAAGATAAATCAGGGGAGCATTTAACATTAGTTCCCACTTGCAAAAGACCCACTAAAGAACTTTAAAGAGAACAAAGTCCTCAGTATCAAAGGGGAACCATAGTACAAATGCACATCAGAGAGACAATGACACTTAGAGGACATAGCTCCACCAACTTGAATAAATGTCCTACACAAAGCATTCATGCTTATGCCTTACCCTGCGCTTTATTACAGAGCTACCAAGAAGATAATTCAGGCTCCTCCTGTCCTTGACTATGCCTGTGTTTTCATCCTGCAACATCACTCACTAAGAAGCATCACTCACTAAGAAGCCTTGCACAGAGCACAAGAGGAGCATTGGGATCTGTTATGCAGAGCCCAGGTAGGGGCACCCAGAGCCAGAATTGCTGAGACCTGCCAGCTGATGCAGTCCCCATCAGACTCATGCTACACTATCTGTGCCAACAGGGAAAACGTGGATCCCTGGGCTGTTCTAGCCACTTTATCCTGCTAATGCAGACAAGTGCCAGCACATGTCAACAGTGTGTTTTCAAGTGTGACACACACAAACTTGCACTGGAGAGCAAAGCAGGACCTTTCTCCAAAGGTGCCAGCTATGCTCTTCAGCTCAGCTCTGCCAGAAGGTGCATCCCAGAGATTCTGTGGTGCTGCAGAAGCTAGGTCCAGTGATCACATCCAGGGGGATTGGGTATCCACCAGCTCAGCTACTCAAGGTGTTTTTATACAGCTATTCATAAAAATGTAGATTTTTGCATCAAAAACTGTAATTGTGCAGATATGGCACTGCTCCTCATTGTTTTATAGAAAGGGCCCTGTCTTGCAAAGGAGTCCAGTTGGACAAGCCTCTGAAGCAGTGGGGACCTTCACGAACAGGGGCCAGGGCAGAGGCAGGGAGAGCTAAACCCCTGCTGCTGAGAGTTGAGTGTGGACTTGGGCTTTGTAACCCTCTCCAGCCCAAATTGTTGCATGGATCATTCATCTGTAGTATCTTCAAGCCTCTAGGATGGAAATGAGGAACCTCTTAAAATTAAAGCTGAACCACTGCTTTTAAGAGAGTGCATATTTTTGTAGCCATGGATGCTTTTCTACCACGATAAAATAAGCTCTTTAAAGGGATAATTCAAATTAATTTGACACCCTTCATTGGCAAAATCAGTATTTTGCAGGTTTATATGATCTGTCGAACTCTGTTAACACACAAGCAAAAAGGTCTCTCCATTGTAAAATTTCAAGAAGAAATGAGAGGAGTGACTTCCATTAGTTCTGAGAAGTGGAGAGAGCCAGAGCTGAAGATAAAAATACCAAACCATCTCTAACCCAAAGATTCCTGAAACATACGAACACTGTTGTAAAGAAAATGTGAAGTCAGAATCAGAAAGCTAATATATGCCTCATTAAATTAATATTTTTCTAATATTTTTTATTCAGCTTAATTTTCATGTCAAATTTTAGAACATACGTTCAGGTTTTTTTCTAAATTTAATACAATAGCAAGAAAGTACTCAGGTTATTGTGAAAAAGCTAACAGTACTCAGGAGTAAAGTATCTCTCCATCATCCCTATTGTTTTGTATGTGATTAGACAAGGAAGAAAATCTTTGAAGAACTTAATATTGTGGTGAGTAAGCTTCACCTAAAACCCTGTCTGATAAAAGACATTTAACAACCTTTTATCTGGACATGCCTCAACATTTCCACAAGTTCAAGTACTGAAAAAATTAATTCCCTTTTGTAATTTCAAGAGGATTGTCCTGCCAAGATATTTGACTCAAGCTGTTGTAAATATAGGAAGAGCAACTTTAAATTTACTGCCACAATCCAGTGATACACATATAAAAAAGCAGAAAAATCTGAGGCAGCCTTCCACTGTTTCTGCAAGTCATTACTTTTTGTACATTCACATTGCTTAACAAAAAGATGCAAGAGTTTATCTTATACTACAACAGAATGATCATCTGTCCCTTTGGCATACTCTTACATTTGACAGTCCATAATGAGCAAATTGGTAGGTAAAATTTGCATAAATAATATTATTCCTGTTTTTACTGTATGAGATAACTCATAGAAAAGTGTAAATCTTCTCTCCTTTCAGGAGGTATATCTTCAGATGCTGCGACAACTACCAGTGTTATGGTCATCATTTTGTGGAGCTGTAATTTCAATGACTAGGAACATATAAATAACACTGCAATTCAAATCTAGATTGTGACTGTTCTCTCAGTTCAGCACCTTCTTCATTCCAGAGAGGAGATCCTGGAGACAGTCCCCTGTACAGCCAACATCCAGGATGTAGTACAGAGGTATGAATCAATAACACCTTCAGCTATCAAATGGTCAAGTTGTCGTGGTCATCCTTACAGGCAGATGACTCAGCCTGTAAAAATATTTTAGGTGTATCTCTTTGCCTTTTGGTGGCTGTTAAAAAAATTTCTACATAAAGCAGATTTTAAATGTACTGCATAAATGCTAAACTGTTGTTTAAGGAAACAAAACAGCCATCAGCAACAAAATTATAGACTGAGTCATTCAGAAATCAGTATTTCCTCTCCCAGGGGTATATCAATCATCTCAGATCTTTACTTCAGTCTGGTCACATTACCCATCCTTCTAACAGCAGCCTTGGTGGACATTTGGCAGAACCTCTTCCCTAGTGTATCTTGGCTTTCCAGAGACTTTTACCTCCCATTTTCCTCCAGCCCTCATTCCAGATTTGTGGGGAGGTCCATCTGAAGACTGTGCCACCATCCTGCTCCAAGCCCCTTGGCTGTGATGGAGACATCAGCAGCTCAACCATCTCCATATCCATGGGCTTCTCATCTGGGAGAAAAGTTTATTGCAGCTCCATTAGTACCTCACCAGAAAGAAAGATTGCCTGCCATTACTCAAGGACCTGACCAATACAGAATCACTAAATCTTTGCAATGGAAATACAAGCATCTACTGACAGCAAGATTTTGCTATTTGCACAGCCACAAATGGATCTCTTTAGTCATGTCCTTCCTCCTGATGTAGGTAAACAAACCACATGCACATGCCAGAAAACATTTCCCCCAGTCACATCACCCATCTAAGATTATGCCCTGAATTTTTTGTGGACGTGCAATACAGGAGAATCAGAGGTAAGTTCAAAATGGGAATGTGGGTTTTGTTTTGTTTTGGTTTTTTTTTTTTTTTCAAGCTCTGCTGTCCTTTATTAAAGGTTTGTTCAGGATGACATTAGAGTGAGAATCAAATGGCGTCAAGTTGCATAGAATAGTCATACTTTGCAAAAGGTATTTTGATTGATCCTGCACTCCTGAGAATGACTTAAAATATGGACCAGGTACCACCTTACTGGGAAATACTAACAAGAAAGAATACCCTCCCCAAAAGGAACAATTATTTAAAAACATCTAGAAATATTGGAAAAGTGAATTTTGTACAAGCGGAGTACTAAGTAATGCATTTGTGAAAGTAATGCTGAGATGCTGCAGTGGGCAAGCCAGGCAAAAGCATTGCTTTTCATCCCAGAGCCTTCCATCTCCTTGAGGATAAGCTGTTGCTTCCTGGCTGCTGTAGGTACCGTGCAGCCACTTGCTGGTGATCCTGGAGTGACAGATGTCTTGGTCCAGGCCAGGGGGCCATGTGGAAGAGTGGGCTTTCCTGTCTGCTCAGAGCCTCATTGGAACCTGTGAGCCCAATCAGACACAGATCACATGGCAAGGACAAAGTTCAGTTTCCTCACAGCAAAAGAGCTACTAATGGGAGCATGGAAAAGCTATTGTACAACATACTGGGCAGCACACACAACTTGGTAGCTGCCACTGAGTATGTCTGAGACTCCCCTTAAAGTTTCCAGTTACTTTAAACTCTCTGTTTGTGAAGTTAGACACCCCACCTCCAATAGCCCTACGCTCTGCTGTTTTCCATTAGTATTTCTGTACATCATGATTACAACCTTTATTTGGGTCCTCATTCATCCATTCACCCTATTTATTCTGAAGATCTGTCCTAAAATGGTCTTCCATTATCATTCTTAGGCCATGCCAAAACCCAGTTCATTAGCACACTGCACTTTGTGTGGAGACTATTATTGCAAACATTGCAGGGAGTTTTCCCACAGGGACAGGCCCAGGGAAACTCTTATAGCAAATTCCTGCTGCCAAAGCTTTCATCCTCACAGCATCCTCACTCCCTGTAAGCCAGTTTCTCACACACAGTGCAGTTGCTAAAGCAGCAGCAGCTCTGCTTATCTGTCATTTCTCCCTGCAATACCACTTCTTTTATGCACAGTGCAATGGCACTTTGCCCTTTTTACCAGGTACAGATAGCATAATCCACCCTTACTTTTTACCTTATTCTATCTATTCTCCTTTGTTTCAAAAGTTGTCTTCAAATCTTTTAGCCTACTGAAGTCAGACTAATGAAACCTATTCTACTTGCACTCACCAACTCCAACAAACTACGTAATCAATGCTTAGGAAACTATCAGACATTTCCAGCAAGGATGAGGAATCTGTATTAACAGAAAATTAGCTTTAATCTGCAACTTTGTTTTGCCCACTGCACACAAGAGAGGAGCTAAAAGCAGGGTAGTTGTAAAGAGAGGTTAACTGGTATGAGCAAGGGACTACAATTTGTCAGGAAAAGTGAAAAAGGATGGTTTGTTTTGCTCACCCTGGGCTGAGAAGAAATATGATTGCACTTTCCAAAGAAATACATCACAAGACAAGGCATAAACAGAAGAAAAGTATTTTATATTGTAAATGTGGCACAAAAGTAAGTGATTACCAGTCCTGGAGACAGGGTAGCCAAGCAAAGGAGTATCCATCTCCATACAAAGCAATCAATGTATTTAATAATGAGACACTATTTTCTGCTATAGGAAGAAAGCAAATTCAGTGCTACTGAAATTGGAAACAAGTTTTCAGAAAGCGTAATTCCAAGCTTCTAAAATGGGAGCTTGCCCACCTCCCAAAGAGCATTCTGACTACCCATCTCTGCACTCTCCAAGTCCCTCTGTTGGAGCATGGGACCCTGGGGAATGAGGAAACAGCAGCTCTAAATTCCGTGTCCATTGCTGCCCACCTGTGCCCAGCTCTGCTGTAAGCCCCAGCAGCTCTGGTGTTTTCACTTACTCAGCAAAGCAAGTCCAGCCCCCCAGTCAATGCAATATGTACATCCTATTGCTGGGCTCTCCAGCTCCCTCCATTCACTTCCCTTGGCTGTCCTTCCTAACAGGTACTCCCTCTCTTCCCTCCTTCTGACAGCACTGCCCATTTCCCTCACTTTCCTTCCTTCCACAGCCTCTGCAGTCTACCTCTGTCTACACCCTGTGATGTGCTGATTTGGGGGGCAGAGCACCACCTCTTTCCTGCCCCATGCCAGATTGCTGCTCCCTCACTACACTGTGCTTGCACTTCTTGCAGCTCCAGTCTACCAGCAAAAGCTGAGAAGCTCCCCTGCCAAGGGAGCCTCTGCTGCTGTGGGAACTGAAAAAGCAGAGGATTTTTACAGTGTTGCAATAAGCTTACATTGATAGATGTTTGAACCAGAGTTGAATTTTAGGCCTCGAAATATTTGGAGCATAGAAAGTTTCTGAGTTGCAAAAAATATCAAACAAGTAACTATTGTATGCTCTAAGGTGTGTGTCTACTGTTTATTGATTAGCTTAAGTAGATGCTTGTAAGCTTTTAGCATTAGCCTATTGACCAAAAAACTTTTAAAAGGCCTTGTAACAAAGAGGACTTTGACTTCTGTTGTTATGGTGTGAATTTTACCATCTTTTTATATCTCTACCTTCACTGAGACAGAAAATTAAATAGAAAACTCATGGAATGCCTCTCAGTCGCCCCATCCCATTATTGAAGATTAAATCCAGCATGCTGCAAACACATCCTCCCAGAGCAGAAAGCCAGGCTGCATCAGCTCACTGTTAAAACCTGCACTGCAGTTATTTGCCTGGGAAAGTCATTCAAACATCACAAGCAACAAAGAGACCGCCTGGGTACTGTGCCATTTTTGTAGTCACCTTTTGTGTCCAGCCACACACTGAGCCCATTATTCCTTGTTCTGTCCTCAGTTATTAATGGTAATACTCCATCCCTGACCTCTTCACTATTTCCTGTTGTGTACCTGCAGCCATCACATTTCCGCTCAGACAATCTTATTTAAGCTCAGGCTGTTGTGATCAATCCTGGATATCTCGGCTTTTCCACCCAGGCTTAATTTTCAGGCAATTTTGTGGGCTTGCTGCATGCTGAATTCCCTCCAGCTTTGTCTGCTGGAGACAACAGAATTGTTTATCAAGGTGGACAGGGGTATTGTGCTTTCACACATGCTAAACCCCAACTCCCCCTTAAAACAAAAAATTTGGCAGCATGGGTGGCATATGTTTGCTTTGGATCCATCTTTTACTCCCAGTCCCTTGATCTCTGATGCCTCCTTCCCCATCTCTGTCTCAATTTCTCCTAATTAGTAGTCCTTGTGTGTAAGATTTTCTCAAAATAATTATTTGCACAAGTTGTCTGATGATGTCATTTGAAGGCTTGTTTTGATGGCTTGTCAGATGTATCAAGATGACCTCAAATGAGGGCAGCATATGTGAAAATGCAGAAATTACCATTGTAATGGGGTGTGAGGATAAGTGCTTCTGCTACCCCAGCCAATAAATCCTAACAGTCAAGCCCACGAGAGATGTGAATATCTCTCCTTGCACTGCACTCCAGGGAGGAACACTTCCCCTGGTAAAGCAAAGGCAGCAGAAACTATTGATTAGCTGGGACAAAGAAAGATGAGAGCTAAAACTAAAGAAAGCTTCCTAAACATTTCCAAATCATCCCCACATCACATGGTCTCCTTCTGGTGTTGTACAAGAAGCATCTGGGCTGGGAACAGTCCAGTGAGGCTGCTGGACACAGCAGTGCCCCAGACCAGAGCAGCAGGCATGAACCCACCAAGGAGGAACCAGTAAGTGCTGTTTCTTCAGACTCATTAAACTTTATCCCATCATCTATGAAACCAAATAAAGCCTGTAACAAAAGTGTAGGAAGGGCACTTCAAAACAAAATGTATCCACCACATACATACCTTCCTTAAAAGACAGAAACACTACCAGAAGAGCATTTAAATGAGTTGAAGTATTTCATAGGGGTTTTTTGTTGTTGTTGTTTGTTTCGGTGTTTGTTTTTTTTTTGGAGGGGGGGGTTTGCATTTGTGTTACATCTCAGCAGTTGGATCACAAAGAATATTCAGAAGAATGTAATCCTGATGTTGTAAATTAGACATCTCTGTAATCCTAAAGGTATCAAGCTGTCACACAAGGGATGTCAATCCATAAATCTAATACAACCTCTGCAGGTTCTCTCAACAGCTTTATTCTTCACAGATGAAGGGGTTGACCTGGTAATTCCTACCAGGAAGAGGCTTCCCTCTGCTTTCACTGATCACTGCAGGAGACAATAACTCACAATAAACCTTTCAGCCCAGCAGATTTTCCTCTTCCCTCCCTGCTTTTACATCTTATTTTATATATTATACGTTCAGACATGAGCTCCTCAAATGTTCAGTCTATATGCTGTGTATTCCAAAGGAAATAGGTTTCCACACACATGTGAAAGGTCTCACAGATAGATTTCTCTTAAGGGATGCTGAATTGCACCATCCCTTTCAATGTCAAGGCATCTGCAAGATACACGCAGCTCCTGGAGCCAGTGGGAAATTTCAGACTCACAAAATGGATGAGGCTGGAATGGTTCTCAGCCCCTTGTACCTGGATTTCTCCTTTAGGAACCCTTATCCAACCTCACCTTTTCAGAGCAGGATGCTCAGGACTATATCCAGTCAGGTTTTGAGTATCTTCACTAATGAGGATTCCACAGCCTCTCTGGGCAACCTGTGCCAGAGTTTGACCATGCCCCCAAGAGAAAAAAGTGTTTTCAGATGGAATTCCATGTGGTTTAACTTGTGCCCTGTGCCTCCTGCACTGTCAGCATCTGGCTTTCTCTTCCCGACTACCCTTTGTCTTCCTTCCCAGCAGGTGTTTATACACAGAAAAGTCCAAAAGAACCACCAGCAACTTTACCCCCCAAACTCAGCATCAGGCAATGCTTTCTCCTCTGAGAGGGCTTTAGGGCCCAAAAGGCTCACAGGGGATTTCACAGTGAGTGACAATGTCACAAATCCTTTGGGCTGGAAGCCTGGAGAGGATTTGTTCCTGAGTTTTTGAAGGCATATGACTTGGAAGAGTGGTGGTGCATAATACCAATTTCAAATATTTCTTTGAGAACACCTGAAAAGGACATATCTGAAAATGAATTTAACTCTGGCTTCTAACCTGTGCTTATTTTTAGCAAAGTGTAGGTGTGACAATAATAAAGATAGCGATGTCTTAAAAGAAATTATGAAGCATGACATTTATTTTCACCCTTCTTCAAAATCCTTTTTTATTGATCTGGCTTGTACAATTTATAACCATGGCTGTAAAAAGATAAGAAAAGGGACTGGGCATGCCTAGAAGTGAACTGTGAAAATCCCTTAAATGTTGCAGAACCGAAAGGTAACTTTAACCACTGAAGGGATCTAAGATGATGATATATTATCTGCTGAACAATTTACAACTAATCCCATACTAATAATATGTGTTGATCATCTGTGAGCCAGAGATAGTGTTAAGGACAGAAGCCTTCAAAAAAGAAAATTAGAAATTTCTACATGACGTTATTCAGTGCAGTAGTTCCACAGTAATGCAGACAAAATCAATACAATAAATACAAGTGCTTTACTGAGGTAAAATGTGGGATAAATAGTTTAAATATTTGACCAAAGGAAAAACATTGTCTCTTCAGATTAGTGAGGGAGTCGGTTCCAAGGAATACAAATCATGTTTCCAATCTGAAGTTTACCTTATTTTACATTTGTTTTGTCTGATGGACTTTGTGTCTGCACAGAAAGGAAGTACAAATTCTGCAGTTGGGAATGAACTCTAAATTTGCAATGTTCAACAAAGCTTCAGTGGTAAGAAATGCTTTTACCTAGAACAGTTACAGCTCTAGCATGGACCCATACTATGTCCATGCTTGGCATCAAGCCAAAGGATTTGTTACCATCTACAGGACTTTCCTTCTCTATCCAAGAAAAAAATCATATTAGATTAGGCTTGCTCTAACTATACTGCTAATATCTTGCTATCTCTTCCCAGTGCTCCAGAATATTTTTGGCTGGTGCAAGACAAGTCCTCCATAAACACCTTTCCTTGTGTATCTTCATGAAAATGTTGTCAATTTATTCATGACACCATCATCTCTGACATTCCATGGTGTAACAGTTTATACTGGTATATGTAACAGCACAGGAAAGCTGCAAGATCATAAAGAGTTGAGACAACCCAAATAAAGAGGAATGATGCTGAAGGATCACAACAAATCTCTGATGCTGCTCCATACCTCAGTAGACAAACTGGGTAGATTTATTCAGCTGGTTTGCAGGAGCCAGGCTAAGGATGGGTTTCAACAATGCCTACAGCACAGCTCATTTTTATTGTAGCCACGACTGAGACAGAATTCATTCTGCAATATTCTCTGAATGGAAAACAAAACAAAACAAACAAACAAGCAAAACACAATAACTCTCCCCACAGCAAACCCTAATCACTCATGCTGCAGTTAGTTCAGGGCATCTGATCATCCTCCTGTAAGCTCTGGGCTGCAGATCATTATTCACCCTCTTCCTCCAACCCAGAGAGCTTCCAGCCAGGGCACTTTCATTGGTGACACCCTCATCAGTTGAAGAAAGGGAAATTTCTGGGGCTAACTTAGGACAAAATGAAGCCTTTATCAAACCACCAACTCCAGAGCCAGCACTGCCTGTGAAAGGGTTTCCAACAGCCTCATGCTATATGTGCAACACATATATGCAAAACTCCTACTCTCTAAGTGTCTTGCCTTAGAAAGGAGCAGAAGAACCACTGAAGTGTGACCCATATAAGTCACATCACTTAACGGAATCCCAAGTAGTACATGGTTATTATAAGAATCTGCAGCAAATAAAAGTGTCTAGAGCAGAATGAGAATATGTGCTATGGCTAGTAATGTATGCAGCATAAATGCTTTTAGAAAGAACCATCTGGGAGGTGTGTGTTAACACATTGGCACTACCACCACTCCTTCTTTTGAAAATTTGGGGATCTTGATAGCATTTTTGGGGGAAAAAACCCTTGAGATTTTCTGTTTTCTCAGCACCCACCTATTGTCCAGGTCAGATCAACAGAATTTCCAGGAAACTAAATTGTAATAGAAACGGTTTTCATGCAATGTGTTGCTACATTTCTCAGTGAGTTCAGTAACTCTCACAATGACTGCTTTCAGTACAAAAAAGACAAACCAAATCAAAACAAAACCAGCTTGCTTCCCCCTACCTTTAGCCATTTACAGCCAAATTTTCACAAGCATGGCAACCTCTGACCCCATGCTTACACCTTTTAAGACACTGCATTTTTCTGGTGTCTTCATCAAATTCCTTTATTGTTTTCTTCTATTTTCCCCCCTCTCTACATATATTGATTAGGTCATGTTTAATTTAAGAAGCTATTTTTCCCTCTTTCAAGTTTCCTGGAAAGAAGAAAAGAACTTTTAACATTTTACAAGGAAGATTTTCAGAAAAGTTATTTTTGAGGTGGAACTTCTTTATTTCTGACATCAGCTGGACTATTCCACTTTCAGCTTTCCCTCCTATGCCACATGAAAAGAGTGCATTTTTCCAGAGTTCATGGTCCTTACCTATTGATTTTTCAGATTTCTGAGAACATAACAAGCAAATTTGCAGTTAATGGGGTCATGCTAACAATAGTGTTTTAAAACAAACAGCATGGTTGGTTGATGTTTGAACAGCAATCAAGTTTACTGAAGCAAAAATATTTTTTTACTTACACTTTCCAGTACTTATTGCAGCCTCTCAGGGTGAAATGCAAGAGGCATTGGGGAGTGCAGCAATCTATGGTGCAGAGGGGATGAAAAATTCTAGCCAATATATGAACTGAGCAGACAAGAATTTAGATAAAGTTTAGATAATACCTCTGGGGAGAAAAAAAAAAAAAAAAAAAAAAAAAAAGAGAGAGCAAAATACCCACTGCATTTTAATCTAATTAATGTGAAGAGAAATCAATAATCCTACATTTTAAATAAACTTCACACACACAAAAAAAAAAAGGGCAGCAGGAGAGGTGTTAATTAGACATGTATCTTTTGTCTACTTTGGCACAGAGTTTTGTTTGGAGAGCTCTTCATCAAGTGCCAGGGGTCACACAAACAAACACTGCACCAAGGCTGCTGCTTTTTGAGTCATAGGTCAAAGAGCTAAAGGGAATGGTAGGGCAATTTTTCAACAAGAAGGAAATATTGGCCCAAAATTAAGTCACAATAAATTACAGCTGGTGAGAGGGATTTGGAGACATGCCATAGGGATTTTTGTCACTCTTGGTTAATTTACTGTTGGCTTTAGTGCTTGAGGAACAGAAAGAATAGTGACAGAAACAAACAATGTGCAGTAGTGGCACCCATGCAGTCCCAGTCTATTCACCCACTTAGGAGCCAGTGCAGGCACTTGCTGGGTAAGTCAGAGCAAATTTTATTGCTTAACACAGTTTGATCTCCCAGTGCAAACTTCAATTTCACCTCTGTTTACTTGAAAGCTGCTAAAAAATTATGCCTCTCTATCTGTCAGGCAAAGAGCATATCCCACCCAGTGCTGAGAGCATGAAATTCCCCTTTGATTGAAACATCTACACCCTGCATGATGCAGGTTTAGATTCTTGTCTTGACAATAGCAGTACTGTAGTTATTATTCTGGTGGCAACCAAGTATTTCCTCTCCTTCCCCATACTTTTCAATTCTCTAAGCTTTGGTGACATCACACAATTAATTTACACTAGTCACTCCTTCTGCCCCAGAGAAATCCAGTTTGAGGCTTTTTATTTCCACAATTATAAACGACATCCCTAACTTTTGATAACTTGCTTTGCAGCAGGATAATCTATATTCACTAATCCCAGGGCAACAGAATTCCTACTCGGTTTTAATCACCTGGACTCAGCCAGCACATCATGAGAAGCTGAGTTTGTACATATTTTAGCGACATCAGGATAGCTGAAGTTCCCAGCACAGGTGGAGGCTTGCTGGGACAACCCATAGGAGAAAGCCATGACTGCCATCACAGCAGGCAGACACAGATTTTTTCTATGAACCAGCAAAGTCAGGCCTTGCTTAACTGGTTCAGCTACAGCAATTCTGTAAGTTGTAATTTAGGAGATTGAAACCAGATACCAGCTGCCAATTTTCATCCATCTTCAGGAGCTCTGAATCCCCTCCTTTTCCAGTTTCATGCCACAGAACTACTTCCAAAAGCTCAGTTTTCTCAGAAGTTGACTTGCAGCTTAGCTTAGAATATCAGATCTGAGGCCAACACACAGCCATATCCATGTCCACACTTACCAGTGTTTAGTTGACTCAGTTCACTGTCAAGAGTTCTGATTCCTCCTGGCTGGTAATTACAGCACATGTGATACAAATCTGGGTGTGCTTTAGTGTGCTGATTAGCACTTGGACTCGCTTTAGGCTCATCCACACAAGCTCACCCTGTTTACAGCAACTAACACTGAGATTACTCAGTAATTGCACTTGTGGGAACAGTAGCAACTGTGTTAGAGCTCAGTATGATGTCTGCATCTCATGCAGTGTCACCACTGACCACATTCAAAGTCAACTCAAGCAATCTCCAAGGAAATCTCACAGTCAGCTATCTGCAGTCACAAAAACAACTATAAATATGTCTTCAAAAAAAAAATGCACAGCTCCTTCTCTGTATAAACACAACTCAGAAATGAATGTGAATCAACACAGCCCAAACTGCAACTCCAAGAAAATTCAGCTAAATAATGTGCATGCTAAAATGATGTGGAAGAAGGGACCCTCACAAAGAAGTTTGGTGCAGCATAAAACCCAAAACACATCAACAGAAGGGCTTGCTGCTCATGCTCTCTAGAAAGGACAAAAATAAACACTAAAAGAACCAGAAGGGGGAAAAATGGCATAAATATCAAATTTCCATGGTACAGTCCAAAGGAATGGGTGAAGACAAGAATGTCTTACAGCTCATTAAAATAAAAGCCAAATTAACAGCTTGTCCTCATGACTTCTTACTTGAAAGGCTCAATAAAATAAGGTATCATGAAAAACTAAAGGGGTGACTGCAGTGGAGCCAGGCAAAGAATATTTTTTAGGGGGGGGGGGGGGATGGTAGGAGAAAGAGGGAACAAATTAAAACCATGGCTGTCTCCCTGGACTGCATAGCATGTGACACCATCTGATAAACTGAGCTGGAATTCAAGATGTATAAATACGGCATCAACAAGGATCTGTGAGGATATTTTCAGAGGACACTGGCCCACAAAATGAATGTCTAGGAATTCCAGAATAGCAGACTCCCACTAGCCTTCAGGCTGGCACTTGCTGGATTTCACACTTTATTTCACAACGACCTACAAATCATCCTTTCCAAATGGCTTGTATATGCTGAGCACATCTGCCCAAATCCAGGACCCCAAAGCTCCAACTCTATGGGGATATCTTAGCAGCATCTTGGTCTTAGCAGCATCTTGATAGTCATGTGCCTTTGCTGGAAGAAACAGGACTGAAGCCATGCATGAGGAATGGCATGGGGATGGAATGGCAATATGTTCCCATTCATATACACAACTAATCTGCATTTACTGTCTTTTTGGTAAGTCACCCAGCCAAAGCAGTTCTCCTTACAAGTCTCAATGACCCCCATATCAGCTAACTCAGAAGATGTAGGCACAATCTTTTAAACTGGACTTGTAAAATTCAATTGGCTAAACAGAATGCTGCTCGCAGCCTTCTTCTTACTTCCTGGGAGATGTACTGTTTAATACATGGTAAGGCTGAACACACTGAAGTGCATGTTCCTTACCTAGGAGAAGACCAGCAGCCTGCTGACAGGAGAACAGCAGAGTTCCCCTACCACAGCCAAGGTTTTCAACCCACCACCACCAGACCAAATATCTAGCTGGATTGCCATGACCACCAGCCATGATCACCAGCTCATCAAAACCTGGAACATGCCTCAGAGCAGATCTTCTACTGATATCAGGAAAGCTTCTATGCTTTCAGGATTGTCTTAACCTCCTAGTATAGACTCCCTGAAGATTTTCTAAAGCTGAGCACCACAAATGAAAGGCCCTTGGCAGGATCAGAGTAATTTAGATATTAGTTTTTTGCTTCTATGCTTGTCTTGCTTATTTTTATGGGTGAATATTTAATCTTCACCTTTCCCACACCATCTTACTAAGGATTGCAAAATTTTTCCCATTCTCTTCATTTCTCCAGATGAAAGAGGATGCCATTTGCTTTCCTTTTCCCTGCCATTATTTCCTATTCCTGCATGATCTACAGATGCTTACAGTATGTCTGGACTAGATCCTTAAGGCAGTAATTTTGTGAAGCTGATGTCCCATGGTTAGCAAAAGCTGGTAGACAAAGTTATTTTCCTTTCAAGAAGTAGAAACTCCAGTTTAGTTTTGATTGTTTCTGCTTATCTTCCATCAAACACTGTTACCTGATATAAAAATAGCCTCTCTTCCCTCTGGCCAGCTTGATTTGTAGTGATGGAAGATGGGGAAGGATTCAATCCTTCCCTCAGAATAATTGTCAATAATTAGTTGGAGCAGCTGGTCCTGCTCCAACTAATTCAAGGAGTCTTAGGAAAAGCATCAACTAGGCAATGGTGACATCATTGTTTTAAGAAACCTAACACCCCTTCAAGGGAAAAGCAGCAGCAAGAACAGGTTGGAGCCTGGGGAAGAGGGAGGCCTCTGAAAGCCCAGGAGCTGAGACAAACACACCCAACCACAAGCCACTGCTTTCTATCAAAGAGTTGATCTCTTGTATACATCTGCCCCCATCCTCCTCTCAGTCATTTTTATAGATGTACCTGAAAAAGGAGACAAGTGGTGCAAGATGAAGTGAGATACATGCCTGGCTTCCAAAGACTTGCTTATCCATGTTGCAATCTCTCCATTGCAGGACTTCTGGCAGAAGTGGATTTCTGCTGCAGGATTTCCATGCTTAGAGCCATTTTCATATGTTTATTGTGAAGACTGAAGAAGGCAGGCAGCATGAGTTGTCATCCTTTTCTGCCTGACATCACTTGTTTAGTTCGCTTGTTGTTTTGTTTTTGGTTTTGTTTTTAGCTGTGATGTAGGTTGTCTTCAGGAAGAAACTTCTATTTGAAAGTGTAAACAAAATTAGCTTATCCAAACTCAGTTTTCTTGTCTTATTCTTCTTATTCATTATTTATTTGCATTTATTTTCTTCTTTATTTGATCTGTGTTTCCCATGTCTACTCTACTCTTTCCTGTACTCGTGGCTTTACTCAGGGTTATTTGTCAGCTGTTTCCTGTTTTTAAAAGGCAATCTCTTTTTCTCATTCTAGCATTCACACCCACACTCTCACTTCCACCCCCTAACTGTCACCCATGTCTCTTCATAATTTCCTTTGCTCTCTTCCTTTTCTTACTTGCATTGATTTCTATAACTCTACTGAAAAAATAAAGAAAAGAAGGAAAACTGCTGCCCAGCCCAACAGGGGAGGCAGAAGTGAGTGGGTAGGGAGGTCTAGTGGCAGGCTGACAGCTCAGGATGGGAGGATGGGTGGAAGTTATTTTTCTGCTGTTAGCAACCATGCTTTCCTTTTTCATTTGTGTTCACTGTTGATTTCTGCCTTTCAGTTTCTCCTAAAGGTTGTGGTACAATATTAACACTGTAACAGAAAACTTTCATCCCTTAGATGTGAAATGTTTTAACCAAAGAGAGAATGGAAATCAAGTCTAAATGCACCCAGTGTAATCTTTAAGTACCTAAAGTAGGATTGCAGTTCTCACAGGCTCACAACTGAGACAATAGAGATAAAAGCAATTTCATAAGGAGTCTTTTCCCGTTCCACTAACTATGTGGGAAGATTAGGAAATGTACCTCTTACTAGAAAGCACCTATGGATAGGCCGAAAAATATCCAAACAAGTTGTGGAAGTCAGAAAAGATCCAACAGTAGTCAAAGATCAAATGTCTCTTAAATTTACCTTGTTGCATTACACTACACTGCTTCAGATACTCAGAGGTCACAGAGGGCCAATTCTAATTCACATTTGTGAATTAGGTGTCCCTGTTGGGCCTGGGCATGATGTTTGGTCCTTAGACTACAGCCCAGCTGAATGCAGGCAAAGCCATTGATATGGAGCTTGTGCTCCTGATGACACCAAAGAGATCCTACCACACAGCCTTTCTTCACCAAGACTCGGTAATAACCAGGTGCATGCTGTAAAAAATGCTTCTCTGATGCACCTGAAATCCTCTTCATCAGTATGCTAAATCTGCACAACAGATTCATCAGTGGATTATTTAATTTACATTTTTAAGAGACCACAATGCATCTGCAGCTGTAGCAGAGAAGGTGATTAGATACATGGTGATAAATGTACTTAGAAGGGATACTGTTACACATACTAATTGCACATACTTTGATATTGTGTTTTTCACAACTTAGTAGTGCTACTTTCCCAATAAAGAGTTTCCTAAAAGAACAGTAAAGAATTCCTGCTACACTCCTGGAGTACTTAAAAATCAGAAGGTCAGAAGCAGAAAAGAATTGTCTGCCAAAAAATCTGGGTGGAGATTTTACACGGTTTTAATAGGCATAAAGCTATATTGAACCTGATCATTTTTAATGTCATCAAACACTCTCCCTGGCTGAAGAGCTGCTTGCGTCATATTTCTGTGAGCTTAAGGAATTTAAGCCAACCCAATGGCCTCACCAGAGGCAGCCCTGAAACTCCCTCCTCAGTGCAGCCCTTTTCCAGGCATTCAGTGAGTGCATGCTTCTTGCCCAAACCACACATGCAGCTCTTGAGCAGCCATGGTGCATACTGCCTCTGTCCCCAGCACAGCAAGGGTGGGCTCTGCCACTGGCCTGGGGCTGGGCCTGAGGAAGGGAAAATGTCACTGTAGAGAGAAACTGGTGTTTCTGTAGCAATAGCTGGAGGGACAGTGAGGATTTGGGATGGGGAGGAAAGGAGCATTCTGGAAAAGGATAGACAACTTGAAACATAGATTTCAAATCTGTATGGATCTGAGCTTCATTAACTGCGCAGTTCACAGAATGATGCATTTGTTTTTATTCTGGCAGCTCATGGGCCAGTGACAGTCTCCTATGAGGAGAATATAACAGACTGAGGTCCTTAATGTCTTTGGGAACCTGAAGGCATTATTACAACACAAATAACATTTGGACTGTACCCTCAAAGACAGTTCAGAGCAGCAGTGATAATCACCTTTCAACCTAAGCAAACTTGCCCAGGCAGCTCTGCTGCACTCACACAGCCCACACCACTGGGCCAGGATCCATACCAGGGCTGCAGCTGGACTCTTCTTGGCCAATTTTTCTTGCAGAGCAAAGCCTTGCTGAGATGCTTTTTACTTATAAAAATTATCCTGATGGCTATGGTTGGGATCTTCCCATGCACCAGCCAACACTGAGCTAAATGCTCTGTTCTCATCATCTGAATCCCGGATGCTTTTAAGGAACCTGGGTGAGATCATCAGTGGGTCCAAGAAAAATTCCATCATAATGAGCAGAGCTGCTTTGGCTGATTGCAGCTGATCACCTTCTGCAAAAGTACTTTGTTCATCCACTACTGGAACTCAGCTAGCTCAGGAGAGAGCTGCCAGAAGGAAAAAGACCGAGTGGCAAATTTTGAGGTGTGATGCAGGAAAGCACAAAGGCAATTCTTTGATTGTAATTTGACCTAGAAACCAGAAAGGGTATCAACATATTAATGAGGAAAGTGTGTGCTAAGGTAGCAGCCATATGTACAGCAGTGTAAGGACAGCAACATCCAGCAGGCAGGAGTGCCTGAGGGACAGGGTGAGCAGGGACATGCAGAGCCATCTATCCTGCCACTTTGGCTGCTTGTGTGCCACACCACAGATCCCCAGCCAGGCAGCAACTGAAAGCCCCCCGAGGTCTCCTGTTCAAACCCTTGTCTGTCAGGTGAGCTGAGGTCCCACACTCAGAAATGTACACATGCAATCTGAGGAGAAATGTCCCATGAAACAGGTCACTAACATGGCAATTTGCAGCTAACTGATCTGCTTTCCAGTTGTTACTGACCATTCAAGTTATATTAACGGAAAAGTATTGGGTGACAAACCTTCCATGAAAGTTGTGGTTCAGACCTCAGATTGTCTGTTTTGCATATGCCTGAGCAGATGGGGATGGGCTGTCCTTGTTGTTCAAGATGGTAACGGGGAACCCTCCTCCAGGGCTATGGGACAGACCAGGAAGTCATGGACCTTGTTCTAGAACAGAAGGAAAGTGATAAGCGGGATCAAAATCCCTAAAACCAATAGGTGCCTTAAATCACAGAGTGTCCACAAAATTCTCTGACACCTCTTTCATCACACCACCCCCAAACTGAATCAATAGTCTTAATTTTTATTCTAGAGACTAAGTTAACTGCAACCACAAATTTCATTCTCACCACTCCATCCATCTCTGAATTCTGCTGCCAAGACTGAGGCAGCCTAAACCTGCTCTGTGGGCTGCTTCCCCTTCCACCCTGCCTGGAAACAGGAGAGTTATGATCCATGCCCAGGCTCCATATGCACCAATGAAAACTCCAGTAAAGTGAGGAGACACAAGATAAGGTGCTCATCTTTTCCAAACTAAACAATCAGGAAAAAAGAGATAGTTTTGGACTGATATATGTGTCATTAACTCAGTATCCATTTCAGTATTTCTCAGCTACAAAACCCCATATGACATTAAAAAAAAACTCCTTCAGATTTGTTTGCCCCAGTTTTCAATGCTAGTATCTCTATGTAGGAAAAAATAGTCTACCACTCATGGGAAAAAAATAATAGAAGAGAGTGGGGGAAGGACATTATTTAATTTATATGGTAGATATGGTTTCAAACAGTTACAGGAAAATCTTCCCCCTTTCCTAAATGAAACCTCCCAAATTTTCTCTGGGTGATCTAGTCATTATTTTCTAAAAAATCCAAGGAGTCTGCCATCTTGGTATGACCAAATGTGGATCTCTATGTCCTAGTTGTCTATAGTGAGACTATAATCAGCAATAGAAAACACACATTTTGCAAGATTTTTGTCAGAAGATAATACCTCCAAAAGAATTGTTTGTAGTTATATAGAAGACATCAGAGGCAAGGCAAGTGGCCACCATTTATAATACAGCTTCCAAAGGTTGGTTTCTGGAGTTTTGGGGGTTTGTGACTGCTTGTTTTAGTCTGATTTGCTTTGATTTGGTTTTTTGAGGGAAAGATCTTCAGCATCAAGCTGATCTAGTGACATAGGTGAGAACAAATGGAGAATTCTTCCCAGTCCTACCCCAGTGAATTCAGACATCAGTTCACTTCAGTGTTTTCCTCTATTTCATTTTATTCTTCTCAGACAAAGCACAATCGGCACCATCAACTGGGAGAGACTTCTAGTAAGGCAAATGATCCCATGGGAAAGCTCTTAATACCAGTGGACTTGGGGATTAATTTCTTAAGAGGAGATATTGCCCTCTCTGATGTCTAGAATAATGATTTAAAGGCAGATTCTGGGGAGATCACATGGACCAGGCAGCAGTCTTTTGGATCACTGATGTTGGAGAAGATGCCATCTCACCATCAAGAGGAAGCTATTGGGAGTATACCCATTTCCTCCATCAAATCTAGAACTCCCCTAGAGTTTTTCCAATAGTTTTTACTGACATTCTTCCACAAAAATGAGGGAACACAAACCTTGTCAGTAGAGTTTCATTGATCAATAATGGTGGCATTTTTAGCTTTGCTTTTAACATTCGATTCATACATGTAATATTCAGATGACTTACAAACCTTCAAAACTCAGAGCTACCACTTTGCTCCAGTGGTCCTTGCAGAGCTCTCTCTCCTCTCCAGCAGCTCCAGGTGACTGCAGATCCAAACATGTTTGCTGTCCCACAAGGTTGACTTCTGGGCACCTGACCTGAATGCCATTAATAAACAAATGGTCTTGCAAGATAATGCTCTAAAAAGTTGCTTATTATTCAAGCAAACTTTTTCCTTGTGTTTGATAATAGAAAGTCTCCATTGCAATGGCAGGCATGGGATAAGGCCAAATTAAATTCAGGGATCCATGAAACCAGTAACATTACCTGGTTTGTCATTAACCCAACAACATACATGAATGCATTTGAATGTCTCATAGAGCTATGAAAATATCTACACTGCTGGTTTCTGAAAAAAAAAAAAAAAAAAACAAAAAAAAAACAAAAAACCAGAGGTAAATGTATTACTCCATTTTCTCTGAATTATTTCAACCTCAATAGATATCTCAGTGGACTTTTTCTCATACTGCATTTCCTCCAGTAAAAAGTCTCCAGGAAATAAATACACATCCCTTGTCCCACACTGCTCTGTGCTGAAGCTCTCTGATGGCTCCACATTCCTCTCTTCTTCTTGCTTGTTACTGACAAAATGGTTTCTGCTCCTTGTCACTTTCACTTGCAAAATGTCATTAAGAGACAACACAAAATATGAATAGTTCTTGGTGCAGCCTTTCCACATCAGCAGTTGCAGGGATTGATCAGAAGAAAGTTGCCTTTGTTAGAAGGTGGAGAGCAGATGGGCTCTGTGATGAGGTGATGGCAGCTACAACCACTTAATGAGGACAGTTTTGAGACCTGTGATCTTGGAAAAGAGAAGCAGAAAATTGTCATGCAGCTCTGTTTAGCAACTGATCATTTGACTACTTTTGTGACCAGTGAAGATTCACAGAAGAAGCATTTTTCCCAAAGGGCTAAAAAAATCTCTTCTCAGTAAGTGACCAAAGCCAGGGCTACATCAAACACATCAGAGATCTGTTTGCACTGCAGGCCCATGGAACAGGTCAGGAGAACAAATCAGTTTAAACACATGAGTTCTGTGATACAGTGTGGTTGTATGGTGCTTATAGGCACAGAATTCACAAAGTCATATTAAGACAAAAAGGCTTTGGAATCTTATGATATCACTCAATATTTCCTGTGAACCATGTCAAGGATCATCTTGTCTTCACAAAACCCTCATGTCAACTCTCCTCACAGGGTGTCAAAAATGCAACAGGAGCAAACAGGAAGAAAGGCTAATGCTGCTTCTGAGCTGTGCCATCCCTGGAAGTGTTCAAGGCCAGGCAACCCAGTCTGGTTGTTTTCAAAGTGTCCCTGCCCATGGCAGGGAGTTGGAAGGAGATGAACTTTAAGGTGCCTTCCAACCCAAACCATTCTATGGTACTGTGATTCTATGTTTATCTGCCCACAGTTGTGACCCAAAGGGAAGCAACTATTGCAAGCCATTATTTCATACAGCAGATAATGTCCTAATTAGTCACAACAAGAGGACTCAACAGTGAACAGAAGAGAGATGCATGGCATCTGCTGGAATAATTTCTAGTGAATCAAACAGATGAAGTAGCTAAGTAGCTCAGGACAGAGAGCTCTGACAAAGGGATTTTTGAGAAGAAAGGAGGATGAAAAACCCTGTAGAGGTAGTGTGAGAGAGCAAGCAGAAGGCAGGAGCAGCAGAAGTAGGAATTAGTAGTGGGAAAAAAGATAAATAAGGTTTAGAGTTCTTGAAGTGTCCCTACACTGTATGGACACCCTGCAGTGAGGTTTTGGAGGCAGACAGAAAATTGATGGAGAGTTGGAGTGTGAATAACAGAGCAAATATAGTTCTCTCTTAATAAAATCCAAGTCAGATCTTATTTTTGTTGACAGGAGACAGTGATTTCAAGCAAGTTTTTCTCATTTACTTATTATGAATAAGATCAAAATCCAGACCCAGAAGAAGCCAGGATACATTATAATCAACTCTTTGAAGTTCAGGGAACAAAACACAGCCTGATTGAAAACAAGAGAAGGAGCACACTAATCACTGTGCCTTTTCAGATTAAGATGTATTTAAAGATTTCCAAATAAGTGGAGTCATCAGGCGAATAGAAAAGAATACATTCAGACATGGCAAAAAATAATATCCTAGTTTTCCTACTCCTTGGTTAGAAAAAGCTCTATTTAGCTTCAGAAATAAAGGTTGAGTGACATCAGATACACAGGTCAGGAAGGAATAATTTTTATTGTTTGAAGAATTTTATTTTCTTTCAGAAAGGAACAGCAGGCTTTGAAGATTTCACTATGCATGTAAGGATATCAATCTATCATAAAAACATAAGTAGAACTGAAAACAGCTCAGAGTAAAGAATTTTCTGGAATCTATCTGCCATTATATCTCACCCTTAAAAACTGGCAGTTAAGACGGAAAGGGTTTGCAAAGAGCAATTACAATTTACTATGAAAAGCGGAAATTAATAGGCAGTAACTAGAATGATTTAAAGTGGGGAGAAGTATCAATACTATCTTTAAATTTGTAAAACTGGAAATTACATTTCTTAATTCATTCTCTACCAAACTATGGAAAGAGTCAGAATAACAGCAATCATGTAATTTTAGGTCAGATTCTAACCCAAACACAGTCTTGCACAGTAAAAGAAGGGATGATTGCCTAGTGTCTTTCCAGCAAATAAACTTTAAATCCACTCCTATGCTTGCTGTGGAAGTTCCCTGCAATAGTCCTTGGCTTGCATTTATGTGAATTGATTGAAAGTCCCTAAATGCTACATTAGTCAGCCTCCACAAGCTGCATAGAGATGAGCACTCAGACAGCAATTAATAATAACTCTTGGCATCAAGTAGAAGAGATAACATCTAAGGCTGATGCTGGTATTGAAATTAAATGTTATATTTGGCAAGAAGTTTCTAAATAGACCATAAAGGCTCAGGTGCTTTAATGAGCATTTGTTTAAATGCCTGTTCCTTTTCCCCCCTCTGCTGTGTTGTAGTCCTTGTAGTCTGTAGTTTGGTTCATTCAGAATTTCATGGCATATGTTTTTTTTCCCTGGAAACTCTGGATAGCTTCCATTGCACATCCTCTCTCCACCCAACCAGATGACAATGAGTTGCTATTTATTTTTTTTTTCTTGGAAAGACACTTGGAAACCAGGGGAGGGAGGAAGTAATTTTTACTTAAGAAAGAAGGAAAAGAAGCAGACAACTATGGCAGTGTACCTCACTGACAATCCTAAGGGACTAAAATAAGCAAGTATTTTATAAGTAATGCAAAATATTAATCATTACTTTAACTTACATGAAAATGGTAATAATAGAATCCATTGTCCAAATGCAGTTTGCTTTTAGAAACAAAACCTAAGGAATTCATCTCTCCTCCTTTTGTTGGGCTTTTGCTTATCACAAGAATATGCAGAAACTTAACTTTCCAAATTATCTTTCAATTGTGTCAATTTGAATTTCTTATAAACACCTATTTTATAACTAAAAATCTAATTAAAAATTAAATCCCTGAGAACTTATCTCTGGGATTTTGCTATTATTAACCATTTACCTCTCAGAAATTTCACTGGCTGTTCATTCACTCTGTTATGTCCCCGGGCTTGTTTTCTTCTCAAGACAATCCTCAGTGAAATTCTGTAGCCCCTCACCAGGATGTTTTACCATCGTTTTTCCTCTTGATATTTCTGCCTGTATCAGTGCATTGAGCTGTAATGTTTTAGTTTGGATCATGACTGCAGTTTTGAAAGGAGTTATCTCACAGTTGTCTCCACTTACCATACTCTAAGAG
Organism: Phylloscopus trochilus trochilus; assembly: GCA_016584745.2. Lineage (NCBI taxonomy): Eukaryota > Metazoa > Chordata > Aves > Passeriformes > Phylloscopidae > Phylloscopus > Phylloscopus trochilus. The sequence goes on from WQNJ02000062.1 coordinate 13,425,311, forward strand.
GCATCAATGCACAGGACCAGGACAGAGGTGCCTCATAAGCATTGAAATGCACTTGGTGTGGACCCAGGGTCAGCACCACCACTCGCAGTACAACCCCCTCAATCAGCTCACATTGCCTCTCAGACATTACAGATGTAACCTGCACAAAGCCAGGGCACACCAAGACTGAAGGAGTCAGTGGGATCCCAACCTTTGTATTGATTGGCAGTACAAGGTCCTGGGGTGTCAAAGATCAGTGAATATCTGGGCTTGAACAGCAGGGCTGAAAGCCACCACAGCCTGCAGGGAGGGGGAACAGCAGTGATCAGCCTCATGTTTCCTCCCAGGAGCTCCTACTGCCTCCCTACCAGCCTGATGAGCCTTCAGCTTGGAACAGAAAGCTCTGTGCCACCTCTGGAGACTGCTCAGAGAACCATTAGTGTATCAAGCTCAATGGAAACAGCATTGCAAAAAACAACCCACCTTTTTCTCATTTAATTGGATGCAGACTCTGTTTCTGGATTAAAATTTGACATAGAAGACAGGAATATCAGGATAAGTCTACTAATTACAGCATTTTGGGAAGTCATTTTCACTGGTGCAAAGCCGGAAAGGAAAAAAACTTCCATGTAGATCCAGCAGCATTTTTGACCCTTTTTTTTTCACAGGTTTAGAGTGTTAAATTGCAAAGCACAGGAGAAAGGGTTCCTGTCTTTTCTTCCTTGATAAAGCACTTAAAAATACTTGAATTCATCTTTTCAAGAAACAAAACATGGGCTTATAGATTTTAAAATGCTCATGCAGGCCCATCTCTCTAAAAATACTGAGAATTTTTGGTTATGTTTTGTTTCGTTTTTGTTTGTTTGTGTTTGTTTGGGGGTTGTTTGGGGGGTTTTGTTTGGTTTTTTTTTTAATAAGCAGGACTCTGATTATCAGTTTCATCGATAGCAGCTGTATTTTTATGAGTGAACAGAATTTATACCAAAGCTTCTTTGACTGAAGCCACCATATTGTCAAACTGGTATCAGTCATGGTGGTGCCAGTGAAGCTTATGAAGGACTTCTGTCTGTAGCATCTGGGAACTGTGACCCAAGTATTTTCATGCTCTACTCAACACAGTGACACATCAATGAATTTTGAATGAAATCATATCATAAATATGTAACCTCCTTAATCCTATGAAAACTGAATAAATAAATAAACAAAACCTTAAAAACAAGAAGAAAAATGTATCAACCTAATAAATAAATGGGTTGCTGGTACTGTAGAGAAAAAAAAATCTTTTTCTGCTTTCAAAGATTGCTACTAAACCCAAAAATGCTCTTAGTAACATGGTTTTAAAAATAATACTCTATTGCTAAATAAAGTGATTGTTACATAATAAGAATATGCTTAAATAACCAAGATTGCCCCTTTTATTTTATACTGTGAAGCAATTATTCAGTCATGATGAATATTTTCCAAGAATGACTGTGATCCAAAATTAATCTTTCTGCATCACTGTTCTATTGATCCATTCACTGTTTTTAAATAAAAGTAATGTGCTATATTATCAGAGCAATAAGCAACATAGAGCTTCCCCTAGAACACCTAGGACAGTGTCCTCTAGCTGTCTTGCCCACAGTTCTGCTGGGAGACTATGGGCAATTCAATCCTTCACTCACTACTTGGAGCAACCTTCATGTGAAGTGAAGTTACTACACTTAAAGAATATTTCTCACATAAATGCATTGAAGTTTAATAACTCCTGTCTAGGATGAGCTGCAGGTTCAGGATGAGGTGTGCCAGTGAACCAAACATTACTTGACTATCAATCATGCTCTCTGAACACAAGCAAGAGCTATCTTCCTCTTAAATAGAGCACATTTAGTAGAAAAGAGTATAAAAGTTATTAAATGTTAAGTTGGCAGCATTCAGAGTAATCTGCTGTAGGTTTTTATACTCAAAATATTTGAGAACTATGGGTTTGATGAAGGAAAAAACCAATAACATAACATTTATGTAGGTATTAAAGTGTCTTAAAGAGGAGAAAGGCAACTGAGCTAGCAAACAACTGGGGCAAACCAACCATCCTCATGGTAGAAACCAGTCAGGACAGGGTCAGTATCATTGTCCAGTAACAGGGTACAAGTATTGGGAAACCTTTGCTCCCTGCAGCCGCAGCAATGAGCACTGAGGTGTTGCAAGAGGGGCAACCTGGGTTCTGCAGCAGGGTCCGGGGAGGGAAAGACCTCCTCTTCCTCACAGCCTCGGCACTTCATGGGGTTCCCAGGAAACCTTTGCTCATGGAGTATTTAGTCTCAAGGGGTGTATTTTGTGTGAAGGGAACAGCCCCTCTAGCCCCAAAGCAGAGGCCAACTGTGCTTTAGAAGAGGCTCCCGGGCGGTGAACTCTGAAACAAAAGGTCAGCCAGCGGTCCCTTTATTTCCAGAGTAAGATGAGCCATTGTGGGGGTGAATAAACCTGTCTAGCTGATACCAAGCTCATTATGATGCCCATAGCCATTTTTGTTCTAGGGAAAGTAAACCTGATCTGTTGGAAACAATATCTCGGGCTTTTATACAGTAATTATAAAGAACTACGATCAGTATTTTTAAATGAAAGTGATGACAATGCTTTATGAAATGAGTAGCAACAGAGCTGATTTAGATCCTTTATGCTGCTAATGAAATGTGAATAAGTAGGAGTCTCATTATCTGCACTTTAGTGTATGCCTTAGATTTTTCATTATCCTACCACTTAGTGAATTGTATCTGTGTATATGAGTGATCCTAATGGTTTTTTCACAAAAAGTTTCCAGCTTTGTTTAGAAAGTGGTGTTTTAATGATTATATTTTGGTTGTAAGCATAATACCTGTATACTATCTGTATACAATGCCTAATGGTTTGCAGCTTCAAAGAAAAATTGTTTCAATAAAAACTAGATATTTTCTCAGGGAAAAAAAAATCCTGTAATGTGTTCAAACCCTTTTTACTGTGCAATAATTAGCATTTTCCAAGCATTTACTTGGAAAATGAGACTTAAACATTCTGAATCTCTTGTATTCATATTGCAGAGAAAGGAGAACAGAGGCAGTAACCTCTTGACCACCTCTGTTTGCAAAGAAAAGACCAAGAAAAAAAGAAAAGAAATCATCAGAGCATGAAGTCTAAACCATGGGTTGTTGCAGGAGGCATCCTCCTATTCTGTAGGCCATAGTTTAGCACCTTGCTTTTCCTGCCTCCTGTACTCTTCACATTGGTTCCTCCTGAAGTCGTATCAGCTGCCACTGACAGGACTTTCCATCCCGAGGAGGAGATGTAGGCATAGGTGAGTGTGTATTGGAGAGGCTAACACCCTTGTCAACACACCTAATAAAATAAATAATAATAACAACATACAATTTTTTCCCAAAGCTCCAAGCAGCCCTGACAGAACTTCTTCCAAGTGTGACAGGACTGGACTAAAGTGTATTTCCTTCATAGGTAATGTGATGCCTCCTAGTTTAATTAGATCTGCTGGATGTCTCTCTGCCATCTGCTCCCTTCCAAGAGCCAGCACCTGTCAGCATAAGCTCCAACACTGTCTCTCCAATGACTGGCAGAATTTACTTCCTTCTAAGAGGACATACATTATTTCCTAAGAAACCATCACCTGGGGGTGTCATCCACAGCAGAAAATAAGCACCCTAATTTTGATATTTTAGTTGGATTCTCCTTGGTGTACAGTATCAGACAAGTGGGAAAAATTATAGGAGAGAGTAAAGACAAATATTTTAATGCTCAAGGAAAATGATAAAAATTAAAATAATAAAGTGCTCTTAGGAATAAAACACATCCCTGTTTGTATTTAATAGGACTTCATATCTCAAATGCTTTGCTCACAGCATAGGCAGGCACCTGGAAGAGCCAGCATGCACAGTATCACTTTACCTCCCAAATGACCCCTCCACTTGGAGGGATTCTCCTTGGCCACATTTCTCTCATGGTTAGGATTTGGGTAGCAGTGCTGCTGGGACAGGTATCTGGAGTCTGGCACTGTGGGCTCTTTCCACATCAGATCACATAACACAGGTCCCTGCTGAGGGTCTCTCCTACCATTAATGTCTCCAAAGCCTTGAGGACATTTCTGCATTTCACGTCTGCTGGCAAAAAAACCGGTCCAGCTGGGCCTTCTCACTGAAGTCCCCAGGCAAACTGGGGCCACCTGTGTATTTCTATCACACCTCATATGTGGCAGCAGTAATTTAATTTCTGCTAAGCCAGCGATGGGCTGCGCTACCAAAATCGCACAAGGCACATGAGCTAAGTCAGCCAGCCACCAAATACACACATCTGTAAACAGGACATCTTTTCTTTCCTCCCCACCCTTTTTTTTTGCCATAGTTTCTATGTCTCACATATATATCCCTCTAAGCTTTCAGCTGTCTGGAGAGCTCATTGTTTGAAGGATTGCATGAAGGGAGGATGTTTGCCTAACACCAAAAGCTAATTTGGAACCAGGAGGCAATAAGACTCATTTTAGGAGGACAGATGACTTCCAGTTTGCATTTGTTGGCTGGAAACAAACCATTCATCTAAAATTGACTGGGGCTGGGATTTCTCAGGTGAAATCCTGGTCCCATCAAAATCAGTGAGCATTTTGCCACTGTCTACACATTCAACATTTCTTGTGCAGAGGACCTGGAAACTACCAACGTTTTCACACACAACACACACACCAAGGAAAAGATTTAGAGCAAAGGAGAAAATTAATGCAAGTTTTATTATACCATTCTTTATCTACAGATAAAACTTCAGAAAGACTCAGCCAACATTGAGAGATCATGGTGATAGGTGGTGTTCTAATTAAATATCACCTTGGAGATCATCCTTCACAGTCAAAAAGAGCCAAGAGATACCAGTTTCTCAAATATGTAGTACTTAGATGAAGGCTCTGAACAACATTTGAACATTAAATAACATAATCTAGGAATTTGATCCATGATTGCTGGTACTTCAAGAGAATTTTCTATTCCTTCTTCATACAGCATGAAACCACCTTTCATGCCTTTGAAAAAAGACCATTATTGTGCCTCTAGCTTTTTGTATCAGATGAGCTTTATGATTATTTTTCTTTAATATTTCACTGTTCCTACTAAACATTTGCTTAACCCACATTCTTTAATTTGTATAGCAAGTGTCGTTTCATCTCTGTTCATCTGGTAGATCGCTGTTATGTGAGGGGGCTGCAAGTTGAAAAGTTAAACTTTCTAGATTTTCTAAAAATTAAAGAAATTAAACAAACAGATTCCCCCCCCCCCCCCCCCGCCTCAAATCTGTGCTTTCTTGGAAAAGTCAATAAAACCACATAGCTCTATCTTGGTGAATGTATTTGCATTCTCAACAGAACTGAATTTCGGTGTTGTTACACATCAATTCATTTTTGGGCACTAATCCAAGCTTAGAGATACAATGGAACAAAGCAAAACTCTGATCTGTCCAGAATACTTAATGCATTGGCCCAATTTTATGAAAGGCAATAGGAAAGGTGCCTTCAGCTTCAGCAATCATGAGTTATACCAACAGTTGTCATGAATGATTATGAATATACACAGGTGTTCAAAGGTACCTAGCAGGTTTTCAAAGACTCGAGGAGTCTAAATACCTCTGAAAACAGTGTTGGAATGGGAGCAGGGCATTTCCTAAAAGACATGGCAGACGCCTGAAAGTAAATGGTTTTCCAAACACTCAGATGGAAAATCAGAGTTTTGTTCTGGAAAGTCTTCCCCTACAGGATTGTGATCTCCAGTTGTCACTGAAGTTCCTGCAGAGATCTTTAGTATTCTTCCTTCATCATGTCATAACGAGAACCTTGCAGACAAACCTTTAATTTTTTTGGAAGCTGCTATCTTTTGAAAAATTAATATCTTTTCAGTCAATTCTGTGATCAATATACACCATTTGCTGGTTTATTCTTTTCAAATACAACTTGAGCATATGTCCGGACATATTTTTGCTCCATGTTCCATAATGGCTTAGCTTCTGTTAGTCCATTAGTGTCCTATAGACAGCAGAGCATTGGAAACAGCAAATATTAAATAGAGACGAAATAATTACATCCAATTCTGTAAAATTTTTACTTGCAGATCACCCTTTTAAGAACTAACCATTGCAGTGCTGTATATCACACGTAGAGGAATTTCACTCTCCTTACACCCAGGGAGAAGCTAGGGCCTGTAGATTCCTCGAGTTACAGGACATTAGGCACAGCTTCCCTTGCAATGGCTGGCCTTCAAGGTGTTTATTCACCTCCAGGGTTGGGCTATACCTGTATTTCATCTCCAGGGTTGGGATATTTGACTTGTGACTTGTGACCATGGAATGTTCATTAGACACCTAAGGCTTATCTTTCTCCTATTAGCATTTTTTACCATTTGCCCTAAGCTGATAGGAAAAGAGAAAAAGATGTCACGTGGCAGGCAACTGACTGGTGGAAGGTGGGTATCCAGCTCTACACAAATATTAATCCACAAACAGAGATGATTTCCATGAGAGATCAAACTTCCATCTCCCTCCAGCTACTTCCTAGGGGTTATTGTTAGCATCCAGATCCTGAAACGAGATGCTGCAGCAGAATTCAGAAAATTCAGAATTGAATTTTCTCCCTGATCTCCATTACTGAAAGCTTATTTTACATCACAAAGCCTCCCAATCTAGACCTGTGGAGTTGTAGAGAGGTACTTGGGATTATAGTTGCTTTATTATTCACAGACATGTTTTGACTCCATTTAAGCCCAGCTGCAAATGTAACAGGTTACATAGTACACTCCATTTGTGAGAAAGAACATTTTTAAACCCATTTTACAATGTCTTCTGCTTTGAGAGTTCAGATATATATTATTCAATATTTTCATCTATTCAGACAATTTTACCTGCATCAGCTTGTTGCATCTTACTGAAGAATAAAAAAAAGAAAATCAGATTCCATGGAGGCTGCTACTCACCAGTGTAAATCATAGAATGATAGGAAGGCTTGGGTGGAAAAGGATCTTACAAATCAACTAGTGCCAATCCTCCTGCCATAGTCCCAAATGTCCCTCACTAGATCAGGTTGCTCAAAGCCTCATTGATCCTGACCTTGAATGCTTCTGGGGATGGGGTACCACAACTTTTCTGAAATGGCTCTACTGGCATTTGTTTTTCGTTCAGTGAAAACTTCTGTGGCAAAAATAAACCTCAACACTTGTCTCTGAGTCATGAACCAGTTTTCATTAACTGAGAGTTTCAATGGAAAATTTTCAGCCAGCCTTAATCATACCTATCAGCAGGTCTGTAAGGATCTCCCTGAGAGTTTGTGCCAGACTATCATTTTAATACCAGGAAATTGGCTGAAATTCTAACTAAAAATAGAACAATAAAATGTTCAAGTACAAATGCCATAAGGACTAAGCAGAAAGACTATTGCAAAGAAATCAAGGCTTAGCAATCTATCTAAAATTCCACCAGCATATCAAAAAAATCAGGGCTGAAACAGACCTAGGTGATGACATTTGATTGGAGGACCAGAAACAATTAGAGAAAAACCTTCATTATTTTGCAATTAAAATAACAGCAATAGAAATTTGAATAGAATCATAGAATCCAACCTTGGAAAAGACCTCCAGGATCATTGATTCCAACCTCAGACTGAAAACCATCATGCCAACTAAACATTAGCACTAAATGGCATGCCCAGTTGTTTCTTGAATACTTCCAGGCATGGTGACTCCACCATCTCCCTGGACAGACTGTTTCAATGCTTAACAAATTGGAAAAATTTCTTGATTTCCAACCTGAGCCTGCCCTGGTGCATCTTGAGGCCATTTTCTCTTGTCCTGTTTCTGGTTGCCTGGGAGGAGAGGCCAACTCCCACCTGGCTACCACCTCCTTTCAGGCAGTTGCACGGAGTGATGCGGCCTCCCTCAGACTCTTTTTTTTCTCCAGTGTAAACACCCCCAGCTCCCTCAGCCACGCCTCACATGACTCACTCTCTGTGTCCTTCACCAGCTCTGTTGCCCTTCTCTGGACTCACTCCAGCCCCTCAATGTCTTTCTTGCAGAGGAGGGCCCAGAACTGGATTTGCAGTCTCACCAGCACTGAGCACAGAGGGTGATCACCCTGGTCCTGCTGGCCAGGATGTCACTGGCCTTTTTGGCCACCTGGGCATACACTGACTCGTGTTCAGCCAGCTGTTGACCAGCACCCCCAGGCTCTTTTCCACCAGACAGCTTTCCAGCCAATATTTCAGCAGCCCATAGCAATGCATGAGGCTGTTGTGACCGAAGTGCAGGAATACAAGGAAAAAGAGGTTTAATATTCTTGTGCGACAGAAAAAAACTGTCAAAGGTAGGTAAAAATGTATTACAGTCAGTGATATGCTCCTGGCCAGATAAATGGCATCTGAGCAGTCCATCCTACAGATTTCAGTATAAAGTTCTATGATACAGATGCAAATGCAGGGATACAAATGCAACCTGATGCCACTGCACTTTGCATCACTCTTCTCCTGGTCCCTTGGTAGCATTTTACTTGTACCACACACTGAGGTGTTAAAAGCAAAAGGACATGAAAGGCAAGGTGACCAAAAGCAGATTTATTCTTTAAGGAAAGGATTGAGAAACAAAATGGAAAATTTACCTTCCTCTGAAACCTGGCACAAAAGAACTGTGCATTAAAGATTTAGAGTTAGTGTTTCTTCAGCCGTGTTCCCACAAGATATCAGGCCCTGAAATGCCAAGGTTGCCATGGATATCACTATTGATTAATAAATAGTGTTATTAAATCCCATGTAAATAGTGAATAACTGACAGTTCTGAAAGAGATGTGGACAGTTTAGGTAATAGGGGTTTTTTTCCTTAATTAAATAGGTGCTAGCTGAACATTTGAACTTCAGCTTAGATTTTCTCCCCTGCATCACTTCTTTGTGTTTTGTTAAGCAAGTATATCCCAATAGCTGGTGTACACAAGAAAAGAGGAAACATCAAATAAAACAGGAATTAAAACTGAGACTGGTCCAGGCTCATCTGGTCAAAAGAGAAAGACAGAAAGAAAGACAGAAAGACAGAAAGACAGAAAGACAGAAAGACAGAAAGACAGACAGAGAGACAGAAAGCAAGACAGAAAGACAGAGAAAGAAAGAAAGAAAGAAAGAAAGAAAGCAAGAAAAAGAAATACTGGATTATTTCAGAAAAGCCTTCTAAAGATAGCAACTTCAGGTCTCTAGGAATAAATTTGTCTCACTGGCAAGAACAGATTTGTCTCATAACAGCAGCTACAAGTTTCACTGCTCAACATTGTCATGTAAAAGCTCTGAAAATGTTCTTCAGACATGAACTGAGCAGCAGACTTCTGTGATATGATGGAGAGTTGGGTTTGTCATCTCGTCAAGAGAAGCTGAACATAAAATTTGCTTCATGCCACAGTAACTCTGTAGGAGAAGTAAGGCCAGAGTCAAGGCTCTTCCCCCTTTACAAAAAGCAACCTCTGTAGGTTACAAGAGGAAACCAGCAGCAGAGTCTGAGACCTTGAGGACCTCAGCTGATTGGACTGAGCTGGGTATGACCTGGCATGGTCCATCCTCTGGCACTTCTCTATTTTCTGCATGCAACCAAATGTGCTGGGGCTAATGAATACAGTGACTGAATGTGAATGCAGGCATCCTGACTGTTTTTTTCTCCAATATGTCTCTATTTTTCCATAAAAATTACTGCAAGTGAGATGGTATTGGCATGAAAGTTATCCAATGGTTATCAAACTCAGACTCTCATATGCACACTCATACAAGCAAAAGACATGCATGTACCACAACTTACACCAGAGGTGTCAGCCACAGATGTTCAGCCAGGAGCAGAAACAAAGCTGTGTGATTTAGGTGAACATCCACAAGCACCATGAATAAATAAAGAACAGCCAAAGCTGAAAATCATTAATGCAAGACTAGGTCCTAGCCATCTAAAGGTACAAATTCCTGCTTTTGTGGATAGCAAATTTTTAAAGGTAATTCACATCTTAATGAAAGACAGAATATCTAGTCTAGATGAGCTAAATCTGCATGGCTACAGCAGCAGCAGTAGCAGCATAACAACAGTTCATATCAACTGATAATTGGGTCTAAACCTGTGAAAAAGGAAGCTGAAAATAGAAAAAAATTAAATTAAATGGATGAATTGCCTACTGCTAATTGTTTGTTTATCTCTGTTGAGGAACAAAATGGTAATGAAAAAAACCCCAAATTATTGTCAGTCAGTTCTGGGTTGCCCAAGGTAACAAACATTCTGCTCAGCTTGTTACTTAAGTATATAAGGCAAAGTTAAACACAGACTAAATTAATCCAAATGAAAAGATTTTAGTAATACCACAAGAGGCTGGCAATGAAAATTCTCAGATAAAGATGTTGTGTCAGCTATCTTCAATATACCTTCCAATCTCTACCTACAATCCTGACAGAAACAAGATCCTGTTGGTTTTATCTTACTGTAGCTAGAAAAGATAAGCCTGTGGCTGGTGATTTAAGACTGGCCTTCACTAATTGCTTGATGACAGCTGTCTCAGTACCTCATCTTTTCTCATTGTGGAAGAGATACGACAGAAAACTGGGTTTCAGTGAAAGAGAATCAAGCTGCAAAACAGATCCTTTTTTGAGGACTCTGAGTGTACAGCACATATTGTAAAAGTTTCCAGCCCCTGCCAGGACTACTGGTGCTATGGTGACATAAATACAGAGAGCTGTCTAGAATTTTTTACATTATTGACATATCAGACATACAATTATTTTGGTTATAAAAAGAAATCAACAACATTTTGGTTTTCAAAGCTGCAAATAGAAACATTCTTCACTGCATGGGAAAAGATTAAGGTCTTTGGACAAAAAAAAAGCCATGAACGCTTTTCAAGAGGTATTTTCACATTTGCCATGTAAGTCTTTCTTCAAATTGAATTGCCTTTGAAAAAATGTCAAGGGAATGTTTTTTACTCTATCCTGTATGCAGAAGAATCATATACTAAAGAACTGACTCTTTGAATAGGCCCTGAGCATGATCCTATCAGACAGGATTTTTTCATATAGCTTTGGAAGAATTCTTCGAGTGAGAAAACCCTGAAAAATATGGATACAGTTCTAAAAGACGGTTTTTACTACCGTGTGGCTCACTGGTACTGCTCAGCTCTTGCAGACAGGTCACAGGAGAGTGAAAGCCTAGCAAATGTAGCAGTGTAAATGCAATCTGGGCTCTTGGCCAGGGCCAGCTCAGAGCTCCTTGCAGAAGCAGGAAAAACTGGGCTCTGCTGCCCTAGGGAAGAGAGGGGGAGAATGCAGGAGAATGCACTTTTCCCTCTGTAGGAAGAGGAACAAAGAGGGGACAGCAAAGGTAGATGTGAAGTAGAAGTGTCCTGGAGAGTTAGGATCTGGCTTGTGCTGAAACACGAATAGTACAGCTGTGGATCAATCACAGGGACAACTTTGGCCCATATCTATCTGCTGCTCCACGCCCAATCTTCAGCCTTCTTCATCAGGGCTCCACTATCGTAGGTTGGTGCCTCCCTCTCCTGTACCAACAGCTGACCATACCTCTGGGATTTCAAATATTTGGGAAAACATGGCAAAATACATTAATCTTTCCCTCACTGCCAGCTGCAGTAGCATGAAGTATTGCTACTTGACAAAACTACTTGACAAAAAATGTCACACCGTTCTCTTTACTGTTCAGTTAGATTATCCTAGAGAAGTGTGAAGGGCTAAAACAATTTTAGGATGAATCAAATAACTTCATCCCCAAAAGCTCAGTAAACACACCAAAAGCTTCCCTCTTGATTCATTTACTAGAGAGACATACATAGAGAATGCCATCATGGCACATTTGCTGCAGTTTAACTCCACCATGTTGGGCATTTTAACTTTACCTTGCAGGAGAACAAAGTTAGACAGGGGGTTGTGATGGAATGACAAGTTTAATACTTGAAAATTATTTTAATCCAGGTCTCCAGCCTTGTTAGTTATTTGTGATGTCTTGACCTCCAGCAGCCATGGCACAATGCTCAGGGCCACCATGGCCAATTGAAGGAGTTTAGCTCATTAAGGATTTTCATTTCTTGTCTGAGCTCCTTCAAGAGAGTGTCATTTCACTTTAATGAATTAATTGCACACGATATCATGGTGGTTTTATGAATATGGATTTACCTTCTAATTACTGTAGCAGTTAGAGAAAGGGAAACA